>CM060928.1:650567810-651767810 GCA_030765085.1 Allium cepa | reverse complement strand
GGCGCAGCAGTGACCATTGGGACCTGGAAGAGCGAAGCCGGAGCAACGGCGTCTAGATCTACAGAAGAAGTCATCATTGATGGCGACATCTTCAATTTGTTGGAGACAATGATTATCTTCGGCTGAGTCGTGGACTATGCCACTTTCTTGAAGACGTTTCGGCGATCTGCTCTATGGTGTAAGCACTTTGTATCAATCGTCGTCGTCTCTAGGATAAAACAGCATCTAAAAAGTTTAGTAGTATCGATTCGTTTGCACGTACAAAACGAGTTTGTTTGCACTCAAAAATGATGCTCGGATTTATAAAAAAACGAATGAATGTTGTTCTTTCTATCTCGTCTACTTATCAGTTAAGAACACGGAATATCACAAAGAACATTGCTGGTTGGGGGAAACATGGTCTTGAAAAATGGATCTGAGAAAATAACGGGTCAAAGCCCGGTCAATAAATGGTTAAAGAATTTATACCAAAAGTATAGTGTCTACACCACTACAAGCCCGAGTCCGGCTCGGGTCGAGACGGTCGGTCGGCGCACGCGTGTGGTGGTCACACATAATCTATCTCCTCACAAAAGAGCATCATTGGGTGCCCAAAGGGCCCAACTTAGCTTCTAAGAGTCAAGTATAAATACTTGATTCTTTCATATAATCCTACAATGTGGGACTATTCACATATAGGAGCCACTCTTCACACTTAGTCAATTTTTAAATAATTCACTCATTGTTTAAAATAATTTACAACCGATTCTTGTTTGAAGAACAAACGTTGTGATACTTCGAAAAGACATAAACACGAGTGCGTACAAACTTTTGTCTAAAATATTGATGTTAACTTATGAAAAAAAATCCTACCATGGTCACCTGACAACACACAGTATTAGATGTGGTTCCGCAATTGATTACACATTTTTGTGATTTTACTATTGTTTCCCTATGTATTGAATGATTAAAATTCTGTTTAAAATTTAAGTAGTATATTGGACATAATAGTTAGAGAATTTTTTTATATACTTTTGTGACTTAGCTATTGTTTCTTTATGCATTGAATTGTAATGTTTAGCTTGGTTTGATCTCTTAATTTACCACGGATTATCGGCACTAATGATGTAGCTAGAAGCTTGATATAGCGAAGTTAAAACTTCAGTAAATTTTGGATGCTCGTGGGTGATAGCTCCCGAATATTTTTTGCCTGAAGTTACAAACTAGTCAATTAAATAGATAATCCAATAACTTTGAATCAATTTGTACAACAATAATTTAAAATGTCATTAAAAAAACATATTATTTGAGTAAATACTTGTATTTCACGACCGTACGATGATTGTAAATATCTGTCGGAGAAAAAATGCACGAGAATCTAATCTAGGTCTCCACCGTGGAAGGTGGCACTAGATGCTATGTACTTGTATTAAACTCGGTTACTTATGATTGACTTAATTTATTTAGATCTATCGATCCTTTTCAATTTTCTAAAGTAGGAACGCTTTGCGTGGCTAACCTTCAAAATTTTGATGTACTAAATGCTTACAATTGAAATGTGTGATCGATTTTTCCAACAAAATTGTCAGTAAGGTATACTAGTGAATCTTTAGTATAACAAAACTAAATATGGTATGATTGTTTACTCATCTGATTTATTTATCATGATTTGCTTTACTTGATCCATCGTGTGAAATATGGACACTCATAATTTTGTCGTAACTATGATAGAATCTTTATCGAAAATCAAAGTAGTGGAGTTAAAGTTGTAAATAAGGTAGCAGTAGCCGAAAAAAATGCACCAACGGAGAGTCAAACATGGCTTGTACCATGGAGGAGAACTATTCTACCAACCTAGTGACTAGTTTTTTCTTCTTCTTAAATTTAAACTATATATGTAGCGATTTTTAATAAAAGTTGAACATTTTATACCATTGTTCGTTAACGTTTTTAATCCACTATTGTTTCTAATTAACTATGGTACCTATTATGTTAATCTACCATTGTTTCTAATTAACTATGGTAGCTATTATACCTTTATATCCTTTCATTTGGACTTGATAAATAGCGGTTATATTTTACTGACTGGTTAGTCAACAGACTCAATACTTTAAACTGAGGCATGTGATTTTTTCTGTAATCTTATTTCTTTTAAAGAAACGATATGTAGCGACTTATAGATAGAAGTTTGTTATAATGAGCTCAACCTTTCATCAATTGCATTTTGGTATTGTTTTGTTCAGCTTTATCTCATGGGGTAGAACTGTAGATCACGTACACTAAATAACATCCGAGCTGGTGTTGCTTTACCTGATTCCAGCCTTTGATTGTTGATGATGTTCTCGAAGGTACCACACAGTTTAGGCCAAGTAGACATATATTGATCGGTTTCATTATTTTTTTTATATAAATAATATTAAACTCTAAACTGATTGTTTGAAATGCTACCAAGGTATAAACTACTATAATGGCATGTGGTCATTGCTAATCACCATCTGTTATTATTTTAGCCAAAATGAAAAAATATTAGGTGATATATAACATTACCTTGTTCATACATTTTCAAGATAATACTTAAAGGTAATAAAATATTTTCATTATCCTTTTAAATTAATAGAAACAACGCGTTCTTGCTTATGTATCAGTTGTTAATTGGGAACGTATTCTTTCAGTGCTTCTTAACTAAGAGCTTCACAATGTTTATCTAAGTAGGAATTTTGTTAAATACATTGTATTTTTAATCATTATTTAATGTTGTTATGACTAGGTTCTATTTGTTATGCCTTCTTTGTTCAGGGTTATTCGTCTGCCTGAATATCATTTTTTAATAAAAAAATTATTTTGTTGAGGGGTTTTGGCAATTTAAGATCTAAATCCTTTTCTATCTCTATATTCATGCATCTCTAATTGTGACATGGTCAATGTTTGGTAAGAAAAAACTAATTTTAAGCATAACTCAACCAACTATGATAAGCTCAACTACACATTGATTATATTACTTATTGTGATTGCTCCTCTTAATTATATTTCATTGACGTAAAACTTATAGGCTTTTTCCACAATTTTGATCCTGGTTTGGATAATTTAGATTTATCGAAAATGGGGTTTGGGGTTTTGGACACATCTAGCACTACTGGTAGTGGAACAGAATAATGCACCAACAAAGAGCCAAACCCTAGTTTATATCGTGTGCGGTGTTATCTGACCACCATACCACTGGAGCTTAATGACATATTGAACTTTGGTTGTGTTTTATTTAAATTAGTCATTGATAGAAAATTTTCTTTTCCATTTTTTGGATAAAAATAAATCAAACAATATGTTTGAATTGTATAATTTTTTATTGACTATTGATTTAATTTATAATTTTTTGTCCTATGCACCGGTCATTTGGTATTATTGTCATATTAAACTTTATTTGAAATGATTATTATACTAAATGGTTAATCAAACTAAGTCGTGAGGTCAATTTAAGAACTCTTGGGGCATAACCAAGCTGTAAATAGTTTAAGCTCTACCAAATAGTTTGGTTTACCGCTATGCATTTTTATCTGCTTTCATGAATTCAATGTACACTTAAATGCATTAATCATTTTAGATTGTGTTATCTGAACATGATAAATTATGGTTATGTTAATAAATGGTTTGGTTTTCATGCTTCATGTTAGGTGATCTCAAGGATCCATACAAATATAGAGATAAAAAGTGAATAAAAAACAATAGGCAAACAAATTCCTCTAAATTAAACTTTATTAATTAATCAAAAGATTACATAGAAAACCCCTAAAATTTAACAAGAAAAATTCAATCCCTAAAACCATAATACAACTACACTCTTTCTCTCTAATCACAACGAACCTTATACAAGACTATTTTTAATAGTCTTGATAAAATGCATTCTTAATCAACTAATTAAGAAATTGATCGATTACTTTCATCTCTCACAATATTTCATTTCCATGTAGATAATTGTTCACATTTTCTTTAATGCAATAAAAGAGGTAAAAAAATATTTTTTTTAATCACTCTCCAAAAACTATAAAAGAGACAATATATTTGAAGCACAATTCCATCTTGACTCAAAAATATCTTCAAAATCTACTTTAATTTGAATTTATTGTATCACGGAATATAACAATCTCCACAAGTACAGTATACCTCCTTACCATCAAATTATGAATGTCTATCGATCAAACATGCTCATCATCAATGAATTAGAAATACTTGTAATACGACAAAAGCCTCATGCGGACTTTGCAGCTTTCTGTCGACGGATTTACCTTGATTCAGACGAATTTGTCTCTCCAACTACAATTTGAGAGCTTCATTCATTCTTCACGTTTTTCCAAGTAGTTCATATCTATTACTGCTTCCCACCTACCTATTGCCCTTTCAAATCCTTGTGACTTCACATCAAATTGATAATTGAAGCCTTTACCTTCCAACTGTTCTACTGAAATAAGATTCTTCCTAATTTCTAGGGAATATCTAACCCCGTGGAATTAAGATTGCAAATAGTAATAGGAGACATAAGTGCAACAGCGGAAATCAAACTTGAGTTTGTACTGTGACATACTACTGTTATACTACTAGACCATTTTTGCATGATGACATAATTTGTTACTAAGCAAATTACGATAAGCCTTTTGCATTTTTATTTGCTATTTTGAATTAGTTCGCAGTAATACAAATTAATCATTTTATATTTATTGTCAGCATGATTGCAAATAGTTATTTTACTAAATATTTGGTTATAAGATATTTTGAGTTGAGACACAAGGGAAAAAAGTACTAGTGATTAAATGTATTTCTAGCATTACTCTGCTTAGTTTAACCTCTTGGTGCAAAACTGTAAATCATCGCAAATATTTTCTATCATTTTGATATTGCTCTTTCAAGTGTTGAACTGCTGTAAATCTACTAAAAAATAAATTTGTGAGATCCAAAACTGTATATAACAGCTGGGGAAAAACATGAAGCAGTCACAATCAAACTTTTGGCAATACCACAGCAGGGTACTATGGTATCGCTAGGCTAGACGAGATAGACCACTGGTGCATCATGAAATATTAAACTTTCATTACTTTTGTAATGATCCTGATTTTTTATTTAAAATTAAATTCATAATGTAAATAAATTTCGGAATAAAATTGTAAATTAATTTGGATTTTTCAAATTAAATAGGATATTTGTTTATTTGAGTATTGATTTTAAAATTTAATTGAGATTTCGAATTTTTATATTTAAAATCTTATAAAGAAAAGTAACATCCCAAAATTTTCAATTTAAATAAATGATATATATTTCAAACTCTTGGGATTTAATTTGAGAATAAATTGGAAGAAAAATCCTAAACAAATAAAAATGAGTGATAATAATATATAATTAAATCCTAATTTTATTTTGAGATTAAAATATTGAAATAATAAATATTGTAAAAAGTCATGTGAATTTAAAATCTTATATATATGTGTATATTACAAATATGAGTAAATTGAATGCATATTTAAAATTAATTTAAATTTGTTCAAAATAAAGTGTGAATGTATAAATGGATATGAAAGTTTATATTTCAAGTTTGAAATGGAAAATTGAATTTAAATTTAAAATAAATATTTAAAAAAAATTAAGTAGCGTTCAAAATCATTTCTTTCTTTAAAATTAATAAAACAAAAATGTGTATAAAGTGAGCAATAAAAGTTTAAAATAATAATTTGTATCTCTGATAGTATTGTTATCCATTGTACCATTCTATTGTATTCTGTTGTATCAGATATTGTATTAAATGTTGTATATCAATTCTATCATTCATATTTCTTCCGCTGTGTTGTACTTATTGTGTTATAAGCTCCGGCGAACCAGGTTCGACATTTGGATCTGCGGCATTTGAATACAAGTGTCGTATTCGGTGCCGATTTTCGAAGGTCGAGTCAGGGTCGTTACATTTGGTATCAGAGCAGAATATTTGATGATAGTCAATCGTCTTTGATTTAGGTGATTGTGATAAGAGTGAATTAACCATATAATTATCTTAATTAATTATTTTAAGTCAATGTTTAAATTTTACTTAATTATGAATCAATTTAATCTTAATTGGTTTTATTAACTAATTATTCCTTTAATTAATTATTATAACTTACCAATTCTTAATTGTTAACCTGATTAAGTTTAATTATCCTTGTTAATTGACTATTCTTCAATTGATTAACTATTAATTATAAAAATCATTATCAAAAACATTAATTGTTAATCATTATTTAGTCATATAAATGAATTCGGTTTACAGTTAACATTTGATATTGTGATTTACTTCTAAATTTTTTATTAAGTTAAACCTTTGAAACAACTTTTATTTAAAAGAAAATATAAAATTTAAAATATTCTTAAGCCCCATAAATCTCAAAAGAATGTTTCAATACCATTCACCTAAATTTCATTTGTAACCATCATTAATTCATTCAGAAAAAAATTATTAAATTTTGTGTTTCAGAAATTTAGTTAAAACTGGAATTTTCTGCTTCTATGTCCAACCGGAGGCTTGCTTCGGGTTTACCCCGAGGCAAATACCCCTCTGCTTCGAGTTTCCACTCGAATCGACCCGTGAGAGAAAAAAATTCACAAATTCGTTTAAGTTTTAAATTCGACCCAAGACCGCATCAAAATGACTCGAGCTTCTCTTCGAGTTCCCACGCGCTTCCCCCGTGTCATGCTTCGAGACTCCAGTTCCTTCTCCCTAAAACCACATACTGATACAACAAGTCCCCTCGTGCACGTGCACTGGCACCGGAGGCGGTTCCAACCACTAGCGAGCATCGCCGCACGTCAAACCCTAACACAGCAAACATCTTCATCCATCGAAGTACCCTACCTCCCCTCCAATCAAAATCAAGTAACCGAACCCAGAGGAAAAAAAAAACATCAGGCACGCCATCAAAAAACGGTCGCGCGCCACCTCCCCTGGCCATCAGAGGCCGTGAAAACTCGCCTGAAGCTTCGCCGCGACCAGATGCTTCTATTCCCACCGGAGGCTCAAAGTCCGATCGCCTCTAGAAAGCGCGGCACCGCTGTGTCCAACGTGAACAGAAAAGGGTTCTACACCCTAGTTTGATCTCCAATCAAAAATGCAATGGTTTGAAAATTTATCTAGCATTTTTCTAGTGATGACGATCCTTAATTCTTGCTGCGAAACCGAACACTAGGCCCACCATTACTTGGATCACCAGATTTTGATGGAACTTCAATTTACAGGTTATTGAAAATGCTCCGGTGGAGAGCCAATGAAAAAAAATTGATTGTGGCTTCAATAATCATCATTTTAAGAGTGGATTTACTTAAAGTCATGGAAGTTAAGATTCGTGGAGTTTGAGTTTTCTGCAAAATTAAATTGTTACTTGTGTTATCAAAATTTCCAGGAAAAACTATGTAAAACTAACTTTAACTCAATTCTGAAAATACAAGACAGGTTTATAACAATTTCTTTTACTTGTTTACAACCTTTTCAGAAGCGAAGAGAGAAAGATTTCAAATTCCCTTTGATATAGATTATCCTGTAACCAAAAGTTCAAATGTACTGTGTTGTTTGTTTTTTTTTCTTTTCTTTCAATCCCAGTAAGACTACAACCCTGTTTTGATTAGTTTTCTGAAACATGGTGCAAGCTCAAACACAATTTCAACTTGTTACAAATTTATTTCAAAAGAAATAAAGAAGTGAAGATTGGGATTTAACCATAGTTTTTCTTTTCCTTTTACTGTAGATCAGAAAGCTAAGGAAACAGGAAAAGAAATGTTGTTTTCCAAGCATTCAGTCTTGGGTTTGATTCATACAAATATTTTTGAACATTCAATTTAGATCCATCTGAACTATTTTATGTTAAACGCTTTGATTCATGCAAAGCTAGCAACAAATCTAATTTGGGTTTTATCAGGTTAAGATAGATAGGAACTAGCATTTTGAAAACATCAACATGCACAGGCCAAAAATTTCTTACATCATTCAATTTTAATAGCAATAGAAGAAAGGGTTTTAAATTTAGTATGGTTTACACTGTAAACCAAAGTGTTACAGGAAGCAGACAGCAAAAAGAAGAAGGAAGAAATCATATTCCCAGGCAAAGAAAAATTCAAGCATAGCACCCATTCATAAGCCAAAACCAACCTCATTCATGCAAGCATTTAAACACAAGAAAAAAAGGAAATGAAGAAGGCATGGGGTTTACTCACCTTTTTCAGAAGACAGATATGTTTGCTGACAGTTTCAAATCATAGATGAAAGCCTGCAACTACTCTTCTTTCCTTATTTTAAATTGGAGTTCAGATCTGCAAATCATAGTTACAGATCTTTGTTTACATGATCATTAATAAAAATAACTTTTTTTCTCTTGTTTTACTTACAGTAGGATTTTTAATAGAACAGAGAGCTTTTTTCTTTTTTCTCTGCAGTTTTGAAACCAGGAATCATGTTTAGCCTTAGACTTGATTTTTTTTTTCCTGCAATTTACTGAATGTTAGGGTATTAAATTCTTTTTCCATTAGCAATTATAACTTCAAACTCAAATTCTTTTAAAAGAAAATTTACTTGCCTTTTACAATTATTTCCAGAAACTAGCATTAGCAAAACCCTGTGTTGATTGAAATTCCGAACAGGGACAAGTTGATGTATACTTTGGGATATTCCGACCTAAGTTGGAATCCATATCTAGTGTTTGAGAAATTGTAGAAGATTGAATATATCTATCTATCTATTCTATGGGATCCGATATATTCTACGAACGATTAGTTATCCCTCGAACTAATCAATGCCTTTGCATATTCGTAGACCGGTGAACCCGAGTATCTTGTGAAATAATTGTACGAGTTTATTCTCATATTATAGATATTCTGATTTGTTAAGCCAAATACAGAATTGTTATCCAGTTTGATTTGGAAAGATATTTCTCTATCTTTCATCTATTCCTTGTCGTCTTCCTTGCAAATTTCGAGGACGAATTTTTTTAAGGGGGGAGATCTGTAACGATCCTGATTTTTTATTTAAAATTAAATTGATAATGTAAATAAATTTCGGAATAAAATTGTAAATTAATTTGGATTTTTCAAATTAAATAGGATATTTGTTTATTTGAGTATTGATTTTAAAATTTAATTGAGATTTCGAATTTTAAATTTAAAATCTTATAAAGAAAAGTAACATCCCAAAATTTTCAATTTAAATAAATGATATATATTTCAAACTCTTGGGATTTAATTTGAGAATGAATTGGAAGAAAAATCCTAAACAAATAAAAATGAGTGATAGTAATATATAATTAAATCCTAATTTTATTTTGAGATTAAAATATTGAAATAATAAATATTGTAAAAAGTCATTTGAATTTAAAATCTTATATATATGTGTATATTACAAATATGAGTAAATTGAATGCATATTTAAAATTAATTTAAATTTGTTCAAAATAAAGTGTGAATGTATAAATGGATATGAAAGTTTATATTTCAAGTTTGAAATGGAAAATTGAATTTAAATTTAAAATAAATATTTTAAAAAAATTAAGTAGCGTTCAAAATCATTTCTTTCTTTAAAATTAATAAAACAAAAATGTGTATAAAGTGAGCAATAAAAGTTTAAAATAATAATTGTATCTCTGATACTATTGTTATCCATTGTACCATTCTATTGTATTCTGTTGTATCAGATATTGTATTAAATGTTGTATATCAATTGTATCATTCATATTTCTTCCGCTGTGTTGTACTTATTGTGTTATAAGCTCCGGCGAACCAGGTTCGACGTTTGGATCTGCGGCATTTGAATACAAGTGTCGTATTCGGTGCCGATTTTCGAAGGTCGAGTCAGGGTCGTTACAACTTTTGTTTGATTTAATATCCACTATGCACTAATCGCTTTGTATTAAATGTCATATTAAACTTCATCAAAAATGGTTATTATATATATGTATGTTTATTCAGTCTATGATGTTTCTGAAAAAGACGTGTAATGATAATGAACCATGGGCATAACTAAGCTAATTATGGAAAGCTCTCTTAGTCATCAATTATATTTTAATGTTGAATCTCCATGCTGTAAATTATGGATGCTTCAAAATCTTTTTGTGATTTTAATATAGTTAGAAATGAGTAACTAAAGAATTTTCCCCAGTATGCTCACAAACAGGCATAGCATGGATATACCAATATATATCAAACAGAATATAACTTCTACAGGTGTTTGGTTAATTTTTCTATATTAGCATATTACACATACCACCTAGTTGTTCGTAGGTTAACCAATGATCACTACTGTCGGGTGGTATGTTCATGATAATCCATTGAAACTCATTGTTCCTTCTGTTATATTGCAGGCAAATATTCTTCTTGTCTTCAATAGTAAATCCAGTCAATTCTTAGATATTTATCGGTGTCCGCATTCTGCCTGCCTGAATCTACTTGCCATCAGTTATACGCGTTGCTGATTTGGTCGGAAAATAAACCTAGGTACTCTTGTAAGTTGACATATTGTTCTTAACTATTATTTCCAACACTGAAGTTAATAATATCCAATTGCTTTCAATTATTGCAAATCAAATTTGCGTCTTTTTTTAATGTGGTGTTAATAACGAATAAAAATAAAGAAAATTCTATATAATAAATTTTGCTCTCATTGAAGGCCCTTCTCAGCGACTTATTGCGTATCTGTTCTAAAAATGTGGATTTGATTGAGTGAACACCTCAAAAGTGAAAGAATATCAGATATAAATGTAACAAGAAACAACAAAGATCCATAGTATTTCTTGATAGCAAAGAACGTTTCACACACATACAAATTTCGTAGTCCCACATCTCCTGCCGTTTGTGGCTAGTTGTCAATAACACCTATAAGATGAAGGAGATTTTGATTGGATAACTCATACCTTTCTCGACCTTTTGGCTAAGATCAAGTGTAGTATCTGTTCTTATCAGTTTAATATCTGATACGTGGTCCAATGGATCACAACGATATTAAATTAATTTTTCAGAGGGGAATAACCTAATAAATAGCTTGCTATTTGGGCTCTTATGAGTTGCCCTTGCGTTGCACTACAGCATGGGCAGGCTTACCCCCATCAATTCATTAATTAAAATTTTAAACATTCATGCTCATAGTTCATTGCAATTTGTTATATGTTGAAAGTCTCTTAATAAGAAGTGGCAAACCATAATTTGAAATATCATATCAATCTTCGCGATTCGGTATATTGGGCAAAATTTGATTCAGCGTTATTAGTTTACATGCTTATGGGCTAAACTAATATAATATAACTAGTAAATGAATTTTGAGATCCAGTTGAATATAAACCAAATTATTGCAAACATGATATGTATAATTAATATAATAGGAGATATTTCTGACATGATCACATCATTGTTATCTATCCTTTAAACTATTTTGAATGATAATTGCTTATGCAAATTTGAATCTCTGAATTTTTAGTTTTGCTAAATATTTTATTTGCATAAAACTATTTTTGTCAGTGCTGAAATTATCTTATAACATTTCTTATTAGATGTCCACTTTACAACCATGTCAATATTTTTCTTTCGGGGATTTATTCTCACACTAAAATTAATATTCTCACACTAAAAACTGGTTTCAGTTTTATTCGTTTGCCTTGGTTTCGATTTTATTTTGTTTTCCTTTTTATATTTCTCTTTTCATGTTTAGATTAGTTATCTATTAGTTTTCTTCCACAGCTATAAATTAACTACATTGCTCACATTTAATACTTTTATTTTAGCAAACCGGTTGATCCTCTTGCCTTGTGCCAGTAACATGCAAGTAAGATCCATTCTAGAAATGTACACGCATCAAAGGTCTTATCAAACTTTATGTTTAGTAGCACATACTGAACCAATGAGCCTTAAACCAAAAAAGAAAAAAGAGGAAGGAAAAAAAAATTCTCTCTCGATATATTGGCAAACCATAATTTGGACTTGAAAATCTCTTACTAAGAAGCAGCAAACCATACTTTGAAATATCCTATCAATCTTGGGGATTGGATATATTGAGCAAAATTTGATTTCAGTGTTATTGCTTTACATGCTCATGTGCAAAACTATTATAATATCATCAAATTGATAACTAAAAAATGAACATTGAGATCCAGTTGAGTATAAACCAAATTATTACAAACATGATATGTATAATATATAATAGAATATAAATTCTAACACCATCACATCATTGTTATCTATCCTTCAACTATTTGAAACTACCTATACATCGTATTGATAACAGATTAATATTGGATAATAGGCCTGGTATCAAATTGAAGCATACTACATACCTTCACATTGAGATATGCTCCAATCAGTACATCATGATGGGATCTGTTCCAATATACATTATCTTTCATTGTAATATTAAAATTTGGACCAAAAATTATCTTTCATCTAACCAGGAATACACATAACTAATTCTAGGATCTCTATGATCGTATACCATGGTGAATTCAAAAATTGGATATAGTGTGTTTTATATTGAGGAAGAGTCTGTTAATGAAACTGATAGGAGAAATCAAACATGCTGATTTGTAATCATGTATTTTCTTTATTTCTTATTTCTAGCTCTCATTGGTCCACCATTTAAATATGTTATTGTATCGTTGTACAATAACAAATAACAATGATACTAATACCAATACTAATACTAATACCACTTCTACTGATTATTATAATATAATAATAATGATAAAAACGATGTTCATGGCTTCTAGCCAAACCAATACACAATCATTTCTTGCAAATGTGCAAATACCGGTGTTTTCAAATTATTTTCTTTAATTTCTTTTCTCAAATATTATGTGATCAAAATGACTTAATTTTATTTTCATATCTCGATTTTAATTCCTTAAACCATTTTCAAATTTTATTTTTTATTCACCACAAATGATTAATTTTTTTAGCTTATTCAAACTCAAATAGATAACTAACTTTAATATTCAATGAAATTACTATTTTGTTTTCAAAAAATATATCCAAATGACAAGGTAGTTAATATTATGGAAAAAAAGATTTACTAAAACCGTTTTTAGGGAATTAGTTCACCATTTAAATATGTCTATTGTATCGTTGTAACAACAACAATAATAATGAAATTCATAGATTCTAGTCAAACCAAATGTACAATCACTTATTGCAAATATGCGAATATAAACGTTCTCAAATTATTTTCTTTAATTTCTTTTGTCAATTATTTATGTGATCAAAATGACTAAAATTTATTTTCTTACCTCAATTTTATATCTTCAGACCTTTTTTCAAATTTAATCTTTTTATTCACCACAAAAGAATAAATTTTTAGCATATTCAAACTCCAACAGATAGCTAAATTTAATATTAAATGAAATTGCTATATTTTTTCAAAACAAAATATCCAAATAACAAGATAGTTAATATTATGACAAAAGCTTTTCTTAAAATTGTTTTTAGAGAAAATATTATTATTATAATAACCACGTGATTACAAACGTTTGACGCTATGATATTTCCTTAATCCCTATGCTTTCAGTTTTCACTACCAAGTTTGAGCTTCGCCAAATGTACAATCATTCGATATTGAGCATACTAGCGAAAATCACATATTTCAATTTAGATCTTACAAAGTCTCCAAATTAAAAAATTTATTTGCAACTAACGATCAAACAAAAATTATGCATATAAATTTTAGATTTTGGAAAACACTATATTTTTCAGAACACGGTCTGTAACTTAGACATAAAGAGAAACCATATAGATTGAAGTGACATAAGATGTTTTCTCTGTTTCTTATTTCTAGCACTCTCGTTGATTCACTATTTAAGTATTATTATGTATAATAGTAACCAAGGGTCAAAATTATTGTGCATAATAACAAACCAATATTCATGTTTCTTTCAAGTTTTGGGTTGATTATAATTACTGGAATGCAATTGTTAACAGTAAGCTAATTACGATCGATCGCTGGAGTCCACTACAATCACTTTATTCAAAGTCATATTCAACTTCACTAAAAAAAGTTATATATGGAAATTTAGCTTAGGTTTTTCATATTGGGATGAGTTGTTTTTGAACATATATATATATATATATATATATATATATATATATATATATAATGATAATAAAGCATGGGCATAACTAAGCTAATTATGGTGAGCTCTTTGCTCTAATTAATCTCCATGCTATAAATTATGGACACTTCATAATCCTCTTGGGACTCTAATATTGATTGCTTTTACATAATATGGTTAGAAAGGAGGAGCTAAACAAACAATGTTTTCCAAGTATACTCACTAACAAATATGGTATTTATTATTATGATTTTTATAACATATGACCCGTTCCGTAAAGGACAAACTTGTTTGGGTTGTTTCACTTATTTTAGCAAGTGCGATACCAAGTAGAGCATGGATGTGTGTGTGTAACATAACTTATAAGTGTTCACTTAATTTTTCTAGATTAACACTTATTAGTTGTTTTACGGTTAACAAGCGATTGGGTAGTGTCTGGTGGTATGTTCATGATGCCTCATTGATACTCATTGTTCTTTTTTGTTATATTGCAGTCAAATATTCTATCTTCGCTAGATCCTGTCGATTCACTTAGATGTGTGTGTAATAACATAACTTGTAAGTGTTCACTTAATTTGTCTAGATTACCACTCCTTAGTTGTTTGCAAGTTAACTAGTGATCTAGTACCGTCTGGTGATATGTTCATGATGCCTCCTTGATACTCATTGTTCATTTTTGTTATATTGTTGGCAATTTTCTTTTTGGTCTTCGGTAGATCCGGCCAGTTCACTTAGATATGTATGGGTGTTCACATTCCTGCCCGCCTTGATTTTACTTTGCTAGCAGTTACGAGTTGCAGATTTTGAGGAAATAAAGTTACTCTTGTAAGTTTACCTTTTTGTGTTAATGCGGTGGTAGCAGTGAATAAGGATAAAGAAATTTCTATATGATAAGTTTTGCTCTCTCTGAAGCCGTATCTCAGTGATTAGTTGTGTGTCTATTCTCGAATATAGGTTTGATTGGGTGAATGGACTATAGAAGTGAAAGAATATCATATATAAATACGAGCGTTACGGCACATGCTTCGCGTGTGAGTTGTTTTTCTACAAATTGTATATGTTTCAAACACATTCAAAAAAAGCACAAATGTTTAACCATATTTTGTGTTGAAATCATGTGTAGTTTGTTTGAATTTTTATTTCTAAGTTTCGGTATCTATTTCTTTTTTGTAGTTTGAATTTTTATTTCTATTATCAATTAATAAAGAACGGATTTGTAAGGAAAGTTTATTTGTTAGATCATATTTTAAAGTGATTAAGATTTCATAATATTTGTAGAGAGCGTTTTGAATTTGTAAAAATAACATTATTTATTAGATCTTATTTTTTAGTGATATTAACGTTTGTTAATATTTAGTTCATGCTGAAATAAAAAAAGTGTGACAACAAATATATTACAACTATTATTAAAGATAAGAAGGAACAAGAGAGATCCATAATATTCCTCGAAAGCAAAGAATGATTCAACCAGATAAAAATTTTGTAGTCCCACATTGCCTGCCTAAGAGGCTAATAGTCAGTAATACCTATAAAATGAAGGAGATCGTGATTAGAAAACTCATACCTTTCTCAGCCTTTTGGCTAAGATCAAGTATAATTATCAGTTTAATGTCTGATATGCGGTCCAATGGACCACAACGATAATAAATTAATTTTTTAGGGGGGACGAACCTAATAAATAGCTTGTTATTTGAGCTCTTATGAGTCTCCCTTGCGTTGCGCTATGGCATGGGCAAGCTTACCCCCCGCCAATTTGTTAACTGAAATTTTAAACATTCATGCTCATAGTTCATTGCAGTGTTTGATCTTCGTTTATGGACCACCTCGGTTTAATTTTTTATTTAGCCTTTTAGCTCATCGACCTTTGCTCTCTAAGGCCTGGTCCCTAATCCACGTTGGGTGGAACCACCAATGTAGTAAGGCTTGACCTGTTCAATACTTTAGAGCACAATCAAGGTGGTGACTAGGTGCATTTTCCTAGTTAAGTCTCATATCCTTCACCCTCTTAGAGGAGGAGCATAATCTACCGTATTTTCTTCTTATTGATCTATTATCAAATTATCCTACAAATTTTAATATTCATGTTTCCTTCAAGTTTTAGGTTTTAATAATCCAGAGTGCACTTATTAACAGTAAGCGAGCCCACTACGATCACTTTGTATTCAATGTCATGTTCAACTTCATTAAAAAAGGGGTTGTGTGTGCCGCGAGCACGCACGTGCTGCATGTGTGCATGCGCGTGCGTATGCGTGTGCTACGTGCACGTGTGTGCGTGTTTAGATCGGGCTATTCAAATTGAGATATTTCTGAAAACGATATGCAATAATAATAAATCATGGGCATAACTAAGCTAATTATAGTGAGTTCTTTGCTCTACTAAGTCTCCAAGCTGTAAATTATGGTTGCTCCAAAATCTTTTTGACACTCTAATATTGTGTTCTTTTGAATAATATAGTTGGAATGAAAGAACTAAATACTCACTAACAAGTATGATATTTATTTATTTATTTATTTATTATTATTGATTTTAAAACAAAAACCATGGAAGCATATAACCCATTCCATAATGGGCAAACTTGTTTGGGTTCGTTTTCACTTATTTTTGTGAGTGCGATAAATTTCCAAGTAGAGCGTGGATATATATGTATGCATGCATGCATGCATGCATGTATATATATATATATATATATATATATATATATATATATCTGTGTGTGTGTGTGTGTTTGTGTGTATAATAATATAACTTGTAAGTCTCACTTAATTTGTCTAGATTACCACTTAGGTGTCTGCAAGTTAACAAATGATCGAGTACTACCTGGTGGTATGTTCATGATGCCTCTGATACTCATTGTTCTTTTTTTGTTATATTGCAGGCAAATATTCTTTGCCTTCGGTAAATCTGGTCGATTCACTTAGATATGATTGGGTGTTTACATTCCTGCCCACCTTGATTTTACTTTGCTTGCAGTTATAAGTTGCGGATTTTGCTGGAAAGGAAATCGAGTTACTCTTGTAAGCTGACCTATTTTTTCTAATAGTTATTTCTGACAATGATGTTAATAATATCAATTTGCTTTCCATTATTGTAGCTTAAGTTTGCATCTTTTTTTGTGTAAACGTGGTGGTAGCGGTGAATAATGTATAAAGAAATTTCTATATAATTACTCTCTCTCTCTTTCTCTCTCTCCCCCCTTCCTCCCTCTCTGAAATCCTCTCCAAGTGATTGGTTGTGTGTCTGTTTTCAGATATGAATTTTATTGGGTGAATGGACTGCAGAAGAGTGTGTGCGCGCTCGCGCATGCACGTGCATGCTTTGAAATCCTCTCCCAGTGATTAGTTGTGTCTATTTTCAAATATGGATTTGATTGGGTGAATGGACTACAGAAGAAACAACAGAGATCCATAATATTCATTGAAAACAGAGAACGCTTCAACCATATGCAAATTTTGTAGTCCCACATCACCTACTGTATGTGGTTAGTAGACAAGAAGTCTTATAAAATGTAAGGGTCTTTGATTTGGATAATTCATACCTTTCTCCGTCTTTTGGCTAAGATCAAGTGTAGTATCTGTTCTTATCAGTTTAATATCTGATACGTGGTCCAATAGATCACAACGATATTAAATTAATTTTTTAAAGGTGAAGAGCCTAATAAATAGCTTGCTATTTGGTCTCTTATGAGTCGCCCTTCTGTTGTACTACTGCATGGGCTGGCATACCCCTGTCAATTCATTAATTAAAATTTTAAACATTCATGCTCATAGTTCACTGTAATTTGTTCTTTGTAGATGACTAAAACGTCGGCAATTAAGAGTTGGCCCAACCATAATTTGAAATATCATATCAAACTTCATAATTCAATATAATGGATAAATTATGATTTCAGGATTATTAGTTACAAGCTTTAGTGTGCTAAACTATTATTATACCACAAAATTTATATACCTAACTAGTAAATGTACTTTGTAATCCAATTGATCGTGAACCGCAATATTATTAACATGATAGTTATAAAATTAAATGATATAAATTTTGACATGATTACATTTTATTATATCTGTTATGAAAATAGTAGCGCTTTGCGGAAGCTTTTTTCAACGGATCTTTGTCATCCAAATTACAAAAAAATAACTTGGATTGAAAACAAGACGGAATTGAAACCAAAACACAATAACACAAGATATTCCATCCAACCAATCACTTTATTGATTCACCAAAATTTTGTTTACAATTAATAGAACAAAGCTAAAATAAACAAAATACCATTGAATCAATAATCAAATTGGAAATGGAGCAAATATCTATATGGATAAAATTGTTGGAGAAGAAGAACAAAGATGGAGAAGAGAAAATTAGCAAATACATTTTCCACCACACTTTTACACTTTCTTCTAGTCTCTGTTTGTATAATCAATTACTTAATGCCCACGTTAACATTGGATGACAAAAATAATTTGACTAGTCAATTAGAGAGAAATAAACATATCCAGTTATGTCTATTAATTAGAGGAAACAAAATCTTCTCTTTCTTTATTTTGCATATTTATTTCCCTCTATTTGTGATTTTGTATCATCAAAATATAACATCCCATCTTGATGCAAAATCACATATCTCCAACATATCAAACATGTCA
The DNA here is from genome assembly GCA_030765085.1 of Allium cepa. Lineage (NCBI taxonomy): Eukaryota > Viridiplantae > Streptophyta > Magnoliopsida > Asparagales > Amaryllidaceae > Allium > Allium cepa. Next base: position 651,749,112 of record CM060928.1, on the reverse strand, counting down.
TATTATCTACCATAAATTCTCATATCTCAACCACACTAAATTACAAACCTCAACCACCGCCTGCAAGTGATGCATCTCCCACATGAGGTGCATCACGCAAATCCAATCTCAAAAACGTTTGTAATACCCCAAAGATCTCCGTCTTGTCTTTTTGGAACGTTTGTAATTCAACCGTCACTCTCTTTCCATTGTCGTCTATAGAACCAACCAAGCTATAAAGATTTCATTCTTCCAATACTCCTCTCATCCTTACACGACCACCTTTTTTCACTCTCAAAACTCCACCTTGAGTCTCATAAGTGCAATCACGGCGATCCAACCGACCGAAAGAAATAAGATTATGCGAACAAGTGGGTACATATCTCACTCCAGAGACTTCTCTAACCACACCGTCATGCATGCGAAATCGGATAGATCCAATACCACAAATCGATAGCTCTTCTCTATTGGCTATCCTAATCATGCGGACACTCTTCTCATAAAAAGAAAAACAATTCACATCTCTACAAATGTGAAAATTGGCTTACGAATTCATCTTCCAAGGCTTATTTTAACTAACGAGGACATCACAAGAAGCATCACTATCGGTACCTTCAGCAAAACCTGCATGTACATCACTACTAGTATCACCGTGCGCAGCCTTTTTCTGATCACTTTTATAAGCATAACACTTGCTGCGTATGTGATATTTCTTATTACAATAATGACAAGTGATAACACCTTTACCATTAGCGTCCTTCTTCCAAATTCCAAATTATATCTTTCTTTGATTCCCTTGCTACCATAACCTCACTTTGAATTGTTTCATACCTGACCCTTTTGTTCTAAGCTCCTCATTCAAAAGACCGCTTAGAACAGTTTCCAGAGAGAGTTTCATTAGCATTGGAATTACTCAATGAAACAACCAAAGTTTACCAACTTTCTGAAAGCGAACTCATTAATAAAAGAACCTGTAACTCATCATCAAAATTGACTTTCATATTTGCCACTTGATTTATTACATCTTGAAATTCTTTCAAGTGCTCTACAACAAACTTCTCTTCATCAAATTTCAGTTGTGCCAACTTTCGAACTAGAAATGTCTTACTAGTAGCACTCTTTGACTCATACAAAGATACCAACTTGTCCCACAAAGCCTTCGCGGATTCACTACTATCCACATGATGGAAAAATGAATCATCAAGATACTGGCGAATCAAAGCAATCGTCTTCTTATCCATCTTTTTCCATTTTTCCTCGTCTACATCAAAGGGCTTCTTTCCATCTACAACAATCAGATCATGAAGATCACAGGGGTACAGAACATCCTCCATCTTAGGCTTTCAAATACCCCAATTTTTCCCATCCAAAATATCCATCTTCGAACATCAATAAGTTTCATACCAAAATTATTCTAAGCATTGCGATGATCTGCGCTCTGATACCAAACTGTTATGGAAATAGTCACGTTTTGCGGAAGCTTTTATCGACGGATCTTTGTCATTCAAATCACAAAGAGATAACTTGGATTGAAAACAAGACGGAATTGAAATCAAAACACAATAATGCAAGATATTCCCCCTAACCATCCACTTTATTGATTCAGCAAAATTTTGTTTACAATTAATAGAACAAAGCTAAAATAAACAAAATACCATTGAATCAATAATCAAATTGGAAAGGGAGCAAATATATTTATATAACTAAAATTGTTGGAGAAGAAGAATAAAGATGGACAAGGGAAAATTAGCAAATACATTTTCTACCACAATTTTACACTCTCTTCTAGTCTCTGTTTATATAATCAATTACTTAATGTCCACGTTAACATTAGATGACAAAAAATAATTTGATTAGTCAATTAGAGAGAAAAATAAACATATTCAAACATGTATATTAATTAGGGGAAACAAAATCGTCTCTTTCTTTCTGTTGCATACCTATTTACCTCTATTTGTGATTTTGTATCACCAAAATTTAACAATATCGTCGCATGTTAATCACTCGTATTGATAACAAGTTTGATATTTGATAATAGATTTGGTATTAAATCGAATTATATTGTACACACATTAAGATGCATTTTAATTAATATATTATGTTGAGATGTGCTCTGATCCAGATTATGTTTCATCAGAATATAAAATTTCGATAAAAAATCATCTTTCATCTATGAGTAAGTATACATAACAACTAATTTGTGGATCTTTATAATTATACAGGCATGGTGAAGTCAAACTTTAGATATGATGTTTTCTATTGAGGAAGAACCTATTAGTGAAATGTAAAAGAGGAACCGGACGTGTTGATTTGCAATCACGTATTTTCTTTATTTCTTATATTTTTGGCCTCATTAGTTCACTGTGTAAATATATCTATTGTGTCAATAGATATAATATTAATAGCTAAAGGTCACAGGTTTTAGTCTTGCCAAATAAACAATCACTTGATACAAATGTTTCAATACCGGTGTTTTGAACTCATTTCCTTTGATTTCTTTTCTCGATTATTCTATGATCAAAATACTTAAATCTATTTTACATGTCTCAACAACAATCTTTAAACAGTTCTCAAGTTAAAAAATTATTCCCAAAAAAAAAGATATTTTTATATATTATGCGTGTTTGAACTCCAACAAATAGTTAACTTCAAAATTCCATAAAATTGCTATTTCTGGAAACAGAATATCCAAGTCATAAAACTTTTAATATTATCACAACAACATTTATTGAAAATGGTTTTAGAGAAAATACTATTACAATAATGGGGTTGGATATTAGAAGACAATAAGACGTTGGATCTTATTAGGTTGAATTCATAGGGAGATTTAATGGTTGACGTCTGTCATGTCACCACTTGTGTCACCTATTTCTATCCAAATAAATTTTTGCTATCACATAACCCAATCACGAACGCTTGACACTCTAACATTGCCTAAATCACCAATTTCCGCAGCTAAAGACACCAATTTCGAGCTTCGCCAAACACAATCATTTAATGCAATATGCGAATAACGGTGCTCTTTAATCATCTTCCAACACTATGCCATAGATGGCCTTCTGCAACATTTTTGCAAGGTGTTGCCAGGTAAAATGTTGCGGTAGCTATACAATTTTGGTCCTACTGCAACGTTGAATTTTTGGTGTTGCCTTAACCATAAAAATGTGTTGCTCTAGCTAAATAAGTGTAATTGATGCAACATTTTTTTTATAGTTTTTCTATAGCAGACCTTTGCATATCTTTCGCACCGATCCGCTCCAATCTACCAAGGCAAATCCTAGGTTGGAGAACGTGACACCTCATCAATCCGAACACAATTCCCTTCGCACCTTTCCCACTCCATTTACTGCTTCACAAAACAAAAAACCCTGGCTCTCATTCCTTCATCGCTGTAGAATTTCGTAAATTGATTTCATCTCCTTCGTTCACACAAAATAGGTTACTTCACTCTAATACCTGAGTGTCCGAAACAACGGTTATCCAATGATTATCAATCGATTCCTGATCTAGCGAATCCAGATCCAACATCTCAAGCTTTGATCGTCTCCATCAACAATATATTTTTAGGCGCTATTGCTTCCATACACAACTTCAATCGCGATTTAGGTATTTTACTTACTGCCTTGGTTTCTTAATATGCTTTGCATTTTTTTCCTTCTCCTCAATGCTTGCGCTTAATACCGGATAAAATTTCAGATAATACTCTACTTTTATTTTAGTTTACATGTTGATTCTCAATTTTAATTTAGGTATTGCATTCCATGGATTTCTGCTGGCAATTGCATTATAGGTTATTTTTAAAAGATCCATTACTTATAAGTTTACTGTGTTAAAATACTAGCATGGATGGATGGATGGATTGATGTACCTTTAAATAATTAGGTTTTAACAAATTTCATATCCAGAAAATTTGTTGTTTAAAATAATGTAGTAAAAGAAAATTTGTTGTATAAAATAAGGATGTGAATTCACGTAAACATGATAACTATCTGATTTTCTTTACAAAGAAACTTAAAATTAGATACATAATAAAAAAATATTATCTATTCAATTAGAAATTTCTAATCAAGTCTAATTATATAGGAACAGAATTTGGGTTGCTAAGCAGCATGATAAGAGTTTGGGTCTCAGAGTTGTTAAGGTTGAGATTCAACTTAGTTTGCATACAATGGCATTAAGTGGCTAAGTGAAGGTTAGTTTGATTTAAATGAGGTGAGATAGGGTTGAACAAGAGAGGGTAACAGGTTTGATTTTGGGGATAAAGACCTTTTTCTCCTTTTCCCTTTTGTTACTAGTACACTCTTATTTATTTAATAAAACCTTCTGCTACTAGTACACTCTTATTACATTCGGAAGTTGATTAAAATATTAAATATGTATGTCAAATTTGATGAAGGTGTCAGAAATACATATAGCTTACATGTAAATGTTCAGATGGTACGATGTGTAACACAGGCTGATGATAAAAAAAGTGACAAAATGATCTAAAATTAAGTCTCTAAATATGTGCAGGTAGTTCTGCATATCATCAATCAGTTTTTTGAAAGAATTATTGACTACTAGCTGAATATTAATGATTTTAATTCGACATGAGGTTGTGGTAACGGGTAAAACATAATCAGAGTTATTATATTTTCCATTTAGAACATAATAACTAGTATCAAGTATTATAAGAAATTTAAAATTACTTTTGGTACTATGTAGTTGGGCATTTATATAAAGTTTTATATAAATGAGGCAACAAATGCTAAGTGTTAAATCAGTCCAAGAATTTGCAGAGTTTAAGAAACCACTAAGGTACTAGAATAAATTCAGCACACAGACAACTCAGGCCATCTTTACTAGTTTAACATATTATCATAAAAAGACGAAGGGCGTACAACCATATCGTATTTAAGAGGGGACCTAAATCGGTTTAGTGTAAAACACCAAAATTTATTTATGTGCCAAAGTTATGTTCTTGATAGTGATACTGTTTATGGCATCATATCCAAAATAAAGTTGGGAAAGATTATTCTGCAAAGGCCGTAAAGTATGAAAATAATGTTAGATTGGAATTACATTATTGGTTGGGAAAAGGTGTGCTAACAAAAGTTCAGTAAAGAAATTGATTAGCCAGGATCTGAACGGATGATTCAAAAAGGCCGTAGGTAAACATAATACATGAAGAGTTGAGCGAGAGGGTAAAAGTCGAGCAACAATATAATGTTAGTAAAATTTCATAATGAAACTAATAGAGTTGAGTTGCTTACCAAATTACTTAAAACCTGAACAAACCAAAGTAACAAACATAAAAAAGCAATGAAACTTCAACACATTTACATTAACTAAGCTAGGACACACCAAAATCAGGCAAAACATGATTCAACAATTACCAGCTACCACAATACAAAATATACAAACTAACAACTACAATTTACCAAAGAAATTAAAGTAAAGTGGATTGTTTACTAAATTCTCACACTTTTCTTCTCTTTTGCAATCTTATATGCATTCATGATCAGAATGATCCACAGAAGCAGAAGTGGCAGAGCTTATAGATTCCATTTAAAAAATTGATAGCTGATGGAAGATTCTATTTTTGGATATAAATATTAGCTAGGATGTGAGATATTTGAAAGAAGGCTTGTTAACACATTTCAAAAGTAAGAGAAATGAGAAAAAAAGTGCATATAGAAAATTGAAGGTAAGAAAATCTGACAATTTTTATTGCCTTTAGGGCCAGCTTTTGCCAGTCCAAAATCATTTTTAGAAACATATGAGAATCGAAAAGGAACTTCTAATGATTTATTAGTTTCTATATTTCAAACAGGTTTCAAATGTTTCCATATATACATTTATAACATTTTGAAGTTACCTGACCTGTTGTAACCTGATAGATAAGTACACATCAGCCATATTGGCCAGTTAAAGTACACATCAGCCATATCCATAAATGCATATGAATGCATACTATATATTAAAATGTATATGAATGTTTTTCCATAAATGCATGCAGATTCATTAAAGTACACATCAGCCATATCCATTCTCCTGATGAGCACAGAAAGTTGGACAATTATGAAACTGGGCTGAGGAGTTGAACGCATGCACCAGAAGTAGGCTCTGAAATGAGAAACAAATATGGAGATGTGGGAATGATTTATGCTATGATCACCACTGTAGCATTAGGTATGATTGTTACTACGATTATATCGTTGGTATGATTAATTATGAACTAACAAGTACAAATTACCTTAAAAAGACTGATTTTAGTTTCACACTGCTTGTACATTGACAACTTGTTTTGATACATGAGCTTTATAATTTTTAACATTTATGTAACCGAATGGAGATATTAAAATAGGCTAGACATCAGTTTAGTTCGATGATAAATTTTGAGAGGCATTGAAACACACATACAAAATAAATAATTATGCTAGTAAGAATAATCATTTCAATGATTTCAACGATCTGGAAATTTTGGGATAAGGTGATTCATTATGCATGACTTAAGTCAGTTATCAATGCTCCTTGTACAAAACTGACATTTCTTTTCAAACTAAATTTCACTATCATTTATTTATGATTAAAACATCATTGTGCGGTTCTTCATATGTGGTATTAATTTCAATTTATCGTGTTAGAAGATATTTAAGTTTTATTGTTGTTGTTTCCATGGTCAGCTAGTTTTAGATTCGTAAACAAATGTCTATTAGTTGAAGCGGTGATTGGTTTGAGACCGCACCTCTCCATTAGGATCTTCTAACCTTATCTGTTTATCAGGATCATGACTTGATGGAATTTCACATCTAGTAGACCAGGTTATTGCCTGCTTTTCTTGTACATCGATTTCATGTGTTAATATATTATAATAAAATGGTTTTGTCCAGATTAGAGTAGTCATGCATAAATGAAAAATTGTTTGTTTGGTGATCATTCAACTTACAAGCTCTATATTATGCCCCCAAAGAGTTTCAGCAAGTCTATAAGCTATCTTTCAAAGAATTGAGTTTAAAAATGATTTTAACTTAATCATATTAGGTAATTTGAATACACTAGGATGGTATGTGACACTTTACATTTTTGACTGAAGAGAGTGTATGCTAAACTATCTATTGAACTTGTATCAAGAGACACCATCCGATGCAGCACTTTTTCTTAAAAGTCGTAAGAGAACAGATGGGCGTGAGTACGTGTCTAATCCTCAAGTAATGAATTACAAACTTGTAAGTAATAATTCTGTTTTGTAATAATTTTGTTATGTTTTGCACATGCTGCACATTGTTCATGTCTTGCTCATGTGCATGTATGCTCATGTCCTGCACATTGTTCATGTCTAATAAATGCTTACGTAAATGACTTAAGGCAAAGGCTTGTCGAAGAAATGGAAGCACAGCTAGAATCCAAGGTAAATCATGTCCAGTGAGACTGATAATCTGACTAGAGGCACCAGCTCTTAAGTCTCATTTATGAATTGTTATGTGTACCGGATATTTTGGGGTAGCTTTGTAGTATTTTGGGGTAACTGGATATTTTGGGGTGTTGAATATGCGCTTTGCGCTATATGATTTTTGTTTGATGATAATAAACATATATACATTCATTTAAATGTATTTGTTAATGTACTATTTTTCATAGAATAAATAAATATTTGTTGAATAAAATAAATTACACAGAATTTGAATTTGAATTCAAACAGAACAAGTTAAACAGATTTTGAATTCAAACAGAAATTTTTATTCAAACAAATATTTATTACAATTTTTGAATAGTACAATTTCAATCTCTCACTATAACTATACAACTTTGATTACAATCACATCACATTTCACATTTACAGTTAACCTCACTACATATCACTCACACTCGTATTTTTATCTTCAACTGCATTCCAGTTTGAATCCAGCATCTGAGAAATCTGCAAAATTATTCACTAACGCAGTAAAATTGAAAAAGAGATATTTTTGCAATATAAAATGAAATACGATTTTTGAAAGAATGGTTTGCCTCAGTTATTTGGGTTGTTCGTCATCATTCACACTTGATTTCATCACAAAGTAGTGCACATAGATATTACAGGGACAGGTAGCCATAAGTGGCTGCAATACACACGTGTACATTCATACACGTGTGCACTGCCTCGCCAACTCGTGTGCGCAGCCGACAAGAGCAAGTGTACAACAGTGTCAAGTTGCAAACAGTTCAAAGCTTCGACAAATCACAACAGACCAATTCCAAATGGCACAGTGCACCATTGATTTGAAGAACATATGAATAAAGAACACAAGTACAAGCAAATAAGTGCAATTCGATCTAACATGAAGTACACATAAGTGACACAGTGAACCAAACAGTCGAAGACATGAATGCAACAAAGTTCACAAGTGCAGACACAAGGGCAGTAATACAAGATCAAGTGACAACATAGAGCAGTGATAATGAAACAACAGTGCAACAGATGGCAGTGGACAGTACAATCCTGCAGAATGCAAATGGACTCGACCAAGTATACAAATGCAACAGTGAAGCTACTAAAGGCAACATGAAGCAACAGTCAGACCAAAAGGCTACATGAAGAACCAGAATACAAGTACAGGAGGTAGTTCAATATAAACATGCTCAGGTCAAAGACAACAAGTACAACACTGTACAAACCCAAGCAACAACTACAAAGACCAGAATACAATGCAACAACATAGTTGAAGCTCAAGACATCAAGTGATACAAGTATGCAACAACAGTAAACCATGCTTCACGATGAACTTATGGTCATAAACACAGTAACACACACAGATGCATTAAAGAACAGCAGCCCCAAAACCAAGACAGTAGTGTGCAACAGTATCAAATACAATATGGACACAACCTGCCTCAAATGCACAATTCAAATCAAAGACAACAGCAATAATATACACAAGTGCAGATGAACAGATATGGGCCAAAATCAATATAACCAAGGCCAAGCACAGTGGACTCATGTCGAAACAGCAAGTCAGTGGCAAGACACAAACTGCAGTGGACAGACCAGAGTGCAACAGGCAAGTACAATGCAACAACATGACTTATGGCAGTGAAACTCAAGCAAGTGCAGACAACAGCAACTAAATGCAACAAACTCAAATGTCCAGTTACAACTACAGAGTCGAGTGCATGCTATAGCAATAAAACCAAGGCCAAAGTATGATCAAGATCAAATGCAAACTCAGTATACATATATGCACAGGTACAAACAACAGTGAGCACACTCATATAAACAAATGCAAAGAACAGTGAAGCATGCACATAGGCCACCAGTGAAACAAAGTAATATATACATGAACAAGTGTAGCATCTGTTACAGTGAAAAAGCCCAAGTCAAGATGGAGTTACAACAATGCATCAGTGAGGAACACAACAACAATGAATACTGCAACAACCAAATGGAGACGGCATCCCACAATATCCAGAAGTTTAGAAAATCAAATGGCCGAAGTATACACTCAGTATCAAGGCCGAAGTGACAGTGAATCGCAAATTCAATGATGAACAAGTCAACAAAGTGAAAATTCACGATATCAGTATTGTCAAAGTCAAACAAGTGTTCACCGTGATAGCCAAGCAAATTGACCACGAAATCAAATCAATACCGTGTTATTCAAGTAATATGAACAAGTCAGTGAAATCTCGTGCATCAATACAAGATCGAACGAACGAAGACAAATTCAAATGAACGAATACGAACGCAAAAATAGGATTTCGAATCCTATATAAGCCCAATCATCATTGGCAAAATAATCATCGAGTTCAAGTATCAACTTAGTAAAGCAAAAGGAGACAGTACATACCGAATTCACAAACAACGAACTCGATCGAGCAACTGCAAAACGAGCAATAGTCAACCATCAGAGAAGTAGCGAGCTAGGGCAACATATCTCAGATCAATTGAAGAAACCGAAGCCCTAATTGGAACAAAGAACCGAAGCCCTAACTGGAACAAAGGAAACGAAGCCCTAAACAGGACGAAGCCGCCATTATTCTCACGAACGAGACAAAAGGATCGGGTGAAATAAGGGAGTGGGCCGGTCTTATTAAAAAAAAAAGGGGGTTTTGTTTTTAATTTAAGGCTTTATTATATTAATTAGTTTTTAGGGTTATTTTCTATTGTTTCTTAATTATTGTTTTTTATTTTACGAATCAAAGAATCTTGGTAAATCACCACCTAGGTTTAGGTAGTGTCAGATTGTCTATTTTGAATTAGTTCAGTGAGCAGGGTGTGCGAGTTTGCAAAGCTCTATAGGCGGGAGCAGTGTTTGCGAGTGAGCGAAACTCTATAGGCGGGAGCAGGGTGTGCGAGTCTAGTAGAGTGTTTGTGAGCAGGAGCAAAAGGGTCTGCGAGTCTAGTAGAGTGTTTGTAAGCGTGATACTGTTTAATTCTAATAGAAATCTGTGAATGCAGCAGTAGGCAGGGGTTGCCGAAGCTGGGTAAATTTTGTGTGTGATTTACTTTTCAGCATATTTATTTCTACTATTATATTTCTGTGTTTAATTCGAGAAAATTTGCTATAACCCTATTCACCCCCCCTCTAGGGTTAATCTAGATCCTACATGGGGTAACTGACATGAATTGTGATGTGTACTGCTGTATGAATTGTTATCTGTACTGTGTATTATGTTGTGTATTATGCAAGTGTTTTATGTGATATTGTACTGTGTATTATGCAAGTGTTCTATGTGATATTGTATTGTTCTATGTGCTCTTAGTGTCTCTTCAGTATAGTGTTACAGTAGCTTCAGTATAGTGTTGCAGTAGCTTCAGAATAGTGTTGCAGTAGCTTCAGAATAGTGTTGCTGTAGCTTCGTAATAGTGTTGCCACCGGGTTATAAATGTTGCTTAAAATAATGTTGCAATAGTCATTCAAGGTGTTTCCATAGGGATGGACCCAGTTGGGTCGTGGGCCCACATTGTGGGCCCCACAAGATGTGGGCCCCACAACTTCAGAAAGTTAATATCTATAGCAACATTTTTGGAATGTTGCTACAGATCCCTATGGGTGTTGCGGTAGACCCAAATAGGGTTCTATTGCAACAATATTACTTATGTTGCCTTAGATAGTCAAAATGTTGCATTTGAGGTCTAAGGCAACGGCAAAAATTGCATCACCCTAAAAGTGTTGCCATAGACCTATGGCAACATTTTTCGGGCCTGAGCCAACATTTTTTTTGTGTTGCAGAAGGCCATTTATGGCGTAGTGCAACTTTCTTCTCAATTTATCTATTATTAACATAGCCTATGAATTATTGTATATTTCAATGTTATATCTTAATAAACTTCTGGATTAAAAAATTTATAGGTAACAAATAATCAATTGACAATTATGTGTATATATTTTGAAATTTTGAAACATGAGATATTTTCTCATTGATTCGTTGTATAAATATATTTAATATGCAACAATAATATCCGGAGGTTATAGGTTTGAGTCCGCTCAGATGTACAACCACTTAATACTCACTTGATAACACCGATGCTATCAGTCCACTTTCATTAATTTAATTCCTAACTGATGAATTACCAAAATATCCTACAAATTTTAACATCCATGTTTCCTTAAAGTTTGTGCGACCAGGCTTGGAGAAGACTCTCTTTGGAATCACAGTGACTTGATTAATAGGTATATGAGGACTCTGCCTCTTGTTCCTGGGAGTACTTCGAGCATTAAGGCGCGGTTGAAGCTCCGTTGGCGGTTCACATGCACCACACTTTGATAGGATTGTGGGCTAATCAGGGGGTACGTGGAGAAACGTTTGATCTCCGTTTACAGATCACTTCGGTTTATTTTTTATTTAACCTTTTAGCTCATTGACGTTTGTTGTCTTAGGACTTTCGTGCCTAGTCCCTAATCCACATTGGGTGGAACCACCAATGCAGCAAGGCTCGATCTGTTCACTACTTTAGAGCACAATTGAGGTGGTGACTAGGTGCATTTTCCTAGTTAGGTTGTTCAAGTCCCATGTTTTTCACCCTCTTAGTGGAGGAACATGATCTCCTGTATTTTCTGTAGCCTTTGAAGTTTATTAGCTGCTAGAACTCTGGAGGTTTTTCTTTTCCCTGCTGCAATGATTTTTACATTACATTATTTATTTATTTATTTATATCTAGCTTTCTCGTTACTTAGTTGTTTGTATAAATAAGTGAATATACGTTGTACAACTTTTTATATGCATAACACAGATACATCACATATTATCAGTTTGATGACACGGGACACAATCACGGTGCATCTTTTTCAATTCTTTTAGTATTTTGCTTCCAAAATTGTTAATTAATGCCAAGTTTTGAGTTTAGGCCCTCTAGATCCATAGTTTAGAATATTACCACTATACAAGTGGCACCTGACGTGGAATCCGTTTAATTTGCTCAATTCAAATTGTGGCGAATGAGTTTAAGCTTACTATGGAGGTCATTAAGCTGTAACTTTTCTTCTGATGGAAAACGCAAAACCAATAATTTGTAAATTCAGTTTACCATGGAGGTTATTAAGGCGAATGAGTTTAGAATGATAATTGCTTCTGCAAATTTTAATCTCTGGATTTTTGGTTTTACTAAATTGTTCCTCTGCTGAAATTATCTGATAACATCTCTCATTCAAATGTTGACTTTACAACCACATAAATGTTTTTCTTTTAGGGATTCAATCTCACTCTAAAATTAATAGTTGCTGGAAGAAAACTAGCATATAACTAATCTAAATGTGAAAAGAGATATATAAAAAGGAAAACAAGATAAAACTGAAATTAATTACATTGCTCACACTTTAATACTTTTATTTAGGTGAACCAGTTGATCCTCTTACCTTGTGCCCATAACATGCATATAAGATTAATTATTAAAGATAATTAATTAAGGAGTAATTAATTTATCTAATGAAGTAATTAAGGGTAGTTAATTACTGAATGTGATTAATCAAGAGTGATTAATCAATATGGTTTAATGGATGATTAATTACTTAATATAATTAATTTAAATACAGTAGTTAAATAAAAATAATTAGGGATCATTAATTAATATAATGATGTAATTAAGGATTGATTAATTAATAACAATTAATCAATGAAGGAATTAATTTATGTAATTAATTAAGGATTAATGTAATTAATTATAGGTAATTAATTAATGAAGTAATTAAACGTTAATTACTGAATTTGGTTTAGAATAATTAATTTGTGAAATTAATTAAAGGCTAATTACTTGAATGTAATTAAAGGATAATTAATCAAGGGTGATTAATTAAGGTGATTTATTAGAGGGTAATTAATTAATTGATTTGTAACTAAGTAACGGTTATGTAAACAAGATTTATATCGATGAAGTAATTAATTTAATTTACTTTAAATTAATTAGAGATGAAGTAATTAATTTAATTCATTTTAAATTAATTATAGAATAGTGATTAATAAATCATTGCTTATGAATGCTGATTGATATTGATTTCCTTGAATGGTTTGAGATCTCAAATATGAGATAAGTAATGATGTGTGATATGGATGCTTTGGTTGCATTGTGATGATAATATGAATTATCTATTTGTGATAATGATATGGATTATCTGTTTATGATGATAATGTTGATTATCTATTGTGATATGTGAATTATCTATCTGTGTGTATATAGAAATATTGAATTGAATTGTTTTAAACTTTAAAACAACTTGGACCTAAAAGATGGCGTTTTGGATTTCGATGAGATCGGGATCGGGTTTCCGAATTTGGATATCCAAAAACCACATCGATCCAAATTAACGATAGGTTGTGAATCTCAAGTGAATGTGAAGATTCAGAGTGCAAGAGTTATCGTCGTTACCTCTGTGGGTGATTCCAAAATGAGTGTAACGGATAATGCCTTCGGTTTCGTTCGAACCCGAAACGAACTTATATGGATTGAATGCTTTCAGAACATCGTCGGGTGGACGATGAGCATTCTAAGAGATGTGTTCTATAAAGGTAATCGTAGCCTCAAGCCTCATCAACCGGGAATGGCTAAAACAGGGAAGGTGCAGCAAGGCTAAGTGGGTCATGCCAAAGTAGGACGAGATTTGCCCCTGTCTAGAAGTCCCTTTATATTCGGCTCTGTGGGGCAGTTGATTGCAACAATTGCCAGGGTTGTCTTGTTCGGGACTGTCCAGTAAAGGATGGTTCCGGCCTTGTGTTGCAGGGGATTTAGGGTGGACCCTCGATACGGTGATCTAGACCACGTACTGTGATGGACGGTACCCCAGTAGCCCTGCCATTGATGGAAACCCATTCTTCCTACGTGCCCTTACGATTTTGATTGTATTACCCACTTTTGTGGCTAGTAGCTGGAATTTAATCATGTAACAATTTCGGCTATTTCTTATTTACTTGAAAACCCTAGACACTATTATAATATCATCGGATTTCCTATCAAATGTTTTGGTTAGCGTAAGGTAAAAACTTACCCTTGTTTATGTGTGGGAAGTCTTACGTGATACCTTTGTTTTCAAAGGATTTTTGAAGTTAAGAAACTTTAACATGTTACTCACACCAGACCTATGTCTGACCCGGAGTTTATTTCTGTTTTCTTAAACTCTTGGGTACTCAAATTTTTTTACGAGTAGCCAAGGGATTCATGTTTGCTTTGACGAATTCTAGAGGAGCAATGGAGCAGGAGGCTTCAGCGTTTGTAGATATGTATAGTTTCCGCTGTGTGTTCTTTGAGTCACTTGTTTGTGTTGTATTGAGTTGTAATAACTAGACATGTGCTTATAACTGTCGAGTATGTGATGTATTATCTGTGTAACTCTGATAATTGTTGTATACTATGCAATACTTATGTGATTAATATAATTTATTCGTTCCGCTGTTGAGATTCTGATGTTGTTTCTTTCTTCTCTTCTTTTCTCTTTTCTACCTTTCTTTCTTCAAGATGATACGACTTTCAGTGGAGAGAAAGTCGGGTACTCAAAACTGTAAATACCAACACAATGCATATATGTATATGTTAGCAGTGATGTACACATGAAGTCCAGTTACAACATTAACTGGCTTGAAGATTAGATTCAAAGAAAATCACAAAGGCACTAAAAAGCAATCAAGCATGAACACAAGGAATGCAACATTAATTTACATGGAACCAGACCATAATGCATCAAAGTGATGAAATGTCCAGACCAGACTTCAAGATGACACATGCTACATATTTAACTACAAAGCAACAACCAGAGTCAATATCAAACCAATGTCTGTTTCAACATAGCAGTGAACAACTTAAACTCAGGAAACTCACAACAAACACTATCACACACATACATATGTATGTATACACATGGTGACACAAATAAACCATTTCAAGAATGGAACACGAGTTCAAACAAGACAAGTTTAAATGCTAGAGTTAAAGCTAGATAATAACAAGTTCGAAGCAAATTTTCATCTTAAAAATATTTTCACAAATCCAAAGTGGCCGAAGTCAATTTGCATTTACAAAAATCAAGGTAGCCATGTTTCAAACAAAGTCAATGTCAAGCCAAAATCAAAGCCATGGTGACCAAGGCAAAGAATCGAACAAGTCAAAATCAAAGTCGTGGTAACCAAGCAACCATAACAAAAAATATACGAAATTGAACTGGTCAAGATCAATCGTATGCACTCAAGAAAAATCGAACGAGAGAGAAAAAAATTATCAAACGAATTCATACGATCGAAAATAAAGGGAATCGAAACCCTATAAATACCCTTTAACATCAGCGGCATATATCATTCGAGTTCAAGCAAAACAGAGAAGCAATAAATCATTAAAACTCGAATAAAGTCGAGCGTAAGAAAATTAGAAAAATAAAATCACATACCATTTTAAACATTCAAGCTTGACAATTTTGGAGCAGCCATGAAGAAATCAACTATGAAGCATCAAAGTGAATTCAAAGTATCATTAAAATATAACATCCCATCTTGATACAAAATCACATATCTCCAACATGTCAAGCATGTCATATTATCTACCTTAAATTCTCATATCTCAACCGCACTAAATTACAAACCTCAACCATCGCCTGCAAGTGATGCATCTCCCACATGAGGTCCATCACGCAAATTCGATCTCAAAAACATTTGTAATACCCCAAAGATCTCCGTCTTGTCTTTTTTGATTTTGCAATTCGACGTCCGTCTATCGCTCGATCTGAGCTCGTTATCTGATCACTATCGATCTCTCGTGCACCATCAACATGAAGACCCATATATCCTCAATGCTAAAATCATAAGCAGTGATCACATTAATCACTCCACCTAAGCTTTGCGATGATCTGTGCTCTGATACCAAACTGTTATGGAAATAGTCGCGTTTTGCGGAAGCTTTTATCGACGGATCTTTGTCGTTCAAATCACAAAGAGATATCTTGGATTGAAAACAAGACGAAATTGAAATCAAAACACAATAACGCAAGATATTCCACCTAACCATCCACTTTATTGATTCACCAAAATTTTGTTTACAATTAATACAACAAAGCTAAAATAAACAAAATACCATTGAATCAATAATTAAATTGGAAAGGGAGCAAATATATTTATATAACTAAAATTGTTGGAGAAGAAGAATAAAGATGGAAAAGAGAAAATTGGCAAATACATTTTCTACCACATTATTACACTCTCTTCTAGACTCTATTTATATAATCAATTACTTAATGTCCACGTTAACATTAGATGAAAAATAATAATTTGATTAGTCAATTAGAGAGAAAAATAAACATATTCAAATATGTATATTAATTAGGAGAAACAAAATCGTCTCTTTCTTTCTTTTGCATACCTATTTACCTCTATTTGTGATTTTGTATCACCAAAATTTAACAATATCGTTGCATGTTAATCACTCGTATTGATAACAAGTTTGATATTTGCTAATAGATTTGGTATTAAATCGAATTATATTGTACACACATTGAGATGCATTTTAATTAATATATTATGTTGAGATGTGCTCTGATCCAGATTATGTTTCATTAGAATATAAAATTTCGATAAAAAATCATCTTTCATCTATGAGTAAGTATACATAACAACTAATTTATGGATCTTTATAATTATACATGCATGGTGAAGTCAAAATTTGGATACGATGTTTTCTATTAAGGAAGAATCTATTAGTGAAATGCAAAAGAGGAACCGGACATGTTGATTTGCAATCACGTATTTTCTTTATTTCTTATATTTTTGGCCTCATTAGTTCACTGTGTATATATACTTATTGTGTCAATAGATATAATATTAATAGTTAAAGGTCAAAAGTTTTAGTCTTGCCAAATAAAAAATCACTTGATACAAATGTTTCAATACCGGTGTTTTCAACTCATTTCCTTTGATTTCTTTTCTCGATTATTCTCTGATCAAAATACTTAAATCTATTTTACATGTCTCAACAACAATCTTTAAACAGTTCTCAAGTTAAAAAATTATTCCCGAAAAAAGATATTTTTATATATTATGCGTGTTTGAACTCCAACAAATAGTTAACTTCAAAATTCCATAAAATTGCTATTTTTGGAAACAGTATATCCAAGTCATAAAACAGTTAATATTATCACAACAGCATTTATTGAAAATGGTTTTAGAGAAAATACTATTACAATAATGGGGTTGGCTATTAGAAGACAATAAGACGTTGGATCTTATTAGGTTGAATTCACGGGGAGATCTAATGGTTGACGTCTGTCATGTCACCACTTGTGTCACCTATTTCTATCCAAATAAATTTTTGCTATCACATAACCCAATCACGAACGCTTGACACTCTAACATTGCCTAAATCACCAATTTTCGCAGCTAAAGACACTAATTTCGAGCTTCGCCAAACACAATCATTTAATGCAATATGCGAATAACGGTGCTCTTTAATCATCTTCCAACTTTCTTCTCAATTTATCTATTATTAACATAGCCTATGAATTCTCGTATATTTCAATGTTATATCTTAATAAACTTCTGGATTAAATTTTTTATAGGTAACAAATAATCAATTGACAATTATGTGTATATATTTTTAAATTTTGAAACATGAGATATTTTCTCATTGATTCGTTGTATAAATATATTTAATATGCAACAATAATATCCGGAGGTCATAGGTTTGAGTCCACTCAGATGTACAACCACTTAATACTCACTTGATAACACCGATGCTATCAGTCCATTTTCATTAATTTTATTCCTAACTGATGAATTACCAAAATATCCTACAAATTTTAACATCCATGTTTCCTTCAAGTTTGTGCGACCAAGCTTGGAGAAGACTCTCTTTGGAATCACAGTGACTTGATTAATAGGTATATGAGGACTCTGCCTCTTGTTCCTCGGAGTACTTCGAGCATTAAGGTGCTGTTCACATGCACCACACTTTGATAGGATTGTGGGCTAATCGGGGGGTACGTGGAGCAACGTTCGATCTCCGTTTACAGATCACTTCGGTTTATTTTTTATTTAACCTTTTAGCTCATTGACATTTGCTGTCTTAGGACTTTCGTGCCTAGTCCCTAATCCAGATTGGGTGGAACCACCAATGCAGCAAGGCTCGATCTGTTCACTACTTTAGAGCACAATTGAGGTGGTGACTAGGTGCATTTTCCTAGTTAGGTTGTTTAAGTCCCATGTTTTTCACCCTCTTAGTGGAGGAACATGACCTCCTGTATTTTCTGTAGCCTCTGAAGTTTATTAGCTGCTAGAACTCTGGAGGTTTTTCTTTTCCCTGCTGCAATGATTTTTACATTACATTATTTATTTATTTATTTATATCTAGCTTTCTCGTTAGTTAGTTGTTTGTATAAATAAGTAAATATATATTGTATAACTTTTTATATGCATAGCACAGATACATCGCATATTATCAGTTTGATGACATGGGACACAATCACGGTGCATCTTTTTCAAATCTTTTAGTATTTTTCTTCCAAAACTGTTAATTATTGTCAAGTTTTGAGTTTAGGACCTCTAGATCCATAGTTTAGAGTATTACCACTATACAAGTGGCACCTGACGTGGAATCCGTTTAATTTGCTCAATTCAAATTGTGGCGAATGAGTTTAAGCTTACTATGGAGTTTAGAATGATAATTGCTTCTGCAAATTTGAATCTCTGGATTTTTGGTTTTGCTAAATTGTTCCTCGGCTGAAATTATCTGCTAACATCTCTCATTCAAATGTGACTTTACAACCACGTCAATGTTTTTCTTTTGGGGATTTAATCTCACATTAAAATTAATAGTCGCTGGAAAAAACTAGCAGATAACTAATCTAAATGTGAAAAGAGGAATATAAAAAGGAAAACAAGATAAAACTGAAATTAATTACATTGCTCACACTTCAATAATTTTATTCCGGTGAACGAGTTGATCCTCTTGCCTTGTGCCCATAACATGCATATAAGATCCCTTCTAAAAATATCAGACATGCGTCAAAGGTCTTATCAAACTTTATAGTTTAGCTGTACATATTGAACCAAGGAGCCTCAAACCATAAAAGGAAAATGAAAAAGGAAAATAGAAAACAGGAGGGAATGATAAGAATCACTACTGTAAAGTAGAGTTTAGAAATTTCAAGTAACTAAGAACATGCGGATAATAATCTGTATAAGTAAATCCGTATGTTTTAAACCGATATTTTTTGTGTGTTTAAATGATGAATTTTGAAATTGAATGCTCACATCATTTGTGACTTTCGCCTTAATGCAGCTTGGATTAATAGGGCTTATGGTCGCGTCAGAAAGGGACTACGATTGACTGCGGAATTATACTCTTGAATGATTATGTAAAGATTTGGCGTTTTAAGTCATCACTGCAGAATTATACACTTGAATGATGAATCTCAATATCATTTGTTAAAGTTGTCATTGTTCTGAGTTTTGCAAATGCTTCTCAAATCCACAATTGCTTCTTATATGCAGTGCACATACATGATCATTTTAGGCAGGGAGATACGTCTTTTGTATGTGTTTGTCGTCTGCATCTAGGTTTTTACGGTATCCTCCTATTTGTGCATGACTCAAATTTATGTGCCAATGAACGTTAACGAATGTTGGAACGCAATTTTGAAGTCGTGATCTATACGGTTTTTGTAGAAATATAGCTTATTTCGGTAAATTTAGACACCTATCAAAATTAATTATGCAGTACATTATATATTACAAATATTGATTATTGTAGTTGATTTTAAAATATCAATTTTTGATGAGTTGGAGATGTAGAATAATCATTTTTTTTGCAAATATGATATTCATGGTGTGTAGAACGCGCTTACAAAAATTGTGAAATTTTGACATTCATAAATTCTTGAAATTAAATTGGACATAAATCGGGGATAAAAAAACTGGAAAACGGATCCCTTCTATTTGCGTGTGTGGGCGTGTGCATGCGAACACGATTTGGTTCGGGTACTGACATAAGATTTGAAGTGACTCCATTTTCGTGTAGAGAGGATTATGAAATAATTTATTCAACTAGAGAATTTGGATAATGCACATACATAATCTTACAATATGTTCTTGCACACTTTGGAATTACACTTACAAAAATCTTAAAGTATGTACGTGTATTTTAATAGTGTACATATGTATTTGTTTTTTTAATGAGTTTCCTATGTGGTTTATTCATGAAATAAGTTGTTCAAGGGACTTACTTTTATAATTAACATTACTAGATGTAGGTATCTATGATCTCTCTTCAAAATCATCCTATTTGATGTGAGGCAAGGAGCAATAATTGCATTAAATGAGTTTGTTCGACCATTGTGCATTTTTGTACTAAATGATGTGGGATGGTGAGTTCTAGAAAAAGGAATAGTTCAACATAACTTTAGTTGCTTTCAATCTTATTCGCCGTATCGACGGTTCTATATACTTGTTTCCTTATGACATCTGGATATACGAAACCAAACTGGAGCAATGATCAAAGGAGGGCAGCTCATGAACAATGTTTTAACTTTTAGACATATTAGCGGGCATACATGCATAGACGAGCATGCGTGCTTCCGTTTATTATTGGAAGCTTATTTTTACTTACAATATGGACGATGATTTACTTTCGGTGATTCGATCCTCGAACCATAATCAAATTGGTGGCGTTAAGGGCACCAAGGGGTAACGTAATTCTGGTTGTTAAGGAACAACTGTATAATGATTCATCAAGAATGTTTTATAGATTGTATATAAGTTAACTCGGGTGATGATATGCAATATTTATCAAACTTAGAAGTATCAAGATCATACTTTTGTTATGGACAATTATACGACCATAGTTGGGTATGTACTGGACTTAGGAAGTGAAACGATATTCGACCGAGAATTTACCGCCTTCAATATAGAAGGTAAGTGTCATTGTAATTGGAAGAAGACACAGAATCACAAGACCTTGGCCAAGGTATACGACTAATCGATAAATGACATTGTGTTAAACCAAGTGATTATGAAGATCAATCGTTGCAATTAACTATAAACATTATTAAAGCGGTAAGCATTTATTGAATTCTCAACATCAAAGTGATAAAGTCTTGACAAAGAGACAAAACGTACATGGTGTATTATTTTTTAAGGACGTCGCTTAAATTGTTATGAAGTAGGACTTCAGTTAGATGATTTGTAGCATTTGACCTTCCGTATACTACTGTGCGTTAGCAAAGTACAAAGAGGCTTTAATACTTCGAACTGTTCAAATACTGCCAATGACCGAGTGTCACACATGAGGGTCTCGCCACTGTGACTCACAACATTTGAACCAAAATAAGTTAATAAAATAATTTATGGAAGTTATAAATTATTACGATGAAACCAATATAATTGTCATATTAATATATTTAATATTTGTGGACTAGATTTTAACCAATGTATAAAAATTATATAAATTTTAGTTAGGAAAATAATTTCAAATAATATATAGTATGAGCAAAAGTTGTTCGATATGATTGAATGATAAGTGTCAACTTGGGCACGGTTGGTTAACCGAACCTATCGGTTAATTAATCGATTTAACTGACCAAAATCAACACTTCGATTAACCGAACCAAATATGAAACTGGACATTATAAACCGACCGAACCGTAGATTTTTAATCGCGGTTAACCACTTATATTGATCAGATAACCGATCAAGCTCCATTGATTAACCTACATCAAGTAACTGACTAATTAACCATAATTAGAAATTAAAATTAACTAAAACTGGTACACATGCAAGCAATAACATTGTTGGGCAGAAACCACCGACCATAGCGAAAAATCAAAGTCTTGACATGTGACAACCCAGAATTTTTGAGCAAATTAAATTGGAATATTTAATTGATTTTAAATAATTAAAAATAAATTTTTAACTTGAATTCAAATATCACTAATATTTGATAATTAAATTATTGAATTAAATAGTTTAAAATCGGGTAAAATATGAAATATGGGATTTTATGCCTATTAAAAATAATTTGAAGGCTTGTAAAATTTATATTGATAGCACTGAAGATAATAGAAGTTGTAAAATTGAAATTAACAGTGGTTTGTTCAGTTTTAAAATTTTACAGTTTAAATTGAATTTAAAAATAGCCTTCCGAGGCGCAGTCTCGGAATTTGATGAAACCAGTTCCATTGGGTCCGTAATATAGAATTATTATCGAATTTAAAATTTCGCTTCGGTCGGAGTTGTTATGTGCTTATACGTTAAGTAAACGCATTGAATATTTAATCGAGATTTTTTTAATATAAAAAAAATATTAAACCAATAGCCACCGTAGCATCTGATTGCCGTCGACCTAGTTGTCTTCCCTTTTCGTTTCAAGTACGCTACCTTTGTCTTCCCTCAAAAGCCAAGATCAAAGCAAATATCTGTAGACGATTATATCTACCGAATTCCTTTTCCTTATTTCAAATCTCGTCCTCTTCAATCCGTAAACGAAGTCACTTTCCCTTTAATTATTTCAGCCAAACCCTTTTTTACAAAATCGTGCACCCCTCTTCTTCTATTTCGGTAAGAGCATCAGAAAAGAGACAATGAAATCGCGATCGAACCAAAGTCGCGATTAAAGATAGATGCGTGCGTTGGAGATTCATATTCGGTGGAGCAGAGGTCAGGACTGTTCGTGATCAATGGAGTTCTTAGGGTTCTAGGATTCAAGATTTACAAGTGGGGATAGGGCACGGCATCAGTTTTTGGGGGTTCACCGATCGAAGGAGTATTCGTTGGTCATGTTTTCAGGGGAGCGACTCTCGTTTATAGGTGGCGACAATTGGGTATGACTGGAGCAGGGTTAAGGTCGTGATGCTATGCGACTGCTGTTGTTAAATTCATCTGTCAGATTTATTCTCGGCAAGGCTAGGTGTGGGTTTTAAATGGAGTTGTTGGGTCGAATAACACCTTGGTGGCTGACATCGCCGATGTGGAAGTGTGCAGTGCTTTCTAGTACGGTCCGACCAGGCCCTTATCATAGCCAAAACTTAGGATGTCCGATTGTTCAGGGCAGGACGAGTGGAAGATTGTCATAAATGAATGCATCGGGGTGGAGAAAAGAAGTTTTGGTTATCGTATTTTCGAACCATGAAAGAAGGTGCTGTCAGTTTGAGGTGCTCGCGAGAGAGTTGTTAGTGAGGTATTATTTTCATTATTAATTTAATTAAATAAATGTTACATACACAGGAAGGAAGTATACATCAAGTTTTAAAATTTATTTTGATTTCAAAGCAGTGTTGTTTAAAATATAATCAGTTATATATATTTAGAACAGTAAAATAAATTCTTATTTTTGTTATTTATTAAAGAGGAAAATATGTGCATAATTCTAAACTCACAATTTTTTTTTAAATGATAAATAAGATGGTTTAATCATCAGTTAATTTAATTTTAAAAGGAATTGTAGTGATTAAATTGTTTAATCTATTTGTTTAATTATTTTAGATACTAAAGATTTCAAAGGGAAATTAGTTAAATCAAATTATAAGTTAAAATCAAATATGTAAACGGTGATAAATTGTTTGATAATTCAAATAGTAATAAATTTTGAATTGTTTATTTAAGGTCAAACATCTAGAAATCCAAGGCAATATTGAAGTGGATTGCGAATGAAAATTAAAGGTGAGTTAACCTCACTCAGTTTAATTTAAATTTAAAAGATCAAATTTAAATAATTGTTTGAATGTTTGAATTGATTGATGTGCGATAGTATGGTATAATTTGAAATTGGCATATTATATTGTGCTAACTTCTGTGGATGCAGGAAAAACAGGTTGGAGGGATCCAACTGGATCCCTCAACATTTATTTAAATTATTTAATACCCTCTGTTGTGATTTATTTGATATTCTATGATGATCTTTATTGGGATATTGAATGCTATGGTTCGATTGGATATAATTGGGTATGATGAATTACCAAAAATATATAAATTGGATTTTGGTAAGTTAGTAAAAGAAGTGAAATTGTAAGTAAAATAATTATAGGAATTTGAGTAAATTTTTAAATGAATTGGAAAGAAATAAAGTGACTTTAAAATTCAAATATATAAATCTTGAGTATAGAAAGGGAATTTGAATAGACAGAAAGTTAATGAATTTTAAACTTCAATATTAACATTTAAAAGAACAAAACATTTATTTAAAAGTTAATATTCAAATTATTGAAAGGAATAAAGAAGAATGGGGAAAGACCTGAATTTATATATTTCAGGTAAGAGATTTAAAATCAAGCGAAAAATAATAACAATAATAATAAGTCCATAATTAATGAATTTTAAATGAATTGAGTAATTAAAGAAACTTATTTCGAGTAAAATGAATTGGAAATCAATTTGGGGAAATTGATTTAAGTGATTGAAGTTGGAATTTTCTCTAGATAGCCAAGTACATGTTTTTAAAAGTAAATTTTTAAATATAAATTAAATGTTTTAAAGGTTGCTTTTAAGAAAACAAGTTTTGTAAAATCTATTCTTTCTAATATTTAAAGTCTAAAGTAAGTATTTTATTTTAATCTATTTTAGTAGTAATTATTAAGAAGTAACTTGGGATTTTGTTTTAAAAGAAGAAATCTAGTTTTATATTTTATTAAGAAACTTTATTTTCATATATTCATATAGTATGTATTTTTAATAAATTATTGAAATAGTTTTAAAATAAATGTTTTAAAGTATCTTTCAAAGCAAAGTGTTTTAAATTATTTCAAAAATCTAGTTTTGTGCTTGGTGATTCCAGTGGAGATAGAAAATATTCGGGAGTTTATTCTGAAAAAGAAAGATGGTTTTGAAACTGTTTTCAAGGGTTGAAAATAGAAATATATCTTGTGGAGATATTTTGAGGTTAATAAATAATTTGGGAAATTATTTAATGTTTGATGGATGTTTGTGGATATTAATTGATAGTTAAATCACCGACTATCAATATTGGACAAAGATGCGTTGATCGTTTCGAAGAGACGGGGATCAAGATTTATTTCTCGAAAACCACTTCGATCCGATTTGTACGTTTCGTGGAAACGAGTGGATTCGAAGTTGGAGCAGTAAAGTGCAAGGGCTAGTCGCTACTAATCCTGAGGATATTTCCAAAATGGATGTAGTAGGAATAGTGCCTTCGGTTCCGTTCGGACCTGGGACGGACTTGTATGGATGAACGCTTGCGAAACATCGTCAGGTGGACGATGGGCATTCTAAGGGATATGTTCTTAAAAAGGTAACGCTTAGCCTCAAGCCTCATCAAATGGGAATGACTGAAAATCAGGGGTTATGCAGCAAGGCTAGGTGGGTAGCACCCAAGCAGGGTGAGCTCATTCCAGTCTAGATGTCCCTTTTTATTTCGGCTTAGTGGGTGGTTGCTGATCCCAACCGCGTGGTGATCTCACTCGGGATTATCCAGTAAGGGGTAGTCCCAGCCTTGTGTTGCAGGGGAGCGGTCGTACTCCTTGGTACGGTGATCTAGGCCCCGTACTGTGACAGGTGGTACCCGGTGCCTAGTCATTGGTCGGAAATCCATTCTCCCTACGTGCCTTGTACGAGTTTTGTTTGTATTACCCACTCTGTGGCTAGTAGCTGGAATTTAATAATGTAACAATTTCGGCTATTTTATAAGTATTTGTATATAGACCCTATTATAATATCATAGGATTTCTATAAAAATGTTTTAGCTATCATAAGGTAAAAACCCGACATATTTATTTGTGGCGTGGTCTTACGAGATGCTTTTGTTTTCAAAGGATTTTTGAAAATTTAATAATCAATTGGGTGTGATTTTCTCACGCTGTTATTCCAGACTGACTCGGGTGTTATTTAACTGTAATGCTCGGGTCAGACCGAGTATTATAGAATACAGGATGTGATGCTGTGGAGCTCAGGAGACGAGCTGGATGACGATACGTACTTTCGTACTTGTTTTATATATATTCCCTGTGTTGATTAGTTGTATATCCGGATGTATGTTATTGATGTTGAGTTGTGATTGATGTACTCTGATGATGTAATATATAAACAGAGATATTTGATTTTTGAGTAAAGATCATTTATTTTCTATTATATTTTATTCCACTGCGATGGTTAGGTTCTGTTGTTGTTTTCTATTTTCTTATTCTACCTCTTCTTCTTTAACCCAAATGGTTCGTATTTCTGTACAACTTGAGTTGATTGTTGTAGAATAGTGTTGACTCAAGGGGTACGGATTTGCGGTCCGTTACACTTGGTATCAGAGCTTAGGTTGGTGATAACCTTGGCTCTGGTGGGAATTACTCATTAAAATAGAGTCAATAGTACTCTAGGCTGAGTTTGAGCGTATTAATAGATATGAGAGCATATTTGTTAGTGAATATAAAATGATTTTATATTGTGTTGATTGGTTTATTGAGTAGTTTATGGATTCTGGTCAATATGAGTAATTAACGTTATTGATAGGGATCTCTAAACACTTGAATAGAACAATTCGACATAGTATTGTCTTAAAGTAGGGTAAATGAAATAATTTTACCCAAATTATTTTTATATATAAAAGATATAATTTTTGTAAAGTATTATAATATTCGGATGCTGGATTGTTAAGGAATGGTAATATCAAATTATTAACACTATTGTGTGGAAATTGAATAAGAAATTAAAACTTATAACCAAAGTTGAAGAATAAATTTATATAAAAAAATGGAATGTGAAAAATAGATTATAAATACAATTTATAAATTGAAATAAACTTCATATACAAATGAGATTTGTTAATGTAAACTGTAAAGGTGATTATAATTTTGGAATAGAATTCCAAAGAAACATTTGAAATTGGAATGAGATAAAATTCCAGAGAATGTTTGAATATAGATATAAAGGAATTGCAATTTGGAATTTTTGGAAAAATTTAAATTCCTTTGGGTTGGGAAAAAAAACAAAACAGTTTCCAAAAGGTTTGGAGGAATAATGGTATTGTTTTGCAAATATTTTTGTGTTGAAATTGAAATATGGGGAGATTTGGATTAAAAAAAATATCTGAAAGGAATTTTAAAGAGATAGAAGTATTTAATTCTCTTTCGATCGCTGAAAAATAATTTCGGTGATGACTGCAGCATCATCGAAGTTCATTTTCGAGTTCTAGAAGAGAAATTGCTACCAAATTGTTTTAAATTGGAATTGTTTGCGAACTGGGTTTGGTTTTGAAATTCAAAGGAATAATTGAATTTGCAAAAGAATTTTGGATATAATTGAATTCTAAGGTGATGTTGAAATTTTGGAAAATTGTTTAACTCTGGAATTTTGTTTAAAATGTTTATGGAATAATAAAATATATTGGCGAAATAAAAGGTATAATTCCGAGTTAAAAAGTAAAATGTTAATGAGATTGATTGTAAATAGATGAAATATGAATATAAATAATTTGTGACTTATAAAGTTTGGAAGTAAAATAAATAGGCCAAATAAAATTGTTTGTAATGATAATGAATATAATCCAAAATTTAAAATATAAAATGGATTGAACTCCAGTAAAATAGTTAAAGTGATTTCTAAAATAAAAACCAAATATTGGGTAAAATTTTAAATAGACTACTTGATTAATTAATGGAATATGGAAATGGAACTCAAATCGGTTAATAAAAATTGGAGTTGTGAATAAATGATAGCATTTGGAAGTGAAGCTTGAGTTATTAATAGAAATTCAACTTGAAATTGTAAGAGAATTAAATTTGAGTTGAAATTGAATGGAATTGAATTAACATAAAAATTATTTATATTGCAAATAAAAATCTAAGTAGAGATAATTTGGAAATGGCCTTGTTATAAAATAAGAGGAATTCAGAAATAAATTATTGAATGTGAATTAGAATTCATATTGATTCAATGAAATATACTAATTTAATTTAAATAATTGGAGCTGGTAATGAACTCAAGCTAAACAAAATAGAGTTGAAATAGTGAAAGTTGAGTGGTAAATAAAATTCAAGTGAATAAAATTAAAATTGAAATGATTACAAATGAATTAGAATGGGAGAAATTGATTATTAATTGAGTTGAATATAAGCTTTTTTGGATTAAAAATAAACCGAATGTAAGAAATTGAATTGTAAACCATTGGGATTGAATGAAATGGCATCAAAATTGATTGGTAATTGAAATCAATTAAGGATTTAAATTGGAAAGTGCTTATAAAATATATATAACTTGAGTTTTAAAGTTGAAATAACTTGACGGAAAAAAAATAACTTAAGTAATATTTGAATAAAAGTTTGATTTAAGTAAAATTGTGAGATGGTTGTGTCGAGTTTTATGAAATGGATTGAAATAAAACATGTTTGGTAAATGAATTTAGTAATTGAGTTAATTAAAGTAAGTGATATTAATGAGAATTTGACTTTGGAATAAAATGGAAGTTAGATTGCTTTTGAAATTAATTCAATATAAATGAGTTTGCTTGGACTTCAAATGAATTTAAGTAAGGGAGTTGTGAGATCATTTAAATTGAACAGGATGGTTTGAATATTGATTGGAAGCTTTCAAAATAAGTGTCGAAGTATTTCATATGTGCTTATGGCAATATATAATATGCACTGTTTATAAAATCCATGTTTTAGTTATTTATAATAAAGTGAAATGTTAATAAACTTGAATATTTGACGCTGACATGTTTAAATTGAGTAAGTACAGGTTTTTGGAAGCCGTTTGACTGGTTTTGACTGCGGTATTTGCTTAAATAAATAGCTGCTTGCTTAAAATGCTTAATAAGGTACGCCTACGCAATACAAATAGGAAATATGAACTGTTTTTCTGTTTTCCGACCGTGTGGGTCGATGTATATATATTTACATCTCTTGTCAAATTGCAAAAGCTCCTCCGTACAAAGGAAACTCTGCCAAAAATTTTCGAAAATTTTTGGAGCTAGAAATTTTTTAAATTTTTTTAAAATTTTCATTAACGACAGATGATTTAAATTTGCAAAGCAAATAGAATTTGACACTGAATATTGAAATCTATTTTAACCGTGAATGTAAAGTAAGTGAAATCGAAGGGACTAATGAAAATAAAGTTTGCAAACAAACATTTAGTGTGAGATTTAAATTAATTAGTAAGTGAAACTAATTCGATATTCAAAGTGGAAGTCAAATTGGATTTAAGTGGAATTGTAAGGGCAAAGTGAATGGTAATAGATATAAACTCCAAAGTGAAGTGAAAACAAATTTATGAAAGAAGTGTATAAAATAATTATATTAAACCAAAAAAATGAATGGTGAGATTCTTAAGAAAATTGGTATTGAGGAAAATTATTCCAAGTGAATAATGGAATGGAAAATTTAACTGAAGTTGTGACAAGGGAAAGTGAGAATAAGTGAATAATAATCAAAATAAATGAGAATAAAAAGGAAATTGATATAGTTGATAATCAGTTGGGACAAATACGTAGGATGTACGTATATTATTTTATTCGCATAGCTATTTGATCCCGAATTCGAGCATAGAATTTCGAGGTAATTTTACCGATCCGAGTTGGAATTTTTCACTCGATTTTCAACGGCGAGCCTGGATATGGAATTTTGATTGATTCTGGAAATTCTCTATCATAGTTATGACTATGCAAGGAGAATGACGGTTTCTGATCAAGAAACCAGATCCGAGTCCGCACTAGGAAGTCGGGTGAACGATACTAGTTCGGAAGTGAAATTGTGTGATCGAGTAAGTGATCGGATTCGGTATTACGTACAGACGATATAGGTACATCGTATGGGCTTAAGTAAAACAAATATTGGAAATGTGTAAAAGAAGTCAATAAAATGTTTTGAATGTTGTGATTGGATATTATTTCTAAACAGGATATGCAGGTATGAAAAAGGGAAAAGAGAATTGGTTTTGATTTCAGATAATAAACTAGAATTGCCCGACTAAAAGGTATGTGTTTAAAATTCTATATGAAATTTGACTGGGTTTTTGGATCTAGCCACTTGGCCTTTTGTTTTCTTTTTGAATTTGGGAGGCCGTAGAGCCATTTTGTAGTAGTACCGAGCTAGCCGCGCAAAGGAGACGCTGGCGAAATTTTTCGAAAATTTAGAGTGTTAGAAAAATTGTAAGAAAATTCTGATAATTTTAAATTTGATTTAAAATTTAAATTTGAAGGATTGGGTAAGTAATATTTGTTGAATATGCGCTTTGCGCTTATATGATTTTTGTTTGATGATAATAAACATATATATATATATATATATATATTCATTTAAATGTATTTGTTAATGTACTATTTTATTTTTCATAGATTAAATAAATATTTGTTGAATAAAATAAATTACACAGAATTTGAATTCAACAGAAATTTTATTCAAACAAATATTTATTACAATCTTGAATAGTACAAATTCAAGCTCTCACTATACATATACAATTTTGATTCTAATTACATCACAGTACAATTTACATAAATGCCTCACTACATATCACTCACACTCATAGTTTATCTTCAACTTCATTCCACTTAGAATCCAGCATTTGAGTAATCTGCAAAAATATTCACTAACGCAGTAAAATTGAAAAAGAAATATTTTTGCAATATAAAATGAAATATGATTTTTGAAAATATTATTTGCCTCAGTTATTTGGGATGTTCGTCATCATTCACATTTGAATTCATCATACACGAACAATGTGACATGCACAGTGTATCACTATACATGCCACAAGGCCGTGCATATCGATATACACTTGATAATGCTACAGGGACAGGTGAGCACAGGTCAAACCCAAATGAAAAGCCGGGTTCAACTCACGTGCAATATATTTAAAATCATGACACGAGCATAAGGTCAAACCCAAGTTTTGAAACTGGATTCAACTCAAGTGAAATTTCAAAAATCAACATGAATGGATGCAAAGTACAGTAATGCAACAGTGTGACAGTGCACCATCAACATCTACAACAGTAATGCATGCAACGGAGACCAAGTTCATATGAACAGTGTGGCAATGCACCAGCCAGAAATTGAAGGCAACATGACCAAATGTCCAGACAACAAACAAGCACTTAAACAAAGATGGCCAGAGCCAAAGTTCACAAGTGCATACCAAATGCAGTGACACAGCAGTTTTTTAAAGAAAAACAGTGACATACTGCAACAACCAAAGCCAAGACTACAAGTACAAGTTGCAACATGGATGTCACAAGCAAAGACCAGACACACTTGAACATGGTGAGAAACACAAGTCAAATAACTCAGCATTGAAGTGGATGTACAAAGCTCAAGTTCAATCCCAAAGCAACCAGCAATGCATGCAAGTGCCAACCAGAATGAAGACCACAAGTAAACAAGACTACAGTGATACAAGTTGTACAAGATAACAACAACAATGAAAATCAGTACAACATGTAGACAACAACTTCAATATGCTCAAGTGAATGAAAATTCTATACTCAATGCAATGAACACAAGTCAGTGACCAAACATAGAAACTCGACCAAGTGCACAGTAAAAATGAGCATGGTACAATGCAAACTACAATATCTACAACAAACAACTCAGTGAATCCTGAGTATACAACTACAGTGTCATGACCAAAGCAAAATCATAGAGGAGTATCAGTGTACACAACATCAAGTTCAAATAACAAATAGTGAATCAAGACAGGGCCGAGCAACTGATATATGGTGATGCAGTCAACATCTACTCAAGGCAACAGTGCAGTGCAACTACACAACTACAAGTACAGGAAGCAACAACTCAAATGCAAGTATGCAAGTGCAGACCAAAAACAATGACCAAGAACTTATACAAAGAAGCAGAATCAAGTACATCATGAAGCAAAACCAAGTTCAGTTCGAAGTTAAAATGAAGCATGAATCACATGAACAAGTTCGAGCATTATAAAGAACCAAAGTCACAGTGTACAGTATCATCATCGGCTGTGTGCAAAGATGAACGCATATATGGATGCAGACGTGCCAAAGTTGTAAATGCCGTGTAAATCAATGCTACAGTGGATGAACACAAAGAAATGGTGATGGCCGAAAATAATGCAGATTCGTGAGTGTATACAGTCAAGAAATTCAAGTGCCTACTGTTGAAAAAGTCAAAGCAAATTAAAACAGGAAAGTTTTCTTTTCGTATGACTCAAGAAAAATCGAACGATTCAAAATCAAGACCGTGTGCATCAAGTAGTCGCAAATATCAAGAAAGCGAAAAATAGGAAAGTGTCAAATTGATACGATGTAAATTTAGGAATTCAACTCCTATAAATAAAAATCATCATCGGCAAGTTAATCCATCGAGTTCGAATACGAGAAATCATAAAAGCACCAATAGGGAAATTACATACCGAAGCAACAACGAACTCGATCAACAGAGGAGCAATGAAACCAGAGAATCAATCATAAGCGAAGCAGCGAGCAAGAGCAATGCAAACCAGACAATCAATCATCAGAGAAGCCGCGAGCAAGAGCAACACAAACCAGAGAATCATATTTGAAGAAAGCCCCAATTTGGATCGAAGAACGAAGCCCTAATTTAGTGGCGAAGGGGATCGGCCGACATTTTCTTCACAAGACAAAAGGAGGAACGGGTTAAAGAAATAGAAATGGGCCGACCTTGTTGTTTTTAAAAGGCTTTGTTTTATAAAAGGGGTTTTACTTTAGTTTATTTGGCAAATAGGGTTTTAGTTTTAAACTGTTTTTAAGTTTTTTTAAATTTTCTTTTCCGAATCAACTCTTGGTAAATCACCACCTAGGTTGTAGGTAGTGTCAGATTGTCTACTTAGAATTAGTTCAGTGAGCAGGGTGTGCGAGTTTGCAAAACTCTATAGGCGGGAGTAAGGGTTTGCGAGTTTGCAAAACTCTATAGGCGGGAGCAGGGGTTGCGAGTCTATTAGAGTGTTTGTAAGCGGGAGCAGGGTTTGCGAGTCTGTTAGAGTGTTTGTAAGCGGGAGACTGTTTAATTCTAATAGAAATCTGGGAATGCAGCAGTAGGCAGGGGTTGCCGAAGCTGGGTAAATTTTGTGTGTGATTTACTTTTCAGCATATTTATTTCTGTAGTTTGTTTCTGTGTTTAAATCGAGAAAATTTGTTATAACCCTATTCACCCCCCCTCTAGGGTTAATCTAGATCCCACAAGTGGTATCAGAGCCTGGTATTTTGCTTTAACTCTAGAGTTATGAATCCTCCAAATAATGCTTTTTCTGAGGGGCAATCTATTGCTAAAACTAAAAATGCTAAAGCCATGAATGCTTTGATCTGTGCTCTTGATAAGACTGAATTTAATAGAATTTCTCATTGTGAAAATACACAGGAAATCTGGAATACTTTCGATGCAATATATGGTGCAAAAGTCAACAGCAATGAGAAATCCTCCACAACTAACTCCGTTGAAGAAATGTGCTTAATAGGATTTGTAAAAAGCAGTTGTGATGAGGATGATGATGATGGAGCAGCTGAGCTGGCGTTAAAAATGAAGAAATTCGAAAGGTGGAACCACAAATATGGAAATCGAGCTCTAAATCAAAAATTAAAAAGCAGAATAATCAAGGCACTAGACAACTCAGAAGAACACGGGATCACTTGCAACAAACCCGGTGATATCAAGCCCAGTTATCTCCGATTTCAACGCGATTTTGAAAAGAAAGCAAAAAGGAAAAATACTACAGCCACGTGGAATACAAGTGATAAAGATAATCAAAGTTCTAGCAGTAAGAGTGAGAAAGCAGATATGTGCCTTCATGGAAATATAACTGATAGCAACGATGATAAGCCAAGCAAGGTATCAAAACTCACTCACTCTGAATTACTTATCTATTTCCACGAAGTAAATGGCTGTTTTGAACGACTTAGGGAGAAATATGCTAAACTTGAATCACAAAAAGTTACTTTGATAGAATTAAATGAAAAACTTGACCAATTAGTTAAAACCTATCAAAGTAGGATCCCTAAGTGTGATAAGTGTCCAACATTTGAAAACGAAATTAAAAAATCAGAAATCAATATAAAATCACTTGAAAATGAAATTCTGATCTTGAAAGAGAGTGAAAATACTAGGAGAGAGAATTCTATTAAAAAGTGCACAAAATTGTTAAATGAAAATGAATCTCTCAAAACACAAGTCCAACAATTGTCAACGACTTTAGATAAATTTGCAAAAAGCGAAAAATCGTTGAATATGCTATTAAAAAAGCAAACTGTTAATACAGATAGAAAAGGGCTTGGATATAATCAATCTAAAATTGTTGAAAACAAGATTAATCAAGAAAATTCAATGTGCACAATTTGTAGAAAATATGGACACAATCACAATAATTGTTGGTATCGACCCAAACACGTGAAAACTATACCAACTTGGGTTCCAAAAGGCACAAATATAAAATCTCTCAAAGTAAAACAAATTTGGGTGCCGAAGGGAGCAATTATAAATAGTTTTGGGTCTCCACAAAATTATTTTTCAAAATATTCTGCCACTAACAACCATGGACCTATAAAAACAAATAGGTCACATAAATCTTTTTCCGTGTAGGTGTGGTGGCAGGCTAAGGAACAACAATAGTGCTACTTGGATTCTGGCTGTTCCAAAAGCACACCGAGCAACAAAGCAAAGTTCCTTAGTCTAGTATAAAGGTGACAGAATCACAATAGACAACAACGAAAAAAAATATCATAAAGGTAATACAGGTAATGGTATGTTTTGAACGATATATTAAATGTGATAATCTGCACCGTATTCTGATATAAATCAGCCAATATTGAGATTGTGAAGAGATGATGATTTTGATTTTGACTTGTTCAGCATAGTTAGCCGATTATATTTATGCCAAAAACACTATAAAATTCTCTAAATCTTTTGATTATATTAGGTTGGATCAAAAATAGTGTTTTGTTGGATATTAATACATTTGGTTATAATTTGGCTAACTCTATGTTCATGGTTCTTTGATTATTTACACGGCTTCATTTCAAATTCAAGAGAATGTCATTTGAAAAGCTGTTAAATTTGATTTTGAGATATTTTGTTGCATACTTCATGGCCTGGTCAATCAAATTCAATTAATGATAATTTTAAGTGAAAAAGAAATTCAGATGCAGATTACACTGGTAATTTAGTTGATAGAAAAATTACTAGTTGAACGTGATTTTTGAGACATTTAGTTACTGCATCGTTTTTAAAGAAAATATCTGCATATTTTTCATTTCAAATAATTTTCAAATAGCCGAAAATTTTCTTATAAAACCCCTTCAAGAAAATCATTTTTTTGACCATATTTTCAGATTAGTCATTTTTATTTGATTTTAAATGACGATTTTTGACTAATCCGACTCCCTACTAATTATCAAAAAGATAAATAGTGATTGAGAAGGTGATAAGTGTTGATATTTAACATTACTCAAGACAATATAATTGGAAAATTTCTTTAGGAATTCAAACAAGAGTTATAAAATTTTTTGTTGGGTAAAGATTCCATGACCATTTCTATATCTATCATATTTCTATCGACCATTGTTTATCAAATCTTAAATATAGTTTGTCGATATGTGGTACTATAATCAGAGATCATTTGTTTTTCATTCATATTTTTTTGTAAAAATAAATAAATATCCAAAGTATTCACTCTCATTTAAAAGTCCTCACGGTTATGCATGGGTGAATTACTTGGATTTTTGATTATTTGCTTCCATGCTCATTTAAAAGTCCTTACGGTTATGCATGTATGGAACGCATATCAAAATTAATTGATTAAATAGACAAGTTGATTCTAATCTCATTTAAAAGTCCTCACGGTCATGCGTGGTTAGAAGATACTTGATTTCATTTTGTAAAATTAAATTGGAATACTACTAATCTCATTTAAAAGTCCTAACGGTTATGCATGATTAGTAGATATTCAAATTCTTGATATAAATGTACCACAAGTTGATACAATTGTATGTTTTTATATGATGACATCATTACCATTATTTCTAAAAGTGGAATATGCGTCTAACAAGGGTAGTTATGATTTTTGTTTGATTTTTATTGAAGTTTAATATTTATATTCAATTTGAGTTTAATGTTGGATTAATATTGATCACTTTATCTCTATTTTCTCTAACACTATTATTCTTTTGCTGATAACAAAAAGGGGAGAGAAAAGTTAAGATTTTGTCAAATAAAATCAAGCAAAGATCAAAGAATTTTCCATTTGCATCTAGGCTCATTTATATATTTCTATATGTATGCATATATGTAGGGGGAGCATCATGTAGAGAGGAAGCATTTAAATAGGGGGAGCAATTAGAGTATGTCATTGATCAAATACATTTAACACAATCAAGATCTTAAATATATGTTTGTTATCATCAAAAGGGGGAGATTGTTGAATATGCGCTTTGCGCTTATATGATTTTTGTTTGATGATAATAAACATATATATATTCATTTAAATGTATTTGTTAATGTACTATTTTATTTTTCATAGATTAAATAAATATTTGTTGAATAAAATAAATTACACAGAATTTGAATGGAATTTGAATTCAAACAGAAATTTTATTCAAACAAATATTTATTACAATCTTGAATAGTACAAATTCAAGCTCTCACTATACATATACAATTTTGATTCTAATTACATCAAAATAAAATTTACATAAATGCCTCACTACATATCACTCACACTCGTAGTTTATCTTCAACTTCATTCCAGTTAGAATCCAACATCTGAGCAATCTGCAAAAATATTCACTAACGCAGTAAAATTGAAAAAGAAATATTTTTGCAATATAAAATGAAATATGATTTTTGAAAATATTACTTGCCTCAGTTATTTGGGTTGTTCGTCATCATTCACATTTGAAATCATCATACACGAACAATGTGACATGCACAGTGTATCACTGTACATGCCACAAGGCCGTGCACATCGATATACACTTGATAATGCTACAGGGACAGGTGAGCACAGGTCAAACCCAAATGAAAAGTCAGCTTCAACTCACGTGCAATATATTTAAAATCACAACACGAGCACAAGGTCAAACCTGAGTTTTGAAACTGGATTCAACTCAAGTGAAATTTCAAAAATCAACATGAATGGATGAAAAGTACAGTAATGCAACAGTGTGACAGTGCACCATCAACATCTTCAACAGCAATGCATGCAACGGAGACCAAGTTCGTATGAACAGTGTGGCAATGCACCAGCCAGAAATTGAAGGCAACATGACCAAATGTCCAGACAACAAATAAGCACTTAAACAAAGATGGCCAGAGCCAAAGTTCA
This sequence comes from Allium cepa, assembly GCA_030765085.1. Lineage (NCBI taxonomy): Eukaryota > Viridiplantae > Streptophyta > Magnoliopsida > Asparagales > Amaryllidaceae > Allium > Allium cepa. Next base: position 651,711,468 of record CM060928.1, on the reverse strand, counting down.
CAAGTGCAGACCAAATGCAGTGACACAGCAGTTTTTTAAAGAAAAACAGTGACATATTGCAACAACCAAAGCCAAGACTACAAGTACAAGTTGCAACATGGATGCCACAAGCAAAGACCAGACACGCTTGAACATGGTGAGAAACATAAGTCAAATAACTTAACATTGAAGTGGATGTACAAAGCTCAAGTTCAATCCCAAAGCAACCAGCAATGCATGCAAGTGCCAACCAGAATGAAGACCACAAGTAAACAAGACTACAGTGATACAAGTTGTACAAGATAACAGCAACAATGAAAATCAGTACAGCATGTAGACAACAACTTCAATATGCTCATGTGAATGAAAATTCTATACTCAATGCAATGAACACAAGTCAGTGACCAAACATAGAAACTCGACCAAGTGCACAGTAAAAAGGAGCATGGTACAATGCAAACAACAATATCTACAACAAACAACTCAGTGAAGCCTGAGTATACAACTACAGTGTCATGACCAAAGCAAAATCAGAGAGGAGTATCAGTGTACACAACATCAAGTTCAAATAACAAACAGTGAATCAAGACAGGGTCGAGCAACTGATATATGGTGATGCAGTCAACATCTACTCAAGGCAACAGTGCAGTGCAACTACACAACTACAAGTACAGGGAGCAACAACTCAAATGCAAGTATGCAAGTGCAGTCCAAAAACAATGACCAAGAACTTATACAAAGCAGCAGAATCAAGTACATCATGAATCAATGAAGAACAGAGGCCAAATTTGAGATTTTTGAAAGCTTTCTCTATGAAACTGGAAGTGTTTCCAGGTTTTACTTTGTTTCAGATGTAACTGAAGTATGCTTTGATTTGTTTTCAAATTTTTTTGGAGAGAATGGGTTTGAGTTTGAGGATGGTTTCTTGTTTCTTCTTCTTTTTTTTTTCTGGTTTTTAACTTTGGTCTCAGATTTTTTTTTGTTAAGACAGGGATTTTCGAATTTAGTTTGAAGATGATTTCAGATTTTGGGAAACTTAATGGCCTGGCTATCATTATTTGCAAGTTCCCCAAAAATTTGATTTAAAAGAAATCAGATTCTTTTTGCCACTTGTAAAATTTTTTCTTTGCATACTTTAGGTTTTAAAATTTAAATCTGACCTAGCCTTAAGCTTGGAGTTGTTTTCCAGGTTGAAAGCATAACACTGGTATTGTTCTTTGATGTGCAGGCTTGTGAAGTTGTGAAGGAGATTCAAGCCTGGTTATTTTTCTAACTTACCATGCTTTTCTATGTAATCAATTTTTCAAAGGAAAAGTGATATTGTCACTTGTGAATATAATTCAAACATTGCTTACACTAATATATACTTACATATGTATATATACAAATTTAGTTCACTATTTCTTATACACAACTAATTTATACATTTTATATTCACGCATTTCTTTTATTATTTATTTTCAAAATTAAATTAATTGCCAAATTAATCGTAGTTAATTTTCAGGAATGTTACAGATTCCCCCCTTAAAGAAATTTCATCCCCGAAATTTGCTAGGAAGACGAGAAAGAATAGACGATAGATAAAGAACGATTGATTAGATAGATCGAAATATTTATTCTGCATTCGGTTGACCAAATCAGAATATCAACAAATATGAGAATCAACTCATTCAATTACGAAATAATTGGATTATCTAATCTATGGAGTATACAAGGTATTGGTTAGTTCGAAGGAATAACTAACCGCTCGTAGAATATATCGAAACCCAATGAAATAGACAGAAATGGATTCGACTACGATCTCAGATTCAAGATTTAACTTATTTATGATTTTCTAAGAAATAAAACTAGGTGTAGCTCCTACAACGAACAAACTTGGAAATTTAATCGTAAACAAGAAGGTTACCTTATAAAATTTCCTTTTGTATATCAGCCCTTGAGGTTGAAGAACCACCCCTGACTGCGTATCTCTTTGCTGCTAGAGCTTCCTTCTTGTTGGGCAGTCGTTGATTCTATGTCCTGGCTTGCGGCAATGATAGCATCCTGTAGATTCCTGATCTGGCCTCATAAATGGTTCTCTCAATCCTGGCTTCCAAGGATTCTTGCATTTATCCGAGTAGTGGCCTTTGTCCAAGCAGTTGAGACAAGTGACTTCTTTTAGCTTTTTCTTTCGAGAATTCTTCTTTTCTTTATCTTTCCTCGATTTCTTTCCACCAAACTTCTTTTTCCTCCAATTCAGATTACTTGTGTTTCCATTCTCCTTTGCGACTTCCTGCTTATCCAGAGTATCATATCTATAACCCATATCAACTAATTCAGAAAAGGATTACTTAACATGAGTAGTCATCCTCTCCTGGAATTCCATGTTCATTCCCCGAATAAACTTTTCATTCTTCTTTAACGGTGTATTCACCAATTCTGGACCAAATCGAGATAACTCGTTGAATTTGTTCAAATATTCCTCAAATGATAAGCTTCCTTGCTTCAAATCTATAAACTCCTGGTACATTCTAGAGATACCACCAGACGGCATATATAGCTGCTCGAACACTTCCTTGAAACGACTCCAAGTGAATTCATCCACCGGCTCATCTAATGTAATAGTTTCCCACCAAGCTAAAGCCTCTCCCTGGAGTTACCAAGAAGCTATCAATCTCATCTGATCATCTTCTAACTTTAGTCCTTTGAAATCCTTTCACACGATCGAATCCAGGCTTGTGCTTCGATAACTGATTCTTTACCAGTGAATGGCTTTCCACCAAGTCTAGAAAAATTCGATATAAATCAGCTAGATTTGATTAAGATTGAATAGGAATATCTGTCGTTGCAGGGCCTTGACCAGTTGAAGTGGTACTTCCCCGTCCCCAATCTCGTCCTCTTCTTCCACTCATTCTCACTATCTGTGAATAGTAAGAAAACCGATTTAAGCATTCAGACGAAATATCTTAGAGAATAACAACAGATAAAGGGAATAGATTGAGAAATTTGGATTTTGGTTTCACTGGTTATACTCATTCTAGGGTATACTTCACCCTATCTCTAATGAGCCATCTAATGTGTTACACTCCGTAGCTAAAGTTCTTACTCAACCTTTAGCTCTGATACCAAACTGTGACGACCCGAACTCGATGTCCGACAAACAACATCAAATTCGTATCGCCGGAGCTTGCAACAATATTAGATGATAAATAACACAGCGGAAAACTAAAAGATGATATCACTGATACAACATGAATACAATATCCAAGACATCAATTTGATACAATGATAACCATCAACATCAGAGAATGCAAAAAAATACAACGGAACACGATACAATATGATAAGTCTTCACAGAATCCAATACTGCAACTCTGATCCAAAAGCTCCAAAGCCAAAGCTCCCAAAACTCCAACCTCGATCCACCATCAAGGTTGCCCCAAGATAAGCAAGTCCGTCCGTGGACTCCAAAGACTCCAAAATGATCAAATAGAAGGCTGAAGGCTACCAAAACGATATCTACTACCTGACTAACTGAAAAACCAAACTCTAGACTGCCCGTGTGGAAAATGGTGGGCACCCAGAGTTTAGAAAGGGAACAATAAACTCCAGGTCAGTCATGGGACTGGTGTGAGCAAACAAAAACATTTGATCTTTGAAAAACAAACAGAAGGTTTTAAGTTTTGAAATTCGCAATTCTTTTTGAAAATGAAACTACCATAAGGCCTCCCGCCACACACACAATGCAAATGCAGAATTGCAGGAGATTTCTCCTTACGATAGTCAAAAATGCTTGATACGTGGAAATTTCTTTGATATTATTACTATAAGTGCACAGTGCATAAAAACCATTTCGAAAGTATAATATAAATCCTAGCCAGCATAGACATTCCGAACTATGCCTACTATAACTACCATCCAAACAGTGGGGCGCCACCATAAGTAGATGGCAGGTAATACAACTAAAACCGTACAGGGCACGTATTGGATGAATGGATTTCCAACAAATGGTCAGGCTAAGGAACTTCCTATTGCCACATGGGAACGCCTCTGGCGGGACGCCCCGAGAACCAACCTGTTCTCTGCTAACACAAGGCCGGCTACCCCCTTCCCGGGGAATAAAACCTGAGATATGCCACCCCCGGTCCTTTGGGACCTTTAACCGAGGATCCTCTACACCAACATCACACAGTAATAGATATATACTACAGTGCCCACATGAGTAAGTATCTGGGCTCCATACCATGATACCACCCTTTTCCAGAAGGAATGGTCATACCCTAGGGGAGCTACCCCTGAAACCTTGCCGCATCTTTCCTGTTTCGACCATTACCGGTTTGTGAGGCTCGATGAGGTTTCGTCCAAAAAGCTACGCTTTTTCACAAAGCCATGCTTTGATCACAAATGATCAACAAATGATCGTCAATCACACAGCAGCACTTAGCATGCCACACTACCAAATTGGGAGTATATCGCTGATAACCTTCAACTACATAACTTTTGAGCTCGTACGTCTCAGAGAAGGGTGTTAAGCTAAGAGAATAAATTCCCCGCCACCAACAGATATGTATTTGAAAGAAATTGGCTTTATATCTCAAAGTGTAGTGTCAGACACACGACCATACAAGTCTGTTCCGGGCTCGAACAGAACCGAAGGCACTTCCGAAGAAGCCCTTGCAATCCGGGTATCCACAATCCTGGTCGGACTCCCCATCACTTAGGGAATCTCTATACCGTAGCTACTCAGTGCAGAGACAATCGATAGGTCATCCTACCATTCTCGCAAATACCCGGTCTTCACCACCGGTCTTCAAATGCTATCCATAACGACGTATCATTACTCGGGTTATATGACACAAGGTCCTCTCCCGGCTAAACCGAATAATGAGCGTAATATTTAAAAACATATGGATATGAGATTTCAGTTAAGTCACAACTTAAATTTCAAAATTCCCTTTTTAATGGTTTAAACCAATTACCATTTTAATCTTTAAACACCAAGATTTAGTTCACAAAATTTACCCAAATTCACAAAGATCCATTCACTTATTTCAAAACAATTTCCATTTTTATTTGGATTAACCCACTTAATCTTTTAAATAAAAGATTTAACTCATAGCTTTCAAAAACCGTTTCCAAAAGTTCATTCATAACTTGGAAAACTGTTTTTCAATTCAAATTTGAAATTCCTATAATACCAATTTGGAAATTCATTTCTTATATGAAAGCTTTTATCATTGGAAAACAAACAGTTTTCGTTGTGGAAAAAATTCGATTTCAATTATACAGTTTAAAGTTTCTCAAACTTGGGTTAAATTTAATTCTCAAAACAATACTTTTAAAATTGGTTTAAAACCCATATAACTTGTATGAATTTTTACTTCATAAATTCTCAAAATAGAATTTAATTTCAAATTTTGAATTCAATTTTAACTTGAATTATTAAGTTTCAAAACCTTATTACGTTATTCAAAATAACTTTTATTTTAGAAATTCTTTTCCAAAAGCTTTTCATTTTAAAACCCAATCCATTTTCAAAATCATTTGAATTAAAAAATTCAATTTTAACAATCTATTTCAAAAATCTGTGACTTAACCAATTTCCACGTGCAATCCATATTTGTGTGTGTATAGTGTAGTCCAAGGGGTTTTACACAATAGTGCACACATCAATCATCACAGATATATCGATAAGCAGTATAACCCACAACACTTATCTTCAATCACAAATTCATAGATAAAGTAAATTTATCAAACACAAAGATTCACTATTATAATTCGATGTGGGTTTCGGATAACCAATTGGAATCCGACTCCCTGTCGCATCGCGATTCAAATGTCGTTTATGGGTCAAAGGATTTGCATATTCATATAACAATATATTCATCACAAATAAAACATCTCATCACAAAGCATCACATAGCATCAAATATCAAACAAACCAATCCATCACAAAGCATCCAATGGCAATCAAACAACTACAACTAGGATGAATAAATTGGGTGGTTTATTTTATCAATAACATAATTACTTTTATTAGTAATTTTTAATCAATTATTATTATTATTAATTTCAATTGATTAAGTTTTACTCACTTTCATTAATTAATGATTTCTTAATTAATTAACTTAGTTAATTAACCCTTTTTTTTGTAATTAATTAAATTTTAATTACCTATCCCCTAATTAATTACTTTAATTAATAAACCTTTAATTATTGATTAAATCTTAATTAAAATTAATTATCCTTAATTGATTAAATGATTTCTTAATCACTTTAAGTTAATTAACTTTTAATTACCTTCTCTTAGTCACTTTCACTAAGTAATTACTATTTTTATTAAATCATTCATAAATTACTTGATTAATTAAATTGACTTATTAATCAATTTTATCCTACTTACTTTCATTTATTAATCCCTTATTAATTTCACTAAGTAATTAATTAAATTTTTTTTAATCAATTCAATAACTTTGTGGCTTTTAACATTTCCTTTGAAACTTATCCATCCTTTAATATATTTTAAAACTTTGTTTAAATCAAAGTTTCTTGAACTTCGTACATTTTTTATTTTTTATTTTTTATTTTTACTGCTTTTAATTACCGAGCAAAACTTACTTTCTAGTTTTTGAAACTAGATCATCACTCGGCCGAATTTTTTTTTCCTTTCGGCCTAGTCCACCTTTCTAAACCCATACCCCAAAAATAACAACCCTCTTCCATCCCCTGTTTTATTTTTTTATTTTTATCTTCATTCGTTTCTTTTTTCTTCCAAAACTTCATCTTCCCCAGATACACACGTATACGCGTGCACCTGCACATGAAGCTTCGACACATCCAACCACCACCGCAATGCCCAGCAAATCGGCAATGACATCCCCACACCATCGAGCTACTCGACAACCTCGAACGAATCACCCAAACGAATCAAGCTTTCAGCTGTAACCAGAGACCCCAACCTCATCAGCAAAACCCTCGTATCGCAGTGCTCCGACCATCTTACCCTCTGAAACCACCACCGCACCTCCACAACCCTTCCACGAAGCCACCACCAGAACGCGGTGCAACTCGATCAACCAGAAAGACACTGCCGATCCAAATTCTCGTCTCAACCAAAACTAGGGTTACACGAGAAAATCCATTACCGCCAACGCCTCAACACTCTGATCACCACTCTGACAATTTTCCCGAGTCCTCTGATCATCGATGCAACTCAATGCGAAACCCCGGCACCCCCAGTAACGTTGACCACCGGCATCTCCTAAAAACTCAATTTTTTGGTTAACCTAGAATTTCTCACAAAATTTTCAACTAAAAATTTTGATCTTTGTTTTAAAAATCATATTTTCCCAAATCAATTCAAATTATAAACATGAATCAAGTAATCTCGACATTTGGTTTATCATGTTGTTTGGCTTACTGCGGTGTTGCTTGATTTTTTTTTTCCAGATAATGTAGGAACAAATCATTCTTAAATATATATATATATATATATTTAAAATCTCAGTTTAAACTTAAACAAGGATAACTTGTTTTGAAAATCCTAAGTCTACAAGAAATGTATAGAGGAGAGATGAATTTATGTTAGATGCCCATGCCTGTTATTCAAACAGAGGACCCAAAAATTGACATGCACAGTCATTCTCATGTGTATATGTACATGTAAGCATAACTTGGCAACCACATAAACAGTTATCATAAAAGAAAAACATCAAGCATCAAGCACAGAAAAATAGGATATTCAAGTTTTGAATCAAAAAGAAAGGTTTGCTCACATGAATCAATGAAGAACAGAGGCCAAATTTGATATTATTGAAAGCTTTCTCTATGAAACTGGAAGTGTTTCCAGGTTTTACTTTGTTTCAGATGTAACTGAAGTATGCTTTGATTTGTTTTCAAATTTTTTTGGAGAGAATGGGTTTGAGTTTGAGGATGGTTTCTTGTTTCTTCTTGTTTTTTTTTTCTGGTTTTTAACTTTGGTCTCAGATTTTTTTTTTGTTAAGACAGGGATTTTCGAATTTAGTTTGAAGATGATTTCAGATTTTGGGAAACTTAATGGCCTGGCTATCATTATTTGCAAGTTCCCCAAAAATTTGATTTAAAAGAAATCAGATTCTTTTTGCCATTTGTAAAATTTTTTCTTTGCATACTTTAGGTTTTAAAATTTAAATCTGACCTAGCCTTAAGCTTGGAGTTGTTTTCCAGGTTGAAAGCATAACACTGGTATTGTTCTTTGATGTGCAGGCTTGTGAAGTTGTGAAGGAGATTCAAGCCTGGTTATTTTTCTAAATTACCATGCTTTTCTATGTAATCAATTTTTCAAAGGAAAAGTGATATTGTCACTTGTGAATATAATTCAAACATTGCTTACACTAATATATACTTACATATGTATATATACAAATTTAGTTCACTATTTCTTATACACAACTAATTTATACATTTTATATTCACGCATTTCTTTTATTATTTATTTTCAAAATTAAATTAATTGCCAAATTAATCATAGTTAATTTTCAGGAATATTACAAACCGAGTATTATAGAATACAGGATGTGATGCTATGGAGCTCAGGAGATGAGCTGGATGACGATACGTACTTTCGTACTTGTTTTATATATATTCCGCTGTATTGATTAGTTGTATATCCAGATGTATGTTATTGATGTTGAGTTGTGATTGATGTACTCTGATGATGTAATATATAAACAGAGATATTTTATTTTTGAGTAAAGATCATTTATTTTCTATTATATTTTATTCCACTGCGATGGTTAGGTTATGTTGTTGTTTTCTATTTTCCTCTTCTACCTCTTCTTCTTTAACCCAAATGGTTCGTATTTCTGTACAACTTGAGTTGATTGTTGTAGAATAGTGTTGACTCAAGGGGTACGGATTTGCGGTCCGTTACATGACATCTTACATAGCAATATAATACTCAACGCATACTAACCAGGCCAGAGCAAAAACTTAGTAAACATATTACATAATACAGACTCAACCACTCAACATACTAGCATAGTTTGAAGACAAATACAACACAGTAGGACGCATTACGTGATACGTATTAACCAAAACCAATGACCAAGACATAGACTACACATATTACCAAAGTCTAATTTTACTATAATGTTACTACAGCAAGCAACCTGGCAAGAAATTTAATGATGGAAGATTGAAATTCAGCGAGAAAGCCAACAGCTCAGAAAGAGAGAAAACTCCAAGCTCCAAACGGATGATGAAACTGATGATAAAATAGTGATATAAGACAGATGTAACTAATGAAACAAGCTCCAAAGCATGTATATTACTCATTGATTATACATATATTCAATAACGTCAGAATACATGCATTCATACGTTATATACTTCATAAACACATTAGCGAATGGTTTGATTTGACTTCAATTTCTATTAATTTGATTCCAATCTTCCTATGCATGTTGTTAGCTTATAGGCAGTAGTGCTTTAATATAGTAGTATTACTAGTTAATTGCTTTTTTTCAAAGTAGTACACAAAATGTGCTTTAGCTCAATGTAAGTTCTCTATTGCAATTATTTGAACTGTATCTCATAGTACATCTATTTCATTTGATTGTTTACTTTATTATTACATATTAATCCTAGCTATTTAGTGATATGAAGATGTAACCATATAGGATTGATGAACAAATGTTGAAAGTGGAATATATGAGGTTTTCTATGGATATCGGTATGTAGTACAATTTATTGGATCAGTTAAGTGTATATATTGATCTTCATTGTTGTACTGGAACCATACAAATTATAACAATGGTTAGCAACAGTCAATATACTTCCAAACATCAGTCCACCTAATCTGAATGCATGACATGTTTTGCATTCTTTAACCAATTTACTATTACAACTTTATTTCAAACAAATGTATCGATTTGTATATACCTTATCTGGTTTAATGATATATTTCTACAACAACAGAGCCATTATTCGCAAACTTCAATGATACATTTCTATAAACATAAAATACATTATCTTACACTAAATCAAAAGTACAATCCTTCGGAGTTTTCATGTAAGAAATTCTGAAGTTTTCAAGTTATCCTACCGCAATCTTAAGAGACAATCGATTGAACATGAAATCCTTGTACAAAACAAGTTTTCACATATAGTATATTTCTAAAGTTAAGTATAGTTACCTTTGAATCAAGATAATCCAAAGCCTATTGTTGGGTATATATTTTCAAAGCCGATACTAGTTGGAATAAGGTTGCAAACAAAGGTTTATTAAGTTATCAATTTCTGCAAAATATGTAAACTAATGCATCAGATAGAACAATAGTCAATTATTGACAGAACAAAATGTGTATATATGTATATGGATGTATGACGTCATTATTGACATATAACACTAAACCTATTCATTAACAATAAATCACAATGGTCAATTTTGTATATGTCATCATCATGTTGACCCTATGTTAGATCATCGATTTTAATATACTTATAATGTTTGTATTATGAATACAAACATATTATAGTATCAAAATATAAAACTAAACTAAAATCAAATCAGTAATAAAATATAATTGCTAAATCATAATAATCAAACATAAAAATTTAATACACAAATTAATTAAATTAAAATTGTACTCGAAACCCTTTTATTACTAGTGCTAAATATGATTTAATATTAAATCATAACAAATTAAATTATACAAAATAGATTTTCTTTCATGCCTGCTTCTTCCCCCTCCCAACCTATCCCTAACCATCACATCCACTCCATTACCACTTTACCTCAATCCAACCCCACTCCAGCTACCATACACCTTGCGCATCCTTCTCTCCCACCCACTTAACTTTCCATTCAACCTAAACCGCCTGACCGAAATGTCCAACCATCTTACACACCTCCCAACTTCCCCCATTCCTTCTTGCCCTTTGATTCTATTCCCTTTTCCATCACTAACCCAACTCCTTGGATTTTCCTTTTTATAACCAAACCTAGAAATGCTGGAAAGTTTATCCTTACCAATTACAATCTTCATTATGAAGGTAAGCCCCTGCCTATTCATGCTACGGCCAAAGAGGCTGGAATCTCCTACTGGCCATACCACTATATTGGTTTTTTTCCTTGATGGAAACCTTTCCTATTCTACTGTCATGTACCACTTACAAAACACAGGAAGGTTAAGGGTTCCTACAAGGTCAAACAAGACTCTATCAATTTTTACTTTAAATTTAACGAGGATAGACATAAGATATTAAAGGATGACCCAATATTTATAAGAGGGAAGATGTTTATTATATCAAAATGGAAACTAATTTACGGTAACATTCACTCAATAGTCAAAGTCTGTCGATTTGGGTGCACTTCTGACGCAGCGTAGGAAGCGAATTCGATGATGTAAATCGAATCCGTCCAGGATCTCACACGATTAGCGGAAATAATCGGTGAATCGATGATAAATCGATGAATTTAAGAATATCGAAAGGCCCAAATCTGTTGATCACGAAGATACCGGACTTTAGCAATCTTCAACACGTTGATCGCGCACGATACCGTGAGAGAAGATCTTCAATTCTTCGAACGTTGATCAAGCGCACTTGATTCCATGAATTGGCTTCAACAATCGTTGATTCGAGCGCACTCGAATGCCGAAAGTGGAGATAGGAGATAACACTCAACTACCAATTTAAATGGAGGCACAAAGCAAAAACCAAATTTTATTTAAAATTCAACAACCTTATAAATGACACTACCTTCCCTATTTATAGGGTTACGACAACACACGACTCAACACATTACCACACACACGACCGACCTATTATAGGTCGTTAGCGACCTAATACAAACGTTACCGAGTCAACTTGTTTAACGACCTAACAAACAACATAACCAAATACAACACAGAACTCAAACATCACGAGGTACAGCACACGACCTATCAACATGTACAACATCCATGCGACTTACGAGTTATTACAAACACATGCGATATATACATACTTACAACACAACAGAATACAACACACGAGCTACATACACGCGACTTTAAAACAAACGACCTACCCTTTAGCGACTTAGTAAGGTTGCTCCTGACCTAACGACTTAAGGTGGCTCGCGACCTAAGGTAATGCGGCCTAGCTCGCTTAGGTCGTGACTCGGCACAGTTAGCTCGTCTTCATCACTGGGTCGTTGGTTCCCCTTTCTTTGAATAACTTGCTTCACCGCCTTGCTCCGGTACCTCGCTAGGTCGTTCCATATAGGTCGTTCGCGACCTAAAATGCTGCGACTTAATGAAAACGCACTAAGTGTCTGTTGCGCTCCATCATCCTTCTCGTTAGGTCGCTCGCGACCTAAGACTTCATCAGGTTAGCCTGCATCAACTTCCATAAGATACCCCTCCTAACATGGTCTCTAATAGGCATTAAATGGTTATTTGGTCACTTGGGTAATCTGATTTTCTACAACGAATCTACAGAGAAGTTGGCTAGATTTGAGTATGCTAAATATCTTATAGGAATAATAGTTGAAAGACAACTACCAAATACAATAATATGTGGAGAGGATGAAAGTGCTTCTGTAATAGAAATAACATATGACTGGAAACCAAAAATTTATACTCACTGTAAATGTTTTGATAATGAGACTTCTGGATGTCTCATAACTGTTCTGGGAAAAATATAGAAAATGATTAGCAAAGTGAAAAAAGATTCTAAGTAGTTGAAGCTAAAGAAAAAGAAACACAAATATTAATCATAATAGGAAGTTTGATGCTTGGGAAAAGCAAAAACCAGTGAGCCGAAACTAGGAAAAGGGACAAATGTTTTAAAATGATGCTAGAAAAAGATTTACTAAATGATAATGTGATTTTGGCAATGAAGCAGACACATGGTAACTCAATTCTCGGTCCTCATCCATTGGAGAACACTTTACAACAGACAAAATCAAGTGATGCAGCCTTTATGTCTACCTATCCACAAGTTAATATTCCTGCAATTAACCCGACCAATACCCTCTAGCCACCAATTCATATGCTTATCGATTTCACTTTCAATTTTGTCCCTCCTACATGTTGTATCCTAACAATGGCTTGTTAACTTCGCATGTGACAATTTATAAAAAAGAATCCATGTGACAACCCACTCCTCGAGGCACACTGATTCAATGCCTAAAATGACTTTCAAACTCAAGCCTTGCCAAGAAGTACGATCCATCGAGGCTTTTAGAACATTTCATTTTATAGGGATTAAAATAAATTTAAAGCATTCTACACTTTCAAATCAAACAGTAGAAGAAAATAAAATATAAATACTAAAAATATCCAGATCAGATAATAGTCTCAATAGCATGGTCCGCACAATAATATCTCCAAACAGTAGTACATAGATACCGATAAATAGAAATAACATAATACAAAATAAACTACAGAAGAGTAGTAATAAGTAGATGTAACTTTAGGCATGCAGTATCCTCCTCCACACACTATATCTAGGCCAAATCACTTATTGGCTTTGTTGGAACTGGGCCAGTTGGAAGCTGGATACTTGGGTAAATTTTAAAATGTGTCTTTTAGATCTTTGTTGGGCTTATGTAATCTAAATTTATTTTGAACATTTCTAATTTTCCGTTTAAATAAAATTATTATCTTAGTATAATTATTTAAAATTAGTTTAATTTAATTTTAAACTGTTTGTGTTATATTTTAATTTGTTTGATGAACGCATCAAGTGCACAGTGGATGTGTAAGTGTTACAAATAGAAAGTGTGCATATAAAATGTGAACGTTTTAGGTGTTGGGATTTACACCACAACTGTCACAGATTATTAATATCACATAGGTAACAGATAAAAGGGAAATTAAATGTAACATGATAATCAAATAAATGATTCAAAAGTAGAACTTTGATAATCATACATAACTCAAAGTATACAGGAAGAAATAGAAGATATGGAGAATTATAAGCATGTGAACATGATAATTGACATCTATATACATAAAACAGAAAGTTACCTTTTAGACGAAGCCTGGAGAATACACCTAGAGTAATGAAGAAATTCTAAGATTCGAAAAATCAGTCCCTAGATTTGCAATAATACAGAGATAACCACCTTTTCTTTTTAATTTTGTTTGAATAAGTTTTGGAAATTTAGAGTTGTTGCCACCATGAATATTCGACCTTAGGATGTTGTTGGAACTGGGTCAACCCGCAGCAGAAATTATGGATAAATTTCAAAAAAAAATCTTATTAGGCCTATATTGGGCCTATAAAGTCTAATTTATTTAGAACATTTCTAAATTTAATTTATATAAAATCTTTTATTTCATTTAAATTCATAAACAATGAATTGAATTTTATTTAATTTATGTTCATTTAAATAATTGTACACATATGTATCATATATATATATATATATGTGTGTGTGTGTGTGTGTATGTGTGTGCATATGTAACATAACAATCCATGTAATGTATAACATGCCCGTATATAAATGTCGGGATTTGCATTGCAACGAATATGTTAGCTCATCTTATATGTATTATATGTTGTCCAAATAAATTTATGTGTATATATAAACTCGTTATTTAAATAAATATTAAAATAATATAAGTATTTACTTATATATAATGCATGTATTTAGTAAATGTAAGAATAATATATGTATGTATGTATATTAAATTAGATATTAATTAGATAAGTATATAAATACATACATACATGTATATATACCATATACATATATATATATACATAATATACAAAGTTGAATTTTTTTTATTAAGTACAGTATACAAGTATATTATATAGTAAGAAAAGTATATATGTATGTATGTATGTATTTATATATATATAATTATATTTTAATATTTAAAGTATTTATAAATAGATGTATTTAAATGTGTGTGCGTGTATATATTAATTAGATATTAACCATAAAATGACTATATATATAACTTATATATATATATAATATACAAAGTTGTAATCTTTTTATTAAATATAGTATACACGTATATTATACAATAAGAAAACTATATGTACGTATGTATGTATCTGTATATAACTTTATATTAATATTTAAGGTATTGATAAATATATGTATTTTAATATGTGTATGTGTGTGTGTGTGTGTGTTTATATAGTTATATCAGTTATGAAAATTAAATAATTTTATAGCATTCCAGATCCAATACACAAAACATAAAATATTTTATATTATTAAATTATACATATATTTGTCGAAAAATAGTAAAATAATGCTAAAATTAATTTCGTTTCATATTTTTCAAATTTTAAATTTTTTGAAATTCAAATATGATATTGTAAAGTCACGAAAAAATTTCCATAATTTTCTATCGAAATTATTTTTTATTATTTAATTAATATCGACCGCATGCTTAAATGATTTAATAAAAATAATAAAATTGATTTTTAAATTTTCTAAATTTAAAATATAATTTTCGAAACATATGTTATTTTGTATGAATTATTCAACTTATATTTTCATTTATATAATATTAAAAATAGAAAATAATAATTAAAAAACATTTTGCTATTACATAAAACTATGATTAGTATAAATTTGCATATAACATAAGATCAATTTTTAACATGATATGATGGCACAATCAAATATAAGTCTTTTAATTCATGTAATATGGCATATTAATATAAGTATAAAATGATAAAAATTAAAATAAATTTATTTGGCTGCGTATACATCTGATCGATATAAGAAATGTGTTTTGTTATTACACATACATACATATAACCATTCAATATGTGACAACATACATACATATAGGAATCCTACTTAACTAACAATATTATTATGATATATATAAACAAGCAATAGAATATTATACATAGACTATAAGTCATATGAAATTAAAAACCATAACAAAACTTATGCCTTAAGGCACACCTTGTTATGATGAATATCCCTCTTTAGAACCCTTCTCAATTCGGCAGACTACCAATCTTTGAATTGTAGACCGTTGACTATCCAATAGCTGTTGATTTGAAATTGATTTGAGATGAAATTCGTCGAAGCTTTTGTTTAGGCGAATTTGGACAGCAAAGAGATAAAATGGCAGCCAAAAAGGTTCTATATGTATTAGGGTTTGAAGTCCTTTTATAGTGGAAGGAATGGAGAGAAAGGTGGATCATATCTCTTACCCATTCTCCCTAAATTTGAGCCATCCATCTAAGATAATCCTACCCCATCTTTTAGCCACCCCCTACATGCTTGTTGCGGCATGTATCATCATACATTATAGCTAGGCTAATTATCATTTAGGTTCAAATAAATATTACTACATGATTTAATTGCTTGTCAATATCGCATATCGATCGATATATTTATAACTATAATAAATATATACAATAATATTTATTCCTCAAATCATGTTCAAAATTTTATAACCAATATTTCATAAATATTAATTAATTTATAACTATTATAAACTGATTAAATCGTTTGGTCTAAACAGAATTCATCATATCGATTGTGTGACTCGTTAGGTGTAAATTTGATCAACGATTAACATTGAGCTATTTGAATGTTAACATACACACGTCACTTAGCTAGTGGTGTGAGATTTTGGTCAAATTTTTCGCTTTCTTAGTTTCTGTAAAATCCAATTTTAATTAATCAAGCGTTACTCGGTTGGGACATTTATTTACACAAATTCTCTTCGTCAAAACTATATCACTTTGGACTTATCGCATTTGGTAATGGTCAAAATTCTAACATCGTCCATATTCAACTCTATAGCCCAAAAATAAAGTCTTTGGTTTAATAATAATAATAATAATTAAATAAAATGCTCTTATCAAAAATTTTGACTTAGAGTTGGCTTGAGTAGACAATGATACTAACCCATACAACAGAGGAGATGAACTCTCTCTTGAATAGTGCTTCACTTCCAATTCTTCCACTCGACTCAACTATTGTCACTCGATGGACGTCGTTTCATTTGACTATAATTAAAGTAGAGCTTTCATATTGAAGATCGATGATATTTTTAAGTTGAGAAAACTATGTAAATCAGTTACATCGATATTTTCTATTTCACCTTATTTATATTAACCAACAGAAAACTATCAAGTGAGTCGTTCCATAGTTATCCAATAATTATCAGTACGTAATTACTAGGTGCCCCCAACAGTCACGAGTAATACTCCACCTAATATTTGGACAACAATTCTAGTCACAATGGATATATCGATATGTAGTCTCGATGCATCTTGACTAGAAACATTTAAAATAGTATATTTGATTTCATTGTGATAAATTACTTACAGTTACAAAACTTTGTAACTATTATCACAAAACATACCATTTATGGATTTTCTTTTAAATATACTTTTAGTTAATTAATTAAAACACATTACAATTATATAATAAAAAGAAAACACCTTTTATTTCGAACAGGATTGGTTATCGAATTAGACATATGTAACAAATTATATAATTTATCTAGGGCATACCTCTAACTCTATCAATCTCCCACTTATACTTGGGATCAATCATTGAATCTTATTCCAAATTCTCCAATTGGTTTCCTTAAAGCCAATTGGTCAATCCCTTAGTGAATGAGTATGCTATTATATTTAAATTATCTACTCTATCAATCAACTCTCTTCAATGCTGATAACTATCAATATCGTACTGAACCAATTAGGAGTATGTCTCTCGACTTCCAGCGAGCTCTAAGTTCTGTTACGAACTATATCCCGAACTTGTTATCATGTAATAATGTTATGAGATCTCAACATTGGAATCATCCTCGGCTCAGTTATAAAATTGTGCATTTATTGTATATAGATTGCTTTTATTATGACACTATACAAGTCAATGTACTCGGCATTTTCGTTGAATCTCTATAATCTCTTTTATTTGGAACAATTCCAACTTAAAGATTCTTAACTTGAATTTCGTTATTGACATATTGTACTCAATATCATTCACGAAGTTTGAGTCTGAACGTACCTTCATAAAGAGTTCCTTGTTTCTACAAATAATTCTCTAGTATTTCGTAAATACACGAGAACACTCCAAGCTACCATCATGTGGTATCATTTTGGACTTGATATTTGCTTTATGTGTCAAATATATAAACAAACCATGATATCGTAGATAACATAACATGTATAATAATTCTTGTTGTCAATGCATAAGAATCCATTGTACATATTCCATACTAAATATTTTAATAAGGTGTCCTTGCATATCGTTTTGGGACATTCCTAATATCTTTTATAATTACTATAAAAGACATCAATTACAAATCCAACGTTTAGTATTAAAACAACAAAAACTAATTTTAACACAAGTACATTGTTAAAATCAATAGTTGCTGTTTTCTTATGATTTAAAAATGTCTATGTACCTTTTAACTTTTTGCTTATATGTACACACTTTCTCTGCACTTTGACCGACAATCAAACCGTTTAATATTTATATCAAAACATTTTTTCAATTTTTATCCTTATAAAGTGTACTTTCTATCAGTTCTTGGATCATATCCAAAAACCCACAAAATCATTATTGCTCCAACTGACATCGAGACACGTTAGTTGTTATGTGCAAATAGTCTAGTCTAAATGTATATTTAAAAGTTTCTATTTCACTACATATATACCAAAATCCAAATTCATACTACGCGATAATTTTGTGAGTAAATCTGAATTAACCTTAGTACGTTGAACGAATCTATTACACTAATTTCAACAATTGAAATGTGCAAGGTTATTCTTATCAACATTGTTCGTTAAACTCCAAGTTTATTAGTCTCTTAAAGACATATTCGCGGCCAATGGAACACATCCCTTCAGATACGACTACCAAAATCATATTTTGATAACATATTTGGAACCCTTTCAGATTTGCGCATCATACTATTTCATCAAGTTAATGATCTTGAAGGTTTAATTGACCAACCGAGGATTATTTATTCTTGATATTGACAAGAAACTCATAGTTTCTCTTTAATGTACAAGAATACTTATTAGACGTTCTAATGTACAAGAATAATTTAAGTCAATAATCTCGTATGATTCTATAAACCATTCTTTGGGATGATATTAATTTAATCTTACGCGCTACTCTTAAGTACATGACTATGTTGAAAGAAGTTAACTCAACTTCACTAATAATTAATTGTGCTTTGTCTAACAAAGTTTGATCACTCATTATTGATACATTATTATGTATCACAAGGAGGAGTGACTTTAGGATTGAATCATTATTCATTTTTAGATACGGTTGGAACTCTTTCCAATATACTCACACATTCGATCAAATCGAATCATTTTTATAGCATATTACATTATTTACTTGCGTTGTATATTCTGCGGGCTTACCATAGACTTAAACATGTGTATCAAATACACATATCCATGTCCGTGATAACTCAACGGTAAATAAGATGAAGTACGTGGACATATTTTCTTATCTTACAACTCCTGGATCCGACACTATGTTCAATGTTTGTATATTTGCACGATTTCAACTCAAATTCAAGAGAATTTCATTTAAAAGCTGTTAAAAATGATTTTAAAGTATTTTGTTGCACACTTCACGGTCCGGTCTATGACATCCAACGAATTATTATCTTGAGTCAAATGAAAATTCGAATGCAGATTACACTACTAATCTAGTTGGTAGAAAAATTACTAGCGGAACATGATTTTTGTAGAGATATTCGGTATTTGCATCATTTTCGAAGAAAATATATGCATATTTTTCATTTCAACTGATTTTCAATTAGTAGACATTTTCTTTTGTAAAACCCTTTCCAGAAAATAGTTTCTCGTGACCTTGTTTCAGATTAGTCATTTTAGAAAATTTGAATTGATAGTTATTTTATGGATTTGATTTTAAATAACTGCATTGACTAATCTGACTCCCTACCGATTATCGAAAAGATAAATATTAATTAAAAAAGTGATGAATGTTGATATTAATCATATATTATAACTTGAGACAATATATCTAGTAAATTTCTTTAAAAACTTTAAACAAGATTTATAATAACTTTTGATGGGTAAAAATTCCGTGACCATCTCTATTGCTATCATATTTCTAACGACCATGGCTCATCAAAATCCAATATAGTATGTCAATATGTGGTATTTTAAATGGGAAATTATTCTTTTTTCATTTAAAAGTCCTCACGGTTATGCATGGGTGAATTACTTACTGATTATTAAATTGACAAGTTGATTATAATCTCATTTAAAAGTCCTCACGGTTATGCGTAGTTAGAAGATACTTGAACTCATTTAAAAAAATTGAAAATACTACTAATCTCATTTAAAAGTCCTAACGGTTATACATGGTTAGTAGAGATTCAAATTCATGATATAAATATATCACAAATAGACACAATTATATGGTTTTACATCATTTCTATCATTCTAAAGTGGAATATGCGCCTAACAAAGTATTTATGATTTTTGTTTGACTTTTTATTGAAATTTAATACTTATACTCAATTGGGTATTAATGTTATATTAATGTCTATCACTTTATCTCTATTTTTCCAACACTATTAATCTTTTGCTGATAACAAATGGGGGAGAGAAATGTTAAGATTTTGGCTAATAAAGGTCAAATATTTTATTTTGTATTCTCTATTTGCATCTGGTTCATTTGCATATTTTTATTTATTTTCGTGCATATATGAAGGGGGAGCTTTGTTGTAGAGAGGGAGCATTCAAATAGGGGGATCAAATTGAATGATCAAATACATTTAATAAATTCAAAATCTCAAATATATGTTTGTTGTCATCAAAAGGAGGAGATTGTTAGATATGCTAGTGTATGATTTTTGTTTGATGATAATAAACATATATATATATATACACTCTTTTAAATGTATTTGTTATTGTACTAATTTATTTTCACATAATTAAATAAATATTTACTGAATAAAATAAATAATACGGAATTTAAATTCAAACAAATATTTTATTACAATTTTGAATAGTATAAACTTGAGCTCTCACTATATATACACATTTTTCAATTACATTACAATTTCAGTTACATAACATTTTTCACTATACATACATAATTTATTTAAACTGTATTTTAGCATATAGATGGATTACAGGAGTAGAAAAATAATTTATTTAAGTAAGTTATTTATTACTTTGTTGTATGAACAACAAATTTATAAACGTGTTTAAATGACTAAAGGAAACAATTATTCTATTTTTCATCCATTTTAGTTGTCTGTTTTGAAATTTAACTTTGTAAGTAATTGCAAATAATGTAACTGAAATATTTCAATTAGAAGGAAAGAGAACGTTGATTGCAATTAATAGATTTAATAAAAGAAATGCACCTTTTGTGTTAAACAGAAAAGATGTTTAAATGGAAACAAAAAATCATTTTCGAAAAACCAAATTGAACATTTTCATTTTTATGGTAAGTAATTTTATTTATCATGTATAGAAAAAAACTAAATGTGTACAAATTTGAATATTATATGAGTTAGTGAAGTTAATTTGGTTTCATAAATTGAATTTCACAAAGGTTGTGCAATGTACTTGGTCCCTTTGTTTCTTTTATTATTAATTGTTGCATATACGTTTTAAAATAGTAACCTCATTATTAATACTTGATCCGTTTATTTATCCTTTTGTTTAATACATAAGCCTAGACTTTTAGGTTATATTTAATTATTGCCACCTTATTTTCGCATATAAAAAATTTCATTTTCCTTTGGTTTGCAAACTTTTCCATTTCTACGTACATTTATTTATGCATTATTAATGCCTAAAGCTTTCAAAATAAAATATGACATTTATTTTTTCTCCACCTTAATTTCCTAATTATTAAATAACCTGCAGCTTATTTCTTTCATTTGTAGTGTATATTTGTGTTCTATATTTTTTTTGGCAAAGTCTTATCGGGTTTGTTTTAGACTGATGGGCTCCTTAGTAAACTAAGAGACCCTAGGAAACTTAAGAGATTTTGGATCCTTCCTTTTCTCACACATTGACCTTCTATTTTCCTACCGGACTAAAATCTAGTACGTACAAAAATTGCTCATTTGAGAAACTTTCTACATACTCTTTTTCTTTTTCCTTAAATGTACAGAAAACTCCAAACTCCAAAAATCCTAAATCTTCAAATCAATTTCCATCCTTCCTTCTTCAAAACCCTAGCATACCTCTCTCCTCTTACCACCACCCACCTCCATCACAATCCACGACGGTAACCCTTGGCCAGGGCCCTATCTTTTCTCCCCTCTTCTTTCTCATTTTCCCCATTTTTTCCCCTTATTTCCATGGCTTCTATATTCCAATAAATTATTCAAAATCAATTTTGTTTTGAAACCGTGTATAATTTCAATGGCAACAACTTTGTTGTTGAACTCTTCTTTCTATTTCAAATATTTCTATATCAAAAACTCTACTTTTCAAGTCCTTTCCCGAGTCCGGTTTTGGACGAAAATACACCATATTGTATCAAACATATCTCCTTAAGTAATGAACCAAATTATGTGATTCTTTTTTTCAAATCATTTATTTTTCCAATGGCTTCAGCTTTCTTTTAGATCATTTCTTCAAATTCCTTAAATTTCTATGCCAAAAACTCCAATCTTTTCGAAGTATATTTGAACTCAGATTTTCAACTCAGAAAACACCTCTGTTTGTTTTGACCATAGCTTCCTCAAGAAAAAAGCTTTTTGAGTGATTCTTTTTTTGAAATGAAGAGAAAAGAATTTGCAACAACTTTCTATTTAGCCACCTTTGTAGATTCAGTAATAATATGTTGGTCCGTATATTTTCTCCAAGATGGCATAGTTTATGGTTTGTCCGCTGTTCAAATTTGGGCATTTAATTGGATTTTTAATCATCTATAAATCAAAGGTGAGTGTTTTAACCCACACAAAACTACTAAATTATCTTATGTTGGTTAAATTAGACTTATGATGTGATTAGAAGTTTATTAATTGTTGTTTGGTGTTTTAATTTGTCATTTAGATTTAATTTGAATTGATATTGAATTTTATCGCCATGTAATAAATATTGAATATAATTTCTAGTTAAACACCTAATAATGATAACCAATTAATTGTTATGATTTATTTGCTAATTTGGATATTGATTGTAATGCATGTTATTGGTTGAAATTTTGGATGATTGGACATTTATTTATGCTTATATCTCTGTTATTGTTGACAATCCTAAAGAGATGAATGAAATATGCTTTAGTCCCACATTGGAAAAATGAAAGATTAAATTGTGTATATATGTAGGATCCTCATTCCCTATATTGGCCCTTAGAATCAGGTAATTTTGTGCGAGAGGGAGGACCCAAATCTGATGAACACACACTCGCGCGCGTGCCGCCCGCCCGTCCCGTACCGAACCGGGCTTGGGTTTGGGTTTGGGTTTGGGTTTGGGTCTACTATGAAATCTTATTTTTGCTATAGAAAACACTGCAATTTTCGACGGGTTTTTATTTGGCTACAGTAACAACCAGATACTGGCGCGGCCCATTTGAATTGAATACGGCTGCGACCCGTTGGAAGAATGAAGAGATGCCATTTTTCAGAATGGATATATTTTGAACGGACGCAACCGTGATCGTTCGGCAACTATAAATTAGTGACGGATCTTGATCAAATCACTTACTAATTTGCGGTTCTTCTTCTTCCCCGACATACTTTCTTCGGCCAATTCATTTCTGTTCCCATCATCATCTCAGACTGACATACTCCTTACGGTCTCGTGCAGTTTCGTCGGTTGTACCCTGGAAGACTTCAAATAAAGTCTTAAGGCGATTGTCACGACAAGCCTCCGATGAAATTTGGTATTCTTCTTGCTTTCAATTACTGATACGCCAAATCTGTTACAGAATACCATTGTTGTGTTGCAACATTTTTTTTTAATCTGTTGCACTTTCTGATTTTGTAACACTTTAAAGTGTTGTCTTTTCTGATATTGTAACAGACAAAACTGTTGCAATTTACTTGCTGAAACACATTTAAAGTGTTGCTGTTTGGTTGTTGTAACATATAATATTGTTACATTGCGTTGTGTAGTGACGCAGACAAACTGTTGTATTCTGTTTTGAACCAATTTAATCTACATCTTAAGACTTTACTGTTTTGGTCAAAACAGAGATGGCAACAGAACAAATGTCGATCAAGACAGTGAATTTAAACAAACCAGACCCATTTAAGGGAGATAGAGACGATTTTCTGACATGGCTGAGTCAGATGCTCTTTCATCTCACAACCCTTGGTCTGCAGAAGTATCTTGATGAAGATGAACCAGTACCGCCTACGCCAGGCAAAACTAATTCAGCAAATGAGATTTCTGCAATTGATGCATGGAGGAACTCAGATTTCTTGTGCAGGAATTACATCCTAAACTGTTTGGATAAGGTTTTGTACAAAGTGTATCAGCCACTGAAGACTGCAAAAGCTCTCTGGAATGCACTTAATGCAAAGTACAAAATGCAAAACGTGAGCCTGAAGAAGTTCATAGTTGAAAAGTTCATGGAGTACAAGATGGTAGATTCAAAATATGTAATTACGCAATTGCATGAAATTCGGATTATTATCCATGAATTGCAAGCAGAAGGCCACGAAGTTGGTGAATCTTTCCTGGTTGAAGCAATCAATGGAAAGCTACCACCATCTTGGAAGGATTACCATAATTATTTGAAGCACAAGAAGAAGGAGATATCCTTACAAGACCTCATCGTCATATTGAAGATCGAGGCAGGTAATCGCGGAGTCACTAAACCAAAAAACGAAGAGGCTTTTGTTGCAGAAGGGGCAAAGAAAAAAGGAAACCCCAACAAAAACCAAAAGAAAAGAAAGGCGCCAGAAACCAAATAAAATGATCAGAAGCCGTCCAAGAAGTTCAATGGGCAGTGTTGGGTTTGTGGCAAGACTGGACATCAAGCAAAGGATTGCACGTCTCGATGAAATCTGGTCCTGCCCTTGCAAATGCTTCAAAGCCTCATGATCAGTATAAAGAACAAACTCTTTCTGAAATAGATAATGTCTCCAGTGCTTCACAGCTTGAACAATTGCATAAAACTCAACATCATAAGTGCTATATCTCATCTTTGCCCCTGATAACTTCTCACTGAAATATGCAATAGGACGCCCCTGCTGACTCAACACCCCTCCGATTCCAACCTTAGATGCATCAGTATGTAGCTCAAACAACAACTGAAAATCTGGTAATACAAGGATTGGTGCTGTCGTTAAAAGTTCTTTGATTCGTTCAAAAGAAACCCCTGCTTCCTCCGACCAAGAAAACCGCTTTCCTTTCATACAATCAGTAACTGGTGCCATCATGCTACTGAAGTGTGGAATGAACCTTCGGTAGAATGATGCCAATCCATGAAAACTTCTAATTTCAGTGATAGTCCTCGGTTGTGGCCAATTTCTGACTGCTTCAACTTTATTCTGGTCCACCTGGATACCTTCTCCTGACACAACATATCCCAAAAATAAAACACTTCGAGTCATGAACACACATTTCTTCGTAGCTGCATAAAATTGTTCCTCACGAAGAATAATTAACACCTTTCTCAAATGCTCTACATGCTCCTCTGTACTCGCACTATAAATCAGAATATCATCAAAGTAAACAACAACAAACTGACGCAGCGGATGACGCAGCGGATATTACGAAAACAAATGAAATCGATGAAATGTAGTAATTGGTGGATTGATGAATACTGAAATGCCCAAATTCGTTGATCCGAAGATACCGAATTCTAACTATCCTCGTCATGTTGATCGCGCACGATACCGTGAAAGAAGATCTTCAATTCTTCAAGCGTTGATCAAGCGCACTTGATTCCGTGAATCGGCTTCAACAATCGTTGATTCGAGCGCACTCGAATAACCGAAAGTGGAGATAGGAGATTACACTCAAATACCAATTTAGGATGAAAGCACACAGCAATCAAACAAGAATTTTATTCAAAAATAAATAACAAACTTCCCAATGTACGGTCTGAACATTTGGTTCATCACCCTCATAAATGTACTCAGTGCATTCGATAGACCAAACGACATAACCTGCCATTCATACATTCCTTCCCTTGTCTTGAATGCGGTCTTCCATTCGTCTCCCAGTCTAATTCGAATCTGATGATATCCACTCTTCAAATCAATCTTCGAAAAGATAGTAGCCCCACTCAACTGATCTAGCAGGTCATCCAATCTTGGCATAGGAAATCTGTAGTGAACAGTAATCTTGTTCAAAGCTCTACTATCGGTACACATTCTCCATGTTCCATCCTTCTTCGGCACCAACAAAGCTGGTACTGCACAAGGACTCAAGCTTTCCTGAACACGTCCCTGCTCTAACAACTCTTCCACCTGCCTTCGTAACTCCTCATGTTCCTTCGGACACATTCGGTAATGTGGTCGATGTGGTAAAACTGCTCCCGGAACAAAATCAATTTGATGTTGAATGTCTCTCAGTGGCGGTAACTCCTTAGGCAACTCTTCTGGAAATACATCCTCAAATTCTTTCAAAACTGGCTTCGCTTCTTCTGGAATTTCAACCCCTTCACTGCACTCTCGCCCAATCAACAAAAAGACTTCAGGCTCCTCTTCAACCTCCTTGACAAACTCCTTCAAAGATAGTAAAGTTTTCAGTTCTTCGATCTCCTCTAGCTTGCTTTCCTTCTGTTGCTGCTTCTTGGGAACTAAAGTGATTTTAGTACCTTCGAACATGAAACTGTAACTATTAGCACGACCATCATGTTGCACTGCTCTATCAAACTGCCATGGTCTGCCCAACAACAGATGACACACATCCATGTCTACAACGTCACACCAAATTTCATCTTTGTACTTCTTTCCAATAGAAAAATTCACACAAGCTCTTCGACACACCTTCACTTCACCACCCTTCCTCAACTATGCTAACTTGTACGGTTTAGGATGCTTCTCAGTTTTCAAGTTCAACTTCTTTACTGCTTCTGTAGAGATAATATTGTCACAGCTTCCAACATCAATAACGAACTTGCAAACCTTCCCCAGAATAGTGCATGTCGACTGAAAAATATTGCTTCTCAACCAACTAGTATCATCCTCTTGCTTCGGCGTAAGACAAGACCTCCTCATCATAAGATTACAACCCTCATCTTTGGACATAAAGTCTTCCTCCTCAACTGGTAATGAATTAGAACATTCTGCATCTTCATCCTCTTCTTCAATCTCAGTAACCATTGCTCTCTTTTTTGGCTTCGGACATTCATTGCTTTTGTGACCCAACTCCTGGCAATTATAACATTTGAAACTGTTGTTGACCTTCGTCTTCGCAACTTCATTCACAACTGGTTTACTGATAGATTTAGGAACATTAGAGCTTCCACTAACTCCCTTCACTTGATTGTTGGAATTAGTAAACACACCACCTCCACGCCTTCCCTGCTTCTCCCAAGCCAACGCTTTCTGATGTGCTTCTACTACAGATCTTGGATCAAACATATTCACCATATCCTGGATCTGTATCCTCAACCCTCCAACAAATCTAGCAGTCAGCTGTTCTTCCGTCTCCATAATATCATTTCGAGCAATCAGTTGATAAAATTCATCAGCATAATCATTAACAGTCTTCGTCCCTTGCCTCAAGTTCTGCAATCTCTGATACATGAGTGATTGATAATTGTAAGGTAAGACTGTAGCCTTCATCAACTTCTTCATCTTCTCCCATGATTCAATCTTTGACTTTCCCATTCTCTCCCGTGTAAGTTTAGTTTGCTGCCACCATGCTAAAGCTCTACCCCTCAACCTAGTAGCAACCAACTTCACCCCTCTATGCTCAGGAACCTCCTTGAAATCAAAGATCTCTTCAACATTAGACAACCAATCTAAGAATTCTTCAGCTACCATTCCACCTTTAAACTCTAGAATTTCCATCTTCATACCCGATTCCCATCGACGATCATCCTCTACATCCCGATAAGAATTTCGAACTTGGTCTCGATCTCGATAATGAATGCTAGCTCTATCACCCTCTTCATCAAAATCAAAAGTACGTCTATATCGATTTCGACCATCAACATCCCTTCTACTATGTCTCTCTTCACCTCTATATGGCTCATTCTCAAATTCTCGCAGAGTTCTTCTCTCTTCATGTCCATAGCCATGGTGATCTCTTCTTGACGAAATTGATGTTTCTCTTCTCTCTCTAAAAGATTGCGGTGATACCCTCCTCGCTTCCGTAACCGATGGCGAAACTCTGTTTCCTCCATGGTTCGAGATTGGTGATCTCCTCCTTTGATTCTGATTCAAATCATTCATCAATTTTTCTAACTTTCCAATGCCTTCATCAAATTTCTCATTAATACGTTGTTCCATTAGCTCGGCTTCTTCTCTTCTATACAATGCTTCAACATTTTGATGACGATTAGCTCATCTCGGCGGCATGGTTCAAAAAACACAATTTTCAACTCAAATTAAACAAGTCACGGCCTCAACCTTCAACACAAATCAAATTTAAACAACTTCCACTCTTTGATCCAAAATGAAATGGATCGAAAGCTTCTAACTTGTTGCAACTTCAAGATGAACACGATGAACACCAAACTTCAAACTCCTTTGCTCCAAGACTCGTCTTAGCTATTATTGGCTAAGTCAAGCTCTGATACCAAACTGACGCAGCGGATATTACGAAAAAAACAAAATCGATGAAATGTAGCAATTGGTGGATTGATGAATACTGAAATGCCCAAATTCGTTGATCCGAAGATACCGAATTCTAGCTATCCTCGTCACGTTGATCGCGCACGATACCGTGAAAGAAGATCTTCAATTCTTCAAGCGTTGATCAAGCGCACTTGATTCCGCGAATCGGCTTCAAGAATCGTTGATTCGAGCGCACTCGAATAACCGAAAGAGTAGATAGGAGATTACACTCAACTACCAATTTAGGATGAAAGCACACAGCAATCAAACAAGAATTTTATTCAAAAATCAACAACCCAAAAGTTACAATACACTCGCTATTTATAGTAGTTTCCGAACCCTGACCTTTAAGTCGTTGCCGACTTAACTTTTCTTAAGTCGTTGCCGACCTAACCGACTCACATAACACTACATACCCGCACTTATGTACCACATACGACTCAATTACAACCATTTGTACACAACTTACGACTTACAATACACGGCCGACCTAACTAGGTACGACCTAAAACACAACCGACTTAAGAACCTAACGACTTAAAACAACACGACTCACGACTCACCTTGAGTCGGCAGCGACTTAGCAATAATACCTCACCCATATTACAACACAACACATAGGTCGGTGACGACCTAAATACAACACGACTCAACGAAATACAGACTCAACACAACACTTAGGTCGTAGGTGACCTAACTACTCATATTACAACACAACACGACTCAACGAAATACAGACTCATCACAACACTTAGGTCGTAGGTGACCTAACTACCCATATTACAACACAACACATAGGTCGGTGACGACCTAAATACAACACGACTCAACGAAATACAGACTCATCACAACACTTAGGTCGTAGTTCTTTCCCCCGAACTTGGTTAGGTCGTGGACGAGTTAATCCTTCCTCCTTAGGTCGTGACCGACTTAAGCCTTGTGGTCGTGGCCGACTTAAACCTTGTGAATTTGTAGCTCGCGCTGCATCAATGGGCAACTCTGCAGTGTCAATGATTGAGGGAAGCGGGAAAGTGATTCTCAAGTTCATATCTGGTAAGACTATTATGTTGAATAATGTGCTTCATGTTCCAGACATTCACAAGAACTTGATCTCTGGACCTGTACTCTCGAAGAAAGGCTTTCGAATGGTCTTCGAATCAGATAAAGTTGTTCTGTCTAAGGCTGGAATCTATATAGGGAGAGGATACTTGTGTGATGGCCTATTTAAGGCTAATGTAGTCGTAATTGGCAATAATGATGTATATTGTAATTCTGAAATGAATAAAAAGGAAGTTTCTTATGTTGTGGAGTATGATGCTCTATTATGGCATGAAAGATTAGGACATATAAACTTTCGAAAGATGAAAAAACTTGCAAATCTAGATTTAATTCCAAAATTTCAAGAAGATAAAAAATACAAATGTGAGACATGTGTAAAAGAAAAAATGGTTAAGAAACCATTTCATATTGTTGATAGAAGTACTGAACCATTACAAATGATTCATACTGACTTATGTGATTTCAAAAACTTACCTACAAGAGGTGGGAAAAAGTATTTTATCACATTTATTTATGATTATACACGATATTGCTACGTATATCTTTTAAATAGTAAAGATGAAGTAATTACATCATTTATAAAATATAAGGCTAAAGTAGAAAATCAGCTAAATAAAAAGCTCAAGATATTGAGATCTGATCGAGGTGGAGAATATGAGTCGCCGTTTGAACAATTCTGTATAGAAAATGGAATAATTCATCAAACAACAGCACCATATTCGCCACAACAAAATGGTATAGCCGAGAGAAAGAATAGAACATTGAAAGATATGATTAATGCCATGCTCTTAACCTCTGGCCTACCAACAAACTTGTGGGGGAAAGCTTTAAATATGTCTAATCACATATTAAATAAGGTTACTCATAGTAAAACGGGAAAAATTCCATATAAATTATGGAAAGGACATCTACCAAGCTTCAAATACCTCAAAGTGTGGGGGTGCTTAGCAAAAGTTCATATCCCGCCTCCAAAGATGGTCAAACTTGGACCAAAAACTGTAGATTGTTACTATTTAGGACCAACCCAAAATAGTAGTGCATATAGATTTTTGGTATTCAAGTCTGATACACCTGATATTCATGTAAATACAATCATGGAATCAAGAGATGCCTCATTCATTGAAGAAGTGTTTCCACACGAAAAGAATGAAGGGAATAATGTCCCTAAAAGGACACGAGAAGAATCAAATAGCCCACATGAAGATGAAACTCATCGTGAAAGTGATGAAGTAGAACCAAGAGGAAGTGTAAGGGCTAGAACTTTCAAATATTTTGGTTCGGATTTTTTCACATATGTGTTAGAACACGAACCTCAAACGTACAAGGAAGCAATGTCATCTTCTGAGTCTTCATGTTGGAAAGAAGCAATACAAAATGAGAACGATTCAATACTAAGTAATAAAATTTGGGAAATATTTGATATTCCACCTGGAATCAAACCTATTGGCTGCAAATGGATTTTCAAGAAGAAAATGAAACCAGATGGCTCTATTGATAAATATAAAGCCAGATTAGTAGCCAAAGGATATCGTCAAAAAGAGGGTATAGACTTTTTTGACACATATTCACCAGTTACACGAATAACCTCAATAAGAATGCTAATAGCAATTGCATCCATCTACAATCTAGAAATTCATCAAATGGATGTAAAGACAGCATTCTGAAATGGAGATCTCGATGAGGAAATCTACATGAAGCAACCCGAAGGATTTGTATCCAAGGGAAATGAAAACAAAGTCTGTAAATTGGTAAAATCACTATACGGACTCAAACAAGCTCCAAAACAATAGCATGCAAAATTTGACAGTGTCATGATGATAAATGATTTTCGTATAAATGAGTGTGACAAATGTGTTTATTGTAAACAAGTTGGACAATCATACGTGTTTGTTTGTTTATATGTGGACGATATGCTAATCTTTGGTCCTAACATTAAAGTTATAGAGACCATAAAGAAAATGCTTATCAACAATTTTGATATGAAAGATTTAGGAGTTGCTGACATTATTTTGGGAATCAAAACAATAAGAACGCCTAATGGAATACAATTATCTCAGTCACATTATGTAGACAAAATAATTGAGAAATTCCAACATTATGGAATTAAAGGAGTAAGAACACCTTTTAATCCATCGGAAGTACTGCATAAAAACTCTAGTGAAAGTGTAATGCAACAAGAATATTCCCGTGTAATAGGATGTCTAATGTATCTCATGAATTGCACGAGACCAGATATAACTTATGCAATAAGTCGACTAAGCAGGTGTACAAGTAATCCAGGGAAGGAACACTGGAAAGCACTAATGAGAGTGCTGGGATACTTGAAGAATACCACAAATTATTCCTTGCATTACGGAAAATATCCAATTGTTCTAGAAGAATACAGTGATGCAAACTGGATTGCAGATTCAGAGGACTCAAAATCCAAAAGCGGTTATGTCTTCACTCTTGCAGAAGCAGCAGTGTCATGGAAATCAACGAAGCAAACATGCATAGCTCGATCCACTATGGAATTAGAGTTCATTGCATTGGACAATGCATGAGAAGAAGCAGAATGACTTTGTCATTTCTTAGAAGATATTCCTTTATGGACTAAACCTATAACAGCCATATGTATTCACTGCGACAATCAAGCTGCGCTAAGTAGAGCGAAAAACTTTGTGTATAATGGCAAATCACGACACATTCGTCGACGCCATAACACAGTTAGGCAATTACCCTCTAATGGAACTATCTCCATTGATTATGTAAGAACAAATGATAACCTAGCGGATCCATTTACAAAAGGGTTATCAAGAGAGAAAATAGACTGCGCATCGAGTGGAATGGGTTTAAAAGCCTAAACCAACAAGAGTTATCTTATACGGAAACATATCCTAGCGACTGGAGATCCCACGGACTAGGATCAATAGGCAAACCAGTTCTGAATAACTCAAGACGTAATGCATTTTTCTGGACATAGTCCATTCCATTCCTATGGTGCAAAACATAAATGCATGCCTATAGAAGTATTAAAAGGTTAAAGCTATGCTTTTTAATGATGACCATATCTTGTAAAATAACAAGTGGGGTATATGTAGGATACTCCTTATGGTTGCGATCACCTATGTTAGTGTGAGCTGGGTCAGCTCTATGAGAATATTAAAGGCTTAAATTCTCTAAATACAATCGCAGAACCAAATTTGTTCAGGACCGAAATGAACACAACCAAGAGATTGGATGAGAAGGGAAACAATGCTTTGTTAACCTTATTGTCTGGTTATACAATACTGTAACGACCCGAAAATTTTTGAACCCGAAAATTCCAGATAGTTATGAAAAAGAAGAAAGAGAAAGAAAAAAGAAAAAGAAGAAGAAGATCAGAAACATCAACATCTCACATTCGCAGCGGATATAATATAATAATAAATAATAACAGTTTACAAAAGAATATTATATCTGTCGATTACATTTAATACATCAGACATAATATTCTTTTGTAAACTGTTATTATTTATTATTATATTTTATCCGCTGCGAATTTGAGATGTTGATGTTTCTGATCTCCTTCTTATTTTTCTTTTTCTTTCTTTTTCTTCTTTTTCATAACTATTTGGAATTTTCGGGTTCGAAAATTTTCGGGTCGTTACAGTTGGTATCAGAACTGAAGGTTAAGCGAGAACCTTGGCTCTGGTGGGTGTACTCATTAAGGATAGGGTCAATAGTACCCTAGAATGAGTTGAGTGTATATATATATGAGCGCGTACTTGTAATTTTCTTATACAGGGATTTTAAATGATTTTATATAATGTTATATTTTGATATATAAAACAATATTTCACTCTAATAAATATTAAGGAAATTGCATGTTAAATTATTAGAATTAAATTAAGAAGTAATTTAATACGACCAAAATGAAATTGAATAAAGATGAGTTTGAAATGGCTTCAAACTGAAATTTGAAATCTTGAATTTGGGGAAGAGTTTCAGAATAAGATAATAATGAATTGGTTTCCAGATATGATAATCTTGGCTATTATCATAAATAACCGTTGTGTTTAATAATATAATGTATATAAATGAGTAAGCAAAATGAAATGTTTTAGGGAAATAAAACATTTAAATTGGAATTAAAGATGATCTAAATTGTGAAAGTTTTAAATCTGGGTCCAGAATTTCAAAATTGTTTCATAGTAATAAAGAAATAATAAATAATATTGTTTAATGCGTTTGAATGAAATGGTCCTATTTCAAACAAGAGTTGTTTGAAATATAAAGGAATTTGTTTTGAACTAAAACCAAAGTTGGTTTAAAATTTAAGTGGTGTGTAAAGGAAATAAATATGTATAGATGAGGGATATACATAGTATCAAAGATAATTTGAAATAAACTTTAAATGTAGAGTTTTAAATTTGGAATGAGATGTGATAACAAAAATGATAAGTTTTTGAACTTAATAAGTGGGAAGATTATTTATGAGAAGTTTAAAATTTGAAATGGAAATTCAAATTGGATGAAGTTGACTGGACTAAGTAAATTGAATTTAACTTTGGAAAGTTAAATAAGTTAACAAGCAACCTGAATTGGAAATTTCAAGATGAAATTGGATTTGAGTTGGGAAGTTAAATGGTTAATTTGTATGGAGAGTTTGTGTGATCTCAAAATGGGTTTGGGATCTAGAAATTAAAAATGGATGGCTGTTTTTAAATAAATTAGATGATATCATCCTATTGTTGTTAAAAATCTTTAAAGTGCAAATTGGATTTGTTTAAATAAATGAGAAGTGAAGTGTGGTAATATATACATTATTGGGATAAAAGGGAAATCTAACGTTAATTTGAAATTAAGGGTATGGAATTACTTTGAACTGAAAATCTGAATGATTGAATTTGTAATTTAAACTTGTTTACGAACCGGTTTCAAAACTGGAAGATAAAATTTGGGTAAAAAAATTAAAATTTTACGATATAAATTGTTTTGAATTCTTATTTGAACTTTGAAATAAGTAATTAAAGATAAGTTAAAATGGAATTTTGAGAATTTGACTCAAAATTTAATTGTTTAAAGATTTAGGTTATTGATGTAAAAATGAAGGTTAATTTGGTTTAAAAGGTTAAACCAACCTTAGAGAATTTAACTCGAATTTATATAATTCGAGGTGGTTTAAAATTGAGATTGAAATTGAATTAGTTCAAATTGAATCTGATTTGAATTAATTGGATTTGAGATTTGAGGGTGTATAAGTTTAAAAATTTAAATGGAAAGTTTGGATTGAATTAAATTGAAATAATTTGAAATTGTAATTAAAGTGAACAGGTTTAAAATCAAATGGATTTTGATTTAAATTGGG
Organism: Allium cepa; assembly: GCA_030765085.1. Taxonomy (NCBI): domain Eukaryota; kingdom Viridiplantae; phylum Streptophyta; class Magnoliopsida; order Asparagales; family Amaryllidaceae; genus Allium; species Allium cepa. The sequence goes on along the minus strand of CM060928.1, from coordinate 651,676,443 downwards.
AAAGAACTCAGGATTGATTCAATTTGAATTGGGGATTAATCAATTTCAATGGAAATTGAAGATTATTCAAATTGGAATTGAGTCGATTTAAATGAAAATGGAAATTTAAATCGAATGCTTGGGGAAGTGAACAGTTTTGACTCTGGACTATTTTCAATATAAATTGTTTTAATATAAACTTATTTTTCCAAGCTATTTAATATATGCAGCCTTCTTTTTCAAAAGTCAAATTATTTGATATGGTTTTACAATTATTTTTAGAACTGTTTAACAATTTTTCAACTGTTTTATAAACAATTTACTGTTTTTCAATTATTTACAAATTAATTACTATTTTACAACTATTTTGCAGTTATCTAAAATCTCTATAACTATTTAATTTTCAACTGTTTTACAATTAGTTAACTATTTTATAGCTATTTTGCAAACTGATAATTATTTTTCAACTACTTACCTATTTTTAAAATTTTCAAGCTATTTTCTAAATATAAACTGGTTGGAGTTCAAACTGTTATTGATTAAATACCCAATTGAGATAAGGATTGAAGATATGATCCAATGAGAATTAAGGCAATTGTAAATAAGTGAATGGGAATTAAAGGAAATGTGAATAGAAAGGAAATTGATTTGGCTAATAATCAATGGAAATAAATACGTAGGATGTACGTATATTATTCTATTCGCATAGTGATTTGATCCAGATTCGAGCACATAATTTCGAGATAGTTATATCGATCCGAGTGGGATTTTTCACTTGATTTTCGACGGCGAACCTGGATATGGATTGTTGATTGGTTCTGAATATTCTCTATCATAGTTATGACTATGCAAGGAGAATGACGGTTTCTGATCAAGAAACCAGATCTGTGTCCGCACTAGGAAGTCGGGTGGACGATACTAGTTCGGAAGTGAAATTGCGTGATCGAGCAAGCGATCAGATTGGTATAGCGTACGAATGATAAGTGTGCATCGTACAGTTTTGAATGAAATTGATATTGGAAAGAGTAATCAAATTTGAATATTTGTTTTTGAAAAAAAAAGTTATATATTTTTGTTATATAAGATAAATCTTCCCTTGTTGAATCTATTGCCGGAAGGAAAGGATTTTAAAAGTGTTTGAAGTATAAAAGGAGTTTTATACAAGTTTGAAATGATCTAAAGATTTTTTAAAGTTATATATATCTATATATATATATAAAGGATCTTATGAGGATTTTAGAAAAAGGTTTTGGGAACCTTTGGTTTTGGAAAGGCTTTTGATTTTTGGGTAAGATCAATATTGAAATCTGGAAATACTAGTTTGAGAATTATCGATTTTGGGATAATCGATTTTGTGTAAAGGAGTTTTATATGAGATCATACTAGGTGTGTGATTTGAAAGATACTATATGTGTATAGTATAAAGTGTTTTGATGATGGCTCTGGGGAAAAAGGCGCTCCCTTGAAATGAACTTCTCAAGAGTGCCACCGGGTGGTGCTGCCTTGAACCCTAGGGGGATTCTAAAGTTGATCCTGTGAGGAGTCCGGACAAAACTAGTTCCTGAGGATTATGAATAGTGTGTACCATAGCGAAAGTCGTGTGTGCCGCTGAGAGCCAACAGTCTGCATTTGATTTTATATTGGTAGACTGCGACCTATGGTAACATAGAGAAAGTCGTGTGTGCCGCTGAGAGCCAACAGTCTGCGTTTGATTTTATATCGGTAGACTGCGACCTATGTAGGAGTGGAGAAGTTTCATTTTGACAGCGAAAATCGTGTGTGCCGTTGAGAGCCAACAGTTACATGGACTTTTGCTGTGATGACAACGTAACCCTGGAATGCAACTGCGATCTGTTGTGGGTTCCATGGTGTAATTGAGGGGCGCGGAGTGCCTACAGTTACGTGGACTTTTGCTGCGATGGCAACGTAACCCAGGATGTAACTGCGACCATGGATGGGGGTGATGATTTCCAGAGCATTCTCACCAAAGATATTTCCTCTATTTTTAAAAAATGTTTTCTATATTTTCAACAAAATATTTTTTTAAAGTATTTTCACTGGGTGTTGAAAATGGGTCTGTTAAGTATTTATAGATTTTCGATCTTACGCCTGATCAACATATGATCGAATTTCTATGAGAACGAGGATGGACTTGTTGAGACATCGAGTTATAAAAAGTATTTTATTAAAACAATTTTATAATATAAAATAGATTTTAAAAGTGTTTTAAAAATGATCAAAAAAATTTATCTGATTTTAAGCATTTAATAATTCTGGCCTCATTCATTTTCGAGGACGAAAAGATTCAAAGGGGGGAAGAATGTGATAACCTGGATTTTCGAGCATCTGGTAATTGGTAATTAATAGGATTAGAATTATTAAAATATTAATTTGTATGTTAAACAGATAAAATTCTGTTAATAAAAGATATCGGGATGTGTAAATGGATTTAAAAACATAATAAAGGATATCCGTGATATCCTAGAATTTTCAAGCAAATTTAACTATAATAATCTCTTTTATAAATTATTTAAAATTGGTAAAATTGTTATTTATTTCAAAACAAATAATAATGATTACTTATATATATAAATATAAATAGATTTTAATTAGAAATATTATTAAAAATTGGATTTGTGTTTGTTATATATGTATATATATTTAAAGTTAATTTTAAATTGGATTTTAAAATTTAAATTTAAATTTGATTTGAATTTGGAATTTAAAAGATTGATATATAAAAATATTTGGAATTAAGGGTATACTATATATGATTTTTATTTTAAAATATAATTGATTTTATATTATTTTCTTCAAAAAGATCCAATTTATATAAATTAAGGAAAGAATTTTATTAATTAGGAGACTTAATATAAATAAAATAAAATTTTATGAACTATTTTAAAATTTACCTGTACATGCATATTTACAAGTGTATGAGTTCTAGCATAATTTAACAAGTGTTAAAAAATTAACATGCCTTCAACCATTTGTAACAATTTTATTACGAGATAAAAACAAATGTCACCATTCTATTTTTCTTATTTTCTTTTTAGTAAATCTTGATTAGTCTATAAAAATTATATCTTTTCATTATCATCTTTCTTTTTCCTATCTTCTTATTCAGAAGCCTAAAAAAACTGTAAAAGGATAAGCAGGAACTGATAATAAATTCAAACAGCATATTCAATTAAATCAAGCAAAGATCTTTAAGCAATCAAAGCAACTTCATTTTAGTTTAAAAGCAAAATCAATTCAACTTAAATAAAGAAGATCAAACAAATTTGGAAACCTTCAGCCTGGAAAACAAATTGCTCCTCTATTTGTGGCATATGCAGGTGAGTAACATCTTTTCTAAGAATTTAAGTATAAAATTTGGTTGCCTGTAATTCGTGTGATGAAGTATGAATTGTGTGTGAATGTTTATGAAATGCTTGTGTATATATGAATGTATAGGAGGATGCTTTGCTGTTGTATCCATTTGTTGTATGTTCCTGGTTTAGAAGCCAAAATTTATGTTTGAAATTCCTTTCTCTTGATCCAATCACTTGTAGGACTTAAGTTATAAACAAAAGTTGTTTGTCATCTTAGATTATAGCTTAAAATTTTATTCAAGTTGAAAATAAGTTGAAAATCACTTTGGAAACCAAAGAACAGTGAAAATATATGGCATTGCTAAAAATTCAAGCATCTTAATTTAATGATTCAGGTATATGATCTTAATCCCTAAACTAAATCATGATTTTTGGAAGTGGAATTACAATTTTTAGAAGAGAATCGAACGAGCAGTTTGTGTTGAACTGAAGTTGTTGTTTTGGGCGGTTTCTGATGATCAAGATGATCTGGGGGTCGCGATCATTAGTGGAGGCAGAGGGATGATCAGTGGGTTTGGGTAAAATATCAGGTCGGCGGTCAAGGCAAGGTGGCTACTGGGGTTGAACGAGGAAGTCAGTTGACCTAGTTTTGGTTTGGTTGGGGTTTTTGGGTTGGCACGAACCCTCTGGTGGATCGAGTTTCACGATACTTTGGGTAAGGGAGGTTTTGGGGTTGTCGATGATGTGTCTGAAGCTGTTGGCACTCCGGTGGTCGAAGAAGCGAGGGCGAGGTGATTTCAAGTTTCGATTTTTATTACAGCTATGTGTCAGGTAGCTCATTTTTGCTTTCAAATGGGAATCGAAATGGTGATGGTCAGAGTATGATGCGATGTTGGTCGCCGATGTGGGGAGGTCATCGAGGGTGACCAGAGGTGGTCGGCGACACGGTGCAAGTGCACGGCGCACATCGTGATTTCTGGTGCGTTTGGGTTGAGGCAGAGAAGTTGGACTCGAAGCCTTTTTCGAGTAAATGTAAGGGAAAGCTCGAAGTATTTAAGGTGAGCTTAGGTAATGGTTGGTTTGGTCAGTGTAAAGTCTCGAGTTTTTTTTTTGTAGTTTGTTGTTTGGCTCGAAGGTTAGTTAGGTTTGCTCAAAGCAACGTGATGTGTGTCTCGGGCAGTGAATATGTGATAGATTTTAGAGCCTGTTAGTTTTGAATTCAACTGAATTAAAAATGAAGGGTAGAGGATTAACCTAAGTATGAATCAAGTTTTGGAATCTGGATTAAAAATGTAATTTGTATCCCAGTTTTTAAAATAATCAAAGTGTTTTTTATTTAAATGTCTTAAAACAACTTTAAAATGTCAAAGCATATTTTATGAGGGATTTGAGTTTAAAATAAATTTGGGTTAGAAACTTTTGTAAATTTCTTTAATAAATTAGAGTGTGTCTCTAGAATGTGGATTAGAAGGTTTAAATTGTTTCTAAAACTTTGTTAAAATTAAATGTGTTGATTTTTTTTCAAATCTTAATTTTTTTAGAAAAAACAATAATAATTAATCTGCAATTAGGATTTATTAAATGGGTTTTAAGGGTAATTAAGAGATGGATTACCCGATTGGAATTAATTTGTAAATTAATTAATGGTAATCTCTTGGAGATTAATTAAATATAAATACTTGATGAGATTTAGTGAAGTAATTCATAATTACAGGATGTAATAAATTGAAAGGAATTACTTAATGGGAAGTAATTTGTAGCGACCCGACTTTCCACTCCCGGAAAATCGCATCACTAATTAAGAAAGAAAGGGAAACAAGAAGAAAAGAAAGAGAAGAAAAGGAAACAACACATCAGAATCTCACAGCGGAACGATTTAAATATAATATAGAACATATACATAGTACCATATACATCAGAGTACACAACTAAACATCTCAATTTAGACAGTTATAACATTTCTGTCTAATACAATACAAGATATCAACACAGAATAACACACAGCGGAAACTCTAACTATATCTACACGCTGAAGCATCCTGCTCCATAGCTCCTCCAGATTCGTCAAAGATAACCTGAATCACTTGTCTACTCATACATAATATGAGTACCCAAGAGTTTAATAAAACAGAAAATAAACACTCGGGTCAGACAGGGGTCTGGTGTGAGTAAACGGTTTAAGATTGCTTAATTTTAGAAAAACCTTTTGAAAAGAAAGGTATCACGTAAGACTTCCCACACATAAACATGGAAAAGTTTTTACCTTACGCTTACCAAAACATTTCATAGGAAATCCTGTGACGCCCCACCCCGAGACCCACGTTAGTAAAGGGAATTAACGAGTAATTCTGTCTACTAACGCAGAGAATAGGGTTGGATAAGGGCGACCAACATAGCATACACTAGCTAAGAACTAAACATGTCAATTAGTGTCATCATTTTTTTCATTTACCTCATATGTGGTTGACATGTCTAGTCCATAACTATTGCACACTATGGCGGTTTACAACATTTCAGAACTAATGTAATATACATATATGCGGAAAGTAATTAACAGTCACAGAACAGCAAACCCAGATCAGATATATATACACATACACCACCATACATGCCCACATAATACATCATACACGAGTGCCAAAAAGGGGTACTGATAATCACATACAATCATCCCACAAAAAGAATATACATCATGATAGTCAACAAAACGGTCTAAAGATAAAAGCTAGCCATATCGATAAGTCCCACAAAAAGTGATAAGCTGATCCAAAAAGAGAAGTTGTCCATGCTAACCTGCAACTCGGTCTGACCCGAGTGAAAAACACACGGGTCAGGCAACTAAACTCATCAGTAGATAAGGGCCTCAATGATGACAAGTGATAATGAGATAATCATTTCGTTGTTCCCAATGGAATGAATATAAGGTTCATCATGAATATACATCTATGAGAATCATCAAGGATTATTCTTATATTATAAGAAGGGAAATTATCTCGAAGTACTTCAAATCAATCATAAAGATGGTCGAACTTCATAAATCACATAATCTCAAACAAGTAGTAATAATATGGTCGAAACATCATGGACCATCCTATAATGTCGCCTCATTCTTACTCGAGGCTATTTAAAACATAAACATCACCCAAAAAGATTAACATCAAAATTATCAATAAAAAGAGTACTTTGCACGTGCTATTTACTTCCACTAGTACTGTACTTCGGTACCATACATCATGGGATTGGGATCACCTTCATTTCTATCTTTCCTGCCTATGCACATGACTACGTAGCCTATAATTTCCTCCATCCCAATCGGTGACGTCAAAAGACCCGAGTAATAATAATATCATAATGCTTCGGGGTTGACTACTAATCTGCAACCCCACTTCACTCGAGGTCCGTAGTACTAGTCCAAACTTCCATGTGTCTCAACTCTACGACTAGGAACCCAAAAGGTATTAACACACGTCCCATACCATGCGTCAGCACCTAATGGTTTACTATTCGTCGGTCGATACCACATCGTAAAGTAATCATAAATTAACATCAAACCGTAAAAATAATAATTATATACATCGCCTCATTTCATCGGCATAATGTAGAAGATCCCAACTCATCGTATTTCGTACCACGACGAGTTCAATTTGACTACCACACTTGTCTCCTTTCATCGACAAGTATCAAAATAATAAATAACCTTGCCTCATATCCTCGGCAAGTGTAAATCTACATCCATATGGTCCTCTATCGAATATACTCTTAATTAGGAGTCTTCGGACCATATTCGCATAATATTAGTCAAATGGACTAATATGATAAAATGCTTCAAACTCAATCAAAACGTCAAATATACGCCCAAATAACATAAAAATGATTAAAATAAATAAAATTATTTATAAAATATTTTTCCATAGAAAATGGGGTTTTTTTTTTTTTTTTTTTTTTTTTGTTTTTTTTTTTTTTGTTTTTTTTTTTTTTTTGATTTATAAAAGCCTTGGAAATAAGGAATACTTGTTTTAAAAACCCTTAAAAATGCTTAAAAACATTTATGATTTCAGCATACAAAACGCAAAAATTTGCCAATGCGATTAAAAACAAAGTTGTAGCTTAGTTTCTAAGCTTTCCGAAATGACCAAGATCATCAAATTTCGATCAGCGGTCTAAAAATTATGATCTTTTTACTAAAAATCTTAAACAAGGCCTGTAGCATATAGTATATATATATATTAACAGGACAGAGATAAATATTTACAATTTCAGCATAGTAAACATTCGAATCAGGCAATACGACTAAATAAAAAGTTGTAGCTTATAAAATGAGCTTTCCAGAACATCTAAGATTATCGAATTCGGCCTAAAAACGAAGAAGTTATGGCCGATTCCGTTTCAGACTCAACAACAGGGAAAAACTTGTTTTGCTCTCGGGTTAGCAGTATAAAAATTCAATTTTGTCATAGATAACATCAAAATAATAGAAAACTCAACAAATCAAAGTTGTAGTATATGAAATAAGCTTTCCAGAATGGGCAAGATTATCAAAATCCGAACTGTGGTTCAAAAGTTATGGCTGTTTTGCTAAAAAATTCAAACACAGCCTGATTTGTTAAAGACAGAATCGAGGTTCTGTCTTCAAACTCATTTCAGGTCACAAAAATTGCAAAATCTCAGGATACAACCTGAAAACAAATCGTTCCTTATCGAATCTACTTTCCAACAAAAAAAATTTGAGGTAAAACGGACAAGAAACGTGAAAGTTATGACCGTTTTACTATGATACATTTTCAGCAAAACGTGATACACGAAACACTTAAGCAACTAGTATGAAATTGCAACAAAAAGCTACAGATTTTGCACAGGCTTTCAATTTAGTTGCTGTAAGTTATATACTTACAATTTTCAGCAATAGATGATGGTTTAGGCAGCAAAGGCAAAGCTTTTAGCAATTCAAGCTCGTGCAGGACCTGTAGAAGCTTATTTACAGACATGCAAAAAGAAATCAATAACAAATTGAGATTACAGTAAATGAAAAATTGCAATCTCTCTAGAATTTGGGATTTAAGGGATAGGAGATTACCTTATTTATGTTTTGAGCTAGGAAACCCTTCTAATTTTCTAATTGATTGAGAATTTTGATTAGAGATTAAGGAGTGGAGGCCATTTTTATGTATTTTGAAGCTTCTCTGTTAATTTCTGGTGGAAGGAGAAAGAAGAGATGCCTGTACGATGCCTCCTTCACCTATCAGAAGCTTCTTTTGGGTATTGGGTCCAACCCAAACCCAATATGCCTTAGGAAAATTTTAGAAATGTTATTTTCCCTAATTACTCACATATTCAATCATTAACAATTCATAACTTTTGCATTATCAATCCGATTTCAACGAAATTAAATGCGTTGGAATCGTTATTTCGTCTAGAATTTTATTAAAGTAAATAAAACATTATTTTCCATTAATTTAGATGTTATTTTAGCACTAACTCTCATTTTCTACAAATTTGCATATTTTGACAAAATATGCAAATTTGGACATATTTTACAAAATAAAACTATATTTTCCAACCAATAAAGTGCAAATAAATGTTTTAACACTTTTAAAACATTAATACACTATTATATATCATTTTTATTATGATTAATTAACTTATTAACCATTTCTCTTGCATTTCATCAAAAAAGGCAAATTGGCAAAAAAAAAAAAAAAAAAAAATACAATATTGCCAAAATTAACATTTTTACTCGAATATAGTTATACAACTACATTCAAAAACTCATGAAATAAAGTAACACTTTATTTCACACAAATCCAACATTTTCATCCTCAATAAAATTATTTCTTCTTTATTCTCCATATTTTATTTTAAAATAAAATTGGATTATTAGTCTTAAATTACCAATATCATTTTATTAAACCCAAATAAATTTACAACCCATCCCAAGACTCAAATAAAGTGATTAACTTTATTTTCTTCATTTCATTAGCTCAATTTACTCAGCTTCATTGTTTATATTAAGTAAATAATATTTTCACCATTTCACCTCTAATTAATTTAATTAATTCCAATATTAAATTATAATCATCATTATAATTTAATATTAGCGGTAATCTCCAAACCGAGTTTGTTACAAATCCAGTGATATTATAATAATGTCTAGGCTTTTCAAAATAAAATACAGAAATAGCTGGAATGCTTACATCTCACGTTCCAGCATAGTTGGGCACAATCAAAACCGTACAGGCACTTATTGGATTTTGGATTCCATCAATGGCAGGGCTACTGGGGTACCACCCGTCACAGTACGTGGCCTAGATCACCGCACCGAGGAGCCACCCTAACTCCCCTGCAACACAAGGTCGGGACCATTCCTTACTGAACAGTCCCGAACAAGACCACCCCGCAGTTGGCTGCAGACCAACTGCCCACACAGCCGAAATAAAAAGGGACTTCTAGACAGGGATGTATCTTGCTCTCCAGTGGGAGCGACCCACGAAGCCTTGCTGCACCTCCCCTGCTTTAGCCATTCCCGGTTGATGAGGCTTGAGGCTGCGATTACCTTTATAGGTCACATTTATCTTAGAATGCTCATCGTCCGCCTGACGATGTTCTGAAAGCATTCAATCCATACAAGTTCATTCCAGGTTCGAACGAAACCGAAGGCACTATCTCGTTGCACTCATTTTGGAATCACCCTCAGAGTCAACGACCATAGCCCTTGCACTCTGAATATCCATCTCGAATCTATAAGCACTATTCCGTCAAACTCATTACGGAATCACCCACAGAGTTATACTGACGTATAGCCCTTACACCTCGAGTCTTCACTCGCTCCACTTGGATTAACGACCTACGTTTAATTGGAAACGATGTGGTTTTCGGATATCCAAATATGGAAACCCGATCCCGGTCTCACCGAAACCAAACGCCATTTTAATGTCCAAGTTGTACTTAAGGGGTTTAAACAATAGATATTTAGAAATATCACTTAACATAAATGGATGTATTCACAACACAGATAGATAATCATTTATTATCACATGCATCTATACATACCACAAAGCAACATATATATCACATTCAGATATAGCATATTCACATCATCATCCATCAATCAATGTCATCCAACAACAACCAATATCATTAACTCATCCAATGATATATATCATCCAATCATTAATCATTCATAAACAAGTTTAATTCAAACTTGATTAATTTAATTAATCCTTAAATTAAATTAATCCTTAATTAATCACTCGTACTATCTTCAATCCAACTTCTTATTCATTAATTAATTACAAATTAATTAATTAACTAACATTACTTAATTATCCATCTCAATTAATCTTCCTTGATTAATTATCACTTAATTACCATATTAATTAATCATCCTGATTAATTACTCCAAATTATACTAAGTAATTACCTCTTAATTACCCTTTTTAAAATTAATCAACCTTGATTAATTATTCTTTAATTATCCTAATAATTATTCCTTAATTACCTTTAACTAATTACACCTGATTAATCACTTTTAATTAATCACACTTGATTAATTATTCTTAATTAATCATACTTAATTAATTTCTTTTAATTAATCACCTTTGATTAATTACTTTAATTACATTTAGTAATTAAAACTAAATTATAAATTAATTATTCTTTAAATTATTAATTAACAATTAATTAATTATTTTCATTAATTAATGATTACTTCATTAATTAAATTTCTTTCTTAATCAATTACTTTTACAAGTAATTAATCACTTAATTAATTATCCTTAATCCTTTTATTAATTAATCATTAATCAAATAATTTAAATCTTTAACCAATTATTAATTAAGTCTTTAATTAATAACTAAAGTGATTAACTCTTAATCACATTTACTTAATTACTTTAAATAAAGTAATTAACTTTTACTTAATTACCTTTAGTAATTAACCACTTAATTACTTAATTACTTCCCTAAGTAATTATATTAGATTAATCCAAAGTGATTATCTTAATCAATCACAATTTAATTATTTAATTCATTATTTAACTTAATCATTTAAAATTAATTAAATGATTCTTAACTTCTTATATAATAATGGTTCTTGATTTAGAAAACATCATCTTAATTAAATCATTTATGAACAAATAAACTTGATAATTAAAAATGATTTAATTATCTCAATTATCTATACAAATTTAATTATTTTTAATTAAATCAAATTCAAAATAACTAAAGATAATTTTTAATTTTATTGATCTCTAAATCTTTATTATTTAACTTATTAAAATAGAATACCTTAGAAATCAATTTTAACTAAAACAATTGAAACATTCAAAATTAAAATGTTTGAACTTCCCGAAGTGATTAAATAAAATATAATACTTATTATTTAAAATCCACTTATTTCATTTTTAAATCCTTTATGTTTTAAAATATAAAATTTATTAAAACTTAACTTTGAAACCAAATTAGTTATAAGAGAAAGCTTGTTTATATTTTTATAAACTTTAACTAAATCTATAAATCAAATTCCTTTTACTTTCAAAATCTTTAAACATTGCTTTATATAATAAAACTTTCAAGCAAACCAAAGCTACATTACAAACTCGAGTAATCACCCCCTAAAACCCGAGTAACACCCTCGTTTACCCGAGCATAACTAACAAACAAACCGAGTTTCCCCGCCTACCCCCTGCTTTGAGTCAGACCATGAAAACACGGAGCCTACTTCGAGTTTCCTCCTTCTTCTCCCCAGAACCTCCCCCTGAAACACAGATCCGTACACATTAACGTGCACACCCACGTTGGTCGCTGGCGAACTCTTTTCCGGTCATCCCCAAGTCGACTTCAACTTCGACATCAACATACTAAACCTAGAAAGTCAAAACTTGATCGAGAGCGAGATTTCGACCCTCAACCCAAAACCATTCGAAAGTACCAACCCCAAATCCAACCACCGCCGGCCATCCCCTTCACCGGAGACCTCGCCGCCACTATCGTAGCTCCACCACAATCCCTAGATCCTACGGCACACGAGCGATCAACTCCGACAGCCTTATGACGCCTCGAAGTCGAGATGAACCCATCGGCCAAAATCAGGCAATAAAACCCTACACGATCGAACTACGGCCATCTCGACCCATTAAAAATTACCACAGTAATTTTCCCATGAACAACGACACATCAACCACCTTCAACCCCAACCACGATCTCTGACTCACCGTGGTTCGCCATTAAATGGCCGAAATGCCCAAAACCATTAACACGAAAATTCTCTTAAATTTCTAATCTAAAAATCATGATACTAATCCCAAAAATCATGATTTTGCATTATGAATTCAACTATATAATTCAAATCCAAAATTGATTCGATTAATTTTTAACCCATAATAAGATTTTACTGTAAATTTTAAAATTCAAGTTAATTACAAAATTGAACAGCCTATAACTATTTTTAGATGAAAGGTCAATTGATTACAAACATCTTTGTTTACAAATCATCAACTAATTTTGAATTCAACATTTATATTTTGCTATGAAATTGAACACTTATCATAATACACAGTACATACATTTATGTCTACAGGCATCTCAAATATCATTCATCAACATGCATCAATTAAATTCAGGAATTCAGACATAGCAACAAGATTTCATCTCAAGAATATAACAAATCCAGGTTTTAAACTGTTTTTAAAATTTGTTTTACTCACCTTGAATCCTGCAGAAGACAGAACTGCATTTTCTTCTTTCCAGGCTTTTAAAATTTTCTGCATTCCTTCTTGAACTTGTAGCATGTTGATTTTAATCCTGAATTGCTTGAATAAATTAGCACGTTGATTTTTATCTTGTAGCTGAGCATTTGAATTGTTGAAGTTTACATCTTGCTTGCCATTTCAGGTTTTACTTCCTTGTTATTTCCAGATTTCTTTGCAGTTTTCATTCATTTGTTTGAGTTTATCTTTGTTTTGATCTTGCCTTTCAGATTTTGAATTCATCTTTGTAAAATGAAGAGAAAGATTTGCTGGAAAAATAAAATCTTTCCTTTTATTATTTACAATTTAATTTGAAACTTAATTACTAAGGAGAATGACATGTGTCCCTTTAAAAGTTTATATTCTTACAAATGTAACTTACATAACTTAATATTCTTACAAGTGTTTTGTTGTTTTATTAATGTTTTCTTTTAAATATTATTTTATCTTTAATAACTAAATTTTAAGCTTATATAAATATTTATGAAATGTTTACATGATTATAAGCTGTATTTATTTTATAAGAATAAGCTTTGGATTTCAATACATATATAAAAGTGAATTCATGTGAACAATTATAACTTTATTTATGCATTTGAATTAAATTGTAATGGTATTATATATTAAAACTTAAGAAATTGTTTTTAATTCTTTATAAAATTTTGAAACAATTTATCTTATGTAAAAATTAAAAATGAAAGACTATTAAAACAAATGAACTTTTAATTTAAATCTTAAATATCATTTCCAAAAGTATAAAATCAAATTAACTTTTCAAATCTCAATTTATATTCATATTAAAGTTTGAAAACACTTATTAAACTCAAATTAATAAAATTCCTATTTCAAATATATATACAAATATATATACACATTTCAAATAGAAAAATCATTAAATTTGTTAATTTCCATATTAAATTTTAAAACAAATCTCTAATTACAATATATACATTTATATATATTACAATTTGAATATAAAGTTTTATTACATTAAAACTTCTTATTTATCAAAATAAATATTTCCAAATCAAGTTATTATAAACTTCAAAAGAATTTAATCTTGCTTATTTATATCGTTAAGAAAATGTTTATAGATATTAACAAATTATTATTTTCAGCCTTTAAAATAAATCTTAACTGCCAATTTATAATATAAAATGATCAAATCAATTTAATTATTATCAAAGATTATTAAATTGATATTGCTCAAAATTCCGGGTCGTCACATTCCTTCCCCCTTAAAAGAATTTCGTCCCCGAAATTTAAAAGCAAAGATAATTTAATAACCCAGCTAAAGAATTTAAATTCCCATCAGCAAATCAAACAATCAATCATAGCAACCAATTCAAACAAATAATTTCATCTATCCAGAGAAATTCTGAATAGAACTTCCTAATATTATCAAGAGTTTCCAGATACCTATACCGGAATACTCGCTCTACAAAATCTTAAATAACTACACTACTAAAACCACGAACTCCCTCATCTGATTCTACAAATCTAAACAAGATTTCAGACTAAACGCAAAACCAGCTCAACTACCAAATCCTTCTGAACTGCTAATTCTATCACTCAAAGAATCATACACATTTTCCTCAGAGATATGTGAAATACAATGAATTCCAGCTATCCAAACTGACAATTCAATCCTAAAGATCAAAATCTAATCTATAGAGAACACAGGAAAAACTCCGAATACCTTCAGAGCAAACTCTCCAGTTTTACCCATTCTTATATCTCCTTTGATTGGATAAAACAAGTCAATATCCAAACTCTAACTGCAAATTCCAAATCTCCTCAATTCTTAACTGCATAACTCTTCAGATGCTCTGAGTCACCTTCAATATTCCTGATCAGCTTAACCCTTGCTGATTGCTCCATGAAACAACATCACCAAATCAAACCAAATCTGCAGATCCTACTCAACAAAATGACTTTCCAAAAATAATTTGTTGAAATCCAAAATACAACTCTATACCACAAACATCCATGGACTTCAAACCTACCTCTCCTATCTGGAATATCCAAATAGTTGCACTAGACAACCTTACCTACCAAATCCAGAAAATTTCGTCATACTTGAATTTCCTGTAGAAATTTCTTACTGCAACTCTTGGTTGCTCCCATACCAGAAAAACTGCCAACTCGCTTCCGCTGCACAAATCTGATCTAAAGTAGATAAGAATGCTATCTAAGAACACAAGCACAAACTTTCTCCCTACACTGTTCATCCAATCCATAAAATCTTAGTGACCATTCCACTTGGTCAAAACATCTCAACAGAATCTCAACTCAAAATAAGATGATCAATCCAAAGAATCATGAGCTACCTCACTAAACTCTTCTCGCTCCAGGAGTCATCCCACTATATGGTTGAACCATCAAAATTACTCCTGAATTCCAAGTCGATATGAAAGCTCAATCTCCGATTCAGGTCAACTTCTAATTCCCTCAAAAACATCTAGAAAATCTCCGACTACTTTCATAGCTTTCACCTCTACTCGAGATGCTTCAATTCCCAAGCTAAGAATACTCAAAGATTCCCAACTAATCGCAAGTCACTTTTGCGATCTCACTCAGTTCAGATTCCAAAGAACTGTCTCCCCAACTAGAACAGCTTTCGTAATCAAGATACATCTTTCCCGAATGGCTTATCTACCAGAAACTGATAGATCACTTCCAACAGATATCTCACTCTGCTGAGCCTTCCAAAGAAAAGAATAAGCCTTCACTACTGCCTGGTCTGCCAATAGTAAAGTCCCAAAGATTACTGAATCATCGAAGAAACAAATCCATGTTGCTGCTTCCAAACTTCACTTTAATGCTACTGCTAAGCCATAAGATCTTTCTTAGCCACAAACTTCTTGAAACTCAAAACTATCACCCAATTCCACTAAAAAGCCTTGAGACGGTAGACATCTCCTCAAAGAAACTTGGCTCAAATCCAATACCACCCATTTATCTTCTTAAGAAAACAAATGAGACCATGTCCGAAATGAGGTTACTCATCTACCTTAGTCTCCAACTTCAATAAAGATAAGACACCCTTACTTGAGATCCAGAGAATCTCTAAACATTCGAACCTTCATTTCAGTAGACATCAATGCTCTTCCAACACCATCTAAATCTGGCTCCAAAAGAAACATCTTCAGAACCATCTATGGATACTGCATCCCATCACACAGCTATTCCTTCTTGAAGCTATCAAGATACCATCACCTGCTTCTCCTCAGCTGACAACTCAACTCTTTGAAATCCCGCTCACTCGAGAGAAAATCAACCTCACACTTCAAGAATATACTCCAATTCTTGAAAAAGACTTCCTCTGGACTCAAAGAAATCCTTTCTACAATCCACAAAACTTATTCGAGACGGTATTAGATCTACAATCTCGACAGACACATCTCCAACCACAACATATATAACCTCTTCCATTAGTGGTAGTTGTGTTCCACACACTTCTACCTTATCTACCTTTATAACCTATGTTGCAAAATCCAAACAGATAACCCAACCGATTAGGTAGTTATATAAATATATATTTATATATAAAAATTACAAGTACGCTCTCTCAAGATAGACACCACTCCAGAGCCTAGGTATTCACTCAACCTAACGCTCCCTAAGAAAGACATACTTCAGAGCCTAGGTATTCACTTAGCCTAATGCTCTGATACCAACTGTAGCGACCCGACTTTCCACTCCCGGAAAATCGCATCACTAATTAAGAAAGAAAGGGATAGAAGAAGAAAAGAAAGAGAAGAAAAAGAAACAACACATCAGAATCTCACAGCGGAACGATTTAAATATAATATAGAACATATACATAGTATCATATACATCAGAGTACACAACTAAACATCTCAATTTAGACAGTTATAACATTTCTGTCTAATACAATACAAGACATCAACACAGAATAACACACTGCGGAAACTCTAACTATATCTACACGCTGAAGCCTCCCGCTCCTTAGCTCCTCCAGATTCGTCAAAGATAACCTGAATCACTTGTCTACTCATACATAATATGAGTACCCAAGAGTTTAATAAAACAGAAAATAAACACTCGGGTCAGACAGGGGTCTGGTGTGAGTAAACGGTTTAAGATTGCTTAACTTTAGAAAAACCTTGTGAAAAGAAAGGTATCACGTAAGACTTCCCACACATAAACATGGAAAAGTTTTTACCTTACGCTAACCAAAACATTTGATAGGAAATCCAGTGATATTATAATAGTGTCTAGGGTTTTCAAAATAAAATACAGAAATAGCTGGAATGCTTAAATCTCACGTTCCAACATAGTTGGGCACAATCAAAACCGTACAGGCACTTATTGGATTTTGGATTCCATCAATGGCAGGGCTACTGGGGTACCGCCCGTCACAGTACGTGGCCTAGATCACCGTACCGAGGAGCCACCTTAACTCCCCTGCAACACAAGGCCGGGACCATTCCTTACTGAACAGTCCCGAACAAGACCACCTCGCAGTTGGCTGCAGACCAACTGCCCACACAGCCGAAATAAAAAGGGACTTCTAGACAGGGATGTATCTTGCTCTCCAGTGGAAGCGACCCACGAAGCCTTGCTGCACCTCCCCTGTTTTAGCCATTCCCGGTTGATGAGGCTTGAGGCTGCGATTACCTTTATAGGACACATTTATCTTAGAATGCTCATCGTCCGCCTGACGATGTTCTGAAAGCATTCAATCCATACAAGTTCATTTCGGGCTCGAACGAAACCGAAGGCATTATCTCGTTGCACTCATTTTGGAATCACCCTCAGAGTCAACGACCATAGGCCTTGCACTCTGAATCTCCATCTCGAATCTATAAGCACTATTCCGTCAAACTCATTACGGAATCACCCACAGAGTTATACTGACGTATAGCCCTTGCACCTCGAGTCTTCACTCGCTCCACTTGGATTAATGACCTTTAATTGGAAACGATGTGGTTTTCGGATATCCAAATATGGAAACCCGATCCCGGTCTCACCGAAACCAAATGCCATTTTAATGTCCAAGTTGTACTTAAGGGATTTAAACAATAGATATTTAGAAATATCACTTAACATAAATGGATGTATTCACAACACAGATAGATAATCATTTATTATCACATGCATCTATACATACCACAAAGCAACATATATATCACATTCAGATATAGCATATTCACATCATCACCCATCAATCAATGTCATCCAACAGCAACCAATATCATTAACTCATCCAATGATATATATCATCCAATCATTAATCATTCATAAACAAGTTTAATTCAAACTTGATTAATTTAATTAATCCTTAAATTAAATTAATCCTTAATTAATCACTCGTACTATCTTCAATCCAACTTCTTATTCATTAATTAATTACAAATTAATTAATTAACTAACATTACTTAATTATCCATCTCAATTAATCTTACTTGATTAATTATCACTTAATTACCATATTAATTAATCATCCTGATTAATTACTCCAAATTATACTAAGTAATTACCTCTTAATTACCCTTTTTAAAATTAATCAACCTTGATTAATTATTCTTTAATTATCCTAATAATTATTCCTTAATTACCTTTAATTAATTACACCTGATTAATCACTTTTACTTAATCACACTTGATTAATTATTCTTAATTAATCATACTTAATTAATTTCTTTTAATTAATCACCTTTGATTAATTACTTTAATTACATTTAGTAATTAAAACTAAATTATAAATTAATTATTCTTTAAATTATTAATTAACAATTAATTAATTATTTTCATTAATTAATGATTACTTCATTAATTAAATTTCTTTCTTAATCAATTACTTTTACAAGTAATTAATCACTTAATTAATTATCCTTTATCCTTTTATTAATTAATCATTAATCAAATAATTTAAATCTTTAACCAATTATTAATTAAGTCTTTAATTAATAACTAAAGTGATTAACTCTTAATCACATTTACTTAATTACTTTTAATAAAGTAATTAACTTTTACTTAATTTCCTTTAGTAATTAACCACTTAATTACTTAATTACTTCCCTAAGTAATTATATTAGATTAATCCAAAGTGATTATCTTAATCAATCACAAGTTAATTATTTAATTCATTATTTAACTTAATCATTTAAAATTAATTAAATGATTCTTAACTTCTTATATAATAATGGTTTTTGATTTAGAAAACATCATCTTAATTAAATCATTTATGAACAAATAAACTTGATAATTAAAAATGATTTAATTATCTCAATTATCTTTACAAATTTAATTATTTTTAATTAAATCAAATTCAAAATAACTAAAGATAATTTTTAATTTTATTGATCTCTAAATCTTTATTATTTAACTTATTAAAAAAAAATACCTTAGAAATCAATTTTAACTAAAACAATTGAAACATTCAAAATTAAAATGTTTGAACTTCCCGAAGTTATTAAATAAAATATAATACTTATTATTTAAAATCCACTTATTTCATTTTTAAAACCTTTATGTTTTAAAATATAAAATTTATTAAAACTTAACTTTGAAACCAAATTAGTTATAAGAGAAAGCTTGTTTATATTTTTATAAACTTTAACTAAATCTATAAATCAAATTCTTTTTGCTTTCAAAATCTTTAAACATTGCTTTATATAATAAAACTTTGAAGCAAACCAAAGCTGCATTACAAACTCGAGTAATCACCCCCTAAAACCCGAGTAACACCCTCGTTTACCCCGAGCAAAACTAACAAACACACCTAGTTTCCCCCGCCTACCCCCTACTTCGAGTCAGACCATGAAAACACGGAGCCTACTTCGAGTTTCCTCCTTCTTCTCCCCAGAACCTCCCCCTGAAACACAGATCCGTGCACATTAACGTGCACACCCACGTTGGTCGCTGGCGAACTCTTTTCCGGTCATCCCCAAGTCGACTTCAACTTCGACATCAACGTACTAACCCAGAAAGTCAAAACTCGATCGAGAGCGAGATTTCGACCCTCAACCCAAAACCATTCGAAAGTACCAACCCTAAATCCAACCAACGCCGGCCATCCCCTTCACCGGAGACCTCGCCACCACCACCGTAGCTCCGCCACAATCCCTAGATCCTACGGCACACGAGCGATCAACTCTGACAGCCTTATGACGCCTCGAAGTCGAGATGAACCCATCGGCCAAAATCAGGCAATAAAACCCTACACGATCGAACTACGGCCATCTCGACCCATTAAAAATTACCACAGTAATTTTCCATGAACAACGACATACCAACCACCTTCAACCCCAACCACGATCTCTGACTCGTCGTGGTTCGCCATTAAATGGCCGAAATGCCCAAAACCATTAACACGAAAATTCTCTTAAATTTCTAATCTAAAAATCATGATACTAATCCCAAAAATCATGATTTTGCATTATGAATTCAACTATATAATTCAAATCCAAAATTGATTCGACTAATTTTTGACCCATAATAAGATTTTAATGTAAAATTTAAAATTCAAGTTAATTACAAAATTGAACAGCCTATAACTATTTTTAGATGAAAGGTCAATTGATTACAAACATCCTTGTTTACAAATCATCAACTAATTTTGAATTCAACATTTATATTTTTATTTTGCTATGAAATTGAACACTTATCATAATACACAGAACATACATTTATGTCTACAGGCATTTCAAATATCATTCATCAACATGCATCAATTAAATTCAGGAATTCAGACATATCAACAAGATTTCATCTCAAGAATATAACAAATCCAGGTTTTAAACTGTTTTTAAAAAAAAATTTACTCACCTTGAATCCTGCCGAAGACAGAACTGCATTTTCTTCTTTCCAGGCTTTTAAAATTTTCTGCATTCCTTCTTGAACTTGTTGCATATTGATTTTAATCCTGAATTGCTTGAATAAATTTGCACGTTGATTTTTATCTTGTAGCTGAGCATTTGAATTGTTGAAGTTTACATCTTGCTTGCCATTTCAGGTTTTACTTCCTTGTTATTTCCAGATTTCTTTGCAGTTTTCATTCATTTGTTTGAGTTTATCTTTGTTTTGATTTTGCCTTTCAGATTTTGAATTCATCTTTGTAAAATGAAGAGAAAGATTTGCTGGAAAAATAAAATCTTTCCTTTTATTATTTACAATTTAATTTGAAACTTAATTACTAAGGAGAATGATATGTGTCCCTTAAAAGGTTTATATTCTTACAAATGTAACTTACATAATGTCAGGACCCGATTCTTCGTCTTCCGAAAATTCAACATCGATACTCACTTTATCGACTGCCGAGTAATCGAACGACGGAAAACCGAACACTAAGGGTTTTAAGAAAGAAGAAAAAGTAGAAAAGAAGAGAAGAAAAGAAGATAATAGAGGGAAGAGAAAACAGAAAATAGAGAAGAGATAATGGAAGATAGAACATAGCAGAACAACATCAGAACAATAACAGAATCTCACAATTCGCAGCGGAACAACATATAATAATAAATTAATAATCTTTAAACAAAGAACTATATCAGTTATTACATTTTATACATTACATTTCATTACATCATATCATCAGAGTGTACAACAACAACAAATAGTGCAGCGGAAAAAGAAATACTATATAAACTAGTGAATACGCCATGCCATCCATCTTGCCTCCAGCAACTCCAGAATATTCAGAATATCCTGATAAACCTTAACTCTTGACTGCCCGTGTAGAAATTGGTGGGCACCCAGAGTTTAGGAAGGAAAACAATAAACTCCAAGTCAGTCATGTGACTGGTGTGAGAACTCAAAACAGTTTATTTATCTTTAAAATCAAAATAGAGGAATATTTTTAAATCAATTCGCAATGCTTTTTAAAAGTGAGACTACCATAAGGCCTCCCGCACACACACACAATGCAAACGCAGAATCAGAGGAGATTTCTCCTTATGATAGTCAAAGATGCATGATACGCATTAAAAGAACATTTGATATTATTATTAGTGTATAGTGTAGGAAAAATTTATTTCGAAAGTAGAATATAAATCTTAGCCAACATACGACCATTATCGTATGCCTACTATAGCTACCATCCAAACAGTGGGGCGCCACCATAAGTGAATGATAGGTTCTACAACTAATACCGTACAAATCTCGTATTGTTTCTTTGGATTTCCAACGAATGATCAGGCCAAGGAACTTCCCATTGCCACATGAGAATGCCTCTGGATGGACATCCCCGAGAACCAAACCGGATCTCTAACAACACAAGGCCGGGTTACCCCTAACTGAGTAACAACTGACCGAATATGCCATCCCCGGTCCTTTGGGACCTTTTCACCGAGCGCTCGCAATCAATTCACACAATCATAACAAAGTGTTTTCAACATGAGTAAGTATCTGGGCTCCATACCATGATACCACCCTTTTCCAGAAGGAAATGCACACATCCTAAAGGGCGCTACCCCTCATAACCTTGCTGCATCTTTCCTGTTTTGACCATTCACGGGGTGTGAGGCTCGACAAAGTCATGTCCACAAAAACATACTTTATACAAAAGCCATGCTTTGGGTCAATAAACGATCATAGAAATAATCACCAGGATAGACGATCAAATAAATGATCCTATCACAAATAATCAACACAATGATCATTTACAGCAACACTCAGCATGTCACATTACCAAATTGGGAATATATCGCTGATAACATTCAACTACATAACCTCTGAGCTCGTACGTCTCAGAGAAGGGTGTTAAGCTAAAAGAATAAATTCTCCGCCACCAACAGAAATATATTTGAAAGAAATCGGCTTTATATCTCAATTTGTAATGTCAGACATACAATCCATACAAGTCTGTTCCGGGCTCGAACAAAACCGAAGGCACTTACAAAGAAGTCCTTGCAATCCGGATATTCACAATCCTGATCGGATTTCCCATCACTTAGGGAGAACTCTATACCGGAGCAACTCGGTGCAGAGTCAATCGACAGGTCATCCTATCGCTCTCGCAAATACCCGGTCTTCAACACCGATCTTCAAATGCAATTCATAACGACGTATCACATATTCGGAATGGGTTATACGACCCCATGGTCCTTTCCCGGTTAATCCGAACAGTGAGCGCTTATTCAAAAATAAGTGTGGCATTCACATTCAAACAAATCACATCAATTACCCATTCAAAAGGAAATATTGATAGTCGGTTATTGAACTATCAATGGATAGGCACACATCACCAGTTTCCAAATAATTTTCCAAATTATTTAATTTCCAAAATATCTTTACAAGATATATAATTTCACACTCCAAAAATAAATCAATATTTATTTTTAAATAAATTCTCCTTTTCATTCATAAATTCCATAGTGAATTTATATTCCAAAATTATCTATGAATATTCGATTTCAATTATTCATCTCAATTTATCTTCAAAAAGATGAATTCTTTAATATTCACTTTATATTGGAAAACATTTCCATACTTATTTAATAAGTAATTCACAAATTTTATTTATTTTCAACACTTGGAAAATATTCAATATACTTCAATCAAAATTAAGTACATATTCCATTCTTTAAGGAAATCATTCTTTTAAACATATTTATTTGGGCCAAAACGAATGTTGCGTAAAACATCGTTACGACAACCCAAAATCACTAGTATATGGATTTGAAATTAAAATAGATATATAAATCCCAATACTATACAAAACATTTCCTTTCGGAAATCATTTACTATAACAACAGTGTTATAGTCCACCATTTCCTTTTATTTCTCGAAAACGTCTATTTCAACAATGAATGTTGAAATCTATGGTTTCGAATCTCAACACAATTTAAAACATTGTTAGATCGTTTTAATTCTATTTAAAACATCAAATCAAAAATAATATTTTTAACATATTATCCACTATTTAAAACGTGAATATACTACGTTAACAAATTTTCATCCTTTTATTCATTTTATTTTAAAGGATTATTCACTGTTTAAAACATGAATATAATTCCATTAACAAATTACAACTATTCCTTATCAAAATAAGTCATTGCGGATTTATAAAACAATGTCTATAAATTCTATTTCTATTTATTTTATAACAACTTCCTTTTATAAATTTCCGTCATTAACCTATTCCAGTTTATATCTCAATTATGAACCAAAAGTCCATATTATAAGTTAAATGCTTATAAAACGATTATTTTACAAAATCGTTCTTTTAAACTTCATAATTATAAATCTTATAACTTATAAGATTCAATTATTCATCCAAATATATTCTTTAATAATTTCACAAAATTTATAAATCTTACTATTTATAAATTTCATTTATAACTTCACCATTTATAATTTTATAAATTCCATTCACCTATGCAATCCATTTTCACTCCATTCAAACACTTATAAAAACTCGTTTTATAATGTCAATATTTCAATTTATAAATATCCATTTATAAATCTCTTAATATAAATCAATTTATATCGTTCTTTAAAACGTCTTTAATCTCCTTTATTATTTCACCATTTTGATTCATAAAATAATTAAATTTTATAAATCCTATATTTAAACTTTTCATAATAAATTCAAAAATCCAATTTAAACTATTTTATAAAATCATTAACCCTTATTTCTCAAAAATCAGCTTTTAACTATATTTCACAAAAACCATAATTTTATAACTTTGGAAATTATAACGTTTATTTATTTATAATGGATCAATTCCAAACATATTTTATAAATGTTTTCTTTCAAAAAAAAACACTTTAAAAATCATTTTAAAATTCCAAAACTTGGTCCAATGATGCTACACACCATTATAGTCAATCACGACAACAACGATATCACATATCGTATATGATAGTCCATCAAATATCAAAATATCTGAAATCAAATAAATACTGTTGAGGAATCCTGTTGGATCCCTCCAACCTGTTTTCCTGCATCCACAAACATTAGCACAATACCAATTTCGCTCCAGTACGAAATTATCGCGGTATATGGGATTTAAATATTATCCGCTTAATAACGGCGCAATAGGGTCTCATCCGCTAAACAAAAAAATGTGGGAAATCAATAACTCCAATATATACATATGCCAATATGTATATATTGATATTATATATAATACCAATTTCACTGTTTATGAAATATTCGCGGTATATGTTTTTAATAAATAACATCCGCTTACTAACGGCGTATAATGTCTATTTTAACAATCAATAGATAACAATCATCATTCAAACATGCATTCAAATATTTTAAATCTAACTATTTAAAATAAAATCGAAACTGATTCGATTGAGTGAGAAGTTCTCACCTTGATTTTATTTTCGTTTTAGCGATTTATTTCGAATAAAATTAAACGGACGTTTAATTTTACCCAAAATTCTCACTAAATCCAAACGAATCCAATCTAATTTCATCGCGTAGTGCTCGTCCATACGATTCCAACGCAACTGGTTTCGCGCGTTTTCGACCTCGTATGAAAAAGTTATGAATATTTGAAGTTACACGAGTTTTAAACTTTATAATTTACAACATTTAATTATAATTTTTAACCTATGCAATACCATAGCCGCACGATCCATCATCCTTGCATCCTGACCGTCCACCCCTTCATCTTCTTCACGTTCCCCTCTCCAGAAATTAGAACGCACGGCCGAACCCATTATCATAAATTAGGGTTACAAATTACTCCGCCTATACTCGACTATACTCGATCATACCCTCACCATCTTGAAGCCCTCCACCACCACAACACTCGGCTGCAGTAGCATAGAGCTCGGCCACCTACGCTGCGCGCAAATCGAGAATGAACGGCTACGCTTCCAACTCAACTCGCCACCAATCCACAACTCCAAACACGATCTCCACCGTTGGATTTATAGATCGTGCTGTGCTCTACAACTTTCATGTAGAAAGTTTTAGCCAAAACTTGATGGATTGAGAGATCAAAGAGGAAAAAGATGGAAAAATTTCGGCCTTTGAATTGTAACTGGCGGCTAGGCAGTTGAATTAGGGTTTAGTGTTTCTTTTTTTTATTTTTTTGAGAATTTTTGGGCTATTTATAGGAAAAAAACGAACACTATTCATCCGGAAATTCCGAACTCCGATTTACGCGCCGTAACCAGCGTTTCTAGGGTTTACCCCGCGTTCCGGACACAATGGAATAGGTTTCGGAAGCTAATTCGGACATCTGTGCGAGTTATGGCTATAAAAGCTCAATTTAAATTAAACCGATTTAAACGATTTTCTAGGCGTTTTAATTTGTACCGGACAAACGGTAAATCCAATTGACACGAAATTTGAAACCATACAATAATATCACATTATGGATCCGATGAAGCTGGTTTCGTCAAAATCCGAGACTTTTTGAAAAATGGCTATTTTAACTCGCCAAATTAAAATTAAAAATAATTCGATGCGTTTCGAGCTGCCACGATCAAACGATAACTCTGATTGACACGAAAATTGAAATCCGGTAATAACTAACTATTACGGATCCAATGGAACTAGTTTCGTTCAATTCTGAGACTGTTCATAAATTGACTATTTTCACTAGTCGATTTAAATATTAAAATATTCAATTTTCACAAATTAACTTTTAATTCGATTTTAAAAGTTCTAAAATATCATTCTAACTTCAATATGATAAAATAAAATTTCCCAAATCATTTTCAATCATATTTAACTCAAATTTCAATTATTTCCATAATCTAACGTATTAAATTATCGATTTAATTATTCAATTAAATCCAAAAATTCAAATAACATTTATTCGACTTATAAATTCACTTATTAATATTTAAAATTAATTAAATATTCAAATTTTAATTATCAAAAATTCTGGGTCGTTACAATCTTCCCCCTTAAAAGAATTTCGTCCTCGAAATTATTAAGTAAGAAAATTACAGAATTTATTAACTTTCCATAAATTCATAATTAAATTCCTTACAAATCTTTACTAAGTTTTCAAATCATACTTAGTTATCTTTTTCAAAAACAACTACCATTGTTTAACTTTCAATTCCAAATCAAAGTTAAAGTTTTCAAAAAAAAAATTCCAATTTTCTCAAAATTTTTCTAACGCCTTAATTTTTCGGAAAAATTCGCCATAGTCTCCTTTGCGCGGCTCGATCCGAAAAAAAAATGACAGTATATATATCACAAATATACATCTCATCAAGTAATGAGGCATCCCGAAGGGAAAAAGTATAAAAGTACGGTATGTAATCCGAGATATGTACCTTATATTTTATTAGCGAGCATATACGGCTAATATAGCGCGAAAGCGAGCTCCAAATGCGAAGCAAACGCGATCCGCACCTACTAAACACTCAACAAACAACATGAGAATCATGCATATAGATAATAGTATCGATATACAACATATAGCAACATAATAACTATATATGTCAACATAGCAAATGCAACTAAAGCAACAAATGCAAACATCAACCAACCATCATCCATAACCAATATATATTCATTCATATTCTCATTAATATTCAATGAAATAGGTTTTCAATTTAATCACATTTGATTCATTAACATTGGATGTTTTTTCTATCATTTATTTTCAATTAGTTTATATTCACTAATTCATATTCAAGTTGGTTCTCTTCCAAATCAAATTCAATTCTATTTAAGATTCACTTAACTTCCAATTGAATTTCAATTACATAGCTTTCAATTTCATTAACACTTAATGAATTATATACAATCAACTAACAATCATATAACAATCAATGTATATTTTTTTCAACCAAATTTCTTTGCTTATATTCATTCAATTTGGTTTTAACACCATCACTTTCAATTGGTTCAATTAAATTGATTTCCATTCAATCTTTCAACTTCCAATAACATAAGATTTTAATGAATTAACACTTACATTCATTATTTCATAACAACTTAATTCACATTCAATTGATTTACATTCAATTCATTAATTCAATTCAATTATAAAAGTTGAATTTCATTTATATAACTCAAGTTCACATTTATCCTTAACTTTATTATTTTACTTTGATACTAATATCAACTTCATTCAACATAATTTAAGTTATATTTCCATTTCTAAAGTAAATTTCCATTTAACTTTAAATTCATTTTTATTTATAACTCATATTCATAAATATATTCATATAGTTTCACTTCTTATATATATAAGTTTATTTCACAATTGTAAATCACTTTAATTATAATTCAATTCTTATAATTCATTACTTATACAATTATTCTCTTGTTTAGATTATTCAAACAACTAAACAATCAACTTATATACACTTTAATAATTTTGAAAAATTATTTCTTTATATATAAAATATAATCAAGATAAAATTATTTCATTTACCCAATTTAAAAAATCAATATTGTGCCGAATTGTTCTATTCAAGTGTTTAGAGATCCCTATCAACAACGTTAATTACTCGTATTAACTAGAATCTATATACCACTCAACAAACCAATCATCACAATATAAAACAATTTTATATATTCACTAACAAATACGCTCTCATAGCTATTATTACACTCAACTCATTCTAGAGTACTGCTGACTCTATCTCTAATGAGTAATACCCAACAGAACCATGGTTGTCGCTTAACCATATGCTCTGATACCACATTGTCAGGACCCGATTCTTCGTCTTCCGAAAATTCAACATCGATACTCACTTTATCGACTGCCGAGTAATCGAACGACGGAAAACCGAACACTGAGGGTTTTAAGAAAGAAGAAAAAGTAGAAAAGAAGAGAAGAAAAGAAGATAATAGAGGGAAGAGAAAACAGAGAAGAGATAATGGAAGATAGAACATAGCAGAACAACATCAGAACAATAACAGAATCTCACAATTCGCAGCGGAACAACATATAATAATAAATGAATAATCTTTAAACAAAGAACTATATCAGTTATTACATTTTATACATTACATTTCATTACATCATATCATCAGAGTGTACAACAACAACAAATAGTGCAGCGGAAAAAGAAATACTATATAAACTAGTGAATACGCCATGCCATCCATCTTGCCTCCAGCAACTCCAGAATATCCAGAATATCCTGATAAACCTTAACTCTTGACTGCCCGTGTAGAAATTGGTGGGCACCCAGAGTTTAGGAAGGAAAACAATAAACTCCAAGTCAGTCATGTGACTGGTGTGAGAACTCAAAACAGTTTATTTATCTTTAAAATCAAAATAGAGGAATATTTTTAAATCAATTCGCAATGCTTTTTAAAAGTGAGACTACCATAAGGCCTCCCGCACACACACACAATGCAAACGCAGAATCGGAGGAGATTTCTCCTTATGATAGTCAAAGATGCTTGATACGCATTAAAAGAACATTTGATATTATTATTAGTGTATAGTGTAGGAAAAATTTATTTCGAAAGTAGAATATAAATCTTAGCCAACATACGACCATTATCGTATGCCTACTATAGCTACCATCCAAACAGTGGGGCGCCACCATAAGTGAATGATAGGTTCTACAACTAATACCGTACAAATCTCGTATTGTTTCTTTGGATTTCCAACGAATGATCAGGCCAAGGAACTTCCCATTGCCACATGAAAATGCCTCTAGATGGACATCCCCGAGAACCAAACCGGATCTCTACCAACACAAGGCCGGGTTACCCCTAACTGAGTAACAACTGACCGAATATGCCATCCCCCGGTCCTTTGGGACCTTTTCACCGAGCGCTCGCAATCAATTCACACAATCATAACAAAGTGTTTTCAACATGAGTAAGTATCTGGGCTCCATACCATGATACCACCCTTTTCCAGAAGGAAATGCACACATCCTAAAGGGCGCTACCCCTCATAACCTTGCTGCATCTTTCCTGTTTTGACCATTCATGGGGTGTGAGGCTCGACAAAGTCACGTCCACAAAAACATACTTTATACAAAAGCCATGCTTTGGGTCAACAAACGATCATAGAAATGATCACCAGGATAGACGATCAAATAAATGTTCCTATCACAAATAATCAACACAATGATCATTTACAGCAACACTCAGCATGTCACATTACCAAATTGGGAATATATCGCTGATAACATTCAACTACATAACCTCTGAGCTCGTACGTCTCAGAGAAGGGTGTTAAGCTAAAAGAATAAATTCTCCGCCACCAACAGAAATATATTTGAAAGAAATCGGCTTTATATCTCAATTTGTAATGTCAGACATACAATCCATACAAGTCTGTTCCGGGCTCGAACAAAACCGAAGGCACTTACAAAGAAGTCCTTGCAATCCGGATATTCACAATCCTGATCGGATTTCCCATCACTTAGGGAGAACTCTATACCGGAGCAACTCGGTGCAGAGTCAATCGACAGGTCATCCTATCGCTCTCGCAAATACCCGGTCTTCAACACCGATCTTCAAATGCAATTCATAACGACGTATCACATATTCGGAATGGGTTATACGACCCCATGGTCCTTTCCCGGTTAACCCGAATAGTGAGCGCTTATTCAAAAATAAGTGTGGCATTCACATTCAAACAAATCACATCAATTACCCATTCAAAGGGAAATATTGAACTATCAATGGATAGGCACACATCACCAGTTTCCAAATAATTTTCCAAATTATTTAATTTCCAAAATATCTTTACAAGATATATAATTTCACACTCCAAAAATAAATCAATATTTATTTTTAAACAAATTCTCCTTTTCATTCATAAATTCCATAGTGAATTTATATTCCAAAATTATCTATGAATATTCGATTTCAATTATTCATCTCAATTTATCTTCAAAAAGATGAATTCTTTAATATTCACTTTATATTGGAAAACATTTCCATACTTATTTAATAAGTAATTCACAAATTTTATTTATTTTCAACACATGGAAAATATTCAATATACTTCAATCAAAATTAAGTATATATTCCATTCTTTAAGTAAATCATTCTTTAAACATATTTATTTGGGCCAAAACGAATGTTGCGTAAAACATCGTTACGACAACCCAAAATCACTAGTAAAGGGATTTGAAATTAAAATAGATATATAAATCCCAATACTATACAAAACATTTCCTTTCGGAAATCATTTACTATAACAACAGTGTTATAGTCCACCATTTCCTTTTATTTCTCGAAAACGTCTATTTCAACAATGAATGTTGAAATCTATGGTTTCGAATCTCAACACAATTTAAAACATTGTTAGATCGTTTTAATTCTATTTAAAACATCAAATCTAAAATAATTTCTTTAACATATTATCCACTATTTAAAACGTGAATATACTACGTTAACAAATTTTCATCCTTTTATTCATTTTATTTTAAAGGATTATTCACTGTTTAAAACATGAATATAATTCCATTAACAAATTACAACTATTCCTTATCAAAATAAGTCGTTGCGGATTTATAAAACAATGTTTATAAATTCTATTTCTATTTATTTTATAACAACTTCCTTTTATAAATTTCCGTCATTAACCTATTCCAGTTTATATCTCAATTATGAACCAAAAGTCCGTATTATAAGTTAAATGCTTATAAAACGATTATTTTACAAAATCGTTCTTTTAAACTTCATAATTATAAATCTTATAACTTATAAGATTCAATTATTCATCCAAATATATTCTTTAATAATTTCATAAAATTTATAAATCTTACTATTTATAAATTTCATTTATAACTTCACCATTTATAATTTTATAAATTCCATTCACCTATGCAATCCATTTTCACTCCATTCAAACACTTATAAAAACTCGTTTTATAATGTCAATATTTCAATTTATAAATATCCATTTATAAATCTCTTAATATAAATCAATTTATATCGTTCTTTAAAACGTCTTTAATCTCCTTTATTATTTCACCATTTTGATTCATAAAATAATTAAATTTTATAAATCCTATATTTAAACTTTTCATAATAAATTCAAAAATCCAATTTAAACTATTTTATAAAATCATTAACCCTTATTTCTCAAAAATCAGCTGTTAACTATATTTCACAAAAACCATAATTTTATAACTTTGGAAATTATAACGTTTATTTATTTATAATGGATCAATTCCAAACATATTTTATAAACGTTTTCTTTCAAAAAAAAACACTTTAAAAATCATTTTAAAATTCCAAAACTTGGTCCAATGATGCTACACACCATTATAGTCAATCACGACAACAACGATATCACATATCATATATGATAGTCCATCAAATATCAAAATATCTGAAATCAAATAAATACTGTTGAGGAATCCTGTTGGATCCCTCCAACCTGTTTTCCTGCATCCACAAACATTAGCACAATACCAATTTCGCTCCAGTACGAAATTATCGCGGTATATGGGATTTAAATATTATCCGCTTAATAACGGCACAATAGGGTCTCATCCGCTAAACAAAAAAAATGTGGGAAATCAATAACTCCAATATATACATATGCCAATATGTATATATTGATATTATATATAATACCAATTTCACTGTTTATGAAATATTCGCGGTATATGTTTTTAATAAATAACATCCGCTTACTAACGGCGTATAATGTCTATTTTAACAATCAATAGATAACAATCATCATTCAAACATGCATTCAAATATTTTAAATCTAACTATTTAAAATAAAATCGAAATTGATTCGATTGAGTGAGAAGTTCTCACCTTGATTTTATTTTCGTTTTAGCGATTTATTTCGAATAAAATTAAACGGACGTTTAATTTTACCCAAAATTCTCACTAACTCCAAACGACTCCAATCCAATTTCATCGCGTAGTGCTCGTCCATACGATTCCAACGCAACTGGTTTCGGGCGTTTTCGACCTCGTATGAAAAAGTTATGAATATTTGAAGTTACACGAGTTTTAAACTTTATAATTTACAACATTTAATTATAATTTTTAACCTATGCAATACCATAGCCGCACGATCCATCATCCTTGCATCCTGACCGTCCACCCCTTCATCTTCTTCACGTTCCCCTCTCCAGAAATTAGCACGCACGGCCGAACCCATTATCATAAATTAGGGTTACAAATTACTCCGCCTATACTCGACTATACTCGATCATACCCTCACCATCTTGAAGCCCTCCACCACCACAACACTCGGCTGCAGTAGCATAGAGCTCGGCCACCTATACTGCGCGCAAATCGAGAATGAACGGCTATGCTTCCAACTCAACTCGCCACCAATCCACAACTCCAAACACGATCTCCACCGTTGGATTTATAGATCGTGCTGTGCTCTACAACTTTCATGTAGAAAGTTTTAGCCAAAACTTGATGGATTGAGAGATCAAAGAGGAAAAAGATGGAAAAATTTCGGCCTTTGAATTGTAACTGGCGGCTAGGCAGTTGAATTAGGGTTTAATGTATCTTTTTTTTATTTTTTTGAGAATTTTTGGGCTATTTATAGGAAAAAAACGAACACTATTCATCCGGAAATTCCGAACTCCGATTTACGCACCGTAACCAGCGTTTCTAGGGTTTACCCCGCGTTCCGGACAAAATGGAACAGGTTTCGAAAGCTAATTCGGACATCTGTGCGAGTTATGGCTATAAACGCTCAATTTAAATTAAACCGATTTAAACGATTTTCTAGGCGTTTTAATTTGTACCGGACAAACGGTAAATCTAATTGACACGAAATTTGAAACCATACAATAATATCACATTACGGATCCGATGAAACTGGTTTCGTCGAAATCCGAGACTTTTTGAAAAATGGCTATTTTAACTCGCCAAATTAAAATTAAAAATAATTCGATGCGTTTCGAGCTGCCACGATCAAACGATAACTCCGATTGACACGAAAATTGAAATCCGGTAATAACTAACTATTACGGATCCAATGGAACTAGTTTCGTTCAATTCTGAGACTGTTCAAAAATTGACTATTTTCACTAGTCGATTTAAATATTAAAATATTCAATTTTCACAAATTAACTTTTAATTCGATTTTAAAAGTTCTAAAATATCATTCTAACTTCAATATGATAAAATAAAATTTCCCAAATCATTTTCAATCATATTTAACTCAAATTTCAATTATTTCCATAATCTAACATATTAAATTATCGATTTAATTATTCAATTAAATCCAAAAATTCAAATAACATTTATTCGACTTATAAATTCACTTATTAATATTTAAAATTAATTAAATATTCAAATTTTAATTATCAAAAATTCTGGGTCGTTACACATAACTTAATATTCTTACAAGTGTTTTGTTGTTTTATTAATGTTTTCTTTTAAATATTATTTTATCTTTAATAACTAAATTTTAAGCTTATATAAATATTTATGAAATGTTTACATGATTATAAGATGTATTTATTTTATAAGAATAAGCTTTGGATTTCAATACATATATAAAAGTGAATTCATGTGAACAATTATAACTTTATTTATGCATTTGAATTAAATTGTAATGGTATTATATATTAAAACTTGAGAAATTGTTTTTAATTCTTCATAAAATTTTGAAACAATTTATCTTATGTAAAAATTAAAAATGAAAGACTATTAAAACAAATGAACTTTTAATTTAAATCTTAAATATCATTTCCAAAAGTATAAAATCAAATTAACTTTCCAAATCTCAATTTATATTCATATTAAAGTTTGAAAACACTTATTAAACTCAAATTAATAAAATTCCTATTTCAAATATATATACAAATATATATACACATTTCAAATAGAAAAATCATTAAAATTGTTAATTTCCATATTAAATTTTAAAACAAATCTCTAATCACAATATATACATTTATATATATTACAATTTGAATATAAAGTTTTATTACATTAAAACTTCTTATTTATCAAAATAAATATTTCTAAATCAAGTTATTATAAACTTCAAAAGAATTTAATCTTGCTTATTTATATTGTTAAGAAAATGTTTATAGATATTAACAAATTATTATTTTCAGCCTTTAAAATAAATCTTAACTGCCAATTTATAATATAAAATGATCAAATCAATTTAATTATTATCAAAGATTATTAAATTGATATTGCTCAAAATTTCGGGTCGTCACATAATTAAAGGATAATTACTTAGTAGAAGTAATTGAGGATAAATTACTTGGTGTAAGTAATCAAAAAAGATTAATAATTAAGTAAGGGGTTAATTACTTAACTAAGTAATTACTGATTATGAGTAGTTGGGGTTGATTTATGGATGCAATTAATTAAGGATAAACATTCGTGGAGTTTGGTTAAGTATAATTACTTAATGGAAGTAATTAGATAATGATGATAATCTCAATGTAATTAAAGAATAATTAATCGTAGAGGATTTACTAAGATGAATGATTATGGGATGGTAAATTAATTGGGTTGTAATTAATTAATAAGCAAGACTTGAAGGTGATTGATTTAATTCCATTATGGTTAATAAGATTTATTCGAGATGGTGTGATTGATTTATCTTGCTTATGTATGATTAAATGATGATTAAATGCACTGAATTGATTGATACCCTGATATGAAATGGTTCGTGACATGGTGTATTGGGTGGGAAATGATAATGTGGTTATCTGTCAATGATGAATTGCTGAGTGAAAAGGGTGACATCTTTTATTGAAAAGTTGAATTGCATTTCACGTGAATAACATGTGTTAAGATGAACTGAATTCGAAGAGACCGGAGTCGGGTATTAGTTAATACCCAAACCACTTCGATTCTATATAAACTTGACACGTGGAATCAATAGGGTGTAATGGAATGATTTAAGTGAATTGGACCGTTTAATCTAAGTTTTTGTACTTAGAAATTGATGGGTAAAAAAAAGTGAGGTTTATGAAAAATTGTGAATTTGTAAATTGATATGTATTACCCGAGTTTTAAGTAAATCTTTTGCACTAGATTTCTTGTTAGATGGGTTCACTCACGCTGGTTTCCAGCCTGACTCGGGTGTTACTTGATGTAATGCTCGGGTCAGACCAAGTATTACAGATTTTCAGGTAGGAATGTTCTGGAGCTCAGGAGGCGAGCTGGATGGCAGGAACGTATAGAGTATTTATGCTATAATTATATTATTGTAAATCTGAGTCATGATAATTGTGAATGTCCAGTGTCTGTATATACGTGTAACTCTGATGTATTAGATGTAATCGACAAATATAATATTCTTTTGTAAACTATTATTATTTATTATTCTATTTTATCCGCTGCGAATGTGAGATGTTGATGTTTCTGATCTTCTTCTTCATTTTCTTTTTCTTTCTTCTTTTTCATAACCATCTGGAATTTTCAGGTTCGAAAATTTTCGGGTCGTTACAATAACGGCAGACGGTTCAAGATGAAATAATTCACCAATTAGCCAAGTATATCCGATGAGTGTTAACAAGGGAAAGTTCAAAGTGAAACATCTACTTATCCTTCAAAAAGCATTATTCCATACGTAGTCTGAGATATTCCACTTTGTTTGGGGGAAAAGTATATTGTCATTCATGTGGGGGATTGTTGACAATTCTAAAGAATGAAATATGATTTAGTCCCACATTGGCAAAATGAAAGATTAAATTATGCATATATGTAGGATCCTCATTCCCTATATTGGCCCTTAGGTTCAGGTAATTTTGTGCGAGAGGGAGGACCCAAATCTGATGAACACACATACGCGCCGCCCGCCCGTCCCTTACCGGGCTCGGGCTCGAGCTTGGGTCTACTATGAAATCTTATTTTTGCTACAGAAAACACTACAATTTTCGACGGGTTTTTATTTGGCTACAGTAACAACCAGATATGGGCGCGGCCCGTTTGAATTTGAATTGAATACGGGTGCGACCCGTTGGAAGAATGAAGGGATGCCGTTTTTCAGAACGGATATATTTTGAACGGACGCAACCGTGACCGTACAGCAACTGTAAATTAGTGACGGATCCTGATCAAATCACTTACTAATTTACGGTTCTTCTTCTTCCCCGACATACTTTCTTCGACCAGTTCATTTCTGTTGCCATCATCATCTCAGACTGACATACTCCTTACAGTCTCGCGCAGTTTCGTCGGTTGTACCCTAGGAGACTTCAGATAAAGTCTTAGGGCGATTGTCATGACAAGCCTCCGATGAACTTTGGTAT
The DNA here is from genome assembly GCA_030765085.1 of Allium cepa. NCBI lineage: Eukaryota > Viridiplantae > Streptophyta > Magnoliopsida > Asparagales > Amaryllidaceae > Allium > Allium cepa. Next base: position 651,639,323 of record CM060928.1, on the reverse strand, counting down.
TCTTCTTGCTTTCAATTACTGATACACCAAATCTGTTACAGAATACCATTGTTGCGTTGCAACATTTTTTTTAATCTGTTGCACTTTTTGATTTTGTAACACTTTAAAGTGTTGTCTTTCCTGATATTGTAACAGAAAAAACTATTGCAATTTACTTGCTGAAACACATTTAAAGTGTTGCTGTTTGGTTGTTGTAACATATAATATTGTTACATTGCGTTGTGTAGTGACGCAGACAAACTGTTGCATTCTGTTTTGAACCAATTTAATCTACAGTTATCACTATGGATTGAAATAATACATACTCGAATGATCTTGTAGATCAGGGAAATCGTTTTGGGTTGAAATGATAAACCCGAGATGTTTTCATTGATTTCAAAATTTTAATTTTAGATATTGGTTGAAATGATATATATATATGTATATGTGTATATATATATATATATATATATCCATAAAATTTCTTGAATTTGGATTATGTATTGTAGTTGAATTATTTAAATGGTTTAAGTTAAACTTTGAATTTTTAAATTAAAGTGGTTAAAATTAATTCCTCGAATTGTTTTAAATCTTTTGATAATTATATTCACGTTGTACACTTGATAGGAGATGGAAAATCCCCTAACATCTCTGAAGCCATTGCACTCACCTTTTATTTTGGATTACTTTTACTTACATAAGATCTTTTAGTTCTTACTCAAATGTTTTGTCTTCACTACGCTCGGGTCAGTCTGAGCTTTTCAGTGTATTGAAGACTATTTTTTGGAGGAGGAAGGCGAAGATTCAGTATATTATTACTGTTTAGTATAATCATTCCACTATATCATGTATTCCGCTGCATTATTTGTTTATTCCTATTGTATGTATAACTCTGATTTGAATAGTAAAAGTGCAATCACATGTTATTTGTAAAATAGCTTCATGGACTGTTTATTTGATTATTATATTTTGTCATTCCGCTACGAGATTCTGTGTTTTATTTTTCCTTATTTTATATTATTTTCTTATTTCCCCGTTAACAATCATCCCTTTTGAATGGTTTGAATTAGACATGTGTGGTCTATTGTCGATTTAAACCGTCCAAAAAGGTGGGTCGTATCAGAAGCATACATATATACAAATGCAAATACACACACACACATACTTATATATAGGCGGTGCACATGTAAACAAAGACCAGTGAACAGTGAAGTAAAACAAGACCACCCCCAAATCAACTATCAATACATCAGGTGCGGTCATAAAGTAACACAGTCTTGAAATAGAAACCAGAGGCACACTGGAATATGTAGTGCAAAAAAGTGGAAAGTGCAATCAACAAAACAACAGCTACCAATTTGAACAAAACATATACAACATCACCGGGTTAAATGGAGGCAAGGCTTAAACTCAAGCAAACTAAATGGTGCAGCAGACTCGAATATCAGTGGCACCAATGATGATACAAGTGCAGTGCAAAGCAACAACTTAATCAAACTCGAAAATCATACTCAAGTAAATCACGACAAGAGACATCAATAGATCAACAACACATACATACACACAGACATATGTATGTATGTATGTATGTATTTACATATATGATGACACATATTTGAGTTAAAACAAAAACCAGAGCTAGTATGTCAGACTGCAACGAGACTCAAGTACTACCAGAGTCCATCAAGCAACAACAAAGTGTACATGTAAACCGAAAAATTCTACACAAAGGAGTCAAGGTCGAAATCAATCAGAGTTTATCAAGTCCAGTATATACATGATGCAACAAACATACATATATACATACACATATGCATACACACATGTTTACACACACACACACACACACACACACACATATATATATGCATGCATGAATAAACATTGCGGTTCGAAAAACAAGTCAGAGCAGTTTATAGCTTTACAGCAATCTGGTGGCAGTTTCATAGTTGGAGGAAAGAAAGTATGCGTTTAATACCCTGCTTATGATTACAGTGGGCCTATCAATTAAAAGTTAGTAGAGGCCAACTAAATATGTTATCTTAATTCCCCAGGTTCTTTCAAAATTAGAAGACGGATCATATTCTCCTCTTTAACCCTAGCTTTCTTAGCATCAAGTGCAAGAGCTATCCTTAAAAAATCAGTGTGTTTTACTCCATGGTTTTGTATGGTCAACGATCACTTGCGAGAGTTTCGCAGCCTGGATACAGTGAATTGTTTAGTTTCCTTCCAGTTTTTGATGGTTTGTTTCACATTTCCATTGTCCCTGTATTTGATTCAAAATAGATTTATGTTGCAGTTAGAATTTTTATTTGGTTGAAATGTAATTATTGTCATGGCGAAACTAATATCCATTTTTTCATTTCCCAATATTCAAAATTGAGAATCATAACTAAGCAAAAATTCTCAATAAACAAGACCACTTGTCCCTGTAATCAGAAAATTGCTTTTCCTTAAGTCCACTTAATTTGAAAACTATATATTTTTAGATGGGTACATTCAATGTACTATTATATTAATGGGTTGTATTATTTGATTGTCAACTTAATGTTCGTAGGCATGCACCACCATTTTATTTTTTATGGAATGGTGGAATCTTTTGAGGGAGGTTGGTTTCTTTCTGTCCTCTATTCAGGTTTTCTATTAGTCGGTGTCCGTTGTTGTATTTACGAGCAATCCTTACTATGAGTCATGCATTTTGGTTAATAAATTGCAAATGAAGTTCTTCACTGTTGTGGTCACTTCTTCAATCTTGAAGCGATGGAAAGGATAAACCTCAACCTTTATATTCTTATAGAATTTTCCAAAGTAAGGCCTGCAATTTCTGTAGTTGTAGCTATAACATATGGTTTTCATGTTTGGATCATAAGTCCTCTCTTGCTCTTTTAACAAGTATGTACAAAAAAAAAAATTGAACTCCAATTTCTGGATCCATGTCTTCATGTATCAACTTCACCTATAGAAACTTATGCACATCAAGAGGTGATTTAGTGAAGTACAAATATAATAATTTTATAGCGCTTTTAAAAAATCAGAATCAGTTCAAACCTTAGAAGTTATATTCAATGCCTACATATGATTCGCTAATTGTTTTGAGGTTTGTTGGTTTCATGCTTACAACCACATACTAGAATCATGAAGACAAAGTGTAGATGACCATGATATCAATTCGTAATGGATATTTCAGGCAACTACAAAGCGATTGAGTTTATAAGAAAATATTTGATAGTCGTGCATGAAAATATATTTGATGTTGATTTAGCATGAATGGTTTAGTATGATTTAGCATGGCAACCATTTGTTCAATAAAAAGTGAATGTTTAAGATGCCATTGACATATAAATGTAATAGTGACATATCATCAATACCTGTGATATTCCTAGATTATTTTAATCAATATGAATAGATATTGAAGAGTTATGTCGCACTACAGTTTATTCATATGTTTAGAAATGAAAAGCATCTTAAAAGGTAATAATATATTTTGATTATTGTTTTATTATCTTGTTCTAGAGACAATACCTTCTGCCTAATTCATAGTAGTGAAATTCTTCTTGTATTTATAGACTAAGACTTTTCAAATATATTTGTCTACTTAAAATTTTTGTTTAGTACGTCAATCCATTTTGTTTCAGTTGACTTTGTTTCTTGATTTTGTCTTATGCAATCTTAATGGTTTAGTATGGCATCGACGTTGATAATCTTTTTAATCTCATTTGCTACAATACTGAATCTTAAGAGTGAGTTTTCCAATTCCAGCCCCCAAGCCCTAGTTCACCGTATATTCATGCATCGTTAATTGTGATATAAGATAAAAATAAATTTGAATAAACAAAACAATATGTATGTAGTAAGCAGAAAATTGTGGAGTCATAATGACGTTTATTCATAAGTTAGTAAGTTGCTGAAGTTGATTAGTCATCGATAATATTATATTATGGTTGCTTCGTTTAAAGCCTAAACATGTTCTTGTTTCTCAAACTGTTTCTTTTTTCTATTTTACTTATGATTTTAATAGTTAAAATCTATCCCTATCTTTAATTAAAATTTGAAATTTATCTAGCATCAACAATGGCGTAAAAAAGAGAGTCGAGAACCTAACTTGAATTAGTCAGGAATCGAACTTGGATGTGTACAATGACATTTAACTTTGTTACCGATGTTTGATTCAAATATGTACATCGACATTTAAATGTCATGTGGAAATTAGTTGGAAAAGATTTTTTTTTAACTAAACCGCTATTCTAATTTAGCCATGACATCATTTTTTCTAAAATATGTGGACAATGATTTGAAAAGATAAAATTTGTTGTAAAAACAGAGTGGAACTCATATAGATCAAATTTGTTGTAAAAACGATTGGAACTCATATAGATTGTATGGCACGCTAATATTGTGATAGTTAATAATATCCTCTAACATAATACGTTTGATGTTGATTTAGTATGAATGGTTTAGTACGATTTAGCATGGAAACAATTTGTTCAACAAAAAGTGAATATTTAAGATGCCATTGACATATAAAATGTAATAGTGACATAGAATCAATACCTGTGATATCCCTACATTATTTTAATCAATATGAATAGATATTGAAGAGTTATGTCGCGCTATAGTTTGTTCATATGTACGAGAAGCGGCTTAAAAGGTAATAATATATTTTGATTATTGTTTTATTATCTTGTTCTAGAGACAATACCTTCTGCCTAATTCATAGTAGTGAAATTCTTCTTGTATTTATAAACTAAGACTTTTCAAATATATTTGTCTACTTAAAACTTTTGTTAATACATCAATCCATTTTTTTCAGTTGAATTTGTTTCTTGATTTTGTCTTGTGCAATCTTAATGGATTAGTATGGCATCGACGTTGATAATCTTTTTAATATCATTTGCTACAATACTGAATCTTAAGAGTGAGTTTTCTAGTTCCAGCCCCCAAGCCCTAGTTCACTGTATATTCATGCATCGCTAATTGTGATATAAGATAAAAAATAAATTTGAATAAACAAAACAATATGTATGTAGCAAGCAGAACATTGTGGAGACTTAAGACGTTTATTCATAAGTTAGTAAGTTGCTGAAGTTAATTAGTCATCGATAATATTATATTATGGTTGCTTCGTTAAAAGCCTAAACATGTTCTTGTTGCTCAAACTGTTTCTTTTTTCTATTTTACTTATGATTTGAATAGTTGAAATCTATCCCTATCATTGATTAAAATTTGAAATTTATCTAGCATCAACAATGACGTAAAAAAAAGAGTCGAGAACCTAACTTGAATTAGTCAAGAATCGAACTTGGATGTGTACAATGACATTTAACTTTGTTACCGATGTTTGATTCAAATATGTACAACGACATTTAAATGTCATGTGGAAATTAGTTGGGAAAGATTTTTTTAACTAAACCGCTATTCTAATTTAGCCATGACATTTTTTTTTCTAAAATCTTTGGACAATGATTTGAAAAGATCATATTTGTTGTGAAAACAGATTGGAACTCATATAGATCAAATTTGTTGTAAGAAAAGATCAAATTTGTTGTAAAAAAGATTGGAACTCATATAGATTGTATGGCACGCTAATATTGTGATAGTTAATAATATCCTCTAACATAATTCGTTTGATGTTGATTTAGCATGAATGGTTTAGTATGTTTTAGCACAGGAACCATTTGTTCAATAAAAAGTGAATATTTAAGATGCGTTTGACATATAAAATGTAATAGTGACATATCATCAATACATGTGATATCCCTGCATTATTTTAATCAATATGAATAGATATTGAAGAGCTATGTCGCACTATAGTTTATTCATATGTTTAGAAATGAGAAGCAACTTAAAAGTAATAATATATTTTGATTATTGCTTTATTATCTTGTTCTAGAGACAATACCTTCTGCCTAATTCATAGTAGTGAAATTCTTCTTGTGTTTATGAACTAAGACTTTTCAAATATATTTGTCTACTTAAAACTTTTGTTTAGTATGTTAATCCATTTTGTTTCAGTTGAATTTGTTTCTTGTTTTTGTCTTGTGCAATCTTAATGGTTTAGTATGGCATCAACGTTGATAATCTTTTTAATCTCATTTGCTACAATACTGAATCTTAAGAGTGAGTTTTCCAATTCCAGCCCCCAAGCTCTAAGTTCACCATATATTCATGCATCGTTAATTGTGATATAAGCTAAAAAATAAATTTGAATAAACAAAAAAACACGTATGTAGTAAGTAGAACATTGTGGAGTCTTAATGACGTTTATTCATAAGTTAGTAAGTTGCTGAAGTTAATTAGTCATCGATAATATTATATTATGGTTGCTTCGTTAAAAGCCTAAACATGTTCTTGTTGCTCAAACTGTTTCTTTCTTCTATTTTACTTACGATTTGAATAGTAAAAATCAACCCCTATCATTAATTAAAATTTGAAATTTATCTAGCATCAACAATGGCGTAAAAAAAGAGTCGAGAACCTAACTTGAATTAGTCAAGAATCGAACTTGGATGTGTACAATGACATTTAACTTTGTTACCGATGTTTGATTCAAATATGTACAACGACATTTGAATGTCATGTGGAAATTAGTTGGAAAAGATTTTTTTTAACTAAACCGCTATTCTAATTTAGCCATGACATTGTTTTTTCTAAGATCTTTGGACAATGATTTGAAAAGATCAAATTTGTTGTAAAAAAAGATTGGAACCCATTTGGCACAAGTCATAGAGCTAAAAGAGTGCACCAGCTGAGAATCGAACCTGGGTCTGTACCGTGGCAGGGTACTATTCTACCACAAAACCACTAGTGCTTAATGAATTGTTTAATTTGTTACTTTTACTTAATTTGAACTATTTATATTAAATAATATTAATCACACTTGAATTGCAGAAATTCGAACGCTTCTTATGATTTATGTTTGATATTTTGTCTACTATTTTCTTGTGACCTTGATATTATTTGTATATGTTTAAAATGGTTTAGTATAAAATTTATCCAAAACTAAAATATCGGGGATTATATTTGGATAAGGTAGAAAAAATATTAAAGTACCACAATTAGGAATTAAACTCGAAGTCGTGCAATGGTAGAGAATTGTTCTACCATTAAACCATCGATAAAGAATGATGTGTCAAAGTTTAATTATTTACTTTTTTTTTGAAATTATCTTTAACAATGTTTAATTGAATGCTTTATATCACATTTACTATTTTTTTTTTTAAATTTAATTTTCAACTATATGTACTCGTTCTTTTATATTCTATGTCATGTGGAAATATTGCCTGCTTTACTAAATGATTGATTCGGCAATACTTCAAACTAAGACTTGTCATCAAATTAGAAATGCGGTATGTACGAGTCATAGGCATAAGCTAGTTATGGCGAGGTAGAATGGTTATCGGTTGTATTTTTTGCATCGTTTTGATTAGTTCTATCTCTTAGTGCAATATGAATTATTGAAACTGATGGCGTGGCAAAAAACATGACCTGACAAGCGCACAACTTCAAGAAGGTTTGAAAGCTCGAGGGTGATATCCCTTAGTTTTTTATTCAGTTATTCGAAGTAATAAGTTAATGCGAGTATAATCTAGTAACATTGAATCAATTAATACAACAAAAATGTAAACTATCATTTAAAAATACGTTATTGTAGTAAATACATGTATTTTATGGATGCGCACATATTGGCTGTGATTGTTGGATATTATGCAACAATTTGTACCCCTTATATAAAGGATAAAGTATAATAAGATCCATATTCGAAGAATTTTTGTGATCAATGATCCTACAATCCATACGATAGAAAAACTAGTATATGTAGTATCGATTGGTTCCATTGGACGTAACAAAACAATATATGTTTATAAGAAGAAACTATAACGAGACAAGTCGAGTATCATTTGGTTCAAATGCTCGGGTACTTCAAACGGGTCAAAAATGCGAATGCATGTATACATACTTGCTTAAAGTTTTAATGTTAACGCATGATATGAAAATCCTAGCGTGGTAAAGTGATCCCACCGTATTAGAAGTTACATGATGCATTAATTGACACTTATTTTTGTGACTTTATTATTGTTATTTTAATGCTGAATAGCTAAAAAACTTTTCAAACTTAAGAAGTGCGAAGATTGTAAATAATATTGGAGAAATACGTGCATCGGATTCTGTTGGAGACAATGATTATCTTCGGCTGAGTCGTGGACTATGTCACTTTCTTGAAGGCGTTTCGGCAATCTGCTCTATGGTGCAAGCCGTTCGTATCAATCGCCGCCGCCTCTAGGATAAAACAACCTCTAAAAAGTTTGGTGGTATTTATTCGTTTACACGTACGAAACGAGTCTATTTGCACTCAAAAATACTGCTTGGATTTATAAAAAAACGAATGAATGTTGTTCTTCCTGTCTCGTCTACTTATCAGTTAAGAAAGAGGAATATCAAAAAGAATGTTGTTGGTTGGGGGAAACATGGTTTTGAAAAACGGATCTGAGAAAATAACGGGTCAAAATAATGAACGTTATGTAACGTTCTTCAATACGGGTTTGGCCTGATTTTACCGTTCCAGCCCGGTCAAGAAACAGTTAAAGAATTTGTACCAAAAATATAAGTGTCTACACCACTACAAGCCCGAGCCCGGCCCAGGTCGGGTCGGGTCGGTCGGGTAGGTCGGTCGGCGCACGCATGTGTGGTGGTCAAGCATAATCTACCTCCTCACAAAAGAGCATCATTGAGTGCCCAAAGGGCCCAACTTATCTTCTAAGAGTCAAGTATATATACTTGATTCTTTCATATAATCCTACAATATGAGACTATTCACATATAGAAGCCACTCTCCACACTTAGTCAATTTTTTAATTTCACTCATTGTTTAAAATAATTTCCAACAATCCCCCACTTGAATTTTAAAAAATATTTTCGAGAAATTTCTGAAAACATAAGATTGTGCATAAACAAAGGTGTCTTTTGACTTAAACCTTTGCATAGTGATCAAGATTTAGTTTTTACTGGAGTGATACATAGTCTTGAACTCTATTCCGGATATCAGACCACACACAATCTTTCTGGAGCGCAATGAAATAAGCCCGTGCATTTATGGCCATGCACGTCTATCCCAGTTTAGCGAATGCTCTAGGAGTTTTGCCCAAAGCTCCATACGAAACGGCCAAATTTCCACATTCACACAGGTGAGTCTATCAAGAGTACTCCTGAAGGTAGATACTCTACTCCAAATGGAGTATAGATCTCATTAAGAGTTTCTATTAACCCATCCTCTAATCACTTTAGGAATACATGCTGAAAAATAGCATGTTCAACTCATATTATTTCACAACTTGTTCTTATCCATTGAACCTAGTTCTTGGGATCTCCAGTCATTAGGTCGGGTTACCATTGTGCGTGACTCAATAGCCTAAGGGCAATAGTCCCATTTTTCTAGAAGTCGTAAGGACTTTCTCTCTGGCCAGTCCTTTCGTCAAAGGATCTACCAAATTCTCGTCACTGCGTATATGATCCACTTTAACAGCTTCTAAAGAGAGTAGCTCTCTAATAGTGTTGTGCTTTTGACGTATCTATCGTCTCTTACCGTTATAATAATGGTTCTGTACTTTTGCAATAGCCACGGTACTATCACAATGGATCAACACAGTTGGTATCGGTTTATCCCATAAAGGAATCTCAGCTAGCAGATTTCTTAACTACTCTGCTTTCTCACTAGCTGTGGCTAGTGCTATCATCTCAGACTCCATAGTAGACTGATCCAGAATATTCTGTTTCTTGGATTTTCAAGAAATAGCTCCTCCAACAATGCTAAAGATATAGCCACTGGTGCTTTTGAGTCATCAGATAATGTATTCTAGTCTGCATCGGTGTAACCTTCAAGAACAGCTGGAAACTTTTCATAATGTAGCCCAAGGTTCATGGTTCGTTTTAGGTATCTCATCATTTATAGCCTCTTGCCAAAAATTGGCATCTCATGAAGATAAGGCTTCTTGGAGGTTTGTAGGATCCTCCTCTATAGTAAAAGTGCAAAAATCCAAGCCAAAATCTTTATTAACTCCTGCTCTTTTACTTCTGCTAGGTTCAATTCCAGAGATGATCGCATGAGCAATTTTTTGAAGCTCATGAGACTGCATCTCTACAGACCTGTCATCTGTCATCTGGTATTTCCGGTAGCGGCTTACTGCATATTTCTTCGCTCCAGCCTCTTCAGTATCATACTTTTTTTGCAGCACTTTCCAGATTTCTTTGGCTGACTTGTCAGAATTGTAGTAGTCGTAGAGGTCATCACAGGGGTCGTTGAGTATGAAGTTCCGGCACAGGTAATCCTGTTCTGTCCAGTTCTGCACTTCCTTCGATTTTTCCATCCAGGCTCGCATCAAATCTACGTCTGCTTCGTCCGGTCTGTCCGGCAGTTGCGGTTTGCCGGTTGTCAACACAGCCACCACCTTTCTCATGGTCAGGAAGAATTCCATCTTTTGTTTCCATCGTTTGAAGTGGAGGCCCTCGAATCTAAAAGACACAGCAGTGACCATTGGAACCTGGAAGAGCGAAGCGGGAGCAGTGGCGTCTAGATCTGTAGCAGAAGTCATCATTGATGGCGACTTCTTCAATTTGTTGGAGACAATGATTATCTGCGGCTGAGTCGTGGACTATGTCACTTTCTTGAAGGCGTTTCGGCGATCTGCTCTATGGTGTAAGAAGTTCGTATCAATCGTCGTCGCCTCTAGGATAAAACAACATCTAAAAAGTTTAGTGGCATCGATTCGTTTGCACGTATGAAACGAGTTTGTTTGCACTAAAAAAAATGCTTGGATTTATAAAAAAACGAATGAATTTTGTTCTTTCTATCTCGTCTACTTATTAGTTAAGAAGGCGGAATATCAAAAAGAACGTTGCTGGTTGGGGGAAACATGGTCTTGAAAAACGAATCTGAGAAAATAACGGGTCAAAGCCCGGTCAAGAAACGGTTAAAGAATTTGTACCAAAAATATAGTATCTACACCATTACAAGCCCGAGCTCGACTCCGGTCGAGACGGTCGGTCGGCCCGCGCGTGTGGTGGTCACACATAATCTATCTCCTCACAAAAGAGCATATTGGGTGCCCAAAGGACCCAACTTAGCTTCTAAGAGTCAAGTATAAATACTTAATTCTTTCATATAATCTTACAATGTGGGACTATTCACATATAGGAGCCACTCTTTACACTTAGTCAATTTTTTCAATAATTCACTCATTGTTTAAAATAATTTCCAACTGATTCTTGTTTGAAGAACAAACATTATGATACTTCGAAAAGACACAAACACGAGTGCGTACATACTTTTGTCTAAAATATTGATGTTAACTAATGAAAAAAATATAAATCCTACCATGGTCAACTGACAGCACATAGTATTAGATGTGGTTCCGTAATTGGTTACACATTTTTGTGATTTTACTATCGTTTACCTATGTACTGAATGATTAAAATTCTGTTTAAAATTTAAGTAGTATATTGGACATAATAGTAAGAGAATTTTTTTATATACTTTTGTGACTTAGCTATTGTTTCCTTATGCATTGAATTGTATTTTTTAGCTTGGTTTGATCTCTTAATTTACCATGGATTATCGGCACCAATGATGTAGCTAAAAGCTTGATATAGCAAAGTTACAACATCTGTAAATTTTGGATACTCGTGGGTGATAGCTCCCGAATATTTTTTGCCTGAAGTTACAAGCTAGTCAATTAAATAGATAATCCAATAAATTTGAATCAATTTGTACACAATAATTTAAAATGTCATTAAAAAACATATTATTTGAGTGAATATTTGTATTTTACGGACGTACGATGATTGTAAATATCCGTCGGAGAAAAAATGCACGAGAATCTAATCTAGGTCTCCACCGTGGAAGGTGGCACTAGGTGCTATGTACTTGTATTAAACTTCAGTTACTTATGATTGACTTAATTTATTTAGATCTATTGATCCTTTTCAATTTTCTAAAGTAGGAACGCTTTGTGTGGCTAACCTTCAAATTTTTGATATACTAAATGCTTACAATTGAAATGCATGGTCGATTTTTCCAACAAAATTGTCAGTAAGGTATACTAGTGAATCTTTAGTGTAACAAAACTAAATATGGTATGATTGTTTAATCATCTGATTTATTTATCATGATTTGCTTTACTTGATCTATCGTGTGAAATATGGATACTTACAATTTCGTCATAACTATGATTTATTTCCAAGTAGTTAGTAGAATCTTTATCGAAAATCAAAGCATTGGAGTTAAAGTTGTAAATAAGGTAGCAGTAGCCGAAAAAAATGCACCAACGGAGAGTCAAACATGGCTTGTACCATGGAGGAGAACTATTATACCAACCTAGTGACTAGTTTTTTTTCTTCTTAAATTTAAACTATATATGTAGCAATTTTTAATAAAAGTTGAACATTTTATACCATTGTTCGTTAACATTTTTAATCCACTATCGTTTCTAATTAACTATGGTAACTATTATGTTAATCTACCATTGTTTCTAATTAACTATGGTAACTATTATACCTTGATATCCTTTCATTTGGACTTGATAAATAGCGGTTATATTTTACTGACTGGTTAGTCAGTAGACTCAATACTTTAAACTGAGACATGTGATTTTTTCTGTAATCTTATTTCTTTCAAAGAAATGATATGTAGCAACTTATAGATAGAAGTTTGTTATGATGACCTCAACCTTTCATCAATTGCATTTTGGTATTGTTTTGTTCAGCTTTATCTCACGGGGTAGAACTGTAGATCACGTACACTAAATAACATCCGAGCCGGTGTTGCTTTACCTGATTCCAGCCTTTGATTGTTGATGATGTTCTCTAAGGTACCACACAGTTTAGGCCAAGTAGACATATATTGATTGGTTTCAACATTTTTTTTATAAATAATATTAAACTCTAAACTGATTATTTGAAATGCTACCAAGGTATAAACTACTATAATGGCATGTTGTCATTGCTAATCACCATCTGTTATTATTTTACCCAAAATGAATATATATTAGGTGATATACAACATTACCTTGTTCATACGTTTTCAAGATAATACTTAAAGGTAATAAAATATTTTCATTATCCTTTTAAATTATCTAGAAACAACGCGTTCTTGCTTATGTATCAGTTGTTAATTGGGAACGTATTCTTTCAGTACTTCTTAACTAAGAGCTTCACATGTTTTTCTAAGTAGGAATTTTGTTAAATACACTGTATTTTTAATCATTATTTAATGTTGTTATGAGTAGGTTCTATTTGTTATGCCTTCTTTGTTCAGGGTTATTGGTCTGCCTGAATATCATTTTTTTAATAACAAAATTCTTTTTTTGAGGGGTTTTGGCAATTTAAGATCTAAAGCCTTTTCTATCTCTATATTCATCCATCTCTAGTTGTGACATGATCAATGTTTGGTAAGAAAAAACTAATTTTAAGCATAACTCAACCAACTATGATAAGCTCAACTACACATTAATTATATTACTTATTGTGATTGCTCCTCTTAATTATATTTCCTTAACGTAAAACTTATAGGCTTTTTCCATAATTTTGATTCTGGTTTAGATAATTTAGATTTATCGAAAATTGGGGTTTGGGGTTTTGGACACATCTAGCAATACTGGTAGTGGAATAGAATAATGCACCAGCAAAGAGACAAATCCTAGTTTATATCGTGGCGCAGTGTTATTTGACCAACATACCACTGGAGCTTAATGACATATTGAACTTTGGTTGGGTTTTATTTAAATTAGTCATTGATAGACAATTTTCTTTTCCAACTTTTGGATAAAAATAAATCAAACAATATGCTTGAGTTGTATAAATTTTTATTGACTATTGATTTAATTTATAATTTTTTGTCCTATGCACCGGTCATTTGGTATCATTGTCATATTAAACTTTATTTGAAATGATTATTATACTAAATGGTTAATCAAACTAAGTCGCGAGGTCAATTTAAGAATAATATGTATGTAATAAGAACTCTTGGGGCATAACCAAGCTGTAAATATGATAAGCTCTACCAAATAGTTTGGTTTACCACAATGCATTTTTATCTGCTTTCATGAATTCAATGTACACTTAAATGCATTAATCATTTTATATTGTGTTATCTGAACATGATAAATTATGGTCATGTTAGGTGATCTGAAGGATCCATACAAATATAGAGATAAAAAGTGAAAAAAAACAATAGGCAAACAAATTCCTCCAAATTAAACTTTATTAATCAATCAAAAGATTACATAGAAAACCCCTCAAATTTGACAAGAAATTTCAATCCCTTAAACCATAATACAACTATACTCTTTCTCTCTAATCACAACGAACCTTATACAAGACTATTTTTAATAGTCTTGATAAAATGCATTCTTAATCAACTAATTAAGAAATTGATCGATTACTTTCATCTCTCACAATATTTCATTTCCATGTAGATAATTGTTCACATTTTCTTTAATGCAATAGAAGGGGTAAAAAATATTTTTTTTAATCACTCTCCAAAAACTATAAAAGAGACGATATATTTGAAGAACTATTCCATCTTGACTCAAAAATATCTTCAAAATCTACATTAATTTGAATTTATTGTATAACGGAATATAACAATCTCCACAAGTACAATATACCTCCTTACCATCAAATTATGAATGTCCATCGATCGAACATGCTCATCATCAATGAATTAGAAATACTTGTAATACCACCAAAGCCTCATGCGGACTTTGCGGCTTTATGTCGACGGCTTTACCATGATTCAGACAAATTTGTCTCTCCAACTACAATTTGAGAGCTTCATTCATTCTTCACGTTTTTTTCAAGTAGTTCATATCTATTATTGCTTTCCACCTGCCTATTGCCCTTTCAAACCCTTGTGACTTCACATCGAATTGATAATTGCAGTCTTTACCTTCCAACCGTTCTACTGAAATAAGATTCTTCCTAATTTCTGGGGAATATCTAACCCCGTGGAATTAAGATTGCAAATAGTAATAGGAGACATAAGTGCAACAGCAGAAATCAAACTTGAGTTTGTACTGTGACATACTACTGTTCTACTACTAGACCATTTTTGCATGATGACATAATTAGTTACTAAGCAAGTTACGATAAGTTATCCTTTCGCATTTTCATTTGCTATTTTGAATTAATTTGCAGTAATACAAATTAATCATTTTATATTTATTGTCAGCGTGATTGCAAATGGTTATTTTACTAAATATTTGGTTATAAGATATTTTGAATTGAGACACAAGGGAAAAAGGTACTAGTGATTAATGTATTTCTAGCATTACTCTGCTTAGTTTAACCTCTTCGTGCAAAACTGTAAATCATCGCAAATATTTTCTATCGTTTGGATATTGCTCTTTCAAGTGTTGAACTGCTGTAAATCTACTAAAATATAAATTTGTGAGATCCAAAACTGTATATAACAGCTGGGGAAAAACATGAAGCAGTCACGATCAAACTTTTGGCAATACCACAGTAGTGTACTATGGTATACTAGGCTAGACGGGATAAACCACTGGTGCATCGTAACGTATTAAACTTTCGTCACTTTTGTTTGATTTAATATCCACTATGCACTAATCGCTTTGTATTAAATTGTCATATTAAACTTCATCAAAAATGGTTATTATATATATGTATATTTATTCAGACTGAGATGTTTCTAAAAAAGACGTGTAATGATAATGAACCCTGGGCATAGCTAGGCTAATTATGGCGAGCTCTCTTAGAATTATATTCTAATGTTGAATCTCCGTACTGTAAATTATGGATGCTTCAAAATCTTCTTGTGATTTTAATATAATTAGAAATCAGTAACTAAAGAATTTTCCCTAGTATACTCACAAACAGGTATAGCATGGATATACCAATATATATCAAACAGAATATAACTTCTACAGGTGATTGGTCAATTTTCTATATTAGTATATTACATATACCACCTAGTTGTTTGCAGGTTAACCAGTGATCACTCCTGTCGGGTGGTATGTTCATGATAATCCATTGAAACTCATTGTTCCTTTTGTTGTATTGCAGGCAAATATTCTTCCCGTCTTCGGTAGTAGATCCAGTCGATTCCTAGATATTTATCGGTGTCCGCATCCTCCCTGCCTGAATCTACTTGCCAGCGGTTAATAATATCTGAGGTACCCTTGTAAGTTGACCTATTGTTCTTAACTATTATTTCCAACACTGAATTTAATAATATCCAATTGCTTTCAATTATTGCAAATCAAATTTGCGTCTTTTTTTAATGTGGTGTTAGTAACGAATAAAAATAAAGAAAATTCTATATAATAAGTTTTGCTCTCATTGAAGGCCCTTCTCAGCGACTTATTGCGTATCTGTTTTAAAAATGTGGATTTGATTGAGTGAACACCTCAGAAGTGAAAGAATATCAGATATAAATGTAACAAGAAACAACAAAGATCCATAGTATTTATTGATAGCAAAGAACGTTTCACCCACATACAAATTTCGCAGTCCCACATCTCCGACCATTTGGCTAAGATCAAGTGTAGTATCTGTTCTTATCAGTTTAACATCTGATACGTGATCCAATGAATCACAACGATATTAAATTAATTTTTCAGAGGGGAATAACCTAATAAATAGCTTGCTATTTGGGCTCTTATGAGTCGCCCTTGCATTTCACTACAACATGGGTAGGCTTTCCCCCATCAATTCATTAATTAAAATTTTAAACATTCATGCTCATAGTTCACTGCAATGTGTTATATGTACATGAATATATTCTGACTAAGCATAATAAGTTGGACTTGAAAGTCTCTTAATAAGAAGTGGCAAACCATAATTTGAAATATCATATCAATCTTCGTGATACGGCATATTGGGAAAAATTCGATTTCAGTGTTATTAGTTTACATGCTTATGGGCTAAACTAATATAATATAACTAGTAAATGAATTTTGAGATCCAGTTGAATATAAACCAAATTATTGCAAACATGATATGTATAATATAATAGGAGATAATTTCTGACATGATCACATCATTGTTATCTATCCTTCAAGCTATTTTGAATGATAATTGCTGATGCGAATTTGAATCTTTGAATTTTTAGTTTTGCTAAATATTTGCTTTTCATCAAACCATTTTTCTCAGTGCTGAAGTTATCTTATAACATCTCTTTATTAGATGTCCACTTTACAGCCATGTCAATATTTTTCTTTCGGGGATTTATTCTCACACTAAAATCAACATTCTCACACTAAAAACTAGTTTTAGTTTTATTCGTTTGCCTTGGTTTCGGTTTTGTTTTGTTTTCCTTTTTATATTTCTCTTTTCATATTTAGATTAGTTATCTATTACTTTTCTTCCACAGCTATAAATTAACTACATTGCTCACATTTAGTACTTTTATTTTAGCAAACCAGTTGATCCTCTTGCCTTGTGCCAGTAACATGCAAGTAAGATCCATTCTACAAATGTACATGCATCAAAGGTCTTATCAAACTTTATGTTTAGTAGGACATACCGAACCAAAGAGCCTTAAAGCAAAAAAGAAAAAAGAGGAAGGAAAAAAAAATTCTCTCTCGATATATTGGCAAACCATAATTTGGACTTGAAAATCTCTTACTAAGAAGCGGCAGACCATACTTTGAAATATCCTATCAATCTTGGGGATTGGATATATTGGGCAAAATTCGATTTCAGTGCTATTACTTTACATGCATGTGAAAAACTATTATAATATCATAAAATTGATAATTAAAAAAAATGAACATTGAGATCCTGTTAAGTATAAACCAAATTATTACAAACATGATATGTATAATATATATAATAGAATAAAAATTATGACACCATCACATCATTGTTATCTATCCTTCAACTATTTGAAACTACTTATACATCATATTGATAATAGATTAATATTGGATAATAGGCCTGGTATCAAATTGAAGCATACTACATATCTTCACATTGAGATATGCTCTGATTAGTACATCATGATGGGATCTGTTCTAATATACATTATGTTTCATTGTAATATTAAAATTTGGACCAAAAATTATCTTTCATCTAACCAGGGATATACATAACAACTAATTCTAGAATCTCTAGAATCATATAGCATGGTGATTTCAAAAGTTGGATATAGTGTGTTTTATATTTAGGAAGAGTCTGTTAATGAAACTGATAGGAGAAATCAAACATGTTGATTTGTAATCACGTATTTTCTTTAGTTCTTATTTCTAGCTCTCATTAGTCCACCATTTAAATATGTTATTGTACCGTTGTACAATAACAAATAACAATGATACTAATACCAATACCGATACTATACTAATACCACTTCTACTGATTATTATAATATAATAATAATGATAAAAACGATGTTCATGGCTTCTAGCCAAACCAATACACAATCACTTCTTGCAAATGTGCAAAATCCGGTGTTCTCAAATTGTTTTCTTTAATTTCTTTTGTCAAATATTATGCGATCAAAATGACTTAATTTTATTTTCATATCTCAATTTTAATTCCTTAAACCATTTTCAAATTTTATTTTTTATTCACAATAATTTTTTAGCTTATTCAAACTCAAATAGATAACTAACTTTAATATTCAATGAAATTGCTATTTTTTTTTCAAAACAAAATTTCCAAATGACAAGATAGTTAATATTATGGAAAAAACATTTACTAAAACCCTTTTTAGGGAATTAGTTCACCATTTAAATATGTCTATTATATCGTTGTAACTGTTGGTGCAAGATTCCAACACGAGACCGCTCAGGTCGAAACCCCATAAGCACAGCGGAAGACAGGATCGTGGTAAGAAGTGTAAAAACAACCAATCAACGACTCAATTTCGATCTCAACCAATCCAAAAGCAAACACAATCCCAAACAAGCAATATAGAAATCAAAGCAATAACGAAAAATAAATCACACAGAGATTTATAGTGGTTCCACTAACGTTGTGTTAGTGTACATCCACTTTAAGAGAGAGCTTTTATTAATATTGATGAGAAGAGTACAAGAGATTGAATATAATGATCAAAATTTTATTTAGAATTGATTTGTGGAGTAGAGAATTGAAGAAAATTAGGTTTTGGTAAACCCTAATTTGATGGAGGCTAATCTCTTGTGGTTGCTTGCACACTGATCTAGATCTGAAACCTGAGGCTAGCTTATATAGAAGAATAGAAACCCTAGGCAATGTTCCAAAATTATCCGTGCAGATATTATAAATTTTCACGCAAGTCCGTACGTGGAAAAACAGACGGAAGTTATTTTAGACGTCTGGCCAAAAGGTCAGACGTCTGGCTTAAGTCATTGGAACGGCTTCAGCTCAGACGTCTGACCCATTTAGTCAGACGTCTGACAGAATGCTCTGGAAGCATTACTGCTCCAACTCAGACGTCTGAACCTTTTGGTCAGACGTCTGAGGGAATGCTCTGCCCCAACTCAGCCCACTTCGCCTTTTCTCTTAAAACTTCCACCTCCGAACTCCGATTTGCGAACCGTTTTCTCCGTTACGAAGCTACTTCCAACCTCTACAAATTTCCATATAGTATCGCCAAAATTTAACACTCCACCTCGACGCTATATCTATCTTTAATTCCAATGGTAACATACCATCAACGACAACCGATAGCGCCAACTATCACCTCTTCTACCTTCAACCAAACATGAATGTTTTTCTAATGAGCTCCAGCAAAGCCATCGCCCATCGCACTCCACCAACGAGCTCAGGCAAAGCCCCCGCCCGCTAATGAAATGTTGAAAACATCCAAATCCTAAGCTATCTCACCAAAGACTAGCACTTACCAAGAAGATAGAACCTCAATCTCTCACCGATACTCTTTCTCATTGTAACGTACGCGATTTTTCGTTGCCGAAAAACCGAATAGTTAGGGTTTTAAAAAGAAGAAAAAGACAGAAGAAGAGAGAAAAAGATAGAAAATAGAGAGAAAAGAAAATAGAAAATAGAACGGAATAGAAAACAACAGAACAATATCAGAATCTCACAATCACAGCGGAACAACAAATAATAGATAAATGAATAATCTTTAAAACAAAGAACTATATCAGTTATTACATTACATCACATTTCATTACATCATATCATCAGAGTGTACAACAACAACAAACAGCGGAAAAGAAATACTATATACTAGTGATACGCCATGCCATCCATCTTGCCTCTAGCAACTCCTGAATTCCAGTATATCCTGATAAACCTGTCTCTTGACTGCCCGTGTGGAAATTGGTGGGCACCCAGAGTTTAGGACGGAAAACAATAAACTCCGAGTCAGTCATGTGACTGGTGTGAGAACTCAAAACAGTTTATTTATCTTTAAAATCAAAATAGAGGAATATTTTTAAAGTCAATTCGCAATGTTTTTGAAAATGTAACTACCATAAGACCTCCCACCACACACACAATGCAAACGCAGACTTGGAGGAGATTTCTTCTTATGTTAGTCAAAGATGTTTGATACGCATTAAAAAGAAACATTTGATATTATTATTAGTGCATAGTGAAGAAATATTTCGAAAGTCGAATATAAATCTTAGCCAGCATAGATACCATTATATTATGCCTACTATAGCTACCATATTAGATGGCAGGTTCTACAACTAAAACCGTACAAGTCTCGTATTGTTTATTTGGATTTCCAACAAATGGGTCAGGCTGAGGAACTTCCCATTGCCACATGGAAACGCCTCTGGAAGGACGTCCCGAGAACCTAACCGGATCTCTGCCAACACAAGGCCGGGTTACCTTTCAAACTAGGTAACAACTGACACGAGTATGCCATCCCCCGGTCCTTTGGGACCTTTATCCGAGAGCTCTCTAACCAACATCACACAATGATAAATAAAGTGTTTCAACATGAGTAAGTATCTGGGCTCCATACCATGATACCACCCTTTTCCAGAAGGAAATG
The DNA here is from genome assembly GCA_030765085.1 of Allium cepa. Taxonomy (NCBI): domain Eukaryota; kingdom Viridiplantae; phylum Streptophyta; class Magnoliopsida; order Asparagales; family Amaryllidaceae; genus Allium; species Allium cepa. The sequence continues at coordinate 651,618,382 of CM060928.1, read as the reverse complement.
CACATACCCTAAAGGGAGCTACCCCTCATAAGCTTGCTGCATCTTTCCTGTTTTGACCATTCCGGGGTGTGAGGCTCGACGAAGTCTCGTCCACAAAGCCACGCTTTGGTACAAAGCCAGGCTTTGGGTCAACAAATGATCATAGAAATGATCACAAAGATAAGTGATCAAACAAATGATCATATCACAAATGATCAAACCATGATCATTTCACAGCAACACTCAGCATGTCACATTACCAAATTGGGAATATATCGCTGATAACCATCAACTACATAACCTCTGAGCTCGTACGTCTCAGAGAAGGGTGTTAAGCTAAGAGAATAAATTCTCCGCCACCAACAGAAACATATTTGAAAGAAATCGGCTTTATATGTCAATTTGTAATGTCAGACATAATATCCATACAAGTCTGTTCCGGGCTCGAACAGAACTGAAGGCACTTACAAAGAAGTCCTTGCAATCCGGATATCCACAATCCTGATCGGATTCCCCATCACATATGGAGAACTCTATACCGGAGCAACTCGGTGCAGAGTCAATCGACAGGTCATCCTATCGCTCTCGCAAATATCCGGTCTTCAACACCGGTCATCAAATGCAATCCATAACGACGTATCACATACTCGGAATGGGTAATACGACCCCAAGGTCCTTTCCCGGCTAACCCGAATAGTGAGCGCTTATTCAAAAATAAGTGTGGCATTCAAATTCAAGCAAATCACAACAAATACCTTTCAAAGGTAAATATTGATAGTCGGTTATTGGACTATCAATGGATATGCACAACATCACCAGATTCCAAATAATTTTCCAAATTATTTATTTCCCAAAAATATCTTTACAAGATATATAATTTCAATACTTCAAAAATAAATCAATATTTATTTTTAAACAAATTCCCCTTTCTTTTATCAATTCCATAGTGAATTTTCATTCCAAAATATCCATGCATATACGATTTCAATTATTCATTTCAATTTATCTTCAAAAAGATAAATTCTCAAAACGTTTCATTTCACATTGGAAAAACATTTCCATACTTATTTATTCATAAGTAATTCACAAATTTTATTTATATTCAACCTTCGGAAAATATTCAATATACTTAAATCGAAATTAAGCATATATTTCATTCTTTAAGGAAATCATTCTCTTGAACATATTTATTTGGGCCAAAACGAATGTTGCGTAAAGCATCGTTACGACAACCCAAAGTCACTAGTATAGGGATTCGAAATTAAAATAGATATATAAATCCCAATACTATGCAAAACATTTCCTTTCGGAAATCATTTACTATAACAACAGTGTTATAGTCCACCATTTCCTTCTATTTCTCGAAAACGTCTATTTCAACAATGAATGTTGAAATCTATGGTTTCAAATTTTAATGCATTTAAAACATCGTTAGATCGTTTTAATTCTACTTAAAACATCACATCCAATACATTTCCTTTAACATATTATTCATTATTCAAAAACGTGAATATACTTCGTTAACCAACTTCATCATTTCTATACATTTTATTTTAAAGGATTATTCACTGTCTAAAACGTGAATATAACTCCATAAATAAGTTACAACAATTTACTTATCAAAATAAGTCGTTTGCGGATTTATAAAACAACGTTTATAAATTCCATTATTAACCTATTCAATTTCATATCTCAATTATATACTAAAAGTTCATATTATAAGTTAAACACTTATAATTCATTTGTTTGCAAAAACGTTCTTTTAAACTTCCCAAATTATAAATCTTATAACTCATAAAATTCATTTATTTACCCAAATTTATTCTTTTAATAACTTCACAAATTTTATAAACCAACTGCTTATAAAATTCCATTTATAACTTCACCGTTTATAATTCTATAAATTTCATTCATTTACGAAATTCATTCACAATTCATTCTAACACTTATAAAAACTCGTTTTATAATCACAGCATTTTCAATTTACAAATATCCAGCTTATAATTCTTTTATATAAATCAATTTATATTATTCTTTAAAACGTCTTTAAACTCCTTTATAATTTCACCATTTTCTTTGATTTATAAAATAATCAATTTTTATAATTCCTATATTTAAACTTTTATAATGAATTCAAAAAAACCTGATTTAAACTATTTTATAAAATCATTAACCCATATTTTCAAAAATCAACTTTTAACTATATTTCTCAAAAATCATAATTTTATAACTTTTAAAAGTATAACGTATATTTATTTAAAATAAATTAATTTTCAAAAATATTTTATAACGTATACTTTCAAAAATCACTTTAAAATCATTTTAAAATTCCAAAATTTGGCCCAATGATGCTACACACCAAATAGTCAATCACGACTACAACGACATCATATATCGTATATGATAATCAACGAATATCAAAATATCCATAATCAAATAAATACTGTTGAGGAATCCAGTTGGATCCCTCCAACCTGTTTTCCTGCATCCAAAGATGTTAGCACAATACCAATTCCGTTCCAGTACGAAATTATCGCGGTATATGAGATTTAAAATATTATCCGCTTAATAGACGGCGCAATAGGATCTCATCCGCTATATAATGCGGGAAATCAACAACTGCAATATATACATATGCCAATATATATATTGCTATTATATATAATACCAATTTCACTATTTATGAAATATTCGCGATATATGTTTTCAATAAATAACCTCCGCTTCCTAACGGCGCATAGTGTCTATTTTAACAATCAATAGATAACAATCATCATTCAAACATACATTCAAGAATTTTAAATCAAACTATTTAAAATTAAAATCGAAACCGATTCGATTGAGTGAGAAGTTCTCACCTTGATTTCAATTTCGTTTTAGCGATTTATTTCGAATAAAATTAAACGGACGTTTAATTTTATCCAAAATTCACACTAACTCCAAACGACTCCAATCCAATTCCATAGCGTAGTGCTCGTCCATACGATTCCAACGCAACTGGTTTCGCGCGTTTTCGACCTCGTATGAAAAAGATATGATTTTTACAAGTTTACACAAATTTATCTTTACAAATTTACAACTTTTATTTATAATTGACCTAAATGAATTCTGGCCGTAGGACCTCACCCTCCCCATCATCAGGCCGCACATACCCCTTCCCCTTTCTCTCCTTCCCACACGTTCTATCCTACAGGAATCACGAACCCATTTGCATGCCTATTAGGGTTTTCGAACGCACCACATACAAACGTCGATAGCCCATCTTTTCACCACCATTCGGAGCGCCTCGCCCACCACCACCTTCGGCCAGGAGGAGCTGAAGCTCGGCTGTCCATGTAGCTTGAAAAACGAGCACGAACGCACCCCCTTTGACTGCAAATTGCCATTGATCCAAAACACTAGAAACGATCATGACTGTTGAACTTATGGATCTCGATGCCCTCTACAACTTTCATGTTGAAAGTTTATCGAATTAGTGTATGGATTTGAAGATTTTGAGGGAGAAAGGAAACTAAATTTTGGCCATTCAATATTATGAACGGCGGCTCTGAATAGAATTAGGGTTTTGTGAAATTATTGAAGCTAGGGGGGCTTTTATAGAAAAATTCTCAGAAAACTATTCATCCCGGATTTTCCGAACACCGATTTACGCACGGTGACCAATGTTTCTAGGGTTTACCCCGCGTTTCGGACGCAATGGAACAGGTTTTGGAAGCTAATTCGGTCATCTTTGTGAGTTATGGCAATAAACGATCGATTTAAAATTAAACCGATTAAACGATTTTCTAGGCGTTTTAGCTTGCACCGGACAAACGGTAAATCTGATTGACTTGAAATTTGAAACCTTACAATAATATCACATTACGGATCCGATGAAACTGGTTTCGTCGAAATCCGAGACTGTTTGAAAAATGAATATTTTAACTCGCCAAATTAATATTAAAACAATTTCGATGCGTTTCGAGCTGCCACGATCAAACGAAAACTCCGATTGCTACAAAAATTGAAATCCGATAATAACAAACTATTACGGATCCAATGGAACTAGTTTCGTCCAATTCTGAGACTGTTCGAAAATTGGCTAATTTCACTAGTCGATTAAATATTAAAATATTCAATTTTCACAAATAAACTTTAAATTCGATTTTAAAAGTTCTAAAACATCATTCTAACTTCAATATGATAAAATAAATTTTTTCAATTCATTTTCAATCATATTTAACCCAATTCTCAATTATTTCTGTATTTTCACCTATTAAATTATCGATTTAATTATTCAGTTAAATCCAATTATTCAAAATAAAATTTATCCGAATTATAAATTTCACTTATTAATATTTAAAATTAATTAAATATTCAATTTTTAATTAATAAAAATTCTGGGTCGTTACATACTTCCCACCTTAAAAGAATTTCGTCCTCGAAATTACTAAGTAAGAAAAGTTACAGAATCTATTAACTTTCCCCAAAATCCATAGTTAAACTTCTTACAATATCTTTACTAAGTTTTCAAATCATACTTAGTTATCTTTTCAAAAACAACCACCATTGTTTGACTTTCAATTCCAAAATCTTATAGTTTTCACAATTTTTCCAATGTTTCTCAAAATTTTCTAACGCCTTAAATTTTCGGAAAAATTCGCCATAGTCTCCTTTGCGCGGCTCGATCCGAAAAAAATGACAGTATATATATCACAAATATACATCTCATCAAGTAATGAGGCATCCCGCAGGGAAAAAAGTGTAAAAGTACGATATTTAATCCGAGATATGTACCTTATATTTTATTAGCGAGCATATACGGCTAATATAGCGCGAAAGCGAGCTCCAAATGCGAAGCAAACGCGATCCGCACCTACTAAACACTGAACAAATAGATGAGAAACATGCATATATGAAAATAGTATCGATATACAACATATAGCAACATAATAACTATATATGCCAACATAGCAAATGCAATAAAAGCAATATATTCAACCATCAACCAACTATCATCCAACTAGCATTCAACTAACATTCGTAACCAATAAATATTCATTCATATTCTCATTAATATTCAATATTGGGTTTTCAATTTAATCACATTTGCTTCATTAACAGTGGATGTTTTTACTAACATTCATTTTCAATTAGTTTATATTCACTAATTCATATTCAAGTTGGTTCACTTCCAATCAAATTCAATTCTATTTAAGATTCACTTAACTTCCAATTGGATTTCAATTACTTTAACTTTCAATTTCATTAACTCAATTTCATTAATACTTAAGGAATTATATACAATCAACTAACAATCATATAACAACCAATGTATATTAATTAGAACCAAATTCCTTTGCTTATATTCATTCAATTTGGTTTAACACCTTTACTTTCAATTGGTTTAATTAAATTGATTTTCATTCAATTATTCAACTTCCAATAACATTAAATTTTAATGAATTAACACTTACATTCATTATTCCATATCAATTATTCACATTCAATTCATTAACATTTAATCCATTAATTCAATTCAATTACAAAAGTTGAATTTCATTTATATAACTCAAGTTCACATTTATCACTTAACTTTATTAATTTACTTTGATACCAATATCAACTTCATTCAACATCTCTTAAGTTATACTTCATTTTATAAACATCACTTGGTTTTACATTCCCACTTATAAATCAATTCAGATTCCAATTCTAATAAATTTCCATTTAACTTCAAATTCATTTTTATTTACAACTCATATTCATAAATATATTCATATAATTTCACTTCTTATATATATAAGTTCATTTCACAATTGTAAATCACTTTAATTATAATTCAATTCTTATAATTCATTTGCTTATACAATTATTCTCTAATTTAGATTATTCAAACAACTATTCAACAACCAAACAATCAACTTATATCCACTTTAATAATTCTGAAAAATTATTCCTTCATATATAAAATAAAATCAAGGTAAAATTATTTCATTTACCCAATTTAAAACAATACTGTGTCGATTTATATTGTTTAAGAGTTTAGAAACCCCTATCTACGATAGTTAGCTAGACTACATCGACCGAAATCTATAAACAATCAACTGATAAGTCAACACAATACAAAACAATTTATATTCACTAACAAATACGCTCTCATAGCCATTATTACACTCAAACTCATTTTAGAGTACTACTGACTCTATCTCTAATGAGTAATACCCAACATAGCCATGGTTGTCGCTTAACCATATGCTCTGATACCAAATGTAACGTACGCGATTTTTCGTTGCCGAAAAACCGAATAGTTAGGGTTTTAAAAAGAAGAAAAAGACAGAAGAAGAGAGAAAAAGGTAGAAAATAGAGAGAAAAGAAAATAGAAAATAGAACAGAATAGAAAAAAACAGAACAATATCAGAATCTCACAATCGCAGCGGAACAACATATAATAGATAAATGAATAATCTTTAAAACAAAGAACTATATCAGTTATTACATTACATCACATTTCATTACATCATATCATCAGAGTGTACAACAACAACAACAAACAACGGAAAAGAAATACTATATACTAGTGATACGCCATGCCATCCATCTTGCCTCCAGCAACTCCTGAATTCCAGTATATCCTGATAAACCTGTCTCTTGACTGCCCGTGTGGAAATTGGTGGGCACCCAGAGTTTAGGACGGAAAATAATAAACTCCGAGTCAGTCATGTGACTGGTGTGAGAACTCAAAACAGTTTATTTATCTTTAAAATCAAAATAGAGGAATATTTTTAAAGTCAATTCGCAATGTTTTTGAAAATGTAACTACCATAAGACCTCCCACCACACACACAATGCAAACGCAGACTTGGAGGAGATTTCTTCTTATGTTAGTCAAAGATGCTTGATACGCATTAAAAAGAAACATTTGATATTATTATTAGTGCATAGTGTAGAAATATTTCGAAAGTCGAATATAAATCTTAGCCAGCATAGATACCATTATATTATGCCTACTATAGCTAGCATATTAGATGGCAGGTTCTACAACTAAAACCGTACAAGTCTCGTATTGTTTCTTGGGATTTCCAACAAATGGTCAGGCCAAGGAACTTCCCATTGCCACATGGAAACGCCTCTGGAAGGATGTCCCGAGAACCTAACCGGATCTCTACCAACACAAGGCTGGGTTACCTTTCAAACTAGGTAACAACTGACATGAGTATGCCATCCCCCGGTCCTTTGGGACCTTTATCCGAGAGCTCTCTAACCAACATCACACAATGATAAATAAAGTGTTTCAACATGAGTAAGTATCTGGGTTCCATACCATGATACCACCCTTTTCCAGAAGGAAATGCACATACCCTAAAGGAAGCTACCCCTCATAACCTTGCTGCATCTTTCCTGTTTTGACCATTCCGGGGTGTGAGGCTCGACGAAGTCACGTCCACAAAGCCACGCTTTGGTACAAAGCCAGGCTTTGGGTCAACAAATGATCATAGAAATGATCACAAAGATAAGTGATCAAACAAATGATCATATCACAAATGATCAAACCATGATCATTTCACAGCAACACTCAGCATGTCACATTACCAAATTAGGAATATATCGCTGATAACCATCAACTACATAACCTCTGAGCTCGTACGTCTCAGAGAAGGGTGTTAAGCTAAGAGAATAAATTCTCCGCCACCAACAGAAATATATTTGAAAGAAATCGGCTTTATATCTCAATTTGTAATGTTAGACATACTATCCATACAAGTATGTTCCGGGCTCGAACAGAACCGAAGGCACTTACAAAGAAGTCCTTGCAATCCGGATATCCACAATCCTGATCGGATTCCCCATCACATATAGAGAACTCTATACCGGAGCAACTCGGTGCAGAGTCAATCGACAGGTCATCCTATCGCTCTCGCAAATATCCGGTCTTCAGCACCGGTCATCAAATGCAATCCATAACGACGTATCACATACTCGGAATGGGTTATACGACACCAAGGTCCTTTCCCGGCTAACCCGAATAGCGAGCGCTTATTCAAAAATAAGTATGGCATTCAAATTCAAGCAAATCACAACAAATACCTTTCAAAGGTAAATATTGATAGTCGGTTATTGGACTATCAATGGATATGCACAACATCACCAGATTCCAAATAATTTTCCAAATTATTTATTTCCCAAAAATATCTTTACAAGATATATAATTTCAATACTTCAAAAATAAATCAATATTTATTTTTAAACAAATTCCCCTTTCTTTTATAAATTCCATAGTGAATTTTCATTCCAAAATATCCATGCATACACGATTTCAATTATTCATTTCAATTTATCTTCAAAAAGATAAATTCTCAAAACGTTTCATTTCACATTGGAAAAACATTTCCATACTTATTTTTTCATAAGTAATTCACAAATTTTATTTATTTTCAACCTTTGGAAAATATTCAATATACTTAAATCGAAATTAAGCATATATTTCATTCTTTAAGGAAATCATTCTCTTAAACATATTTATTTGGGCCAAAACGAATGTTGCGTAAAGCATCGTTACGACAACCCAAAATCACTAGTATAGGGATTCGAAATTAAAATAGATATATAAATCCCAATACAATGCAAAACATTTCCTTTCGGAAATCATTTACTATAACAACAGTGTTATAGTCCACCATTTCCTTCTCTTTCTCGAAAACGTCTATTTCAACAATGAATGTTAAAATCTATGGTTTCGAATTTTAATGCATTTAAAACATCGTTAGATCGTTTTAATTCTACTTAAAACATCACATCCAATACATTTCCTTTAACATATTATTCACTATTCAAAAACGTGAATATACTTCGTTAACCAACTTCATCATTTCTATACATTTTATTTTAAAGGATTATTCACTGTCTAAAACGTGAATATAACTCCATAAATAAGTTACAACAATTTACTTATCAAAATAAGTCGTTTGCGGATTTATAAAACAACGTTTATAAATTCCTTTATTAACCTATTCAATTTCATATCTCAATTATATACTAAAAGTTCATATTATAAGTTAAACACTTATAATTTATTTGTTTGCAAAAAAGTTCTTTTAAACTTCCCAAATTATAAATCTTATAACTCATAAGATTCATTTATTTACCCAAATTTATTCTTTTAATAACTTCACAAATTTTATAAACGTACTGCTTATAAAATTCCATTTATAACTTCACCGTTTATAATTCTATAAATTTCATTCATTTACGAAATTCATTCACAATTCATTCTAACACTTATAAAAACTCGTTTTATAATACCAGCATTTTTAATTTACAAATATCCATCTTATAATTCTTTTATATAAATCAATTTATATTATTCTTTAAAACGTCTTTAAACTCCTTTATAGTTTCACCATTTTCTTTGATTTATAAAATAATCAATTTTTATAAATCCTATATTTAAACTTTTATAATGAATTCAAAAAAAAACCCGATTTAAACTATTTTATAAAATCATTAACCCATATTTTCAAAAATCAACTTTTAACTATATTTCTCAAAAATCATAATTTTATAACTTTTAAAAGTATAACGTATAGTTATTTAAAATAAATCAATTTTCGAAAATATTTTATAACGTATACTTTCAAAAATCACTTCAAAATCATTTTAAAATTCCAAAATTTGGCCCAATGATGCTACACACCACATAGTCAATCACGACTACAACGACATCATATATCGTATATGATAATCAACGAATATCAAAATATCCATAATCAAATAAATACTGTTGAGGAATCCAGTTGGATCCCTCCAACCTGTTTTCCTGCATCCAAAGATGTTAGCACAATACCAATTCCGTTCCAGTATGAAATTATCGCGGTATATGGGATTTAAAATATTATCCGCTTAATAGACGGCGCAATAGGGTCTCATCCGCTATATAATGCGGGAAATCAACAACTGCAATATATACATATGCCAATATATATATATATATATATATATATTGCTATTATATATAATACCAATTTCACTGTTTATGAAATATTCACGGTATATGTTTTTAATAAATAACCTCCGCTTACTAACGGCGTATAATGCCTATTTTAACAATCAATTGATAACAATCATCATTCAAACATACATTCAAGAATTTTAAATCTAACTATTTAAAATTAAAATCGAAACCGATTCGATTGAGTGAGAAGTTCTCACCTTGATTTAAATTTCTTTTTAGCGATTTATTTCGAATAAAATTAAACGGACGTTTAATTTTACCCGAAATTCTCACTAACTCCAAACGACTCCAATCCAATTCCATAGCGTAGTGCTCGTCCATATGATTCAAACGCAACTTTTTTCACGCGTTTTATACCTCGTATGAAAAAGATATGATTTTTACAAGTTTACACAAATTTATATTTACAAATTTACAACTTTTATTTTATAATTGACCTAAATGAATTCTGGCCGTAGCATCTCACCCTCCCCATCATCAGGCCGCACATACCCCTTCCCCTTTCTCTCCTTCCCACGCGTTCTATCCTACAGGAATCACGAACCCATTTGCACGTCTATTAGGGTTTTCGAACACACCACATACAAACGTCGATAACCCATCTTTTCACCACCATTCGGAGCGCCTAGGCCACCACCACCTTCGGCCAGGAGGAGCTGAAGCTCGGCTGTCCCTGTAGCTTGAAAAACGAGCACGAACGCACCCCCTTTGACTGCAAATTGCCGTTGATCCAAAACACTAGAAACGATCATGACCGTTGAACTTATGGATCTCGATGCCCTCTACAACTTTCATGTTGAAAGTTTATCGAATTAGTGTATGGATTTGAAGATTTTGAGGGAGAAAGGAAACTAAATTTTGGCCATTCAATATTATGAACGGCGGCTCTGAATAGAATTAGGGTTTTGTGAAATTATTGAAGCTAGGGGGGCTTTTATAGAAAAATTCTCAAAAAACTATTCATCCCGGATTTTCCGAACACCGATTTACGCGCGGTAACCAGCATTTCTAGGGTTTACCCCGCGTTCCGGACGCAATGGAACAGGTTTCGGAAGCTAATTTGGTCATCTGTGCGAGTTATGGCAATAAACGATCGATTTAAAATTAAACCGATTAAACGATTTTCTAGGCGTTTTAGCGTGCACCGGACAAACGGTAAATCCGATTGACTTGAAATTTGAAACCTTACAATAATATCACATTATGGATCCGATGAAACTGGTTTCGTCGAAATCCGAGACTGTTTGAAAAATGGCTATTTTAACTCGCCAAATTAATATTAAAAGAATTTCGATGCGTTTCGAGCTGCCACGATCAAACGAAAACTCCGATTGTTACAAAAATTGAAATCCGATAATAAAAAACTATTACGGATCCAATGGAACTAGTTTCGTCTAATTCTGAGACTGTTTGTAAATTGGCTAATTTCACCAGTCGATTAAATATTAAAATATTCAATTTTCACAAATAAACTTTAAATTCGATTTTAAAAGTTCTAAAACATCATTCTAACTTCAATATGATAAAATAAAATTTTGCAAATCATTTTCAATCATATTTAACCCAATTCTCAATTATTTTTGTATTTTCACCTATTAAATTATCGATTTAATTATTCAATTAAATCCAATTATTCGAAATAAAATTTATCCGCCTTATAAATTTCGCTTATTAATATTTAAAATTAATTAAATATTCAATTTTTAATTAATAAATATTCTGGGTCGTTACACTCATCTGCCACCAAGCTCCTCCCTTAACAGTGAAATGACTCTCTCACCTCAATATGCTTCTTCCGTGAGCTAAACGCCAAATTCTCTACCGAATGAATAGCACTCTGGCTATCACATCGAACATCAATACTATCATGCCCGAATCCCAAGTCACACAACAATCGCTTCAAATAGAGTGCCTCGTTTACCGCCTCCACTGCGACAATCAACTCCGCCTCCGTAGTGGATAAAGCAACTACGGTCTGCAATCTAGATCTCCAACTTATGGCTGTACCTCCAAGTGTGAACACATATTCGAAAGTTGATTTTCTTCGATCCCTATCATCGGCGTAGTCCGAATCACAATAACCAACCAACTTGCAACCCATCGTCTTACTACCGCAAAAAATAAGACCATGAGATGATGTGCCTATAAGGTATCTCAATATAAGCTTCACAGCTTCCCAATGCGATTGCCTAGGATTAGCCATGTATTGACTAACCGTCCCGACGACATTTGCAATATCGGAACATGTACACACCATAGCATATATTAGACTTCCAATCGCACTAGCATATGACACATTTGCCATATAAGTCTTGTCTTCCTCCAAGATAGGTGATCCTTTACTCGAAAGCTTCATATACAAAGGTAAAGGTGTATTTGACGCCTTTGCATTTCCATGCTAAACCGGCAAAGCACTTTCTCGATGTACTACTTTTGAGTTAGTTTCAACTTAAAATGCTTTCGATTCCTTACAATTTCCATGCCCAATATCCTTCTTGCTTCTCCAAGAAACTTCATTTCTAACTCCGATTTCAAATATAGTTTTAGCCTGTTGATTTCATTCTTATCCTTAGAAGCAATAAGCATGTTGTCCACATACAAGTGTAAATACACCCAACAGTCATTTTTCAACTTCTTGAAATAAATACAAGCATCCATGATGCTTCTATCAAAACCATTTTCAAGCATGAAATGATCAAACCTCTTGTACCATTGTCTAGGTGATTGCTTTAAACCATATAGTGATTTCTTCAACTTGTAAATCAAATTTGACTTACCATCTACGACAAAACATTCCATTTGCTCCATGTAGATGTCTTCATCCAAGTCCCCATGCAAGAAGGCGGTCTTCACATTAAGTTGCTCCAACTCCAAGTCGTGAATAGCAACAATAGCAAGTAATATCCGGATAGAAGTATGACGCACAACCGGTGCGAATATCTCATCATACTCATTTCCCTTCCTTTGTGCAAACCCCTTAGCCACTAGTCTAGCTTTGTATCTTCCATCGTCCTTCACCTTGTATATCCATTTGCACCCAATAGCACGGTTTTCTTTAGGAAGTGGAACCAAATTCCATGTTTGATTCTTCAACAACGATTACATCTCTTCCTCTATGACACAAATCCATTTCGAGCTATCACTCGACTTCATGACATCATCAAGGTCCATCAGCTCATCTAGGACTACATGAAGAGCATAATCCAAATTATCACTAAAGCTAAGATAGTTCCAATCACCATATCTTTTGGACGGTCTTATAGTACGACGATCAACCCGAGTAGCAATACATCACCCAAACTTCCTTTGGCTCCACATTGAACCGAATCTTCTCTAGAATCATGTACATCACCAACACTACTAGAGGCATCCCGTGGACTATGTGATGTAACATAAACCGCTAATTCCTCACAAGCATCTCCAACTACTCTACTCTCTCTACTCCTTGGACAGAATGTGAAAATAATTTCCTTTTCATTTGATTCACCATGAACCAAATCCGGAACATCCGATGAGCTCACATTCTCCTTGAACATCGACGACTCATCAAAAGTAACATGATGAGAATTTATAACCTTCTTCGTTTTCGGATTCCAAATCTGATAGCCTTTTACTCCATCCGTATAGCCAAGCAAAGTCCCCTCAAAAGCTCTAGGTTCAAGCTTATCATTTCCTGGATCATGCACATAAACAGGACTGCCAAACACATGAAGATAACTCAAGTCAATGCTCTTTCCCTTCCACACTTCCTTCGAAATTTCGTTACCAATAGCTGAACATGGAATTCGATTAATAATATGCGCTGCGGTTGACAAGGCTTCAGCCCAAAATTCCTTCGCCAAACTCGATGTCAATCTCAAGCATCGAGCTTTCTCAAGTAGAGTATGATTCATTCTCTCCGCAACACCAATCGCGTGGATCTCCAGGTGTAGTAAAATGCCTTCGAATATCATGATGCTTGCAAAAATACAAAAATTCTTTGGAAACATACTCTCCACCATTGTCAGACCTAAGCACCTTCAAAGACTTTCCACTCTCATTTTCAACAAAAGCCTTCCATGCTTTGAACTTTGCAAATACCTCTGACTTGGCTTTCATTACATACACCCAAACTTTTCGAGAAAAGTCATCTATAAAGAAAATGTAATTGCGAGCTCCACCTAAAGAAGCTACAAGTGTCGGTCCCCAAACATCCGTGTGAACATACTCAAGAACCCTTCTCGAATCATGCTTTCCCTCACCGAATGAAACTTGAGTTTGCTTCCCCATGACGCATTCTTTGCAAAACTCTAACTTGTTAAAACTTTCTCCATCAATCATCTCTCTCTTCCGAAGAACATCTAAACTCCTCTCTTAGACAGGACCTGATCTCAAATGCCACAATCTAGCCGCATCCAAGCCACGAGAACTATCAACTCCTATACAAGTTTCACCTTCTACAGTCACTCCTTGAAGCAAATAAATACCATGAGTCCTTGCACCCTTCATCACCACAAGCGCCCCCTTCAAAACTCGTAAGCTATCACTCTCAATAGTGATCTTACAACCTATAGAATCCAGCTGCCCCAAAGAGATAAGAGACTTCCTAAGTCCCGGAACATAGCGCACATTAGTAAGAGTACGAACCACTCCATCAAACATCCGAATTTGGACGGAACCAATGCCTTTCGACTTACAAATAGCACTATTTTCCATAACAATTGAATTTCCTTCTTTGTCGATGTAAGAAGAAAAACAATTTCTATTTGGTGTCATATGATAAGACGTCCCAGAATCGAGCATCCATTCGCTACCTGAAACATCCAATGCTACCGCCGACAAAACATCTACATCTCCCTGACCAACTGCACTCTCCACCGCTCCTGATGAAGATGCTACTTCCTTCTTTACAATCTCTCTGTCTGGACACTCATTCTTCCAATGACCGAGTATCCTACAAATATAACACATGCCTTTTCTTTCCTTTGACTTTCCTCTCCAACCGAAGTTCCTTGATTTAGAACACCCTCGGTTCTCCTTCTTCACATACATCTCCTTCTCCACAAATAAACCATGACCACTACTAGCACCACTACTTCCATCACCTAACTCCTTCATTTGATCCAGCAACTTCTTGTTAAGAAGACCCGTCTTGACATCATCAAGAGTCAATGTATCCCGGCTATAGATCAAACTATTTGAGAAACCCGTATAGCGATCTGGCAACGAACATAGTAATATCATTGCCTTTTTCTCTTCCTCAATCTTCAAATCTACCGCCTTCATTTTCATTAGCAAATCATCAAAAATGTTGAAGTGCGCCTTCAGCGAAGTACTTTCCTTCATTTATAGGTGAAGAATGTTCGTAATAAAATCAAACGATTTATCAGTGACTTCTTCATATACAATTCCTCCAACTTGTCCCAAATACCCTTAGTGGTCGTCTGACCAGTAATTTCAGAGATAACATTCTCTCCCATAGGAAGTTGAAGTGTAGTGAATGCCCACTCTTCCATTTCCTCTCTCTCAACACCTGAGATGTCCACCGGCAATAAATGTGTGTCAAACACTACCCGATGCATCCGATTCCTCCTTAGAACCGCTTTCATCTTCCATTGCCATTTTTCAAAATCATTATCGCCATTCCACTTGTCTCTTACCAACCGTGATCCTGAAGCTGCGTACGAGCCACGTACATAAGGAGCTACACCATTTGGATTACCCATTGAGGAACTACTAGAGTTACTACTTGATTCAGGCATTTCTACAACCACCTATCAACACCAATGCTCTGATACCAAATGTTGGTGTGAGATTCCAATACGAGACCACTCAAGTCGAAACCCCACAAGCACAGAGGAAGACAGGATCGTGGTAAGAAGTGTAAAATCAACCAATCAACGATCCAATTTCGATCTCAACCAATCCAAAAGAAATCACAATTCCAAACAATCAATATAGAAATCAAAGCAATAACGAAAAATAAATCACACAGAGATTTATAGTGGTTCCACTAACTGTGTGTTAGTGTACATCCACTTTAAGTGAGCTTTTATTAATATTGATGAGAAGAGTACAGGAGATTGAATACAATGATCAAAATTCTATTTAGAATTGATTTGTGGAGAAGAGAATTGAAGAAAATTAGGTTTTGATAAACCCTAATTTGATAGAGGCTAATCTCTTGTGGTTGCTTGCACACTGATCCAGATCTGAAACTTGAGGCTAGCTTATATAGGAGAATAGAAACCCTAGGAAATGTTTCAAAATTGCCCCTGCAGATATCACAAATTTTCACGCAAGTCCATACGTGGAAAACAGACAGAAGTTGTTTCAGACGTCTGGACAAAAGGCCAGACGTCTGGCTTAAGTCACTGGAACGACTTTGCTTCAGCTCAAACGTCTGACCCATTTGGTCAAACGTCTGACAGAATGCTCTGGAAGCATTTTTGCTCCAACTCAAACGTCTGAACCTTTTGGTCAGACGTCTGAGAGAATGCTCTGCCCCAACTCAGCCCACTTCGCCTTTTCTCTTAAAACTTACATCTCCAAACTCCGATTTACGAACCGTTTTCTCCGTTACAAAGCTACTTCCAACCTTTACATATCCCCATATAGTGTCGCCAAAATTTAATAGTAACAACAACAACAATAATAAAATTCATAGATTCTAGTCAAACCAAATGTACAATCACTTATTGCAAATATGCAAATATCAACGTTCTCAAATTATTTTCTTCAATTTCTTTTGTCAAATATTTATGTGACCAAAATGAATTAATTTTATTTTCATACCTCAATTTTATATCTTCAGACCTTTTTTCAAATTAAATCTTTTTATTCACCACAAAAGAATAAATTTTTAGCATATTCAAACTCCAACAGATAGCTAAATTTAATATTCAATGAAATTGCTATATTTTTTCAAAACAAAGTACCCAAATAACAAGATAGTTAATATTATGACAAAAACATTTCTTAAAATTGTTTTAAGAGAAAAATATTATTATTATAATAACAACGTGATTACAAACGTTTGAGGCTATGATATTTCCTTAATCCCTGTGCTTTCAGTTTTCACTACCAAGTTTGGGCTTCGCCAAATGTACAATCAATCGATATTGGGCATACTAACAAAAATCACATATTTCAATTTAGATCTTACAAAGTCTCCAAATTAAAAAAATTATTTGCAACTAACGATCAAACAAAAATTATGCATATAAATTTTAGATTTTGGAAAACACTATATTTTTCAGAACACGGTCTGTAACTTAGACATAAAAGAGAAACCGTATAGATTGAAGTGACATAAGATGTTTTATCTATTTCTTATTTCTAGCTCTCTCATTGATTCACTATTTAAGTATATTATTATGTATAATAGTAACCAAAGGTCAAAATTATTGTGCATAATAACAAACCAATATTCATGTTTCTTTCAAGTTTTGGGTTGATTATAATTACTGGAATGCAATTGTTAACAGTAAGCTAATTACGATCGATTGCTGGAGTCCACTACAATCACTTTATTCAAAGTCATATTCAACTTCACTAAAAAAAAGTTATATATGGAAATTTAGCTTCGGTTTTTCAAATTGAGATGAGATGTTTCTGAATATATATATATATATATATATATATATATATATATATATATATATATATGTAATGATAATAAAGCATGGGCATAATTAAGCTAATTATGGTGAGCTCTTTTGCTCTAATTAATCTCCATGCTATAAATTATGGACACTTCATAATCCTCTTGGGACTCTAATATTGATTGCTCTTATATAATATGGTTAGAAAGGAGGAACTAAACAAACAATGTTTTCCAAGTATACTCACTAACAAATATGGTATTTATTTATTATGATTTTTATAACATATGACCCATTCCGTAAAGGACAAACTTGTTTGGGTTGTTTCACTTATTTTAGAGAGTGCAGGACCAAGTAGAGCATGGATGTGTGTGTAACATAACTTATAAGTGTTCACTTAATTTTTCTAGATTAACACTTATTAGTTGTTTTATAGTTAACAAGCGATTGGGTACTGTCTGGTGGTATGTTCATAATGCCTCATTGATACTTATTGTTCTTTTTTGTTATATTGCAGTCAAATATTCTGTCTTCGGTAGATCTAGTGTTATTTAGAATTGATTTGTGGAGAAGAGAATTGAAGAAAATTAGGTTTTGATAAACCCTAATTTGATGGAGGCTAATCTCTTGTGGTTGCTTGCACACTGATCCAGATCTGAAACTTGAGGCTAGCTTATATAGGAGAATAGAAACCCTAGGCAATGTTTCGAAATTGCCCCTGCAGATATCACAAATTTCCGCGCAAGTCCATATGTGGAAAAACAGACGGAAGTTGTTTCAGACGTCTGGCCTTGTCAGGCCAAAAGGCCAAACGTCTGGCTTAAGTCACTGGAACGACTTTGCTTCAGCTCAGACGTCTGACCTATTTGGTCAGACGTCTGACAGAATGCTATGGAAGCATTTTTGCCCCAACTCAAACGTCTGAACCTTTTGGTCAGACGTCTGAGAGAATGCTCTGCCCCAACTCAGCCCACTTCGCCTTTTCACTTAAAACTTACACCTCCAAACTCCGATTTACGAACCGTTTTCTCCGTTACGAAGCTACTTCCAACCTTTACAAATCCCCATATAGTCAAACCAAAATTTAATAGTAACAACAACAATAATAATGAAATTCATAGATTCTAGTCAAACCAAATGTACAATCACTTATTGCAAATATGCGAATATCAACGTTCTCAAATTATTTTCTACAATTTCTTATTTCAAATATTTATGTGATCAAAATGAATTAATTTTATTTTCATACCTCAATTTTATATCTTCAGACCTTTTTTCAAATTTAATCTTTTTATTCACCACAAAAGAATAAATATTTAGCATATTCAAACTCCAACAGATAGCTAAATTTAATATTCAATGAAATTGCTATATTTTTTAAAAATAAAATATCCAAATAACAAGATAGTTAATATTATGACGAAAACATTTCTTAAAATTGTTTTAGAGAAAATATTATTATTATAATAACAACGTGATTACAAACGTTTGACACTCTGATATTGCCTTAATCCCTGTGCTTTCAATTTTCACTACCAAGTTTGAGCTTCACCAAATGTACAATCATTTGATACTGAGCATACTAGCGAAAATCACATATTTGTATTTAGATCTTACAAAGTCTCCAAATTAAATTGTTTATTTGCAACTAACGATCAAACAAAAATTATGCATATAAATTTTAGATTTTGGAAAACACTATTTTTCAGAACACGGTCTGTAACTTAGACATAAAAGAGAAACCGTATAGATTGAAGTGACATAAGATGTTTTCTCTGTTTCTTATTTCTAGCTCCCTCGTTGATTAACTATTTAAGTATATTATTATGTATAATAGTAACCAAAGGTCAAAATTATTGTGCATAATAGCAAACCAATATTCATGTTTCTTTCAAGTTTTGGGTTGATTATAATTACTGGAATGCAGTTGTTAACAGTAAACTAATTACGATCGTTGGAGTCCACTACGATCACTTTATTCAAAATCATATTCAACTTCACTAAACAAAGCTATATATGGAAATTTAGCTTAGGTTATTGAAATTGAGATGAGATGTTTCTGAATATATATATATATATATATATATATAATTATATATATATAATTATATATATATAATGATAATAAAGCATGGGCATAACTAAGCTAATTATGGTGAGCCCTTTGCTCTAATTGATCTCCATGCTATAAATTATGGACACTTCATAATCCTCTTGGGACTCTAATATTGATTTCTTTTATGTAATATGATTAGAAAGGAGGAACTAAACAATGTTTTCCAAGTATACCCACTAACAAATATGGTATTTGTTTATTATGATTTTTATAACACATGACCCATTCCGTAAAGGACAAACTTGTTTGGGTTGTTTCACTTATTTTAGCGAGTGCAGTACCAAGTAGAGCATGGATGTGTGTGTGTGTGTGTAACATAACTTATATATAAGTGTTCACTTAATTTTTCTAGATCAACACTTATTAGTTGTTTTTCGGTTAACAAGCAATTGGGTATTTTCTGGTGGTATGTTCATGATGCCTCATTGATACTCATTGTTCTTTTTTGTTACATTGCAATCAAATATTCTGTCTTCGATAGATACTGTCGATTCACTTAGATGTGTGTGTAATAACATAACTTGTAAGTGCTCACTTAATTTGTCTAGATTATCACTCCTTAGTTGTTTGCAAGTTAACTAGTGATCTAGTACTGTCTCGTGATATATTCATGATGCCTCCTTAATACTCATTGTTCTTTTTTGTTATATTGCTGGAATTTTTCATTTTGGTCTTTGGTAGATCCGGCCAGTTCACTTAGATATGTATGGGTGTTCACATTCATGGCCGCCTTGATTTTACTTTGCTAGCAGTTATGAGTTGCGGATTTTGAGGAAATAGAGTTACTCTTGTAAGTTGACCTTTTTTGTGTTAATGCAGTGGTAGCAATGAATAAGGAATAAAGAAATTTCTATATAATAAGTTTTGCTCTCTTTGAAGCCGCATCACAGTGATTAATTGTGTATCTATTTTCGAATATGGGTTTGATTGGGTGAATGGACTATAGAAGTGAAAGAATATCAGATATAAATACGAGCGTTACGGCACACGCTTCGCGTGTGAGTTGTTTTTCTACAAACTGTATATGATTCAAACTCATCCAAAGAAACACAAATGTTTAATCATATTTTGTATTGAAATCATGTGTAGTTTGTTTGGATTTTTATTTCTAAGTTCCGGTATCTATTTTTTTTCCTTTTTTTTATGGTTTGAATTTTATTTCTATTATCAATTAATAAAGAATGAATTTGTAAGGAAAGTTTATTTGTTAGATCATATTTTAAAGTGATTAAGATATCATAATATATGTAGAGAACGTTTTGAATTTGTAAAAATAACATTATTTATTAGATTTTTAGTGGTATTAACGTTTTTTAATATTTATTTCATGCTGAAATCAAAAAAGCGTGACACTGAATATATTACAACTATTATTAAAGATAAGAAGAAAAAAAAGAGATCCATAATATTCCTCGAAAGCAAAGAATGGTTCAACCAGATACAAATTTTGTAGTCCCACATTGCCTGCCTAAGAGGCTAGTAGTCAATAACACCTATAAAATGAAGGAGATCGTGATTAGAAAACTCATATCTTTCTCGGCCATTTGGATAAGATCAAGTATAGTATCTGTTCTTATTAGTTTAATATCTAATATGCGGTCCAATGGACCACGACAATATTAAATTATTATTTTTGGAGGGGACGAACCTAATAAATAGCTTGCTATTTGAGCTCTTATGAGTCTCCCTTGCATTGCGCTATGGCATGGGCAGGCTTACCCCCCATCAATTTGTTAATTGATATTTTAAACATTCATGCTCATAGTTCACTGCGGTGTTTGGTCGGTTATGGATCACATCGGTTTAATTTTTAATTTAGCCTTTTAGCTTATCGACCTTTTCTCTCTAAGGCCTGGTCCCTGATCCACGTAGGGTGGAACCAGCAATGCAGTAAGGCTTGATCTATTCAATACTTTAGAGCACAATCGAGGTGGTGACTAGGTGCATTTTCCTAGTTAAGTCTCATATCCTTCACCCTCTTAGAGGAGGAGCATAATCTCCCTTATTTTCTTCTTATTCATCTATTATAAAATTATCCTACAAATTTTAATATTCATGTTTCCTTCAAGTTTTAGGTTTTAATAATCAAGAGTGTACTTGTTAACAGTAAGCGAGCCCACTACGATCACTTTGCATTCAATGTCATGTTCAACTTCATTAAAAAAGAGGTTGTGTGTGTGCCGTGCGCACGCACGTGCTGCGTGTGTGCATGTGCGTGCGCGTGCGTATGCTGCGTGCACATGCGTGCGTGTTTAGATCGGGCTATTCAGATTGAGATATTTTTGAAAAAATATGCAATGATAATAAATCATGGGCATAACTAAGCTAATTATGGTGAGTTCTTTGCTCTACAAAGTCTCCAAGTTGTAAATTATGGTTGCTCCAAAATCTTCTTGACACTCTAATATTGTGTGCTTTTGAATAATATAGTTGGAAAGAAGGAACTAAATACCCACTAACAAATATGGTATCTATTTTTTTTATTGATTTTAAAATATAACCCTAGAAGCATATATCCCATTGCATAATGGGTAAACTTGTTTGGGTTCGTTTTCACTTATTTTAGCGAGTGCGATAAATTTCCAAGTAGAGCGTGGATATATATGCATGCATGCACGTATGTATAAATATATATATATATATATATATATATATATATATCTGTGTGTGTGTTTGTGTGTATAATAATATAACTTGTAAGTGTTCACTTAATTTGTCTAGATTACCGCTTAGTTGTCTACAGGTTAACAAATGATCGAGTACTACCTACTGGTATGTTCATGATGCCTCTGATCCTCATTGTTCTTTTTTGTTATATTGCAGGAAAATATTCTTTGCCTTCGGTAAATCCGGTCGATTCACTTAGATATGGTTCGGTGTTTACATTTCTGCCCACCTTTCTTTAAATACTCTCATCCTTACACGACCACCTTTCTTCACTCTCAAAACTCCACCTTCAGTCTTATAAGTGCAATCACAGCGATTCAACCGACCGAAAGAAATAAGATTATGCAAATAAGTGGGTACATGTCTCACTCCAGAGACTTCTCTACCCACACCGTCATGCATACGAAACCGGATAGATCCAATACCACAAATCGGTAGCTCATCTCCGTTGGCTATCCTAATCATGCCGACACTCTTATCATAAGAAGAAAAATAATTCACATCTTAACAAATGTGAAAACTAGCTCCCGAATCCATCTTTCAAGGCTTATTTTCACTAACGAGGACATCACAAGAAGCATCACTATCGGTACCTTCAGTAGAACCTGCATGTGCATCACTACTAGTATCACCATGCGTAGCCTTTTTCTGATCTCTTTTATAAGCATAACACTTGCTGCATATATTACTTTTCTTATTAAAATAATGACAAGTGATAACACCTTTACCACTAGCGTCCTCCTTCCAAATTGTATCTTTCTTTGTGTCCCTTACTACCATAGCCTCACTTTGAATTAATTTCATACCTGACCCTTTTCTTCTAAGCTTCTCATTCAAAAGACCGCTTCGAACAGTTTCCAGAGAGATAGTTTCATTAGCATTGTAATTACTCAACGAAACAACCAAATTTTTCAACTTTCTAAAAGCGAACTCATTAATAAAAGGACTTGTAACTCATCATCAAAATTGACTTTCATATTTTTCAATTGATGTATTACATCTTGAAATTCATTAAAATGCTCTACAACAGAATTCTCTTCATTTACTTTCAGTTGTACCAACTTTCAAACCAGAAAAGCCATACTAGTAGAACTCTTTGACTCATAGAAAGATACAACTTGTCCCATGAAGCCTTCGTGGATTCACTACAAGCCACATGATGGAAAACTGAATCATCAAGATACTGACGAATCAAAGCAATCATCTTCTTATCCATCTTTTTTCATTTTCCCTCATCTACATCAGAGGGCTTCTTTCCATCTTCAACAATCAGATCATGAAGATCACCGGGTACAGAACATTCTCCATTTTAGGCTTTCAATTACCACAATTTTTCCCATCCAAAATAGTCATCTTCGAAAAAGAAAGCATATCCGACGTCAATAATTTTTCAAACCAAAATTACTCTAAGCTTTGCGATGATCTGTGCTCCGGTACCAAACTGTTATAGAAATAGTAGCGTTTTGCGGAAGCTTTTATCAACAGATCTTTATCACCCAAATCACGAAGATATAACTTGGATTGAAAACAAGACGGAATTGAAATCAAAACAAAATAACGTAAGATATTTCATCCAACCACCCACTTTATTGATTCACCAAAATTTGGTTACAATTAATAGAACAAAGACAATATAAACAAAATACTATTTGATCAATAATCAAATTGGAAAGGGAGCAAATATTTATATGACTAAAATTGTTGGAGAAGAGAAAATTAGCAAATACATTTTCCACCACACTTTTACACCCTCTTCTAGTCTCTATTTATATAATCAATTACTTAATGTCCACGTTAACATTAGATGGCAAAAAATAATCTGACTAGTCAATTAGAGAGAAAAATAAACATACTCAAATATGCCTATTAATTACGGGAAACAAAATCTTCTCTTTCTTTCTTTTGCATACTTATTTTCCTCTATTTGTGATTTTGTATCACCAAAATTTAACAATGTCGTTGCATGTTAATCACTCATATCGATAACAAGTTTGATAGTTGATAATAGATTTGGTATTAAATTGAATTATATTGTACATACACATTGAGATGCATTTTAATTAATATATTACGTTGAGATGTGCTCTACTCCAGATTATGTTTCATCAGAATATAAATTTTCGATAAAAAATCATCTTTCATCTATAAGTAAGTGTACATAACAACTAATTTGTGGATCTCTATAATTAGACAGGCATGGTGAAGTCAAAATTTAGATATGATGTTTTCTATTGAGGAAGAATCTATTAGTGAAATGTAAAAGAGGAACCGGACATGTTGATTTGCAATCACGCATTTTCTTTATTTCTTATATTTTTGGCCTAATTAGTTCACCGTGTAAATATATCTGTCGTTTCATTAGATATAATATTAATAGTTAAAGATCATAGGTTTTAGTCTTGCCAAATAAACAATCACTTGATACAAATGTCTCAATACTGGTGTTTTCAACTCATTTCCTATGATTTTTTTCTCGATTATTCTATGATCAAAATACTTAAATCTATTTTACATGTCTCAATAGCAATCTTTAAACAGTTCTCAAGTTAAAAATTTATTCCCGAAAAAAAGATATTTTTATATATTATGCGTGTTTGAACTCCAAATAGTTAACTTCAAAATTCCATAAAACTGCTATTTTTGAAAACAGAATATCCAAGTCATAAAACATTTAATATTATCACAACGGCATTTATTGAAAATGGTTTTAAAGAAAATACTATTACAATAATGGGGTTGGCCATTAGAATACAATAGGTCGTTGGATCTTATTAGGCTGAATTTCATGGGGAGATCTAATGGTTGACATCTGTCATGTCACCACTTATGTCACCTATTTCTATCCAAATAATTTTTGCTATAAAATAGCTCAATCACGAACGCTTGACACTCTAATATTGCCTAAATCGCCAATTTTCGCAGCTAAAGACACCAATTTCGAGCTTCGCCAAACAAAATCATTTATTGCAATATGTGAACACCAGTGCTCTTTAATCATCTTCCAACTTTCTTCTCAATTTATCTATTATGAACATAGCCTATAAATTCTCGTATATTTCAATGTTATATATTAATAAACTTCTGGATTAAAAAATTTATAGGTAACAAATAATCAATTGACAATTGTGTGTATATATTTTGAAATTTTGAAACATGAGATATTTCTCATTGATTCGTTGTATAAATATATTTAATATGCAACAATAAAATCCGGAGGTCATAGGTTTGAGTCCACTCAGATGTACAATGTTCGGGCGTTGAAAAATCGGGTCGTTACATACAACCACTTAACTCACTTGATAACACCGATGTTATCAGTCCATTTTCATTAATTTTATTCGTAACTAATGAATTATCAAAATATCCTACAAATTTTAACATCCATGCTTCCTTCAAGTTTGTGCGACCAAGCTTGGAGAAGACTCTCTTCGGAATCACAGTGACTTGATTAATAGGTATATTAGGACTCTGCCACTTGTTTCTGGGAGTACTTTCGAGCATTAAGGTGCTATTGAAGCTCCGTTGGCGGTTCACATGCACCACACTTTGATAGGATTGTGGGCTATCCGGGTGTCTCGTGGAGCAACGTTTGATCTTCGTCTACGGACCACTTCGGTATATTTTTTATTTATCCTTTTAGCTCATTGACCTTTGCTGTCTAAGGACTTTCGTACCTAGTCCTTAATTCTCATTACGTAGTTGTTTGTATAAATAAGTAAATATATATTGTATAACTTTTTATATGCATAGCACAGATACATCACATATTATCAGTTTGATGACATGGGACACAATCACGGTGCATCCTTTTCAATTCTTTTAGTATTTTTCTTCCAAAATTGTTAATTAATGTCAAGTTTTGAGTTTAGGACCTCTAGATCCATAGTTTAGAGTATTACCACTATACAAATGGCACCTGACGTGGAATCCGTTTAATTTGCTCAATTCAAATTGTGGCGAATGAGTTTAAGCTTACTATGGAGGTCATTAAGCTGTAACTTTTCTTCTGATGGAAAATGCAAAACCAATAATTTGTAAATTCAGTTTACCATGGAGGTTATTAAGGCGAATGAGTTTAGAATGATAATTGCTACTGCAAATTTGAATCTCTGGATTTTTGGTTTTGCTAAATTATTCCTCTGCTGAAATTATCTGATAACATCTCTCATTCAAATGTTGACTTTACAACCACGTCAATGTTTTCCTTTTGGGGATTTAATCTCACACTAAAATTAATAGTTGCTGGAAGAAAATTAGCAGATAACTAATCTAAACGTGAAAAGAGAAATATAAAATGGAAAACAAGATAAAACTGAAATTAATTACATTGCTCACACTTTAATACTTTTATTCAGGTGAACCAGTCGATCCTCTTGCCTTGTGTCCATAACATGCATATAAGATCCGTTCTAAAAATGTTAGACATGCATATAAGCCTCAAACCATAAAAGGAAAATGAAAAAGGAAAAAGGAAAATTGAAAAAAAGGAGGGAATGATAAGAATCACTACTATAAAGTAGAGTCTAGAAATTTCAAGTAATGAAGAACATGCGTATAATAATCTATATATGTAAATCCGTATGTTTTAAACCGATATTTTTTGAGTGTTTAAATGATGAATTTTGAAACTGAATGCTCACATCATTTGTGACTTTCGCCTTAATGCAGCTTGGATTAATAGGGCTTATGGTCGCATCAGAAAGGGAAAAGATAGATATAGAAACAAGACCTCATAGCTTGAATGCTAGAGAAGGGACTACGATTGACTGCGGAATTGTACTCTTGAATGATGATGTAAAGATTTGGCATTTTAAGTCAACACTGCGGAATTATACACTTGAATGATGAATCTCAATATCATTTGTTAACGTTATTGTTCTGGGCTTTGCAAATTTTTCTCAAATCCACAATTGCTTCTTATGTGCAGTGCACATACATGATCGTTTTAGGAAGAGAGATACGCCTTTTGTGTGTGTTTGTCTGTGTATAGGGTCTGCATCTAGGTTTTCACGGTATCCTCATATTTGTGCATGACTCAACTTTATGTACCAATGAATGTTAGTGAATGTTGGAACGCAATTTTGCAGTCATGATCTATATGATCTTCGTAGAAATATAGCTTATTTCGGTAAATTTAGACTCCTATCAAAATTAATTATGTAGTATATTATATATTAGAAATATTAATTGTTGTAGTTGATTTTAAAATATCAATTTTTGATGAGTTGGAGATGTAGAATAATCAATTTTTTTGCAAATATGATATTCATGGTATGTAGAACGCGCTTACAAAAATTGTGAAATTTTGACATTCATAAATTCTTGAAATTAAATTGGACATAAATCGGGGATAAAAAAACTGGAATACGGATCCCTCCTATTCGTGTGTGTGGGCGTGTGCATGCGCACACGATTTGGTTCGGGTACTGACATAAGATTTGAAGTGACCCCATTTTCGTCTAGAGAGGATTATGAAATAATTTATTCAACTAGAGAATTTGGAGAATGCACATATACAATCTTAGAATATGTTCTTGCACACTTTGGAATTACATTTACAAAAATCTTAAAGTAATGTACGTGTGTTTTAATAGTGTACATATGTATTTGTTTTTTAATGAGTTTCCTATGTGGTTTATTCTTGAAATAAGTTGTTCAAGGGACTTACTTTTATAATTTGCATTACTAGATGTTGGTATCTATGATCTCTCTTCAAAATCATCCTATTAGATGTGAGGCAAGGAGCAGTAATTGCGTTAAATGAGTTTGTTCGACCAGTGTGCATTTTTGTACTAAATGATGTGGGATGATGAGTTCTAGAAAAACGAATAGTTCAACATAACTTTAGTGCTTTCAACCTTATTCGCCGTATCGACGGTTCTATATACTTGTTTCCATATGACATCTGGATATACGAAACCAAACTGGAGCAATGATCAAAGGAGGGCAGCTCATGAACAATTTTTAACTTTTAGACATATTAGCCGGCATACATGCATAGACGAGCATGCGTGCTCCCGTTTATTGTTGGAAGCTTATTTTTACTTACAATATGGACGATGATTTACTTTCCGTGATTCGATCCCCGAACCATAATCAAATTGGTGGCGTAAAGGGCACCAAGGGGTAACGTAATTCTGGTTGTTAAGGAACAACTACTGTATAATGATTCATCAGGAATGTTTTATAGATTGTATATAAGTTAAATGGAAGATCTCGGGTGATGATATGCAATATTTATCAAACTAAGGAGTATCAAGACCATACTTTTGTTATGGACAATTATACGACCATAGTTGGGTATGTACTGGACTTAGGAAGTGAAACGATATTCAACTGAGAATTCATCGCCTTCAATGTAGAAGGTAAGCGTCATTGTAATTGAAAGAAGACATCAAATCACAAGACCTTGGCCAAGGTATACGACTAATCGATAAATGACATTGTGTTAAACCAAGTGATTATGAAGATCAATCGTTGCAATTAACTACAAACATTATTAAAGCGGTAAGCATTTATCGAATTCTCAACGTCAAAGTGACAAAGTCTTGACAAAGAGACACAACGTACACGGTGTATTATTTTTTAAGGACGTAGCTTAAATTGTTATGAAGTAGAACTTCACTTAGATGATTTGTAGCATTTGACCTTCCGTCTACTACTGTGCGTTAGCAAAGTACAAAGAGGCTTTAATACTTCGAACTGTTCAAATACCGCCAATGACCGAGTGTCACACGTGAGGGTCTCGCAACTGTGACTCACAACTTTTGAACCAAAATAAGTTAATAAAATAATTTATGGAAGTTATAAATTATTACGATGAAACCAATATAATGGTCATATTAATATATTTGATATTTGTGGACTAGATTTTAACCTATGTAAAAAAATTATATAAATTTTAGTTAGGAAAGTAATTTCAAATAATATATAATATGAGCAAAAGTTGTTTGATATGATTAAATGATAAGGGTCAACTTGGGCACGGTCGGTTAACCGAACCTATCGGTTAATTCATCGATTTAACTGACCAAAATCAACAGTTCGATTAACCGAACCAAATATGAAACTGGGCATTATAAACCGATCGAACCGTAGATTTTTAATCGCAGTTAACCACTTATATTGATCGGATAACCGATCAAGCTCCATCGATAACCTACATCAAGTAGCTGACTAATTAACCACAATTAGCAATTAAAATTAACTAAAACCGGTACACATGCAAGCAATAACATTATTGGGCAGAAACCACTGACCATAGCTAAAAATCAAAGTCTCGACATCTTACATAGCAATATAATACTCAACGCATACTAACCAGACCAGAGCAAAAACTCAGTAAACATATTACATAATACAGACTCAACCACTCAACATACTAGCATAGTTTGAAGACAAATACAACACAGTAGGACGCATTACATGATAAGTATTAACCAAAACCAATGACGAAGACATAGACTACACATATTACCAAAGTCTAATTTTACTACAATGTTACTACAGCAAGCAACCCAGCTCCAAACGGATGATTAAACTGATGATAAAATAGTGATCATAAGATAGATGCAAGTAATGAAACAAGCTCCAAAGCATGTATATAACTCATTGAGTATACATATATTCAATAACGGCAGAATACATGCATTCATACATTATATACTTCATAGACACATTAGCGAATGGTTTGATTTGACTTTAATTTCTATTAATTTGATTCCAATCTTCCTATGCATGTTGTTAGCTCATAGGCAGTAGTGCTTTAATATAGTAACATTACTAGTTAATTGTTTTTTTTTCCAAAGTAGTACACAAAATGTGCTATAGCTCAATGTAAGTTCTCTATTGCAATTATTTGAACTGTATCTCATAGTACATCTATCTCATTTGACTGTTTACTTTATTATTACATATTAATCCTAGCTATTTAGTGATATGAAGATGTAACCATATAGGATTGATGAATAAATGTTGAAAGTGGAACATATGAGGTTTCCTATGGATATCGGGTATGTAGTACAAATTATTGGATCAGTTAACTGTATATATTGATCTTCATTGTTGTACTGGAACCATACAAATTATAACAATGGTTAGCAACAGTCAATATACTTCCAAACATCAGTCCACCTAATCTGAATGCATGACATGTTTTACATTCTTTAACAAATTTACTATTACAACTTTGTTTCAAATAAATGTATCGATTTGTATATACCTTATTTGGTTTAATGATATATTTCTACAACAACAGAGCCATTATTCGCAAACTTTAATGATATATTTCTAAAAACATAAAATACGTTATCTTACACTAAATCAAAAGTAACAATCCCTCGGAGTTTTCATGCAAAAAATTCTGAAGTTTTCAAGTTATCCTACCGCAATCTTAAGAGACAGTCGATTGAACATGAAATCCTTGTACAGAACAAGTTTTCACGTATAGTATATTTCTAAAGTTAAGTATAGTTACCTTTGAATCAAGATAATCCAAAGCCTATTATTGGGTATATATTTTCAAAGCCGACACTAGTTGGAATAAGGTTCCAAACAAAGGTTTATTAAGTTATCAATTTCTGCAAAATATGTAAACTAATGCATCAGATAGAACAATGGTTAATTATTGACAAAACAAAATGTGTATATATGTATATGGATGTATGACGTCATTATTGACATATAACACTAAACCTATTCATTATCAATAAATCACAATGGTTAATTTTGTGTATGTCATCATCATTTTGACCCTATGTTAGATCATCAATTTTAATATACTTATAATATTTGTATTATGAATACAAACATATTATAATATCAAAATATAAAACTAAACTAAAATCAAATCAGTAATAAATTATAATTGCTAAATCGTAATAATCAAATATAAAAATTTAATACACAAATTAAATAAATTAAAAATGTACCCGAAACCCTTTTATTACTAATGCTAAATATGATTTAATATTAAATCATAACAAATTAAATTATACAAAATAGATTTTCTTTCATGCCTGCTTCTTCCTCCTCCTAACCTATCCATAACCATCACATCCACTCCATTACCACTTTACTTCAATCCAACCCCACTCCAGCTACCATATACCTTGCGCATCCTTCTCTCCCACGCACTTAACTTTCCATTCAACCTACACGGCCTGACCGTAATGTCCAACCAGCTTACACACCTCCCAACTTCCCCATTCCTTCTTGCCCTTTGATTCTATTCCCTTCTCCATCACTAAGCCAACTCCTTGGATTTTCCATTTTAAACCAAACCTAGAAATGCTGGAAAGTTTATCCTTACCAATTACGGTCTTCATTATGAAGGTAAGCCCCTGCCTATTCATGATACGGTCTTAGAGGATGGAATCTCCTACTGGCCACACCATTATATTGGTTTTGTCCTTGATGGAAACCTTTTCTATTCTAGTGTCATGTACCACTTACAAAACGCAGGAAGCTTAAGGGTTCCTACAAGGTTAAACAAGACTTTATCAATTTTTACTTTAAATTTAATAAGGATGGACATAAGATATCAAAGGCTGACCCAATATTTATAAGAGGGAAGATGTTTATTATATCAAAATGGAAACTAATTTACGGTAACATTCACTCAATAGTCAAAGTCTGTCAATTTGGGTGCACTTCCATAAGATACCCCTCTTAACATGGTCTCTAATAGGCATTAAATGGTTATTTGGTCACTTGGGTAATCTGATTTTCTACAACGAAGCTACAGAGAAGTTGGCTAGATTTGAGTATGCAAAATATCTTATAGGAATAATAGTTGAAAGGCAACTACCAAATACAATAATATGTGGAGAGGATGAAAGTGTTTCTGTAATAGAAATAACATATGACTGGAAACCGAAAATTTATACTCACTGTAAATGTTTTGATAATGAGACTTCTGGATGTCTCATAACTGTTCTGGGAAAAATATAGGAAATGATTGGCAAAGTGAAAAAAGATTCGAAGTAGTTGAAGCTAAAGAAAAAGAAACACAAATATTAATCAAAATAGGAAGTTTGATGCTTGGGAAAAGCAAAAACCAGTGAGCCGAAACTAGGAAAAGGGACAAATGTTTTAAAATGGTGCTAGAAAAAGGTTTACTAAAAGATAATGTGATTTTGGCAATGAAGCAGACACATGGTAACTAGGGCTGTCAATGAGTACCCAAAAAATCGGATATCCGTCCGAATCCGTATCCGAAAATATGAAAAATATCCGTTATTCGAAAAGCGAATACAGATATCCAATATCCGAAAAGCTTTTCGGATACGGATATGGTTATTGTGATATCCGTATCCGAAAAATATTCGTCCGATTAACTGATGCGTATATATCTTTAGTTAAAATTATATTTAGTTAATGTATGATTTTCCAACTATTTTCTAACCATTGGATGTTACTACAGTATGGCTTTATGCTCATTTTTGTGGAAATGGACAGTTTTAGTGTTTAATTTTTGAATATTTTTGGATACGCATATGGATATTAGTATAAAACAATGTTTTATCATCATTTTTTTATTTCTTGTTTTTTATGAACATTAGTACAAAAACTGTTGTAAGTTGATCCAAACCTTTTTATTTATACTTTTAAATTTATTAATTACGGGGGGAGGAAATAAATATCTGATATCCGTCTGTATCCGAAAATTAAGCGGATACGGATATCCGAAATTCGAAAATTAAGCGGATACGGATATCCGATATTCGAATATGATTTCGGATACGGATACGAATATAGCACTATTCGTATCCGAAAGTATCCGTTGACAGCCCTAATGGTAACTCAATTCTCGGTCCTCATCCATTGGAGAACACTTTACAACGGGCAAAATCAAGTGATGCAGCCTTTATGTCTACCTATCCACAAGTTAATATTCGTGCAATTAACCCGACCAATACCCTCTAGCCACCAATTCACATGCTTATCGATTTCACTTTCAATTTTGTCCCTCCCACATGTTGTATCCTAACAATGGCTTCTTAACTTCGCATGTGACAATTTATCAAAAAGAACCCATGTGATAACCTATACTCTAGGCACACTGATTCAATGCCTAAAATGACTTTCAAACTCAAGCCTTGCCAAGAAGTACGATCCATTGAGGCTTTTAGAACATTTCATGTTATATGGATTAAAATAAATTTAAAGCATTCTACACTTTCAAATCTAACAGCAGAAGAAAATAAAATATAAATACTAAAAATATCTAGATCAGTTAATAGTCTGAATAGCGTGGTCCATACAATAATATCTCCAAACAGTAGTACATAGATACCAATAAATAGAAATAACATAATACGAAATAAACTACAAAAGAGTAGTAATAAATAGATGTAACTTTAGGCATGCAGTATCCTCCTCCACACACTATATCTAGGCCAAATCACCTACTGACTTTGTTGGAACTGGGCCAGTCGGAAGCGGGATACTTGGGAAAATTTTAAAAAGTGTCTTTTAGATCTTTGTTGGGCTTATGTAATCTAAATTTATTTGGAACATTTCTAATTTTCCATTTAAATAAAATGATTATCTTAGTATGATTATTTAAAATTAGTTTAATTTAATTTTAAACTGTTTGTGTTATTATTTTAATTTGTTTGATGAACGCATCAAATGCACAGTGAATGTGTAAGCGTTACAAATAGAAAGTGTGCATAGAAAATGTGAATGTTTTAGGTGTTGGGATTTACACCACAACTGTAACAGGTTATTAATATCATATAGGTAACAGATAAAAGGGAAATTAAATGCAATATGATAATCGAATAAATGATTCAAAAGTAAAACTTTGCTAATCATACACAACTCAAAAGTATATAGGAAGAAATAGAAGATGTGGAGAATTATAGGCATGTAAACATGATAATTGACATCTATATACATAAAACAGAAAGTTAACTTTCAGACGAAGCCTGGAGAATACACCTTGAGTAATGAAAAAATTCCAAGATTCAACAAATCAGTCCCTAGATTTGCAATAATACAGAGATAACCACCTTTTCTTTTTAATTTTGTTTGAATAAGTTTTGGAAATTTGGAGCTGTTGCCACCATGAATATTCGACCTTAGGATGTTGTTGGAACTGGGTCAACCCGCAGCAGAAATTATGGATAAAATTCAAAAAAAAACTTATTGGGCCTATATTGGGTGTAAAGGTAAGGGATTTTTCGTCCACGAAGGTCGACATTAATACGTCTACTGTATCAACTGCTGAGCAATCGAAGGCCGGAAAACCGTACCGTTAGGGTTAAAGAAGAGGTAGAAGATAGAAGAAAAAAGAAAGAAAAAACAACAGAACAATTATTAGAATCTCACAATCGCAGCGGAACAACATATAATAGATAAATGAATATCTTTAAAACAAAGAATCATATCAGTTATTACATTACATCACATTACATTACATCATCAATACATCATCATTACATTACATTATCGGAGTGTATAACAACAAACAACGGAAAATAAATACTATATACTAATTGATACGCCAAGCCATCCAGCCCGCCTCCAGAGCTCCACAACTACACCTGAATTCCAGAATGACCTGATAACCTGACTCTAGACCGCCCGTGTGAAAATTGGTGGGCACCCAGAGTTTAGGAAGAGAACAATAAACTCCAAGTCAGTCATGTGACTGGTGTGAGAACTTAAAACAGTTATTCTTTAAAAACAAACAAAGAAATATTTTAAAATAGATTCGCAATGTTTTTAGAAAATGAGACTACCATAAGGCCTCCCGCACACACACAATGCAAAAGCAGAATCGGAGGAGATTTCTCCTTATGATAGTCAAATATGCTTGATATGTAGAAAGATTTATTTGATATCATTACTATAAGTGCAAAGTGTAGAAAAACATTTCGAAAGTAATGATATAAATCTTATCCAACATAGGCATTCCGAACTATGCCTACTATAGCTACCATCTAAACAGTGGTGGCCACCATAAGTAAATGGCAGGTTCTACAACTAAAACCGTACAGGTTTCGTATTGGAGTTTGGATTTCCAACAAATGGTCAGGCCAAGGAACTTCCCATTGCCACATAGGTACGTCTCTGGAAAGACGCCCCAAGAACCTAACCGGATCTCTGCCAACATAAGGCCTGGTTGCCCCTAAATGGGTAACTACTGAAATGAATATGCCATCCCCCGGTCGTAACCGACCTAAATCTCGGGATTCACCAACAACCACAAAGTAATAAGTTTGCAGCAACAACATAGGTTAAGTAGCAGGGCTCCATACCATAATACCACCTCTATCCAGAAGGATATGACATACACTAAGGGGGCACTGTCCCCTAATAACCTTGCAGCATCTTTTCCTGTTTTGACCATTTTCGGGGTGTGAGGTCCGACGAAGTCTCGTCCACAAAGCTACGCTTTATATAAAAGCCGCACTTTGATCAACAAATGCTCAATAGCACTTCGTATCCCACATTACCAATTTGGGAATATATCACTAGTAACCATCAACTACATAACCTCTGAGCTCGTACGTCTAAGAGAAGGGTGTTAAGCTAAGAGAATAAATTCTCCGACACTAACAGAAATATATTTGATAGAAACCAGCTTTACACCTCAAATTGTAATGTCAGACACACATCCATACAAGTCCATTCTGGGTTCGAACAGAACCGAAGGCACTTCCAAAGAATCCCTTGCAAATCCGGATATTCACTAATCACGACCGGACTTCCAATCACAAAGTGTGATAAAATCTCTATATTGGAGATCAGCCGATGCAGAGTCATTCGACGGTAATCCTTCCGTTTTCAAAAATATCTGGTCTTCAACACCGGTCTTCAAATGCTATCCATTACGACATATCATTATTCCGAATGGATTTATGACCGAAAGGTCCTCTCCCGTCTAAACCGAATAAAGAGAACTTATTTTAAAAATAAATGTAGCATTCAAATTCAAGCAAATCACAACAAATACCTATTTAAAGGTAAATATCGATAGTCGGTTATTTAACTATCAAAGCAAACCAACAAATATTCAGCACCATAACAATCATTAGGCCCTTGTTATTAATCTCCCATAAATTAAATAACTTGCCAAATATTCACTTCAATTTATCTTTGAAAAGATATATTCTCTAAACCATTTCAATTTCTACATTGGAAAACATTTCCAAATACTTATTCATTTTCAATTTATCTTTAAAAGATAAAAACCCAAAACATTTCACTTCATATTGGAACACATTTCCATACTTAGTTAACAATAAGTAATTCATAAATCTATTTATTTTCAATACTTAGAAAATATTCAATATACTTAAAACACGATTAACTGTATATCTTATTCTTTAAGGAAAACGTTCTCTTTAACACATTCATTTGAGTCAAAACGAATGTTGCGTAAAACATCATTACGACAACCCAAAATCACTAGTATTGAGATTCGACATTTTGATAGATATATAAATCCCAATACTATACAAAAAATTTACTTTCGAAAATCATTTACTATAACAACAGTGTTACAGTCCATCATTTCCATATACTTTCTCGAAAAAGTGTATTTCAACAATGAATGTTGAAATCTATAGTTTCGACACTTATACTTTTTAAAACACTTCAAATCGTTTTAAATTCTATTTAAATATCACTTTCCCAAAACATTTCTTTAATATACTATTCACCGTCCAAAAAACATGAATATAGATCGTTTACCAAATTCAACACTTCTACATATTTAATTTAAAGGATTATCCACTGTCCAAAATCGTGAATATATTTCCTTTAATAAGCTTTCCTATTTACTTATCAAATTCAATCAATTTTGAATTTATAAATCTATGTTCATAAATTCACATTTATATATTATAAAACTTCAAGTTATAAAAAGTCACTTTATTTACAAATTCTATCATATTTTATTTAATTGCCGAATCCAAATTATAAGTAAATCCACTTATAAACCTCTTATTTAGAAAATTAATTCTTTAATAACTTCATCAATTATAAATCTGTTAATATTATTACTTATAAAACCCATTTATACTACATTTTAATGTTTATAAAAACTCGTTTTATAATTCTAATATTTTTAATTTATAAATATCAATTTTTATAAATCTTTTATATAAACCGTTTATAATAATTCAAAAATCTCAATTTAAACTATTTTATAAAATTCATTAACTCCATATTTCAAAAATCACATTTTAACTATATTTTCTCAAAAATCATAAATTTTTATAACATTAAAATTATAACGTTTATTTATTTAAAATGAATCAATTCCAAAATTCAATAAAACGTATACTTTCAAAAATCACTTTAAAATCCTTTTAAATTTGAAAATCATCACTTAAACACTTTTAATTTTTCAAAATAGGCCCAATGCTGCAACAACACCAAATATAACAATCACGGCGTCCAAAACATCATATGTCATATGATAACAGAATATATCTCAATATCTGTAAATAAATCAATACGGATGAGGAATCCAGTTGGATCCTTCCAACCTGTTTACCTGCGTCCACATATGTTAGGACAATATCAATTCCGTTCCAATACGGAATATCGCGGTATATGGGATTTATAAATTATTATCCGCTATTATGCGGCGCAATAGGGTCTCATCCTCTATATAATGCAGGAAAATCAATTCCAAGTACATATATAATACCAATTCCACTTCAAGGTGAAATATCGCGGTATATGTGTTTAATAAATAACATCCGCTTAATGTACGGCGTATATGGTCTATTTCAAAACAATAGATAATAATTTATCATTCAATCAAAAAATCAAGAAATTTTAAATCTAACTATCTAAAATTTAAATCGAAACAATTTCGATTGAGTGAGAAGTTCTCACCTTGCTTCCAATAGCGGTTTCAGCGTTTATTTCGAATAAAATTAAACGCGCGTTTAATTTTGCCAAAAATATTTACTAGTTCCAGTCAACTCCAATCTAGCTCCATCGCGTAGTATTCGACAATACGATTCCAACGCAAGTCATTTCATCAAATTCCGACCTCGTATGAACAAGTTATGACGTTTTGAATATCACACGAATTTATAAAATTCAATTTACAATTTTCTTTTTATATTTTCTACCTCATGAACCACAGCCGTTCGTTTCACCTTCCCAAGATCAGATCTGCCCCCTCCTTCTTCCTCCCTACGTGATATCCAAGTGAAAAATCGCGTTCGAACCCATTATGGCCGCCGTTGAACCCTAATAGCGCGACCCTATACCATCACTTCTAGGTCGATCGAATACCACCATTGCTTCGCCCCGCTCGAGAGCCACCTTCACTGTGAATAGCGTCAAGCTCGGTCCTCTCCTCTGCTCGAAAAACGTGAACAAAGGCCCGCCAAACGCGAATGATTTCTGGTCGATCCACATCTCCATTCACGATCTCCACCATTGAGAACGTAGATCTCGTCGTGCTCTTCAACATTGTAGTTGAAGATTTCGTGAATTGGTTTACGGATTTAAAGAAATTGGAGGAGAAAGAATCGTGTATTCTCGGCCATTAAAATAGAGGGAAGCGGCGGCTGTAACCCTAGCCCAATTTTGTTTTGCAAAAGTGAATATTGAGGGTCCTTTTATAGAAAATTTCCGTGCACTATTCACCCGAAATTTTTCCGAACTCCAAACGAAGCGTGCCGCCTGGCATTTATAATGTTTTACCCCTATTCCGAACGCAATGGAATATATATCGGGAGCCAATTCGATCAAATTTGAAAGATAAGTTTTTGAATCGACTATTTACATTCAAAATCCACTCGAATCGATTTCTACGCGTTTTAGCTTACCCCGGACAAACCGTAAGTCCGATTGACACGAAATTTGAAACCAGACAATAATATAACATTACGGATCCGATGAAACTGGTTTCGTCGAAATCCGAGACTGTTTGAAAAATGGCTATTTTTACTCGTCAATTAAATATTAAAATATTCAATTTCTGCAAATTAACTCTTAATTCAATTTTAAAAGTTCTATAACATCATTCTAACTCCAATACGATTTAATACAACTTTACAAATCAATTTTAATCATATTAGACCCAATTTTCAATTATTTCTGTATTTTCAAATATTAAATTATCGATTTAATTATCCAATTAAATCTAGATATTCGAAATAAAATTTATTCAGCTTATTAAATTTACTTGTTAATATTTAAAATCAATTAAATATACGAATTTCAAATGACAGAAATTCTGGGTCGTTACAAACTTCCTCTCTTAAAAGAATTTCGCCCTCGAAATTACCAAGTAAGAAAAAGTTACAGAATCCAATAACTTTTCAAAAACAAACCGTTCCAACTTGATTTCTAATTCATTTTAATTTCTTAACTTTTCCAAAATCCATAGTTAAACTTCTTACAATAACTTTACTAAGTTTTCAAATCATACTTAGTTATCTTTTCAAAAAATTTCAATTTTCTCAAAAATATTCAAATGCCTTAAATTTTCGAAAAATTTCACCAGCGTCTCCTTTGCGCGGCTCGATCCTAAAAAAAATGGCAATATATATATATATATATATATATATATATATCACTAATATACATCTCATCAAGTAATGAGGCATCCCGCAGGAAAAAAAGTGTAAAAGTACGATATGTAATCCGAGATATGTACCTTATATATTATTAGCGAGCATATACGGCTAATATAGCGCGAAAGCGAGCTCCAAATGCGAAGCAAGCGCAATCCACACCTACTAAACACTCAACAATAATGAGAAACATGTATATATAAAATAATATCGATATACAACATATACTAACAACTATATGTGCCAATATAGCAAATGAAATCAAAAGCAATAAATTCAACCATCAACCAACTATCATTCAGTTAACATCCATAACCAAATCAATACACATTCACTTCCCATTAATATTCAATGAATTGGTTTTTCATTTAATCACATTTGATTCATTAACATTGGAATTTACTAACATTCATTTTCATATTCATTTAGTTTATATTCACTAATTCGCATTCAAGTTAGTTCACTTCCATATTCAAATCAAATTTCATAGCTTCCAATTTTATCAATTCAATTTCATTAACACTTAATGAATTATATACAATCAACTACCAATCATATAACAACCAAATCACAACCAAATTATTAAATTCACATTCAATTTGGTTCATCACTTTTAATTAGCTTTAATGAATTAACACTTACTTTCATTATTCTATATCAATTCATTTACATTAGATTGATCATCATTCAATCCTTTTATTTAATTCAATTGCTAATTCATTTAACAAATAAAGTTGAATTTCATTTATATAACTCAAGTTCATCCATTTAATTCACTTTATTCTTTTACTTCGATACCAAAATCAACTTCATACAACATTACTTAAGTTATATTCCATTTCAAACGTCATTTGTTTAACTTAACTTAAATTCCCACTTATAAATCCAATTCAGATTCCAATTCCAGGTCTATTTACTTACAAATTTGAAATGGATTTCAATTTCATTTTCTTGCACTTGCAAATTTTATCTATTCATTCCCACTTTATTTTCCAACTTAATAATTGTATTCCAATCATTTTATATATAACATTCCAAAGTCTTTTCAATCTTTCAAAACCATTTTTGAAACCAACTCAATTATCCTTTGAATTTCAAAACCCAAACCCAAATTTTCCAAACAACTTCCATTTAAAACAACTTGGCAGCAATCCCTCTTTTGGAAACCCGAAAATGAACACGGATGATGTTGCATTCATCATCGGAATTATTTTCCAACGACTGAAAAGAGTTTAGAGCTTTTATCCCTTCAAAAACATTTTTTTTCCAAACCTTTGAAAACAATTTTCAAACTCAAAAAGGAATTTAATCTTTTTCAAATTGCAAACCCTTTCAAAACATTTCCAAATATTCCTCTGGAATTTTACTTCAAATTACAAATCACATTTACAATTTATATTCTCCAATTCTATTTGTATGTGAATTTATTACTTAACTTTGGAGTTACGATTTCAGTTTCTTTTTCAACATTAATGATAATAATTTAATATCATCATTTTCTAGCAACCAAATAATCATATACTATAATAATTCACAGAAATTTTTTCTCTTTTATATACGAAAATAATTTAGGTAAAATTATTTCATTTACCTTATTTTAAAACGATATCGTGTCGAATTTGTTCTGTATAAGTGTTTAGAGATCCCTATCAACAACTTAATTACTCGTATTGACCAGAGTCCATATACCACCCAACAAACCAATCAACAA
The DNA here is from genome assembly GCA_030765085.1 of Allium cepa. Lineage (NCBI taxonomy): Eukaryota > Viridiplantae > Streptophyta > Magnoliopsida > Asparagales > Amaryllidaceae > Allium > Allium cepa. The sequence continues at coordinate 651,576,777 of CM060928.1, read as the reverse complement.
AATATGAAACAACTTTATATTCACTAACAAATACGCACTCATATCTATTATTACACTCAAACCCATTCTAGGGCACTACTGACTCTATCTCTAATGAGTAATTCCCAACAGAGCCAAGGTTGTCACTTAACCAAAAGCTCTGATACCAAATTGTAACGAATGAGAATTTTCATCCACGAAGGTCGACATTAATACGTCCACTGTATCTACTGCCGAGCAATCGAAGGCCGGAAAACTGTACCGTTAGGGTTAAAGAAGGGGTAGAAGATAGAATAAAAAAGAAAGAAAAAAACAACATAACAATTATTAGAATCTCACAATCGCAGCGGAACAACATATAATAGATAAGTGAATATCTTTAAAACAAAGAGTCATATCAGTTATTACATTACATCACATTACATTACATCATCATTACATTACATTATCATAGTGTACAACAACAAACAGCGGAAAATAAATGCCATATACTAATTGATACGCCAAGCCATCCAGCCTGCCTCCAGAGCTCCACGGCTACACCTGAATTCTAAAATGACCTATTAACCTAACTATAGACTGCCCGTGTAAAAATTGGTGGGCACCCAGAGTTTAGGAAGAGAACAATAAACTCCAAGTCAGTCATGTGACAGGTGTGAGAACTTAAAACAGTTATTCTTTAAAAACAAACAAAGAAATATTTTAAAATAGATTCGCAATATTTTTAGAAAATCAGACTACCATAAGGCCTCCCGCACACACACACACACAATGCAAACGCAGAATCGGAGGAGATTTCTCCTTATGATTGTCAAATATGCATGATACGTAGAAAGATTTATTTGATATCATTACTATAAGTGCAAAGTGTAGAAAAACATTTCGAAAGTAATGAATAAATCTTAGCCAACATAGACATTCTGAACTATGCCTATTATAGCTACCATTTAAACAGTGGTGACCACCATAAGTAAATGGCAGGTTCTACAACTAAAACCGTACAGGGTTTCAAATTAGAGTTTGGATTTCCAACAAATGGTCTGGCCAAGGAACTTCCCATTGCCACATAGGTACGCCTCTGGAAAGACGCCACGAGAACCTAACCGGATCTCTGCCAACACAAAGCCGAGTTACCCCTAACTGGGTAACTACTGACACGAATATGCCATCCCCCGGTCGTAACCGACCTAAATCCCGGGATTCACCAACAACCACAAAGTAATAAGTTTGCAGCAACAACATAGGTTAAGTATCAGGGCTCCATACCATAATACCACCTCTATCCAGAAGGAAATGACATACACTAAGGGGGCGCTGTCCCCTAATAACCTTGCTACATCTTTTCCTGTTTTGACCATTTTCGGGATGTGAGGTCCGACGAAGTCTCGTCCACAAAGCTACGCTTTATACAAAAGCCACACTTTGATCAATAAATGCTCAATAGCACTTTGTATGCCACATTACCAATTTAGGAATATATCACTAGTAACCATCAACTACATAACCTCTGAGCTCGTACGTCTTAGAGATGGGTGTTAAGATAAGAGAATAAATTCTCCGCCACCAATAGAAATATATTTGATAGAAATCAGATTTACATCTCAAATTGTAATGTCAGACACACATCCATACAAGTCCATTCTGGGTTCTAACAGAACCGAAGGCACTTCCAAAGAAGCCCTTGCAAATCCGGATATTCACTAATCATGACCGGACTTCCCATCACAAAGGGTGATAAAATCTCTATATCGGAGATCAGCCGATTGCAGAGTCATTTGACGGTAATCCTTCCGTTTTCAAAAATATCCGGTCTTCAAATGCTATCCATTACGACATATCAGTATTCGGAATGGGATTTATGAGCCAAAGGTCCTCTCCCGCTAGACCGAATAACGAGCGCTTATTTTAAAAATAAGTGTAGCATTCAAATTCAAGCAAATTAAAACAAATACCTATTTAAAGGTAAATATTGATAGTCGGTTATTTAACTATCAAAGCAAACCAACAAATATTCAGCACCATAACAATCATTAGGCCCTTGTTATTAATCTCCCATAAATTAAATAACTTGCCAAATATTCACTTCAATTTATCTTTGAAAAGATATATTCTCTAAACCATTTCAATTTCTACATTGGAAAACATTTCCAAATACTTATTCATTTTCAATTTATCTTTAAAAGATAAAAACCCAAAACATTTCACTTAATATTGGAACACATTTCCTTACTTATTTAACAATAAGTAATTCATAAATATATTTATTTTCAATACTTAGAAAATATTCAATATACTTAAAACACGATTAAGTATATATCTTATTCTTTAAGGAAAACGTTCTCTTTAACACATTCATTTGAGTGAAAACGAATGTTGCGTAAAACATCGTTATGACAACCCAAAATCACTAGTATAGGGATTTGACATTTTGATAGATATATAAATCCCAATACTATACAAAACATTTCCTTTCGAAAATCATTTACTATAACAACAATGTTATAGTCCTTCATTTCCTTATACTTTCTCAAAAACGTCTATTTCAACAATGAATGTTGAAATCTATGGTTTCGACACTTATGCTTTTTAAAACACTTCAAATCGTTTTAAATTCTATTTAAATATCACTTCCCCAAAACATTTCTTTAATATATTATTCACCGTCCAAAAAACGTGAATATAAATCATTTGCCAAATTCAACACTTCTACATATTTAATTTAAAGGATTATCCACTATCCAAAATCGTGAATATATTTCCTTTAATAAGATTTCCTATTTACTTATCAAATTCAATCAATTTTGAATTTATAAATCTATGTTTATAAATTCACATTTATATATTATAAAACTTCAAGTTATAAAAATTCACTTTATTTGCAAATTCTATCATATTTTATTTAATTGCCAAATCCAAATTATAAGTAAATCCACTTATAAAGCTTTTATTTAGAAAATTAATTCTTTACTAACTTCATCAATTATAAATCTGTAAATCTTATTTACTTATAAAACCCATTTATACTATATTTTAACGTTTATAAAACCTCGTTTTATAATTAATTTATAAATATCAATTTTTATAAATCTTTTATATAAACCGTTTATAATAATTAAAAAATCTCAATTTAAACTATTTTATAAAATTCATTAACTCCATATTTCAAAAATCACATTTTAACTATATTTTATCAGAAATCATAAATTATTATAACATTAAAATTATAACGTTTATTTATTTAAAATGAATCAATTCCAAAATTCAATAAAACATATACTTTCAAAAATCACTTTAAAATCCTTTTAAATTTGAAAATCATCACTTAAACACTTTTAATTTTTCAAAATAGGCCCAATGCTGCAACAGCACCAAATATAACAATCATGGCATCCAAAACATTATATGTCATATGATAACAGAATATATCTCAATATTTGTAAATAAATCAATACGGGTGAGGAATCCAGTTGGATCCCTCCATCCTGTTTACCTGCATCCATAGATGTTAGCACAATACCAATTCCGTTCCAATACGGAATATCGCGGTATATGAGATTTATAAAATATTATCCTCTATTATGCGGCGCAATAGGGTCTCTTCCACTATATAATGCGGGAAAATCAACTCCTAGTACATATATAATACCAATTCCACTTCAAGGTGAAATATCGCGGTATATGTGTTCAATAAATAACATCCGCTTAATATACGGCGTATAGTGTCTATTTCAAAACAATAGATAATAATTTATCATTCAATCACAAAATCAAGAAATTTTAAATCTAACTATCTAAAATATAAATCGAAATAATTTCGATTGTGTGAGAAGTTCTCACCTTGCTTCCAATAGCAGTTTCAGCGTTTATTTCGAACAAAATTAAACGCGCGTTTAATTTTACCCAAAATTTTCACTAGTTCCAATCAACTCCAATCCAGATCCATCGTGTGTATTCAACAATACGATTCCAACGCAAGTCGTTTCGTCAAATTCCGACCTCGTATGAACAAGTTATTACGTTTTGAATATCACACGAATTTATAAAATTCAATTTAGAATTTTCTTTTTATATTTTCGACCTTATGAATCACAGTCGTCCGTTTCACCTTCCCAAGATCAGAGCCGCCCCCTCCTTATTCCTGCCTACGTGATATCCAGGTGAAAAATCGCGTTCGAACCCATTATGGCCGTCGTTGAACCCTAATAGCGTGATCCTATACCATCACTTCTAGGTCGATCGAATACCACCACTACGTCGCCCTACTCGAGAGCCACCTTCACCGTGAATAGCGTCGAGCTCGGTCCTCTCCTCTGCTTGAAAAACGTGAACAAAGGCCGGCCAAACGCGAGCGATTTCTGGTCGATCCACAGCTCCATTCACGAACTCCACCGTTGAGAACGTAGATCTCGTCGTGCTCTTCAACATTGTAGTTGAAGATTTCTTGAATTGGTTTACGGATTTGAAGAAATTGGAGGAGAAAGAATCCTGTATTCTCAGCCATTAAAATAGAGGGAAGTGGCGGCTATAACCCTAGCCCAATTTTGTTTTGCAAAAGTGAATATTGAGGGTCCTTTTATAGAAAATTTCCGTGCACTATTCACCCGAAATTTTTCCGAACTCCAAACGAAGCGTGCCGCCTAGCGTTTATAATGTTTTACCCCTATTCCGAATGCAATGGAATATATATCTGGAGCCAATTCGATCAAATTTGAAAGATAAGTTTTTGAATCGACTATTTAAATTCAAAATTCACTCGAATCGATTTCTACGCGTTTTAGCTTACCCCGGACAAACCGTAAGTCCGATTGACACGAAATTTGAACCCAGACAATAATATAACATTACGGATCCGATGAAACCAGTTTCATCGAAATCCGAGACTGTTTGAAAAATGGCTATTTTTACTCGTCAATTAAATATTAAAATATTCAATTTCTGCAAATTAACTCTTAATTCAATTTTAAAAGTTCCATAACATCATTCAAACTCCAATATGATTTAATACAACTTTACAAATCAATTTTAATCACATTAGACCCAATTTCCAATTATTTCTGTAATTTCAATATTAAATTATCGATTTAATAATCCAATTAAATCTAGATATTCGAAATAAAATTTATTCAGCTTATTAAATTTACTTGTTAATATTTAAAATCAATTAACTATACGAATTTCAAATGACAGAAATTATGGGTCGTTACATTGGGCCTATAAAGTCTAATTTATTTCGAACATTTCTAAATTTAATTTAAATAAAATCATTTATTTCATTTAAATTTATAAACAATGAATTGAATTTTGTTTAATTTATGTTCATTTAAATAATTGCACACATATGTATCATATACATATATGTATGTGTGTGCATGTGTAACATAACAATCCATGTAACTTATAACATGCCCGTATAAAAATGTCGGGATTTGCATCGCAATGAATATGTTAGCTCATCTTATATGTATTGTATGTTGTCCAAATAAATTTATGTGTATATATAAAATCGTTATTCAAATAAATATTAAAATAATATAAATATTTACTTATATAATGCATGTATTTAGTATATGTAAGAATAATATATGTATGTATGTATATTAAATTAGATATTAATTAGATAAGTATATAAATACATACATACAAGTATATATAACATATACATTTATATACATAATATACAAAGTTGTATTTTTTTATTAAGTATAATATACAAGTATATTATATAGTAAGAAATTTATATACGTATGTATGAATGTGTATGTATGTATGTATTTATATATAATTATATTTTAATATTTAAAGTATTTATAAATAGGTGTATTTAAATGTGTGTGAGTGTATATATTAATTAGATATTAATCAGAAAATGACTATATATATAGCTTATATATATGTATAATATAAAAAGTTGTAATTTTTTTATTAAATATAGTATACACGTATATTATACAATAAGAAAACTATATGTATGTATGTATCTGTATATAATTTTTATTAATATTTAAACTATTGATAAATATATGTATTTTAATACGTGTATGTGTGTGTGTGTGTTTATATAATTATATCAATTATGAAAATTAAATAATTTTATAGTATTCCAGATCCAATACACAGCACATAAAATATTTTATTATAATTTTATATTATTAAATTATACATATATTTGTCGAAAAATAATAAAATAATGCTAAAATTAATTTCGTTTCATATTTTTCAAATTTTAAATTTTTTGAAATTCAAATATGATATTGTAAAGTCACGAAAAAATTTCTATAATTTTCTATCGAAATTATTTTTTATTATTTAATTAATATTGACTGCATGCTTAAATGATTTTTAAAAAATAATAATATTGATTTTTAAATTCTTGGGAGTTAATATGGCGATGAAGAAATTTTCTAAATTTAAAATATAATTTTCAAAACATTTGTTATTTTGTATGAATTATTCAACTTATATTTTGATTTAAATAATATTAAAAATAGAAAATAATTACTAAAAAACATTTTGCTATTACATAAAACTATGATTAGTATAAATCTGCATATAACATAAGATCAATTTTTAACATGATATGATGGCACAATTAAATTATAAGTCTTTTAATTCACGTAATATGGCATATTAATATAAGTATAAAATGATAAAAATTAAAATAAATTTATTTGGCTGTGTATACATCTGATCGATATAAGAAATGTGTTTTTTTATTATATATACATACATACATATAACCATTCAATATGTGACAACATACATACATATAGGAATCCTACTTAACTAACAATATTATTATGATATATATAAACAAGCAATAGAATATTATACATAGACTATAAGTCATATGAAATTATAAACCATAACAAAACTTATGCCTTAAGGAACACCTTGTTATGATGAATATCCCTCTTTAGAACCCTTCTCAATTCGGCAGACTACCAATCTTTGAATTGTAGACCATTGACTATCCAATAGCTGTTGATTTGAAATTTATTTGAGATGAAATTGGTCGAAGCATTTGTTTAGGCGAATTTGGACAGCAAAGAGATAAAATGGCAGCCAAAAAAGTTATATACGTATTAGGGTTAGAAGTCCTTTTATAGTGGAAGGATTGGAGAGAAAGGTGGATCATATCTCTTATCCATTCTCCCTAAATCTGAGCCATCCATCTAAGATAATCATACCCCATCTTTTATCCACCCCCTACATGCTTGTTGCGGCATGTATCACCATACATTATAGCTAGGCTAATTATCATTTAGGTTCAAATAAATATTACTATATGATTTAATTACTTATTAATATCGCATATCGATCGATATATTTATAACTATAATAAATATATACAATAATATTTATTCCTCAAATCATATTCAAAATTTTATAACCAATATTTCATAAATATTAATTAATTTATAAATATTATAAACTAATTAAATCGTTTGGTCTAAAGAGAATTCATCATATCGATTGTGTGACTCGTTAGGTGTAAAGTTGATCAATGATTAACATTGAGGTATTCAAATGTTAACATACACACGTCACTTAGTTACTGGTGTGAGATTTTGGTCAAATTTTTCGCTTACTTAGTTTTTGTAAAATCCAATTTTAATCAATCAAGCGTCACTCGGTTGGGACATTTATTTACACAAATTCTCTTCGTCAAAACTATATCACTTTGGACTTATCGCATTTGGTAATGGTCAAAATTCTAACATCGTCCATATTCAACTCTATAGCCCAAAAATAAAGTCCTTGGTTTAATAGTAGTAGTAGTAGTAGTAGTAGTAGTAGTAGTAGTAATTAACTAAAATGCTCTTATCAAAGATTTTGACTTAGAGTTGGCTTGAGTTGACAGTGATACTAACCCATATAACAGAGGAGATGAATTCTCTTTTGAATATTGCTTCACTTCCAATTCTTCCACTCGATTCAACTATTGTCACTCGATGGACGTCGTTTCATTTGACTATAATTAAAGTAGAGCTTTCATATTAAAGATCAACGATATTCTTAAGTTGAGAGAACTATGTAATCGATATTTTCTATTTCACCTTATTTATATTAACCAACAGAAAACTATCAAGTGAGTCGTTCCATAGTTATCCAATAATTATCAGTATGTAATTACTAAGTGCCCCCAATAGTCACGAGTAATACTCCACCTAATATTTGGACAACAATTCTAGTCACAATGGATACATGGATACGCAGTCTCGATGCATCTTGACTAGAAACATTTAAAATAGTATATTCGATTTCATTGTGATAAATTACTTACAGTTACAAAACTTTGTAACTATTATCACAAAACATAATATTTATGGATTTTATTTTAAATATACTTTTATTTATTAATTAAAGCACATTACAATTATATAATAAAAGGAAAACACCTTTTATTTCGAACAAGATTGGTTATCGAATTAGACATATGCAACAAATTATATAATTTATCTAGGGCATACCTCTAGCTCTATAAATCTCCCAATTATACTTGGGATCAATCATGGAACCTTATTCCAAATTCTCCATGTTTGCACAAAAAATGGGCAAACACCTCCAAGTCGTATGAATTAGTTGATTTTATGTTGTTTCTAGTGATTTGGGTGATTTATGCAAATATATAAAAGGCAGGGACTAAACTGTAAAAGACACACAGATTTATAGTGGTTCGGCCAGAACGTGCCTACGTCCACTTTATATGTTATTCTCCTCTTCTATTCAGATTACAAGTACAAAGATTTGATTACAAGTAACTGAAAGCTGTTTGAAAGTTCTATCCGTGCTTGAGCTCTCAAACTTGTCTGCCATTGTTGTACCCCTGCCCCTCTATTTATAGAGTAAGGTTGGGGGCAGGGGTCTTGGATGTATATAGCTGCTGGTGGTCCTGGGCTGAAGCGATCTGGCCTGGTGACGTAGGTCCGGTAATGCCTTCTAGGCTTCGGTTCGGTGATAAGTGGATGGTCCGGTCCGGTGAGGCTTTGGACCGGTGATGGTAGCTTTAACTCTTGGTTTGGTGGTAGGAGGATGGATTTGGATCGGTAGAGATTGAGGTGGTATTGGCTCGGCTGGTGTTGGACCGGTAGGTGCTTGGTTCGGTAGGGAAGTGGATATGTGTCGGTTCGGTAGGAGGTGGTATGTTGTTTGGACCGGTAGTAGGTGGAGTGAGGGTTGGTCCGGTCGTAGGTTGGGGATGAGCTGGTTCGGTTGTCGTGGGATGTTGATTCGGTGGAACTGGTCGGGTGAGATGTTGGACCGGTGGGACTTGGTGGAGAAGTGGTTCGGTAGGAGCTAGGGAGTGGTTGGTTCGGTATGAGCTTGGAGGTGGGTTTGGACCGGCAGGTATTGGAGAAGCGTTGGCTCGGTGGTGGAAATGCACACAACACTTGCCTCCCAAAGTAGGGCATATGTTTAACATATGACGTGCTATGTTTCAGTTTGACATCCATATTCGGCCTGAGAACCGAACCGGCCGGTCCGGTTATACACCCTTCCCCTATAAGTAGAAACCACAGGCCTTCGTCTTTCCCAACTGAATGAGATAGCCAAGCCATCTTCTGAACTTCCGAATGAACACGTGCCGAATCAATCTTAGCTGACGGACCAGGCAAGTTTTCCCCTGCCGAATGACTCCTAAATGTTCTTTGTTTTACCGAACGAGTTAAATACCGAATGGTCATGATACCGAATGAACTTGATCCCGAATGAACACGAGAAACTTTCTTGCTTCATTTCTCTTCATCTTTCGTCCTAACAACGTGCTTTTGCTTTTGTGTTCGCAGATAAATGTCTCACAAAGTTGAAACTCGTTCAGAAAAGAGAAAATCTACGGATCGAGGTGAGCCTCCCGTTGTGCCCCCTGCCTAGCCAGGACCAGCGCGACAGGGACCTGCCCCGAGGTCATTAGTGGACGGATATGCCCTCAAGAGCTTCTGAACTCTCCTCCCGATTGCTTTCCGAGCTCCCTCAAAGAGGGACAACTTGATGTCATCGCTCGCTCCTTTGGGATTGACAGAGCGAGTATGATGTTGCCGGGAGATGGTGTGATGCCGTATGATCCTCCTGAAGGATATTTCGCCTATAGCCGATACCATTGCATGTGCGGGGCCATTCCTCCGATCAATGCCTGGATAGTCAGCTTCCTCACTTACTTGAAGGTGGCCCCATTCCAGCTTCAGCCCAACTCCTATGCTATCCTGGTGTGTTTGTTCATCATTTTTCAGAGGAAATATGGGCACCCCCTTCCAACCGAGAGATCCGGTATTTGTACAACTTGAGAGGCTATAAGAAGGGGTCTCCATACATCAGCTTGGAAGCGGCCGTGCCCTTCAAGCCGGTCCTGGATTTGTATTCGAAGCTCAGTATGTTCAAGAAAGAATGGTTCTTCATCAAGGATGACTCTATTTCCTTTCGTCTTTTCACTTCCGGCTGTAAGTTGAACTTCATTTATATTTTCCTTGTCTCGACCGCAATGCTTCTTCTTATATGCTTTTATTTCTTGCTAGCGACAGGTGGCTTTGCGGTCGTGGAGAATGATTCCTTGGCCCGGATGGCTGCGGAAATAAAGGCCATTTCGGGATGGGATAGGTCGGCTTCTTACCTGATCAGGAATGCCACTCTCCTGGAGTACAACTTAATTCTGCCACGTCAATCTGTGGTTAAGCAGAGAGATACAGCGGAGGAGAGGGCTGCCAAAGCTAAAGACGGGGCTACTACGAAGAGTAACAAGAGGAGACCTTTCTCGGTACCTCCAGTCGTCGGGGGGAAGAAGCTCAAGAGATCTGATGGACCCTCTCCCAGCACATGCCCGGATGTTCCGGAGGAGGAAAGTGGAGAGGAGGAAAGAGGCGAGGAGGAGAGCAGAGGCGATGGAGAGGGTGATGGTTGTAACGGTGGAGGAGGACAAAGTGGCAGTGGCATTGGTGCCTTGACCTCTGGGCAAGCAGGTGAGATTCAAGAGTGGACGGATGATGCCTTCCGTCAAGCCTTTGAGGGGTTGGGGGAAGGGCCGGCCTTGGTGGAGAAATCGAAGAAGTCTGATAAGGCCGGGACGGGTGCTAGTCTATCTTCTGAGAGTATTTCAGCTAAAGCAACTCCGGCGGTTCAAGGTGAATTCTTAACTCCTTTTTTAACTTCATATGTTTCTTGAATTATAGTCTCATGCATGCTTGTAACACTTGATTTTTATTCCAGGATCGGTTGAGGCAGCCAAGACATCAGACATTCGGCACCGTCTTGAGCAATTCAAACTCTTCAACGCTTCTGCTAAACCGAAACCCTCGACTGACCATTCCGGGAGCGTAGTCAGTTACCGTCCTGTTCTCGGAGTTATTGAAGAGGATATTCAAAAGAGAAAGAGGAGGCGCTCCATGTTCGAACCTTCACTTGGACCTCAACCCCCAACCCAGCCTATTCATGACATCACGGAGGAAGATACTGAGTCCATACCATCTCCGCATCTATCAGAGAATCCTTCTGTTACTCATATTGATCGTCCCGGCTTGGCTCGTAACCCATTTGCGGGTCATCCAGATCTGGAACCGAGTTCTCATGATATTTCCTTCGATGAGGTTACCGGTGAGCACCTACTACCCCGCAATCCTATGGTAAGGGTACTTGATGAGGCTAAGGCTTTGGATCTCGACTTGTTGACTACTCGGATTGTGACTAGGGGGATGAGGCCAAGGCAAACATCGATCGGGTGGCTGAAGAGACCAAGAAGTTAATGGAGCATCACGCCTGACTGGTCAAGGTTGGAGAGGAAATCGGAAGCGCTAACATTCGGCTGCGGCTAATGGTTTCTGATCAGGCCAAACAGCTTGCCGATCAGGCCATTCAGATCTCCCAGCATGAGGCGGCCTCCAGACGACTAAAGAAAACTATGGAGGAGGCTATTAGAGCCGAGCTGCGAAAAATGGAGGCCACCTGCAAGGAACGAATTGATATGGCCATTGCCACCGTGGATGAGGTTCGGAGAGCGGATCTTGAGCAGATAGAGGAGTTATCTGGGAAGCTTGAGGCCGCAGAACTTGCTCAAGCTAAGATGAAGGAGGAGATGGAGGCGATGCGGAAATCCCTTCAGGATGACTACTCGAGATACCGATTGGAGAGAGACGCTGCCGTTGCAAGGCTGTCGGCTTCTGAAGCCCGGATGAGGGAGTTTGAGGAGAATGAGGGGATGATGGATGAGATGCTTCAGGATATGTACTTCCGGACCTGGAAGCAGGGGCGGGTTATCCTGGATGGATGATTACCCCCGGGTTATGGCTAGGATTTTTCTTCGGGCTTTGGAGGAAGCTAAGGCTGATGCGGGTAAGGAGGGTGGTGCGGCCTTCAGAATGGATGCTGTCATGGCCCAGTTTACTGAGGAGGAGAAAGTGGCGGTGAAGGAGGGCATGCGGCTGCTTACCGCTGAGGAAGTAGGTGTGCAGTTGGAGGATGATGACCAGGGAGCGGATGTTGGTAAGTCTTACTTTTTAGTATTTTCATGATTTGATTGCTTATCTTTCATGACTATTGATGGATTCTCTTCTGAATTGGGCAGGCGGGACCTCTGGAGTACATGTGGGGAGTTCTGACCCTGCAGTTAAGTAGATCCGGATGGCGGGAAGGATAGAGGCGGAGCCCCGATGTAGTTGACTCTATTATTTGGTCTGTTTGACATTCCTGTATATACTAGTCCAAAACATTATTGTATTTTCAGGCTGTAATTATGTCATTGCAACGAACGTCTTTATGTAACTTTATAACATAAGCAGATTCTGTCATGTTCGAATGTGGTTGTTATTTTGATATGTTGCATAATAAATACAGCTGCGTGTTTATGCATGTGATTTAATCGTATTTGATGCTAAGTTTCTGCTCAAAATATTATTTCATGTCTTGCAATGTCAATATGATGTGTGAATAAATTAAAGCTACATATTTGTATACAAGAGAAGAAAGTACCGCCCTTCGTGTTTTAGTTGTAGAGGGTTGCTTTGAATGTCTTGCGTGACTGAGTATGAATGTATCTGAGTGTTCCGTCATCTGGATGTGAGTTCATATTTCCACAAGCGAGAGTTCCCCTATTTTGTGACCTGTACTTTAGGGATTGTTATATAGGATAGGAGAAAAGTTTTTAAATGAAATGGAAATATGAGAAACAGTAAAACTTCCAATCACGGAAGGCCGTCGATATGCTTAAGTTCGTGGCAAACGGGTTTTGTAGTCACTTTCCCAAGCTGTGGGTCTTGGAGACATTTGTCACCCAACTTACGCCTCCGCGGGGAGTTTATCTTTTTTACCACAGCCGCACTTAAGACATATCAGAGCCGAGATCGTGCATAGTAACTACCCGAGCCATTATGGCCCGTAATCGTGGGTATTATTCGATTTACTGTGGCCGGCTAGCGTGGGTGCCGATCGTCAACCGTGAACTACCCCTGGCTGGCCACACCTTATGTTGGGGCTTAAAGTAGGTTCACAGTTGCCGGCGAGCCGAATGCCGTAATGAGCTGCCATCGGCTATAGTCGGCCTTCTTGATGGCTTATAATCGGCTCATTACAGTTGGCTTTGAGGGCAGTCGTGAGCAATGAGTTAACCCGCAGCAGAGGGATGCTGGAGCAAAAGTGTCTCATTGGTGAGTGCATAGATTCGCATAGTACCTATTGGGTCTTGTCCAGGTGAGGCTGTGCCGTGAAGTGTCTTGAATGGGGATGCCATTACACAGGATTTTGTTCAACAGAAAAGGATACAGTTAACAAGCTGCCAGGATATAAAGGAACAAGTTAAAAAGAGACAAGTTTTTTAAAGTGGTTCGACACGAAAATTCCTACGTCCACTGATTCTCTTTGTTAATTCACTTTATATGGGTAGTACAAGTTAGGAGAAGTATCGACGAAGGTGTTGGATGTTCCATGCCCTCTGGAACACCTCTCCTTCTACTGTTGATAAAATATAAGCTCCGTTGTGGAGATCTTTATGAATTACATATGGTCCGTCCCAGATTGGATCTAGCGCTCCAGGGCACGGAAAGATCCGTTTGAGGACGAGATCTCCTTCTTGTAAGTTGCGGTGCTTGACTTTGGAGTTGTACTGTGCTGCTACTTTTTGCTTGTGAGCTGCTGCTTTAAGTGCTGTATTGTTCCTTCTCTCTTCAATTAAATCTAAAGACGTGTGGAGGAGTTCTTCGTTCTCTTCTGGGTTGTATTGGATCCTACGGTGGGAAGGCACTACAGTTTCAACTGGGAGCATGGCCTCTGATCCGTATGCCAAAGACAAAGGAGTATGCCCTGTTGATGTTCTGTAAGATGTGCGGTAGGCCTAAAGTGCCATAGGAAGTTCATCCACCCAAGCGCCTTTTGACTTTTCAAGTTTCTTCTTGATTAGGGTTTTGAGGATTTTGTTGACAGCTTCGACTTGTCCGTTTGCCTGGGGATAAGCCACAGATGAGAAGCTTTTGTGAATTCCATGCTCTTGGCACCAGTCGGTGAATTCCTCGCTGTCAAATTGAAGTCCATTGTCCGATATGATTTTGAGTGGAACCCCATACCTGCATAAAACATTTTTGATCAAGAAGTTAATAACTTTTGCCGAAGATATTTTATTTAGAGGCTCCACTTCCACCCATTTGGTGAAATAGTCGACTACCACTATGGCATATTTGGCTCCGCCTCGGGCCATTGGCAGTTCGCCAATCAAGTCAATTCCTCATACTGCAAAGGGCCAAGGGCTGGCCATTTGAGTAATTTCATTTGTTGGTAGTCCAGAAATCTTAGTGAATTTCTGACATCTGTCACATCTTTTGACGAAGTCTAAGGCGTCTTTGTTTAAAGTGGGCCAGTAATACCCGTATCGGAGTATTTTCTTTGCTAGAGTCTGCCCTCCGGTGTGATCTCCGCAACTCCCTTGATGGATGTTGGACAAGACTTCCCTGGCTTCCCTTCCAGCGATACACCTTAATAAGGGATTTGAGAAGCCGCGCCGATAGAGGATGCCTTCTTGTAATGTGTAGCGGGAAGCTTTCCTTAAGATTTTCTTGGCTTCGTTACGCCCGTCGGGCAGTGTGCCACTTTGTAAGTACTTCCGGATGGGATTCATCCAAGTTTCCTCTTCGATTGCAGCTATCATATTCATTGGCTCGTAACTCGGGGCTAGTTGCTTTGAAATGGTTATTGTTCGGGAAGCGATGTCGTCCGTCATACTAGCTTGCTTTGCCAGTTCGTCGGCCTCCTGATTCTCTTCTCGAGGAATGTGTTTGATTAAATAGTGATCGAATTGATTGAGCAGCAGCTTGGTCTTCTTTAGATATGCTGTGAGTCATTCTCCTCGAGTCTGGAATTCTCCTAGTATTTGATTTACAACAAGTTGAGAATCACTGTGAAGACATAGAGAGCTGACTCCAATCTCTAAGGCAAGTTCTAATCCAGCTATCAATGCTTCATATTCTGCGTCATTGTTGGTGGCAGTGAATTCCAACCTTAGGGCGTAGTGCAGCTTCCTTCCCCTGGGGGTGATTATCACAACACCTGCCCCCGAGCCTTGTTCATTTGATGCTCCATCTACGAAGAGATTCCACTTGATATCTTCTGCTATTTCAGATTGCTCCTTACCTTCGTTAGTAGTGATTTCGGCAATGAAATCAGCTATGGCCTGCCCCTTGATAGTGGTGCGAGGATGGTAGGTGACATCATATTGACTCAGTTCAATGCACCACTTAAGTAGTCGCCCAGAAGTGTCGGGGCGATGGAGTACCTTCCTTAGCCGTTGATCGGTTAAAACTCTGATGGAATGAGATTGGAAATAGTGTCGCAGTTTCCGTGACGTGATTAGCAAACAGTATGCTAGCTTTTCAAGTTTAGGGTATCTGGCTTCTGCCCCTGTAAATCTCTTGCTTACAAAGTATACGGGCCGCTGCGCGCGGTTGTCTTCTGTCACCAAAGCGGCGCTTAAAGCATGGGACGACACAGCAAGGTATAGGTATAGTTCCTCGCCTTCATTTGGATTTGAGAGTACTGGTGGTCTCTGGAGGTGTTCGATTAAGTTAAGGAAGGCTGTCGAGCATTCGTCAGTCCATTCGAACTTTCCTTTGTCTTTCTTTAGAGCTTCAAAGAAAGGGATGCATTTGTCGGTTTCTTTAGAGATGAACCTTCTTAGGGCGGCCACTTTCCCGTTTAGGCTTTGCATCTCTCTTCGAGTGGATGGTATCTTGATATCTTGCAAAGCTCGAACTTGTTCGGGGTTTGCTTCAATCCCCCTGGCATGGACGATGAATCCCAAGAACTTTCTCGACGATACTCCGTAGGAGCACTTTAGAGGGTTCAGCTTCATTCCATATCGGCGAAGTACTTGAAACATCACGTCCTGGTGGTTTATATGATTGTTGGATTTCTTCGATTTTACCAGCATGTCATCCACATAAACTTCCATAGTTCGTCCTATTAGTTCCGCAAACATCTTGTTGACGAGGCGCTGATAAGTAGCTCCGACGTTTTTAAGTCCAAAAGGCATTACTCTATAGCAGTACAATTCCCGGTCAGTGATGAAACTAGTGTGGTCTTGATCGGGGGCGTGCATAGGGATCTGGTTATATCCTGAGTATGCGTCCATAAAGGATAAGAGTTCGTGTCCGGCTGTGCTGTCCACGAGCTGATCGATTCGGGGGAGTGGGAAGCAGTCCTTCGGACAAGCGTCATTTAAGTTGGAGAAGTCGATGCATGTTCGCCACTTCCCATTAGCCTTTTTTACCAGTACCGGGTTGGCGATCCATTCTGGGTAGATGGCTTCTCGTACGAAGTTATTGGCAAGTAGGTTCTTTACTTCTTCCTCGAGGGCTGCTGATCGTTCTGCCCCCATACTTCTCTTTTTCTGTTTTACTGGCATCTTGGTAGGATCGATGTTTAGTACGTGGCATGCTATGTCTGGGGAGATTCCAGTCATGTCAGCGTGCGTCCATGCAAATACATCTAAGTTGTGACGGAGAAAATCGACGAGTTGATCCTTCAATTCTGCTTTTAGCTGAGATCCGATTTTCAATAGTCTACTCGAGTCGTGTTTGTCTACAGATACAAACTCCATAGCCTCTACAGGCTCGGCGGTAGCCTCCTTCTCTCCGTCCCTGGGGTCTAGTTCGTTGAAAGGATCACTTGTATATCGAAGAGGAGGGGCTTTCTTTAGTTGCTATGCTTTCGAGTTTTTCGTGCAGAGAGCAGTCTCTGCATTCTTCCCTTCATCCTTCCTACGGTTGTTGCGAAGTTCAGTTACATAGCAATCTCGAGCAGCGTCTTGATCTCCCTCTACTTCCCCTATTCCGTTGTCTGTTGGAAACTTCATCTTTAGACACCATGTGGCCAGGACAATTTGGAAGTCGGACAAGGCTGGTCTTCCTAAAAAGGCGTTGTAGGCAGAGTGGTTATCTATCAGCACAAATGTTTATTTTCGCACAACGGAGTGGGGATGGCTTCCTATTTCGATAAAGAGGTCCAGTTGCCCTAGGGGCATCTTCGGATCTCCAGTGAAACCGTGAAGTGGTTTGTTGCAGGGAGACACATCCTTCATTGACAACTTTATTTTTTCGAAAGCATGTTTGAACAGGATATTTACTGAGCTTCCAGTGTCTACTAGAATTGGAAAACTTCGGCTGGACCGAACCATGCAGAGATGACCATAGGATCCGTGTGAGGGTATTGCCTTCCCTCTAGGTCACGTCTACTGAATGTGATGTCATCATTCTCTTTCCGCTTCGGGTGGCGCTCTTCTGTAATGGAGTTAACGCAGTCTTTTTTGTTTCTAAGCGACTATCCATATCTCTCCATCTCTGCCCAGCTTCTGTCGGCGACGTGTGGTCCTCCTGATATGGCATGAACCACTATTTTTTCCCGACTGGAGCCACTGGTGTTGTGATTTCCTCTGCCCATCTCCTGGGGAGGTGGGCTTGGGTTTTCATTGGCAGGAGTTGGAGTCCTGTTTTGATTTTTCACATAGCGTTCCAGTTTCTTCCTTCTGATGTGTTCTTCAATTAAGTCCCGGAGATGATGACATTCATTGGTATCATGCCCATGAGATTCGTGGAAACGGCAGAACTTGCCCGACTTAATTGCGTTATCCGATTCTTTCTTGTGCGGGGGGCGTTTGTATCTAACTTCATCTCGAGTGGCCAAGAAGATGTTTTCGATAGTCTTATTGAAAGGAGTGTAGGATTCAAATCTTGGTCCTGGTCGATATAGACGTTTTTCTCCCTTCTTGCCCCCAGCATTGTCTCTGGAGCCATCTCTTCGAATGTCCTTTGCTGCAGTGGGGGTGCTACCATGAGCTGTCTTAGTTTGTTGTCCTGACTGTCTTTCAGTGGCAGCGTCTTCAAGCCTCGTATACTTCCCGGCTTCATGGAAGAAGTCAGGTAACGTAGCTGGTTTTTCTTTTGTTAATCTTCTAGAAAATTTTGTATCCGGATGTACACCACTGCAGAGGGCCATTAGGATAAGTTTCTCGTCGGCATCTTGGACTGCGACCGCTGCGGCGTTGAATCGGGTTAGATATTGTTGCACTGTCTCTCCGGGTTTCTGTACTGTCTCTCCGGGTTTCTGTTTGATATTAGATATGGAATACCCTTGGGTTGTTCCACATGAATGCGGAACTGGCTGATGAACTTTTCTTTCCACATTTCCTATGAGCTGATGGACCCTTGGGGGTAGGTGGCAGAACCAGGAGGTAGCTAGATCTGCCAAGAAAAGTGGGAAGCATTTACACAACACTCCCTCCGTTGCTCCACTCATGAGCATATGCTGGGTGTATCTCTGTAAGTGTACGATGGGGTCAGAGGTTCCCTTGTAAGGTTCCATTGTTGGCATTTTCCATTCCTGGGGGGTGATGGCAGTTTCGATATTACGGGTGAAGGGGCTGGTTACCCTAGCGCCTATCCCCCGATCCCTTTGGTCCCGTTGGACGCATTCTCTGAACAATCGCGCCATCCTTTCATCAGAATTTGGGGCAGATAGGAATGAGTTTGGTTCTTCCCTGCGGGATTGATTCCGTCCAAACGACTTATAGGGATGGTATCGTCTGTCACTCCTAACATTCTCCAATGGCTGCCTCTGGTCTTCTCGGAGCACGCTGGGGTCAGCCACAGTTGGCCCTTGCCTTGATCTTCCCCTGTTGGGTTCTCTTCTCAGCACTTCCTTGGGTCCAACTTCGGGCTGGACTCCAGCTCGGCCCCGTCTACTGGTGTTTCCATGGTTAGGTAGCATGACACGCTCAGCTACATCCGACCCCTGCCTGGCACCTCCCCCGTTGGGTTTGGTTCCAAGTGTTTCCTCGGGTTGGAATTCGGGCTGCGTCCGAGCTCGGCTCCTACCATTGCTGTTTCTGTTGTTAACCTCTTCGAAGAAGAAAGACCTTTGTCGTCTCCCAGATCCTCCAGACCAGGACTCATCCCATGATTCAGTGTTGCGGTTGGATTCTTCAACATCCCTTAAGCGTGACATGAGTTGGTCCACCAAGGCTTCTTGTTGAGATGTGAAGCGGTTAGTTACTTCAGCCACAACCCTGTCCAGATCCGTCCTTGTAATTGGTTGTTCCGTAGCAGGGGCTGTCGGATCTGCCTGATTTCCATTTGCTGTTGGAACCGGACGATTGTCTTGATTTTTGGTTACTGGATCTGGGATACTGCTAGTTGCAATGTTCTTTCCTTTGTTAGCATCTTTCTTCCATCCGGGAGGCATGTTTTCCAAGCAATGAACGATGTTAATAGGAAAAGGGTTGAGTGGGAGAAGCTGAAGCTTCGAGATCCTGGTTCTCAGTGAAAGCACCAAAAATATTTGCACAAAAAATGGGCAAACACCTCCTAGTCGTATGAATTAGTTGATTTTATGTTGTTTCTAGTGATTTGGGTGATTTATGCAAATATATAAAAAGCAGGGACTAAACTGTAAAAGACACACAGATGTATAGTGGTTCGGCCAGAACGTGCCCACGTCCATTTTATATGTTATTCTCCTCTTCTATTCGGATTACAAGTACAAAGCTTTGATTACAAGTAACTGAAAGCTGTTTGAAAGTTCTATCCGTGCTTGAGCTCTCAAACTTGTCTGCCATTGTTGTACCCCTGCCCCTCTATTTATAGAGTGAGGTTGGGGGCAGGGGTCTTAGATGTATATAGCTGCTAGTGGGCCTGGGCTGAGGCGATCTGGCCTGGTGACGTAGGTCCGGTAATGCCTTCTAGGCTTCGGTTCGGTGATAAGTGGATGGTCCGGTCCGGTGAGGCTTTTGGACCGGTGATAGTAGCTTTAACTCTTGGTTCGGTGGTAGGAGGATGGATTTGGATCGGTAGAGAGTGAGGTGTTATTGGCTCGGCTGGTGTCGGACCGGTAGGTGCTTGGTTCGGTAGGGAAGTGGATATGTGTCGGTTCGGTAGGAGGTGGTATGTTGTTTGGACCGGTAGTAGGTGGAGTGAAGGTTGGTCCGGTCGTAGGTTGGGGATGAGCTGGTTCGGTTGTCGTGGGATGTAGATTCGGTGGAACCGGTCCGGTGAGATGTTGGACCGGTGGGACTTGGTGGAGAAGTGGTCCGGTAGGAGCTAGGGAGTGGTTGGTTCGGTATGAGCTTGGAGGTGGGTTTGGACCGGCAGGTATTGGAGAAGCGTTGGCTCGATGGTGGAAATGCACACAACACTCCAATTGGTTTCCTCAAAGCCAATTGGGTCAATCCCTTAGTGAATGGGTATTCTATTATATTTAAATTATCTACTCTATCAATAAACTCTCTTCAATGCTGATAACTATCAATATCATATGGAACCAATTAGGAGTATGTCTCTCGACTTCCAGCGAACTCTAAGTTCTGTTACGAACTACATCACGAACTTGTTATCATATAATAATGTTATGAGATCTCAACATTCGGAATCATCCTCGGCTCAGTTATAAAATTGTGCATTTATTGTATATAGATTGCTTTTATTATGACACTATACAAGTCAATGTACTCGGCATTTTCGTTGAATCTCTATAATCTCTTTTATTTGGAACATTTCCAACTTAAAGATTCTTAACTTGAATTTTGTTATTGACATATTATACTCAATATTATTCATGAAGTTTGAGTCTGAACGTACCTTTATAAAGAGTTCCTTGTTTCTGTAAATAATTCTCTAGTATTTCGTAAATACACGAGAACACTCCAAACTACCATTATGTGATATCATTTTGGACTTGATATTTGCTTTATGTATCAAATATATAAACAAATTATGATATCGTAGATAACATAACATGTAAAATAATTCCAATTGTCAATGCATAAGAATCCATTGTACATATTCCATACTAAACATTTTAATAAGGTGTCCTTGCATATCGTTTTGGGACATTCCTAATATCTTTGGTAATTACTATAAAAGACATCAATTACAAATCCAACTTTTAGTATTAAAACAGCCAAAACTAATTTTAACACAAGTACATTGTTAAAATCAGTAGTTGTTGTTTTCTTATGATTTAAAAATGTCTACGTAGACAAGCACCATTATCCAAGTGGTTAATTGATTCGGCTTTGGTGCAAGAGGTCACAAGTCCGAAACTTGCTTTCGAATGTTTATTGCATGGGATATGTTGTCCCAATGATTTGTTGTATATAAAGTACCATTTCAAAAAAAAATGTCTATGTACCTTTTAACTTTTTTCTTATATGTACACACTTTCTCTGCACTTTGATTGACAATCAAACCGTTTAATATGTCTATCAAAGCATTTTTTCAATTTTTATGCTTATAAAGTGTACTTTCTATCAGTTCTTGGATCATATCCAAAAACCCCCAAAATCAATATCGCTCCAACTGACATCGAGACACGTTAGTTGTTATGTGCAAACAGTCTAGTCTAAATGTATATTTAGAAGTTTCTATTTCACTACATGTATACCAAAATCCAAATTCATTCTACGTGATAATTTTGTGAGTAAATCTGAATTAACATTAGTACGTTGAATAACGAATCTATTACACTGGTTTCAACAATTGAAATGTGCGAGATTATTCTTATCAACATTGTTCGTTAAACTCCAAGTGTATTACTCTCTTAAAGACATAATCGTGGCCAATGGATCACTTCCCTTTGGATACCAAAATCATATTTTGATAACATATTTGGAATCCCTTCAGATTTGCGCATCATACTATTTCATCAAGTTAATAATCTTGAAGGTTTAATTGACCAACCGAGGATTATTTATTCTTGATATTGACAAGAAACTCATAGTTTCTCTTTAACGTACAAGAATACTTATTAGACGTTCTAATGCACAAGAATACTTTAAGTCAATAATCCCGTATGATCCTGTAAACCATTCTTTGGGATGATATTAATTTAATCTTACGTGCTACTCTTAAGTACATGACCATGTTGAAAGAAGTTAACTCAACTTCACTCACAATTAATTGTGCTTTGTCTAACAAAGTTTGATTACTCATTATTGATACATTACTATGTATCACAAGGAGTAGTGACTTTGGGATTGAATCATTATCGATTTTTAGATACGGTTGGAACTCTTTCCAATATACTCACACATTCGATCAAATCGAATCATTTTTATAGCATATTACATTATTTACTTTCACTGTATATTCTGCGGGCTTACCATAGACTTAAACATGTGTATCAAATACACATATCCATGTCTGTGATAACTCAACGATAAATAAGATGAAGTACGTGGACATATTTGCTTCTCTTACTGCTTTTGGATCCAACACTATGTTCACTGTTTGTATATTTGCACGATTTCAACTCAAATTCAAGAGAATTTCATTTAAAAGCTGTTAAAAATGATTTTAAAGTATTTTGTTGCACACTTCACGGTCCAGTCTATGACATCCAACGAATGATTATCTTGAGTCAAATGAAAATTCGGTTGCAGATTACACTACTGATTTAGTTGGTAGAAAAATTACTAGTGGAACGTGATTTATGTAGAGATATTCAGTATTTGCATCATTTTCAAAGAAAATATATGCATATTTTTCATTTCAACTGATTTTCAATCAGCAGACATTTTCTTTTATAAAACCCTTTCCAGAAAATAGTTTCTGGTGACCTTGTTTCAGACTAGTCATTTTCGAAAATTTGAATTGATAGTTATTTTTTGGATTTGATTTTAAATGACTGCATTAACTAATCTGACTACCCACTGATTATCGAAAAGATAAATATTAATTAAAAAAGTGATGAATGTTGATATTAATCATATATTATAACTTGAGATAATATATCTAGTAAATTTCTTTAAAAACTTTAAACAAGATTTATAATAAATTTTGATGGGTAAAAATTCCATGACTATCACTATTGCTATCATATTTCTATCGACCATGGCTCATCAAAATCCAATATAGTATGTCAATATGTGGTATTTTAAATGGAAAATTATTCCTTTTTCATTTTACTATATTTTTAGCAAAAAAAAGCTTCCAAAGTATTCACTCTCATTTAAAAGTCCTTACGGTTATGCATGGGTGAATTACTTGAAATTTTTGATTATGTTCTTTCATTCTCATTTAAAAGTCTTCACGGTTATGCATGTATGGAACACATATCAAACTGATTATTAAATAGACAAGTTGATTCTAATCTCATTTAAAAGTCCTCACGGTTATGCGTGTTTAGAAGATACTTGAATTTATTTAAAAAAATAAAATTGAAAATACTACTAATCTCATTTAAAAGTCCTACGGTTATACATGGTTAGTAGTTATTCAAATTCATAGTATAAATATATCACAAATAGACACAGTTATATGATTTTACATCATTCCTATCATTCTAAAGTGGAATATGCGCCTAACAAAGTATTTATGATTTTTGTTTGATTTTTTTATTGAAATTTAATACTTATACTCAATTGGGTATTAATGTTATATTAATGTCTATCACTTTATGTCTATTTTTCCAACACTATTACTGTTTTGCTGATAACAAAAGGAGGGAGAAATGTTAAGATTTTGGCTAATAAAGGTCAAATGTTTTATTTTGTATTCTTTATTTGCATCTGGTTCATTTGCATGTTTTTATTTATTTTCGTGCATATATGAAGGGGGAGCTTTGTTGTAGAGAGGGAGCATTTAAATAGGGGGAGCAAATTGAATGATCAAATACATTTAATAAATTCAAAATCTTAAATATATGTTTGTTGTCATCAAAAGGGGGTGATTGTTAAATATGCTAGTGTATGATTTTTGTTTGATGATAATAAACATATATATATATATATATATATATATATATATATATATATATATATATTCATTTAAATGTATTTGTTATTGTACTATTTTATTTTCACATAGTTAAATAAATATTTGCTGAATAAAATAAATAACACGGAATTTAAATTCAAACAAATATTTTATTACAATTTTGAATAGTATAAATTTGAGCTCTCACTCTATATACACATTTTTCAATTACATTACAATTTCAGTCACATAACGTTTTTGACTATACATACATTTGCACCTCGCTACATATCATTCGTTCACTCATATTTGATCTTCAGCTGTATTCCAATTTGAATCCAGCATCTGAGTTATCTGCAAAATACACACTAACGCAGTAAAATTGAAAAAGAAATATTTGTGCAGTGTAAAATAAAATGTGTATTTTCGAAAATATTATTTGCCTCGTTTATTTGGGTTGTTTGTCATCATTTAATTTTGAGTTCATCTTACACGAACAGCTTGTGACATACACAGTATATCACTATGCATGCTACAAGGCCGTGCCCACCCATATACACTTGACAAAACTACATGGACAATTGAGCACAAGGTCAAACCTAAACAAAAGCTAGGTTCAACTCAAGTGAAATACAAATAAAGTACGACACGAGCACAAGGTCAAACCCGAGGCAAAGCTAGGATCAACTCAGATGCAATAAAAAAACACCACAAAATTGTAGAGCACTAGAATCCAAAAAACAACATAAACCACTGTCTCGGCCAAAACAACTAACCACACCAGACTCTAGAGAATGATGGACCAGACAAACTTAAGTGCACAAGGACAAAATGAACACACATTTAAAATATATATCAAGACTTGGCTGCATGGCTACTGCAATAAACTTCAGTGACTCGAAGTTTATATGGAAATATGCAACTGAATACAAGTGCATAACAGAACCCAGGCCAAATGAAGACAACAGCAGACACATGAAGACTGCAATAAAATGATGTATATATGAATTTCCAAATCAACAACAGTTCAACATGCTCAAATGTATACAGCGAAGTCATGAAACAACTTCAACCAGATACATTGAGCAAGATGATCTGCCTCGAAGCAACAACTCAATGCAAACACATATTGTCAAACACAAGAACAGACCATCAAACACAGTGTAGCTCAAAGGTTCATTTGAATCCATACTAAAATCAAGTGCACATATGAAGTGGAGAAAATATACCAGTTCAACGATATGCAGACAGTTTCAAAAGGACCACAACAATGAAGTGATCTGTAACGACCATATTTGTAAACATTTAAAAGTATTAAATTAAATAAGATTTTTGAATAAAATTGTTAGAAAAAAAATTAAGACTTTACTGATACAAATTAAATTATAATACAAGCGACGAGCTTAAGTAAAATTTCTATTAATGAAACATGTTTGCAATAATGTAAGGATGATAACAAATTCTAGTGTGTATTTTAATAACATTGGTTTGAGTGAAATTAACTATTGTCTGAATGTAAATTCCAATTGATTGGAATAATAAATGTTAATAAGGAATAATAAATGTTTCTTTATAAAAGAAGAAATTATATGTTTATTTATTTGAAATGTTTGGTAGTTGAAAGATTGATTGCAGAGATGAGAAACCATTATCTGGTAAGAAATATATAATTCTTGTTTGTATCTAATAGTGTATAAATATGTTTAAATTACTATTAGACAGGAAATAATTGTTCTATTCCTCATTACCTTTATCTTGTCCATTTTGAAAGTCATCTTTGTAAACAACTGAATTAATGTAATTGAATAATTTCAATTAATGATAGAGAGGACAACAAATTGTAAATTAATAGGTGTAATTAAACGCAGCTTGTGTTTTGTGAATATAAAAGGAAAGTTGGTTTAATGAAAAGAACATTTATGTCAAATAAAATGAATGTTTTATTTGTGAATGCACATTTAGTTTCATTAAAATATAGAATAGAACGATTGATTTAAAGGAAGAAATATATGTATATTTGAACGGTGTTTTAGCATATAGATGGATTACAAGAGTAGAAAAATAATTTATTTAAATAAGTTATTTATTATCTGTTGTATGAACAACAAATTTATAAACGTGTTTAAATGACTAAAGGAAACAATTATTCTATTTTTCATCCATTTTAGTTGTCTGTTTTGAAATTTAACTTTGTAAGTAATTGCAAATAATGTAATTGAAATATTTCAACCAGGAGGAAAGAAAACGTTGATTGCAATTAATAGATTTAATAAAAGAAACGCACCTTTTGTGTTAAACAGAAAAGATGTTTAAATGGAAACAAAAAATCATTTTCGGAAAACCAAATTGAACATTTTCATTTTTATGGTAAGTAATTTTATTAATTATGCATAGAAAAAAAACTAAATGCGTACAAATTTGAATATTATATGAGTTAGTGAAGTTAATTTGGTTACATTTCATAAATTGAATTTCAAAAAGGTTATGCAATGTACACGGTCCCTTCATTTCTTTTATTATTAATTGTTGCATATACGTTTTAAAATAGTTACCTCATTATTAATACTTGATCCGTTTATTTATCCTTCTGTTTAATACACAAGCCTAGACTTTTAGGTTATATTTAATTATTAACACCTTATTTTCGCATATAAAAAATTTCATTTTCCTTTGGTTTGCAAACTTTTCCATTTCTACGTACATTTCTTTATGCATTATTAATGCCTAAATCTTTCAAAATAAAATGTGACATTTATTTTTTCTCCACCTTAATTTCCTAATTATTAAATAACCTGTAGCTTTTTCTTTCATTTGTAGTGTAAATTTGCGTTCTATATTTTTTTTGGCAAAGTCTTATCGGGTTTGTTTTAGACTAATGGGGTCCTTAGTAAACTAAAAGACCCTAGGAACCTTAAGAGATTTTGGATCCTTCCTTTTCTCACACATTGACCTTCTATTTTTCCATCGAAATAAAACCAGGTACGTACAAAAATTGCTCATTTGAGAAACTTTCCGCGTACACTTCTTCTTTTTCCTTAAATCTGCAGAAAACTCAAACCGCAAAAAAATCCTAAATCTCCAAATCAATTTCCATCCTTCCTCCTTAAAAACCTAGCCTACCACTCTCCTCTTACCGCCACCCACCTGCATCACAACCCACGACGGTAACCCATAGCCAAAGCCCAATCTTTTCTCTTCTCTTCTTTCTCTTTTTTTCCCCTTTTCCCTTATTTCCATGGCTTCTATATTCCAATAAATTACTCCAAATCAATTTTTTTTTGAAACCGTGTATAATTTCAATGGCAACAACTTTGTTGTTGAACTCTTCTTTCCATTTCAAATATTTCTATATTAAAAACTCTACTTTTCAAGTCCTTTCCCGAGTCCAGTTTTGGACGAAAACACACCATATTGTATCAAACATATCTCCTTAAGTAATGAACCAAATTATGTGATTCTTTTTTTTAAATCACTTTTTTTCCAATGGCCTCAACTTTCATTTAGATCGGTTCTTCAAATTCCTTAACTTTCTATGCCAAAAACATAAATCTTTTCGATGTATATTTGAACTCAGATTTTCAACTCAAAAAACACCTCTGTTTGTTTTGACCATAGATTCCTCAAGAAAAAAGCTTTTTGAGTGATTCTTTTTTTGAAATGAAGAGAAAAGAATTTGCAACAACTTTCTATTTAGTCACCTTCGTAGATTCAGTAATAATATGTTGGCCCGTATATTTTCTTAAAGATGGCATAGTTTTTGGTTTGTCCACTGTTCAAATTTGGGCATTTAATTGGATTTTTAGTCGTCTATAAATCAAAGGTGAGTGTTTTAACCCACACAGAACTACTAAATTATCTTATGTTGGTTAAATACGATTTATGATGTGATTAGAAGTTTATTAATTATTGTTTGGTGTTTTAATTTGTCATTTAGATTTAATTTGAATTGATATTGAATTTTATAGCCATGTAATAAATATTGAATATAATTTATAGTTAAACACCTAATAATGATAACCAATTAATTGTTATGATTTATTTGCTAATTTGGATGTTGATTGTGACGTATGTTATTGGTTGAAATTTTGGATAATTGGACATTTATTTATGCTTATATCTCTATTATCCTATGGATTGAAATAATACATACTCGAATGATCTTTTAGATTAGGGAAATCGTTTTGGGTTGAAATGATAAACCCGAGAGGTTTTCATTGATTTGAAAATTTTAATTTTAGATATTGGTTGAAGTGATATATATATATATATATATATATATATATATATATATATATGTCCATAAAATTTCTTGAATTTGGATTATGTATTGTAGTTGAATTATTTAAAAGGTTTATGTTAAACTTTGAATTTTTAAATTAAAGTGGTTAAAATTAATACCTCGAATTGTTTTAAATCTTTTGATAATTATATTCACGTTGTACACTTGATAGGAGATGGAAAATCCCCTAACATATCTGAAGTCATTGCACTCACCTTTTAGTTTGGATTACTTTTACTAACATAAGATCTTTTAGTTCTGACTCAAATGTTTTGTTTTCATTAGCTCGGGTCAGTCTGAGCTTTTCAGTGTATTAAAGACTATTTTTTGGAGGACGAAGACGAAGATTCAGTATATTATTACTACTTATTATAATTATTCTACTACATCATGTATTCCGCTGCATTATTTGTTTATTCCTGTTGTATGTTTAACTCTGATTTGAATTGTAAAAGTGCAATCACATGTTATTTGTAAAACAGCTTCATGAACTGTTTATTTGATTATTATATTTTGTCATTCCACTACGAGATTCTGTATTTTATTTTTCCCTCTTTTATTTTATTTTATTATTTACCCCATTAACAATCCTCCCTTTTGAATGGTTTGAATTAGACATGTGTGGTTTATTGTCGATTTAAACCGTCTATAAAGTTGGGTCGTTACATGATCAGAAGCATACATATATACAAATGCAAATACGCGTACATACATACTTATATATAGGCAGTACACATGTAAACAAAGACCAATGAACAGTGAAGTGCAACAAGACCACCCCCAAATCAACTATCAATACATCAGGTGCAGTCATAAAGTAACACAGTGTTGAAATAGAAACCAGAGGCACACTGGAATATGTAGTGCAAAAAAGTGGACAGTGCAATCAACCAAACTACAACTACCAATTTGAACAAAACATATACAACATCACCAGGTTAAATGGAGGAAAGGCTAAAGCTTCAAGCAAACTACGTGGTGCAGCAGACTCGAATATCAGTGGCACCAATGATGATACAAGTGCAGTGCAAAGCAACAACTTAATCAAACTCGAAAATCATACTCAAGTAAATCACGACAAGAGACATCAACAGATCAACAACACATACATACACACATACATATGTATGTATGTATGTATGTATGTATGTACATATATGATGACACATATTTGAGTTAAAACAAAAACCAGAGCTAGTATATCAGACTGCAACGAGACTCAAGTACTACCAGGGTCCATCAAGCAACAACAAAGTGTACATGTAAACTAGAAAATTCCACACAAAGGAGTTAAGGTCGAAATCAATCAGAGTTTATCAAGTCCAGTATATACATGATGCAACAAACATACATGTATATATATATATACACACAAACATGCATACACACATGTATACACACACACATAAATATATGTGTGTATATATATATATATATATGCATGCACGAATAAACATTGCGGTTCGAAAAACAAGTCAGAGCAGTTTATAGCTTTACAGAAATCTGGTAGCAGTTTCAAATTAGGGTAGCGATTTTTCAAACAAAGGCAATAATTATGTCAAGCCAAAATCAAAGCCGTGATGACCAAGATAAAAATAGAACAAGCCAAAATCAAAGCCGTGGTGACCAAGCAAAAAAATCGAATCGAATAAGTCAAAATCAAAGCCGTGATAACCAAGCAAAAGTATATACGAAATTGAACTAGTCAGGATGAATCACATATATTCGATGAAAATCAAACGGCCAAGCTAAAATTATCAAATGAATTCAAATAATATATTCGATCGAAAATTTAGGATTTTCAAACCTATAAAACCCATTATCATCATCGGTATATTGCAATCGAGTTCAAGCATATCAAATGGGAATAAATAAAGTAAATCGCATACTAGTTCGTTCAAATCGAACTCGACGAATTGAAGCAGCCGTTCGCAAATCAAAGAGACGATCGATCAATAAAGCAATCATGAGAATATCAATTCAATCGATCAACAATCCATCGCTACTTGAATTCCAGAAACCCTAAATTTTTGAAAGAGGAAATTAGTTGGAAAAGATTTTTAACTAAACTGCTATTCTAATTTAGCCATGACATCGTTTTTTCTAAAATCCATTATCATCATCGGTATATTGCAATCGAGTTCAAGCATATCAAGTGGGAATAAATAAAGGAAATCGCATACTAGTTCATTCAAATCGAACTCGACGAATTGAAGCAGCCGTTCGCAAATCAAAGATACGATCGATCAACAAAGCAATCATGAGAATATCAATTCAATCGATCAATAATCCATCGCTACTTGAATTCCAGAAACGCTAAATTTTTGAAAGAGGAAATTAGTTGAAAAGATTTTTTAACTAAACTGCTATTCTAATTTAGCCATGACATCTTTTTTTCTAAAATCTTTGGAAAATGATTTGAAAAGATCAAATTTGTTGTAAAAAAAGATTGGAACTCATTTAGCACAAGTCGTAGAGCTAAAAGAGTGCACCAGCCGGGAATCGAACCCGGGTCTGTACCGTGGCAGGGTACTATTCTAGCACTAGACCACTAGTGCGTAATGAATTATTTAATCTGTTACTTTTACTTAATTTGAACTATTTATATTAAATAATATTAATCACACTTGAATTGCAGAAATTCTAACGCTTCTTATGATTTATGTTTGATATTTTGTCTACTATTTTCATGTGACCTTGATATTTTTTGTATATGTTTAAAATGGTTTAGTATAAAATTTATCCAAAACTAAAATATCGGGGATTATATTTGGATAAGGTAGCGAAAATAGAAAAGTACCACAATTAGGAATTAAACTCGAAGTCGTGCAGTGGTAGACACCATTAAACCGTCAATAAAGAATGATGTGTCAAACTTTAATTATTTACTTTTTTTTTGAAATTATCTATAACAATGTTTAATTGAATGCTTTATATCACATTTACTATTTTTTTGATTTTATTTTAAATTTAATTTTCAACTATATGCACTCGTTCTTTAATATTCTATGTCATGTGGAAACATTGCCTGCTTTACTAAATGATTGATTCGGCAATACTTCAAACTAAGACTTGTCATCAAATAAAAAATGTGGTATGTACGAGTCATAGGCATAAGTTAGTTATGTCGAGGTAGAGTGGTTATCATTTGTATTTTTTGCATTGTTTTGATCAGTTCTATCTCTTGGTGCAATATAAATTATTGAAACTGATGGCGTGGCAAAAAACATGACCTGACAAGCGCACAACTTCAAGAAGGTTTAAAAGCTCGAGGGTGATAACCTTTAGTTTTTTATTCAGTTATTCAAAGTAATAAGTTAATACGAGTATAATCTAGTAACATTGAATCAATTAATGCAACAAAAATGTAAACTATCATTTAAAAATACGTTATTGTAGTAAATACACGTATTTTATGGATGCGTACATATTGGTTGTGATTGCTGGATATTATGCAACAATTTTTACCCCTTATATAAAGGATAAAGTATAATAAGATCCACATTCGAAGAATTTTTGTGATCAATGATCCTATAATCCATACGATAGAAAAACTAGTATATGTAGTATCGATTGGTTCCGTTGGACGTAACAAAACAATATATGTTTATAAGAAGAAAATTATAACGAGACACGTGGTCGAGAATCATTTGATTCAAATGCTCGGGTGCTTTATATGGGCCAAAAATGCGAGTGCATGTATACATACTTGCTTAAAGTTTTAATGCTAACGCAAGATATGAAAATCCTCGCGTGGTAAAGTGATCCCACCATATTAGAAGTTGCATGATGCATTAATTGACACTTATTTTTGTGACTTTGTTATTGTTATTTTAATGCCGAATAGCTAAAAAACTTTTCAAACTTAAGAAGTGCAAAGATTGTAAATAATATTGGAGAAATACATGCATCAGATTCTGTTGGCGATAATGACTATCTTCGGCTGATTCGTGGACTATGTCACTTTCTGTAAGAGGTTTTGGCGATCTGCTCTATGGTGCAAGCAGTTCGTATCAATCGCCGCCGCCTCTAGGATAAAGCAACCTCTAAAAAGTTTAGTGGTATTAATTCGTTTACACGTACGAAACGAGTCATTTTGCACTCAAAAATACTGCTTGGATTTATAAAAAAACGAATGAATGTTGTTCTTCCTGTCTCGTCTACTTATCAGTTAAGAAAGCAGATTGTTAAATAAGGGGAGCAAATTGAATGATCAAATACGTTTAATAAATTCAAAATCTTAAATATATGTTTGTTGTCATCAAAAGGGGGAGATTGTTAAATATGATAGTGTATGATTTTTGTTTGATGATAATAAACATATATATATATGTTCATTTAAATGTATTTTTTATTGTACTATTTTATTTTCACATAATTAAATAAATATTTGCTGAATAAAATAAATAACATGGAATTTAAATTCAAATAAATATTTTATTACAATTTTGAATAGTACAAATTTGAGCTCTTACTATATATACACATTTTTCAATTACATTACAATTTTAGTTGCATAACATTTTTCACTATACATTCATTTGCACCTCGCAACATATCATTCGTTCACTCATGTTTGATCTTCAACTGTATTCCAATTTGAATCCAGCATCTGAGTTATCTGCAAAATACACACTGACGCAGTAAAATTGAAAAAGAAATATTTTTGCAGTGTAAAATAAAACGTATATTTTTGAAAATATTATTTGCCTCGTTTATTTGGGTTGTTTGTCTTCATTAATTTTGAATTCATCTTACACGAACAGCTTGTGACATGCACAGTGTATCACTGTGCATGCTACAAGACCGTGCACACCGATATACACTTGACAAAACTACAGGGACATTTGAGCACAAGGTCAAACCTAAACCAAAGCTAGGTTCAACTCAAGTGCAATACAAATAAAGTACGACACGGGCACAAGGTCAATCTTGAGGCAAAGCTAGGATCAACTCAGGTGTAATACAAAAACACCACAAAATTGTAGAGTACTAGAATCCAAAAAAATAACATAAACAACAGTCTCAACCAAAACAACTAACCACACAAGACTCTAGAGAATGATGGACCAGACAGACTCAAGTGCACAAGGACAAAATGAACACACATTTAAAATATATATCACGACCTAGCTGCATGGCTACTGCAATAAACATCAGTGACTCGAAGTTTATATGGAAATGTGCAACTGAATACAAGTGCATAACAGAACCAGGCCAAATGAAGATAACAGCAGACACGTGAAGACTGCAATAAAATGATGTATATATGAATTTCCAAATCAACAACAGTTCAACATGCTCAAATGTATACAACGAAGTCATGAAACAACTTCAACCAGATACATTGAGCAAGATGATCTGCCTCAAAGCAACAACTCAATGCAAACACATATTGTCAAACACAAGAAAAAGGAAACAAATGCACTCAGACTTAAAGTAACTGGACAGACCATCGACCATAGTGTAGCTCAAAGGTTCATTTGAATCCATACTAAAATCAAGTGCACATACGAAGTGGAGCAAATATACCAGTTCAATGATATGCTGACAGTTTCAAAAAGACCACAACAATGAAGTGATCTGTAACGACCGTATTTGTGAACATTTAAAAGTATTGAATTAAATAAAAATTTTGAATAAAATTGTTAGAAAAAAAATTAAGACTTTACTGATATAATTTAATTATAATACAAGTTATGAGCTTAAGTAAAAAAATTTTAATGAAACATGTTTGCAATAATGTAAGGATGATAACAAATTCTAGTGTGTATTTTAATAACATTAGTTTGAGTGAAATTAACTATTGTCTGAATGTAAATTTCCAATTGATTGGAATAATAAATGTTAATAAGGAATAATAAATGTTTCTTTATAAAAGAAGAAATCATATGTTTATCTATTTGAAATGTTTGGTAGTTGAAAGATTGATTGCAGAGATGAGAAACTATTATTTGGTAAGAAATATATAATTCTTGTTTGTATCCAATAGTGTATAAATATGTTTAAATTACTATTAGATAGGAAATAATTGTTTTATTTCTCATTACATTTATCTTGTCCATTTTGAAAGTCATCTTTGTAAACAATTGAATTAATGTAATTGAATAATTTCAATTAATGATAGAGAGGACAACAAATTGTAAATTAATAGGTGCAATTAAACGCAGCTTATGTTTTGTAAATATAAAAGGAAAGTTGGTTTAATGAAAAGAACATTTATGTCAAATAAATGAATGTTTCATTTGTGAATGCACATTTAGTTTCATTAAAATATGGAATAGAACGATTGATTTAAAAGAAGAAATATATGTATATTTGAATTGTGTTTTAGCATATAGATGGATTACAAGAGTAAAAAAATAATTTATTTAAGTAAGTTATTTATTACTCTGTTGTATGAACAACAAATTTATAAACGTGTTTAAATGACTAAAGGAAACAATTATTCTATTTTTCATCCATTTTAGTTGACTGTTTTGAAATTTAACTTTGTAAGTAATTGCAACTAATGTAATTGAAGTTTTTCAATTAGAAGGAAAGAAAATGTTGATTGCAATTAATAGATTAAATAAAAGAAACGCACCTTTTGTGTTAAACAGAAAAGATGTTTAAATGGAAACAAAAAATCATTTTCGGAAAACCAAATTGAACATTTTCATTTTTATGGTAAGTAAATTTATTTATTATGCATAGAAAAAAAACTAAATACGTATAAATTTGAATATTATATGAGTTAGTGAAGTTAATTTGGTTACGTTTCATAAATTGAATTTCAAAAAGATTGTGCAATGTACATGGTCCCTTCATTTCTTTTATTATTAATTGTTGCATATACGTTTAAAATAGTTACCTCATTATTAATACTTGATCCGTTTATTTATCCTTCTGTTTAATACACAAGCCTAGACTTTTAGGTTATATTTAATTATTACCACCTTATTTTCGCGTATAAAAAATTTCATTTTCCTTTGGTTTGTAAACTTTTCCATTTCTACGTACATTTCTTTATGCATTATTAATGCCTAAAGCTTTCAAAATAAAATGTGACATTTATTTTTTCTCCACCTTAATTTCCTAATTATTAAATAACCTACAGCTTATTTCTTTCATTTGTAGTGTATATTTGTGTTATATTTTTTTTTTTGCAAAGTCTTATCGGGTTTGTTTTAGACTAATGGGCTCCTTAGTAAACCAAGAAACCCTAGGAACCTTAAGATATTTTGGATCCTTCCTTTTCTCACACATTGACCTTTTATTTTCCTACCGGACTAAAACCAAGTACGTACAAAAATTGCGCATTTGAGAAACTTTCTGCATATTCTTCTTCTTCTTCCTTAAATCTGCACAAAACTCCAAACCCCAAAAATCCTAAATATCCAAATCAATTTCCATCCTTCCTCCTTCAAAACCCTAGCCGACCTCTCTCCTCTTACCCCCACCTACCTCCATCACAACCCACGACAGTAACCCATGGCGAAAGCCCTATCTTTTCTCTTCTCTTCTTTCTCTTTTTTCTTTTTTTTTCCCTTACTTCCATGGCATCTATATTCCAATAAATTGCTCCAAATCAAAATTTTTGAAACCATGTATAATTTCAATGGAAACAACTTTGTTGTTGAACTCTTCTTTCCATTTCGAACATTTCTGTATCAAAAACTCTACTTTTCAAGTCCTTTCCCGAGTCCAGTTTTGGACGAAAATACACCATATTGTATTAAACATATCTCCTTAAGTAATGAACCAAATTATGTGATTCTATTTTTCAAATAATTTATTTTTCCAATGGCTTCAACTTTTTTTAGATCGGTTCTTCAAATTCCTTAACTTTCTATGCCAAAAACTCAAATCTTTTTGAAGTATATTTGAACTAAGATTTTCAACTCAGAAAACACCTCTGTTTGTTTTGACCATGGCTTCCTCAAGAAAAAAGCTTTTTGAGTGATTCTTTTTTTGAAATGAAGAGAAAAGAATTTGCAACAACTTTCTATTTAGTAACCTTTGTATATTTAGTAATAATATGATGGTCCGTATATTTTCTTAAAGACGGCATAGTTTTTGGTTTGTTCGCTGTTCAAATTTAGGCATTTAATTGGATTTTTAATCGTCTATAAATCAGAGGTGAGTGTTTTAACCCACACACAACTACTAAATTATCTTATGTTGGTTAAATTAGATTTATGATGTGATTGGTGTTTTAATTTTTCATTTAGATTTAATTTGAATTGATATTGAATTTTATAGCCATGTAATAAATATTGAATATAATTTCTAGCTAAACACCTAATAATGATAACCAATTAATTGTTGTGATTTATTTGCTAATTTGGATGTTGATTGTGATGTATGTTATTGATTGAAATTTTGGATGATTGGACATTTATTTATGCTTATATCTCTGTTATCACTATGGATTGAAATAATACATACTCGAATGATCTTGTAGATTAGGGAAATCGATTTGGGTTGAAATGATAAACCCGAGAGGTTTTCATTGATTTGAAAATTTTAATTTTAGATATTGGTTGAAATGATATATATATATATATATATATATTCATAAAATTTCTTGAATTTGGATTATGTATTATAGTTGAATTATTTAAAAGGTTTAAGTTAAACTTTGAATTTTTAAATTAAAGTGGTTAAAATTAATACCTCGAATTCTTTTAAATCTTTTGATAATTATATTCACGTTGTACACTTGATAGGAGATGGAAAATCCTCTGACATCTCTGAAGCCATTGCACTCACCTTTTATTTTGGATTACTTTTACTTACATAAGATCTTTTAGTTCTGACTCAAATATTTTATTTTCATTACGCTCGGGTCAGTCTCAGCTTTTCAGTGTATTGAAGACTATTTTTTAGAGGACGAAAACGAAGTTTCAGCATATTATTACTATTTATTATAATTATACCACTACATCATGTATTCCGCTGCATTATTTATTTATTCCTGTTGTATGTATAACTCTGATTTGAATTGTAAAAGTGCAATCACATGTTATTTGTAAAATAGCTTCATGAACCGTTTATTTGATTATTATATTTTTTCATTCCGCTACGAGATTTTGTATTTTATTTTCCTTCTTTTTTTTATTTTCTTATTTACCCCATTAACAATCCTCCCTTTCGAATGGTTTGAATTAGACATGTGTGGTTTATTGTCGATTTAAACCGTCCAAAAAGGTGGGTCGTTACATGATCATAAGCATACATATATACAAATGCAAATACACATACATACATACATACATACATATATATCGGCAGTGCACATGTAAACAAAGACCAGTGAACAGTGAAGTGAAAAAAGAACAACCCCAAATCAACTATCAATACATCAGGTGCAATCATAAAGTAACACAGTGTTGAAATAGAAACCAAAGGCACACTGGAATATGTGGTGCAAAAAAGTGGACAGTGCAATCAACCAAACTACAGCTACCAATTTGAACAAAACATATACAACATCACCTGGTTAAATGGAGGCAAGGCTAAAACTTCAAGCAAACTACATGGTGCAGCAGACTCGAATATCAGTGGCACCAATGATGATACAAGTGCAGTGCAAAGCAACAACTTAATCAAATTCGAAAATCATACTCAAGTAAATCACGACAAGAGACATCAACAGATCAACAACACATACATACACACATACATATGTATATATGTATGTACATATATGATGACACATATTTGAGTTAAAACAAAAACCAGAGCTAGTATATAACACTGCAACGAGACTCAAGTACTATCAGAGTCCATTAAGCAACAACAAAGTGTACATGTAAACCAGAAAATTCCACACAAAGGAGTCAAGGTCGAAATCAATCAGAGTTTATCAAGTCCAGTATATACATGATGCAACAAACATACATATATACATACACATACACATACACACATGTACACACACACACACAGATATATATATATATATATATATATATATATATATATATATATATATATATATGCATGCATGAATAAACATTGTGGTTCGAAAAACAAGTCAGAGCAGTTTATAGCTTCACAGAAATCTGGCAGCAGTTTCAAACTAGGGTAGCGATTTTTCAAACAAAGGCAATAATTATGTCAAGCCAAAATCAAAGCCGTGATGACCAAGAAAAGAATGGAATAAGCCTAAATCAAAGCCATGGTGACCAAGAAAAAAATCGAATCGAATAATTCAAAATCAAAGCCGTGATAATCAAGCAAAAGTATATACGAAATTGAACTTGTCAGGATGAATCACATATATTCGATCAAAGTCAAATGGCCGAGCTAAATTATCAACGAATTCAAATAATATATTCGATCGAAAATTTATGGTTTTCAAACCTATAAAATCCATTATCATCATCGACATATTGCAATCGAGTTCAAGCATATCAAATGGGAATAAATAAAGGAAATCGCATACTAGTTCATTCAAATCGAACTCGACGAATTGAAGCAGCCGTTCGCAAATCAAAGAGACGATCGATCAACAAAGCAATCATGAGAATATCAATTCAATCGATCAACAATCCATCGCTACTTGAATTCCAGAAACCCTAAATTTTTGAAAGAGGAACGAACGAAGAAGTAGACATTTTTCACAAAGGAGGATACGGCCGAAGAAATAAAACAAAAGGGGGACAGTTTTTTTATTACTTAAATCTTTTGGGCCAGCATCTTCTAATTCATATTGGGCTGTTAATTATAATTTAGGGTTTTATGTGTTTAGTTATTCTTATTTTGTATTTCTCTTTTAAGCTTTTGTATAGTCTACTCGTATGACTAGGGGACGAACTACTGTGGCGTAGTTCGAGAATTCACAACTCAATGGCTGAGTTGTTTGAGGGCTTTGAGTGTAGAGTTAGGTTAGTCAATAGCGGGTGTCGGAAGTTTACGTGTGCAAGCATCCGACTGCAGTAATATCTAGTAGAAA
This sequence comes from Allium cepa, assembly GCA_030765085.1. Classification (NCBI taxonomy): domain Eukaryota; kingdom Viridiplantae; phylum Streptophyta; class Magnoliopsida; order Asparagales; family Amaryllidaceae; genus Allium; species Allium cepa. The sequence goes on along the minus strand of CM060928.1, from coordinate 651,537,365 downwards.
CCTTGGAGGCAGCACGTGGGCAGAGTTTTGCCGACGTTGGGTAAATCTGTATTGTTCTATTTCTGGTTTTAATGTTCTCCTATTATGTATGCGGCTATTATTCTACTATTATCAGTGCTGCAATTGTTTTATATATTTCTGCACTAAATTTTTATAATTAATAGCAACACCCTACTCACCCCTTTTAGGGTTAAATCGATCCTACAACATCCATTTACTTGTTTGAATTTCGAATAAAAACTTTTACTTAAGTGATTATTAATCTTATATTATTCAAAACAAAACTGTTTAAATGTTTTTAAAGTTGTTTTTAAAGCATAATCAAAATATTATACTTAAAATAACTAGTTATTCGATAAAAATGGAAAATCCGAAAATTGTATTTCAGCCACATTTCCAGTTTTCCGTCAAACCTTTTATTTGTGCAAATCAAATTTAAAAATAAGAAATTTCATTATTAATTATAGATTAAAAGAGGGTTATTTATTTAATAAAAAAACATTAACCGAATATTTAAATTAAACTAAATTAAATATTCACAAATTTAAATGATAAAATTCTGGATCATTACAATTAAGATGACGGCGCCTTCCTTGTAGCTTTTTGATATCAAATTGCGGCACAGACATACCACTTTAGATATTAGTTTAAGATTTCGGAACACACCCGTTCGCATACAATTGCTTATGGGGGTGTGCCGCAACTTCGTAATGTTAGGATCACTTTATGAGGCTGCTACACAACCTTCATATCTGATACTTAATGAATTTTGTAGCCATTTCAGGATGTGGTGCTGTAGCTATGCACAATGGTTATGTGCAGTCTCTATATTTTTCCATTGCTAAAGGATTTTGGACGCGGCGCTATTTGGATTTCGCTTTTGCTTCCTTTCCATATTTTGACTCGCATTAAGGGAGCAATTCGTCTAGGTTTGGCATCGTTATCAATTTCACTTTGTCATTGTTTAAAAAAATATGGGTAACACAAACTTGTATAAACCCTAACAAACTTTTGGCTATTTTTATAAATATTCTGCTTCTAGAGAACCAATATGTTATGGATGATTAGTTTTTCTTATTTAGATGTGAATGTTTCAAGGGTGATTTGGAAATGTAGATTTCTTAGATTGAAGGAGACTGGTTAATATTTGAATATTTCACTTGGTTTCTCCTTTCGTTTAAAGCAATAGTAACGTATGGTAAATTATATTTTACACTATGAAAAATTGAATTGAAGTATAATTGTAATATAATGAAGTAAATACTATGTTTATGTATGTTATAAATAGTAAATTTTGGTTCGAAAACCCTTATCTTTATTAATAATGGTGACAGGGTTACAATTTTCTGGTCTAAAAGTAAACTTTGAAAGTATCCTCATGTGCAATGGATATATTTAGAATTCGAATCCTGCTTAAGACATCGCATGTATTTTTATGAAATTTTGAAATAAGACCATAAGTTTGAATTTTGATCTTAGCAAACTATTCATATTTTTTCTTAGTATTTTTCAGTTTATGTTTATTAGAACCGAATATAAATTAATCTTCAATAACTTTGTATCGTTATAGAGTGGTATCTTTTATGAGCACCCACATTGTATGTGCTAGAAAATTTTATTTGACATAAGTGAAACATTAATGAAAATTTATAGATCGATTTATTTGGCTATTTTCTTAAAATTTATGTTATATGGACTTAGCTTTTATAGCAACGATTCCAGAGGTAAATAAATTGGAACATTTTGTATATTTTAGGGAAGAGGTGAATAAATTCATATGTATTTTTTAAATAACAAATGTTTGAGTAAGAAATAAAAAGTAAATTGATAGATGCAGATGAATGTATGGAGCAATTTAATGGGTATGAACAAAAATGATGAGATGTGTATATTTAACGTGTGCAGATACTAATCCAATAATCCAACGACTACACACTTTAATTCTCTGCGTTTAAATAAATACTAAAGTGTGCAATCAAATTTGTACGTTGTATTCGTAGTTGGAGGAAAGAAAGTATGCGTTTAATACCCTGCTTATGATTACAGTGGGCCCATCAATTAAAAGTTAGTAGACGCCAAATAAATATGTTACCTTAATTCACCACGTTCTTTAAAAATTAGAAGACGGATCATATTCCCCTCTTCAACCCTAGCTTTCTTACCATCAATTGCAAGAGCTATCCTTAAAAAATCAGTGCGTTTTACTCCATGGTTTTCTATGGCTAACGATCACTTGCGAGAGTTTCGCGGCCTGGATACAGTGAATTGTTTGGTTTCCTTCCAGTTTTTGATGGTTTGTTTCACATTTCTATTGTCCATGTATTTGATTCAAAATTGTTTTATTTTGTAGTTAGAATTTTTATTTGGTTGAAATGCAATTATTGACATGGCAAAAGTAATATCCATTTTTCCATTTCCCAATATTCAAAATTGAGAATCATAACTAAGCAAAAATGCTCAATAAACAAGACCACTTGTCCTTATAATCATAGAACTGCTTTTCCTTAAGTCCACTTAATTTGAAAACTATATATTTTTAGATGGGCACATTCAATGTACTATCATATTAATGGATTGTATTAATCTGATTGTCAAACTTAATGTTCGTAGGCATGCACCACCATATTATTTTTTATGGAATGGTGAAATCTTTTGGGGGAGGTTGGTTTCTTTCTATACTATATTCAGATTTTCTGTCAGTCGGTGCCCGTTGTTGTATTTACGAGCAATCATTACTATGAGTCGTGCACTTTGGTTAATAATTTGGAAATGAAGTTCTTCACTGCTTGGGCACTTCTTCAATCTTGAATCGATGGTAAGGATAAACCTCAACCTGTATATTCTTAAAGAATTTTTCAAAGTAAGGCCTGCAATTTCTGTAATTATAGCTATAACATATGGTTTTCATGTTTGGATCATAAGTCCTCTCTTGCTCTTTTAACAAGTATGTAGGAAAAAAAATTGATCTCGAATTTTTGGATCCATGTCTTCATGTATCAACTTCACCTATAAAAACTTATGCACATCAAGAGGTGATTTAGGGAAGTACAAATACAATAATTTTATAGCGCTTTTAAAAAATCAAAACCAGTTCAAACCTTACAAGTTATATTCAATGCCTACATATGATTCGCTAATCGTTTTGAGGTTTGTTGGTTTCATGCTTACTACCACATACTAGAGTCATGAAGACAAAGTTTTGATGACCATGCTATCAATTCGTAATGGATATTTCAGGCAACTACAAAGCGATTGAGTTTATAAGAAAATATTTGATAGTCGTGCATGAAAATATATTTGATGTTGATTTAGTATGAATGGTTTAGTATGATTTAGCATGCCAACCATTTGTTCAATAAAAAGTGAATATTTAAGATGCCATTGACATATAAAATGTAATAGTGACATATCATCAATACCTGTGACCTGTGATATCCCTATATTATTTTAATCAATATGAATAGATATTGAAGAGTTATGTCCTACGGTAGTTTATTCATATGTTTAGAAACGAGAAGCAGCTAAAAAGGTAATAATATATTTTGATTATTGTTTTATTATCTTGTTCTAGAGAAAATACCTTCTGCCTAATTCATAGCAGTGAAATTCTTCTTGTATTTATAAACTAAGACTTTTCAAATATATTTGTCTACTTAAAATTTTTGTTTAGTACGTCAATACATTTTGTTTCAGTTGAATTTGTTTCTTGATTTTGTCTTGTGCAATCTTAATGGTTTAGTTTGGCATCGACGTTGATAATCTTTTTAATCTCATTTGCTACAATACTGAATCTTAAGAGTGAGTTTTCCAATTCCATCCCCCAAGTCCTAGTTCACCTTATATTCATGATCGTTAATTGTGATATAAGATAAAAAATAAATTTGAATAAACAAAACAATATGTATGTAGTAAGTAGAACATTATGGAGTCTTAATGACGTTTATTCATAAGTTAGTAAGTTGCTGAAGTTAATTAGTCATCGATAATATTATATTATGGTTGCTTCGTTAAAAGCCTAAACATGTTCTTGTTGCTCAAACTGTTTCTTTTTTCTATTTCACTTATGATATGAATAGTAAAAATCTATCCCTATCATTAATTAAAATTTGAAATTTATCTAGCATCAACAATGGCGTAAAAAAAAGAGTCGAGAACCTAACTTGAATTAGTCAAGAATCGAACTTGGATGTGTACAATGACATTTAACTTTGTTACCGATGTTTGATTCAAATATGTACAACGACATTTAAATGTCATGTGAAAATTAGTTGGAAAAGATTTTTTTCAACTAAACCGCTATTCTAATTTAGCCATGACATCGTTTTTTCTAAAATCTTTGGACAATGATTTGAAAAGATCAAATTTGTTGTAAAAACAAACTGGAACTCATATAGATCAAATTTGTTGTAAGAAAAGGTCAAATTTGTTGTAAAAAAGATTGGAACTCATACAGATTGTATGGCACGCTAATATTGTGATAGTTAATAATATCCTCTAACATAATATGTTTGATGTTGATTTAGTATGAATGGTTTAGTATGATTTAGCATGCCAACCATTTGTTCAATAAAAAGTGAATATTTAAGATGCCATTGACATATAAAATGTAATAGTGACATATCATCAATACCTGTGACCTGTGATATCCCTATATTATTTTAATCAATATGAATAGATATTGAAGAGTTATGTCCTACGGTAGTTTATTCATATGTTTAGAAACGAGAAGCAGCTTAAACGGTAATAATATATTTTGATTATTGTTTTATTATCTTGTTCTAGAGAAAATACCTTCTGCCTAATTCATAGCAGTGAAATTCTTCTTGTATTTATAAACTAAGACTTTTCAAATATATTTGTCTAATTAAAATTTTTGTTTAGTACGTGAATCCATTTTGTTTCAGTTGAATTTGTTTCTTGATTTTGTCTTGTGCAATCTTAATGGTTTAGTATGGCATCGACGTTGATAATCTTTTTAATCTCATTTGCTACAATACTGAATCTTAAGAGTGAGTTTTCCAATTCCAGCCCCCAAGCCCTAGTTCACCTTATATTCATGTATCGTTAATCATGATATAAGATAAAAAATAAATTTGAATAAACAAAACAATATGTATGTAGTAAGTAGAACATTATGGAGTCTTAATGACGTTTATTCATAAGTTAGTAAGTTGCTGAAGTTAATTAGTCGTCGATAATATTATATTATGGTTGCTTCGTTAAAAGCCTAAACATGTTCTTGTTGCTCAAACTGTTTCTTTTTTCTATTTCACTTATGATATGAATAGTAAAAATCTATCCCTATCATTAATTAAAATTTGAAATTTTCTAGCATCAACAATGGCGTAAAAAAAAGAGTCGAGAACCTAACTTGAATTAGTCAAGAATCGAACTTGGATGTGTACAATGACATTTAACTTTGTTACCGATGTTCTTTTTTTCTTTTTTTTTGAACTGGTACTTTATATACAACAAATCATTGGGACAACATATCCCATGTCAAATAAACGTTCGAAAGTAAGTTTCGAACTTGTGACATCCCGCACCAAAGCCGAATCAATTAACCACTTGGACAAAGGTGCTTTTCTTTGTTACCGATGTTTGATTCAAATATGTACAACGACATTTAAATTTCATGTGAAAATTAGTTGGAAAAGATTTTTTTCAACTAAACCGCTATTCTAATTTAGCCATGACATCGTTTTTTCTAAAATCTTTGGACAATGATTTGAAAAGATCAAATTTGTTGTAAAAACAAACTGGAACTCATATAGATCAAATTTGTTGTAAGAAAAGGTCAAATTTGTTGTAAAAAAAGATTGGAACTCATACAGATTGTATGGCACGCTAATATTGTGATAGTTAATAATATCCTCTAACATAATACGTTTGATGTTGATTTAGCATGAATGGTTTAGTATGATTTAGCATGGGAACCATTTGTTCAACAAAAAGTGAATATTTAAGATGCCATTGACATATAAAATGTAATAGTGACATATCATCAATACCTGTGATATCCCTACATTATTTTAATCAATATGAATAGATATTGAAGATTTATGCCGCACTATAGTTTATTCATATGTTTAGAAACGAGAAGCGGCTTGAAGGTAATAATATATTTTGATTATTGTTTTATTATCTTGTTTTAGAGACAATACCTTCTGCCTAATTCATAGTAGTGAAATTCTTCTTGTATTTATAAACTAAGACTTTTCAAATATATTTGTCTACTTAAAACTTTTGTTTAGTATGTCAATCCATTTTGTTTCAGTTGAATTTGTTTCTTGATTTTGTCTTGTGCAATCGTAATGGTTTAGTATGGCATCGACGTTGATAATCTTTTTAATCTCATTTGCTACAATACTGAATCTTAAGAGTGAGTTTTCCAATTCCAGCCCCCAAGCCCTAAGTTCACCATATATTCATGCATCGTTAATTGTGATATAACATAAAAAATAAATTTGAATAAACAAAACAATATGTATGTAGTAAGCAGAACATTATGGAGTCTTAGTGACGTTTATTCATAAGTTATTAAGTTGCTGAAGTTAATTAGTCATCGATAATATTATATTATGGTTGCTTCGTTAAAAGCCTAAACATGTTCTTGTTGCTCAAACTGTTTCTTTTTTCTATTTTACTTACGATTTGAATGGTTAAAATCTATCCCTATCATTAATTAAAATTTGAAATTTATCTAGCATAAACAATGGCATAAAAAAAGAGTCGAGAACCTAACTTGGATTAGTCAAGAATCGAACTTGGATGTGCACAATGACATTTAACTTTGTTACCGATGTTTGATTCAAATATGTACAACGACATTTATATGTCATGTGGAAATTAGTTGGAAAAGATTTTTTTTAACTAAACCGCTATTCTAATTTAGCCATGACGTCGTTTTTTTCTAAAATCTTTGGACAATGATTTGAAAAGATCAAATTTGTTGTAAAAAAAGATTGAAACTCATTTAGCACAAGTCGTAGAGCTAAAAGAGTGCACCAGCCGGGAATCGAACCCGGGTCTGTACCGTGGCAGGGTACTATTCTACAACTAGACCACTTGTAGCGACCCGACTTCCTATCTCCAGGAAATCGCATCACTAGTGAAGAAAGAAAGGGATAGAAGAAGAAAAGAAAGAGAAAGAAGAACACAAACAACATCAGAGAACTCACAGCGGAACGAATAAAATATAATAATTAACATAAAATATTACATAGTATCTCATTACATCAGAGTACACAACTTAAAACAACAGAGATTAGACAGTTATAAACATCTGTCTAACTATAACACTCAAGTATACAAGATACAGACACAACATACACATCAGAATCATAATATATCTACACGTCGAAGCCTCCTGCTCCATATCTCCTCCAGAATTCGTCAAGCTAACCTGAATCACTTGACTACTCATACATAATATGAGTACCCAAGAGTTTAATAAAACAGGAAAATAAACATTCGGGTCAGACAGGGGTCTGGTGTGAGTAAACGGGTTAAAGTTGCTTAACTTTAGAAAACCTTTGAAAAGAAAAGGTATCACGTAAGACTTCCCACACATAAACATGGAAAAGTTTTTACCTTACGCTAACCAAAACATTTGATACGAAATCCAGTTATATTATAATAGTGTCTAGGGTTTTCAAGTAATAAGAAATAGCCGAAATTGTTACATGATTAAATTACAGCTACTAGCCACAAAAGTGGGTAATACAATCAAAACCGTAGGGTCTCGTAGGGAAAATGGGTTTCCATCAATGGCAGGGCTACTGGGGTACCGCCCGTCACAGTACGTGGCCTAGATCAACGTACCGAGGAGTACTCCCACTCCCCTGCAACACAGGGCCGGAACCATCCCTTACTGGACAGTCCCGAACAAGACAACCTCGCAGTTGGCCGCGACCCAACTGCCCACACAGCCGAATAAGAGGGACTTCTAGACAGCGGAAAATCTTGCTCTCCAGTGGGAGCTACCCACGAAGCCTTGCTGCACCTCCCCTGTTTTAGCCATTCCCTTTTTATGAGGCTTGAGGTTACGATTACCTTTATAGGACACAATATCTTAGAATGCTCATCGTCCACCTGATGATGTTCTAAAAGCATTCAATCCATATAAGTTCGTTCCGGGTTCGAACGAAACCGAAGGCACTATCTCATTGCACTCATTATTGGAATCACCCTCAGAGTCAACGACCATAGCCCTTGCACTCTGATTCACCATCTCGAATCTATAAGCATTATTCCGTCAAACTCATTACGGAATCACCCACAGAGTTATACTGACGTATATCCCTTACACCTCGAGTCTTCACTTGCTCCACTTGGATTAACGACCTAACGTTTAATTGGAATCGATGTGGTTTTCGGGATTCCAAATATGGAAATCCGATCCCGGTCTCACCGAAACCAAACGCCATTTTAATGTCCAAGTTGAACTTAAGGGTTTTAAACAGTTTAAACTTATATTTAGGATGATATATAACAGATAGATGAATTATATTATCATAACAGATAATTCATACTAACATTCATCTTCACAAAGCAGCATATCACATAACAGAGGTATCCAGTATCAAACAATATCAATCAACATCCAATATCAACCAATCACCCAATATCATTCAACATCCAATACCAATCAATCATCCAATATTAATCATTCATCCATAACAGAATTGATTAACTTTTAATCAATTGGATTACTAAAATCCTTCTTCATTAATTATTATTCCAAATAAATTAATCAATCATCTCTAATGATCTTCACTAATTAATCTTTCTTTGATTAATTATCTTTTAATTACATTCAAGTAATTATCCTATCCATATTCAGTAATTAACCTTAATTACTATCATTGATTACAATAATTAATGATCCTTCATTAATTAATTAACTATAATTAATTACATTAATTATCAATTAATTACAATTAATTAATCATACTTTAATTAATCATTTTATTAATCAACCTTGATTAATATCATTAATTGTATTAATTAATGATCCTTATTAATTAATAATTACTTTAATTAATTAAATAATGAACTTATAATTAATCATCTAATTAATCCTAATTAGTAATTAACAATTTGTAATTACTTAACTAAATTAATTAACTTCTTACTTTATTAATTTCTAATTTAATTAAATTAATCCTTGATTAATTAATTCAATTAATTAATCCTTAATTACTTCACTAAGAAATTATTAATCAATTTAAATTAACAATTAATCCTTATTTAATTACTAAATTAATTAATTACATTTTAATTAATTACCTTTAGAAATTATTCTTAAATTAATCTCATTCATTAGTTATTTAATCACATTAATTAATTAACTAAAATAATTAAGTAATTAACTCTTAATTACTCACATAAGTAATTATCTCTAATTACTTCCGTTAATGAGTCTTAATTACTTCCTTAATTAATCACTAAACAAATAATTAACTTCATCATTAAACAATTCTTAATTCTTTAATTAATTAATCACTTCATAATTAATTAACTTCAATAATTATATTAATCAATTCTTTAATTGATATCATTAAGAGATTAACCAATAATCACTTCAACTAATTACTCCATGAGTAATTATCATTAATTACTTCCATAAATAATTAACTTCCTTAATTACATTCAACAATTAATCATTAATTACTTTATTAAGTAATTATACTTAATTAATCCATAATTAAGTGATTATTTAATAAATAATTAACTAATTATTTAAAATTAATTAAACAATTAATTAATTAACATCTTATAATTCAAAATCCTAAATTAATTAACAGAACATTAATCTTAATTAACAAATCATAATCAAGTATATATATTCTTTTAACAATACTAAATTAACCATATTTATTCTCACAATTTGATTATTTGAATAAATCAAATCTTAATATCTTAAGACAAATTCTTTTATTTGATTTACAAAATTATAACAATAACTTAGTTCGAAGATAAGAAAATTAAAAATCAAATTCGAAATTTAAAACCCTTTAATTATCTAATTTAAACTTCATTCTTCTTTAATATAAATTGAAACTTAGTAATTAAACATTACTTAAACTTATTTTAAAACTTTGATTCAATATTTAAATTCAAAATACTATTTTAAATTGAATTTCAAAATTTAAGATAATAGCTTCCATTAAATTTTAAGTTTACAAGTTTGCTTTTATAAACTTGTTTTATAACTCAATGCATTTTTTATTTATTTATTTTCAAACTCAAGTTTTGAATCTACAACTAAAAATTTATCACAGTACTATCAGATAAAGCACTCCTCAGAATCTCGAGTTCGAACCACCAAAAACACGAGCGTGCCCCGAAGTAACCTCGGACCCATCAACTTCGAGTCGTCCCTGATGAAAACTTGAGAGTAACCCGAGAACCTTCTTCCCCAATTTCGAACTTTCCCAGCTTCTCATCCCAGTGCACTTTAACGTGCACGGTGCACGTTGCACCACCAACCAAGCAACGCCGACCATCAAGCTGAACGCCGACCAACCATACAAACCCACGAAAACCTGACTTACATCCCAGATTCAGAAATCCAAGCTCGAAACAAAATTCGAGCTTCCATTCGAAAAAAACTACAGCGAACACAACCTTAAACCCCTCCACCTCCATCTCCCTGACACTGTCCAACCTCGTCGTCCTCACCATCAACGCGTCACGTCTCGAACTTCGTTTTCCCCCATGCGCGAACACTAAAATCCCACCCTTCTTCGTCGCGAAACCATCTACAGTTCGACCGACCCCAATAAACTCTAAAACCCTATTTTGTTCGATTACGAACAAATTAAGCATTGGAAAAATTTTCGAATATTTTTCCCTAAATCACTAACTCACACGCAAGCTTCTTCCAGAATTACAACTCAAATTATTGCGTGAATCATCTGCAGTTCATAAAAGTTTCCAAAATATTCAAACTCGAATTTCGATTTAATTACTCAATTAAAAATTGTGATACCAATTTTAAAAATCCTAACTTCCCAATTATAATTCGTTTATAAGTTCAAAACTAGAAATTGAAACTATAAAATTTTGCCCATACTTGGTTTTCCACAGTATTTTGAAATTTTTGAGCAAATTATTCAATTTAAAATTCTATAAACTATTTTTAGATGATCAATCACCTGAATACAAACAACTTTCATTTACAACTCACAGTCCAAATCGCATTCAAAATCAAGTTGTTGATTAAAAAGAAAAAAAAACACAAACCTGTATAACACAGGATTCATATGCAGGCATTCACTGTACTTATTATTATTATTTTTTAATAAACTTACATGCAGGAAAACAAATATGCATCATCTAAATCAAATACTTTAGCATGCAACATTCAAACAAAGATTAAATCAAAAGCTGTTTTTAAAAATAAGATTTACTCACCTCAGTAAATTTGCAGGACAGATTTTATAACAGAGCAGGTTAGTACTTCCAGGCTTGAATTACTGCATTTGCTTTTGATTTTTCTTTTAGTTGAAAATCCTTTCTCATGCTTCCAAATTGTTGTTGCTTAAAAGGTGTTAAACTGCAGATGACATGCAGTTGAGCTTCACTGCAGGTTGAAGCTTTTCTTTTGAATGCAGATCTTCAATTGCATGTTTAAGTTGCAGATTGAAGATAAATTTCAGGTTGATACTTTGTTTTAGTTGCAGTTTTAGTTTGAATTGTAGGTTGATTTCAGATTGAAGATTTGCAGAGTGGAGTTGAAAATCAATTGCGTTGCAGATTTTAAGAAGATTACAGGTTTTTGAAAGAATGAAGATAGAAAAAGAGTTTGAACTGAAAATTATGAGTGGAAAAAAAATTTCTCTTCAAACAAAAACTTTAATATAAATTTTAAATTCTAAATAAGAATAAATGTTGCCACTTGTTTATAGATTGGACAAATGTCATAAACATGTTTAATTTCTTTACAAATGTAGTTAAGATAACCAACATAGTTACATATGTTTTTCTTATGTATATTTTTTTAATAAATTCTTCATTTAATTCAAATGTTAACATAAACCAACCTATTTAATTTACTTTATAAATTAATACTTACATGTGAATATAAATTTAATCCTTTAAAGAAAATTTTATAAAACTAATTATGATATAAATGAATCTTTGTACTTGTATTTAAAAAAAATCTAATACATTTATACATATACATTAATAGCCATTTCAAATTTAAACACTTTTAAAGAAATAAAACAAAACTTTATCTAAATCCTTTTTATAATCTATCATATTAAAAATAAATAATTATCTTTATATTTTTTTTAAAACAATTGAATTAAACTTTTAAATCAACTTTTGAAAACTATTGAATTTTAAATAAAGCTTTAAATTAAAATCTCAAACATATTCATTATATATAAATTGTTAATAGACTAAATTAAATTTCAAACAACTCAAATTATAACATATATATATATTAAAAATTTTAAAATTATTCTTTAATTTAAAACAAAAGCTCTTCTATTCACAATATATATCAATTGTATATATTATAAACAGAATAAAATCTGATTAGCTTTGAAAAACAATTCTTATCAAATTTAAATTGTCAGATTAAAATTCATTAACCTTTAAAAGATTAAATATTTATTAACCATAAAAGAATAAATTTATCAATTTAAATTTAAATTATAGAGAAAATTATCAAACCAGTTAAATTATTAACACAGATTATTAAATTCATATTGCACGAAATTCCGGGTCGTTACAATCCTCCCCCCTTAAAAGAATTTCGTCCCCCAAATTTAAAAGCAAAGGTAATTTAATAACCCAGTACAGATTTTAATTTCAATCAGCAAAGCATTCCTAACAACCAGTTATTAACATCCAAAGCAATCAAATAAACAAACAAACTTAACTAATCATTCTGACACAAATCAGAATAAATCTCTAATTCTATCACGAGTTTCCCAAGTATAAATCACTAGGTAACTCGCTCTATAAAAGCCAACAAACTAACTACACAACCAAAATCCAGAGCTCCACTCATCTCCAGATCCATCAATCTAAACAGAACATTAGACTACTCTCAAATCAAGCTCAACTCCAAATCCAACTGAACTACAGATTCAATAACCACTTGATGAATCACACACGTTCTCCCTCAGAGACACGTGTTACAAAATGAATTCTAGCTATCCAAACTGGCAATTCAATCTTATCCTATCAAAACACAGATAAGAAATCCTCAAATGCCACAGCACTACTCAACCAATCTTATCTAATATCTGTTCTCTTAACCAGAGAATTCTATCAACATTGAAGTCTCCAACTTCAAATACCAAACTCCTTATCTCATATCTGTAACTCATCAGACAATCCAAGGCTGCTAATATTCTTCCGATCAGCCCAACCTATGCTGGTACTTCCAGAAACAACTAGACCAAAGCAAACAAGCTTTCGGATCCTATTCAACAGAACAGTCTTCCAAAATCCATCGAAATCCAGAACTTAAGCTCTACTACTCAAGCAATGTCAAACAGAACTTGCTTCCTTCCTTGCACAGCAGCTACCTTGCTTCCGCTGCACAACTCTGATTCTGAAATGGATGAGAGTACTGCTGATGAACACGAATACAAACTTATCCAATATATCCGGAAAACTTGTTCATCAAATCCATAAAAATCTGAGTGACTCATCTGACTCAGTCAAACAACATTATAACAGAATCCAATTCCAAAAGCTAGATCAGTCCAATTCCAATTCCAAAAATTAATTACGAGCTGCTACACCAACTATTTTCTCTAAGAACCATCCAACTTCCAGGCTAACTACCAACAAATCCAAACACTAGAAAAATTCACTTACCCGAGCGAAATTCAGACTTACACTTCAAAGATAAACTTCGAATCTTCAAAAGATTTCCTTCGGATATCAGAGAAATCCTCACTCCAAACTACAAAACTTACTCAAGACGGTATTAGGTCTACAGTCTTGACAAATACTTTCAACCTCAAACATATGGACCTCTTCCATTAGTGGTAGTCGTGTTACACACACAAACCACTACTCCATCTATCTACCTCTAAACTTATGTTGGAAAATCCGAACAGATAACCCAACCTATTAGGTAGATATATATATAGATATATATATATATATATGTATATATATATATATATGTATATATATATATATATATATATATATATATATAAATTACAAGTACGCTCTCTCAAGAAAGACACTACTACAGAGCCTAGGTATTCACTCAACCTACTGCTCCCTAAAGAAAGACACACTTCAGAGCCTAGGTATTCACTCAGCCTAATGCTCTGATACCAAATGTAGCAACCCGACTTCCTATCTCTAGGAAATCGCATCACTAGTGAAGAAAGAAAGGGATAGAAGAAGAAAAGAAAGAGAAAGAAGAACACAAACAACATCAGAGAACTCACAGCGGAACGAATAAAATATAATAATTAACATAAAATATTACATAGTATCTCATTACATCAGAGTAGACAACTTAAAACAACAGAGATTAAACAGTTATAAACATCTGTCTAACTATAAAACTCAAGTATACAAGATACAGACACAACATACACAGCGGAATCATAATATATCTACACGTAGAAGCCTCCTGCTCCATATCTCCTCCAGAATTCGTCAAGCTAACCTGAATCACTTGACTACTCATACATAATATGAGTACCCAAGAGTTTAATAAAACAGAAAATAAACACTCGGGTCAGACAGGGGTTTGGTGTGAGTAAACGGGTTAAAGTTGCTTAACTTTAGGAAACCTTCGAAAAGAAAAGGTATCACGTAAGACTTCCCACACATAAACATGGAAAAGTTTTTACCTTACGCTAACCAAAACATTTGATAGGAAATCCAGTGATATTATAATAGTGTCTAGGGTTTTCAAGTAAATAAGAAATAGCCGAAATTGTTACACGATTAAATTCCAGCTACTAGCCACAAAAGTGGGTAATACAATCAAAACCGTAGGGTCTCGTAGGGAAAATGGGTTTCCATCAATGGCAGGGCTACTGGGGTACCGCCCGTCACAGTACGTGGCCTAGATCAACGTACCGAGGAGTACTCCCACTCCCCTGCAACACAAGGCCGGAACCATCCCTTACTGGACAGTCCCGAACAAGACAACCCCGCAGTTGGCCGCGACCCAACTGCCCACACAGCCGAATAAAAGGGACTTCTAGACAGAGGAAAATCTTGCTCTCCAGTGGGAGCTACCCACGAAGCCTTGCTACACCTCCTCTATTTTAGCCATTCCCGGTTGATGAGGCTTGAGGTTACGATTACCTTTATAGGACACATTATCTTAGAATGCTCATCGTCCACCTGACGATGTTCTGAAAGCATTCAATCCATACAAGTTCATTCCGGGTTCGAACGAAACCGAAGGCACTATCTCGTTGCACTTATTATTGGAATCACCCTCAGAGTCAACGACCATAGCCCTTGCACTCTGATTCACCATCTCGAATCTATAAGCACTATTCCGTCAAACTCATTACGGAATCACCCACAGAGTTATACTGACGTATAGCCCTTACACCTCGAGTCTTCACTTGCTCCACTTGGATTAACGACCTAACGTTTAATTGGAATCGATGTGGTTTTCGGATTCCAAATATGGAAATCCGATCCCGGTCTCACCGAAACCAAACGCCATTTTAATGTCCAAGTTGTACTTAAGTGTTTTAAACAGTTTAAACTTATATTTAGGATGATATATAACAGATAGATGAATTATATTATCATAACAGATAATTCATACTAACATTCATCTTCACAAAGCAGCATATCACATAACAGAGGTATCCGGTATCAACCAATATCAATCAACATCCAATATCAACCAATCACCCAATATCATTTAACATCCAATACCAATCAATCATCCAATATGAATCATTCATCCATAACAGAATTGATTAACTTTTAATCAATTGGATTACTAAAATCCTTCTTCATTAATTATTATTCCAAATAAATTAATCAATCATCTCTAATGATCTTCACTAATTAATCTTTCTTTGATTAATTATCTTTTAATTACATTCAAGTAATTATCCTATCCATATTCAGTAATTAACCTTAATTACTATCATTAATTACAATAATTAATGATCCTTCATTAATCAATTAACTATAATTAATTACATTAATTATCAATTAATTACAATTAATTAATCATACTTTAATTAATCATTTTATTAATCAACCTTGATTAATATCATTAATTGCATTAATTAATGATCCTTATTAATTAATAATTACTTTAATTAATTAAATAATTAACTTATAATTAATCATCTAATTAATCCTAATTAGTAATTAACAATTTGTAATTACTTAACTAAATTAATTAACTTCTTACTTAATTAATTTCTAATTTAATTAAAATAATCCTTGATTAATTAATTCAATTAATTAATCCTTAATTACTTCACTAAGAAATTATTAATCAATTTAAATTAACAATTAATCCTTATTTAATTACTAAATTAATTAATTACATTTTAATTAATTACCTTTAGAAATTATTCTTAAATTAATCTCATTCATTAGTTAGTTAATCACATTAATTAATTAACTAAAATAATTAAGTAATTAACTCTTAATTACTCACATAAGTAATTATCTCTAATTACTTCCATTAATGAGTCTTAATTACTTCCTTAATTAATTACTAAACAAATAATTAATTCATCATTAAACAATTCTTAATTCTTTAATTAATTAATCACTTCATAATTAATTAACTTCAATAATTATATTAATCAATTCTTTAATTGATATCATTAAGTGATTAACCAATAATCACTTCAACTAATTACTCCATGAGTAATTATCATTAATTACTTCCATAAATAATTAACTTCCTTAATTACATTCAATGATTAATCATTAATTACTTTATTAAGTAATTATACTTAATTAATCCATAATTAAGTGATTATTTAATAAATAATTAACTAATTATTTAAAATTAATTAAACAATTAATTAATTAACATCTTATAATTCAAAATCCTAAATTAATTAAGAGAACATTAATCTTAATTAACAAATCATAATCAAGTATATATATTCTTTTAACAATACTAAATTAACCATATTTATTCTCACAATTTGATTATTTGAATAAATCAAATCTTAATATCTTAAGACAAATTCTTTTATTTGATTTACTAAATTATAACAATAACTTAGTTCGAAGATAAGAAATTTAGAAATCAAATTCGAAATTTAAAACTCTTTAATTATCTAATTTAAACTTCATTCTTCTTTAATATAAATTGAAACTTAGTAATTAAACATTACTTAAACTTATTTTAAAACTTTGATTCAATATTTAAATTCAAAATACGATTTTAAATTGAATTTCAAAATTTAAGATAATAGCTTCCATTAAATTTTAAGTTTACAAGTTTGCTTTTATAAACTTGTTTTATAACTCAATGCATTTTTTATTTATTTATTTTCAAACTCAAGTTTTGAATCTACAACTAAAAATTTATCACAGTACTATCAGATAAGCACTCCTCAAAATCTCGAGTTCGAACCACCAAAAACACGAGCGTGCCCCGAAGTAACCTCAGACCCATCAACTTCGAGTCGTCCCTGATGAAAACTTGAGAGTAACCCGAGAACCTTCTTCCCCAATTTCGAACTTTCCCAGCTTCTCATCCCAGTGCACTTTAACGTGCACGGTGCACGTTGCACCACCAACCAAGCAACGCCGACCATCAAGCTGAACGCCGACCAACCATACAAACCCACGAAAACCTGACTTACATCCCAGATTCAGAAATCCAAGCTCGAAACAAAATTCGACCTTCCATTCGAAAAAAACTGCAACGAACACAACCTTAAACCCCTCCACGTCCATCTCCCTGACACCGTCCAACCTCGCCGTCCTCACCATCAACGCGTCACGTCTCGAACTTCGTTTTCCCCCATGCGCGAACACTAAAATCCCACCTTTCTTCGTCACGAAACCATCTACAGTTCGACCGACCCCAATAAACTCTAAAACCCTATTTTGTTCGATTACGAACAAATTAAGCATTGGAAAATTTTTCGAATATTTTTCCCTAAATCACTAACTCACACGCAAGCTTCTTCCAGAATTACAACTCAAATTATTGCGTGAATCATCTGCAGTTCATAAAAGTTTCCAAAATATTCAAACTCGAATTTCGATTTAATTACTCAATTAAAAATTGTGATACCAATTTTAAAAATCCTAACTTCCCAATTATAATTCGTTTATAAGTTCAAAACTAGAAATTGAAACTATAAAATTTTGCCCATACTTGGTTTTCCACAGTATTTTGAAATTTTTGAGCAAATTATTCAATTTAAAATTCTATAAACTATTTTTAGATGATCAATCACCTGAATACAAACAACTTTCATTTACAACTCACAGTCCAAATCGCATTCAAAATCAAGTTGTTGATTAAAAAGAAAAAAAAAACACAAACCTGTATAACACAGGATTCATATGCAGGCATTCACTGTACTTATTATTATTATTATTTTTTAATAAACTTACATGCAGGAAAACAAATATGCATCATCTAAATCAAATACTTTAGCATGCAACATTCAAACAAAGATTAAATCAAAAACTATTTTTAAAAATAAGATTTACTCACCTCAGTAAATTTGCAGGACAGATTTTATAACAGAGCAGGTTAGTACTTCCAGGCTTGAATTACTGCATTTGCTTTTGATTTTTCTTTTAGTTGAAAATCCTTTCTCATGCTTCCAAATTGTTGTTGCTTAAAAGGTGTTAAACTGCAGATGACATGCAGTTGAGCTTCACTGCAGGTTGAAGCTTTTCTTTTGAATGCAGATCTTCAATTGCATGTTTAAGTTGCAGATTGAAGATAAATTTCAGGTTGATACTTTGTTTTAGTTGCAGTTTTAGTTTGAATTGTAGGTTGATTTCAGATTGAAGATTTGCAGAGTGGAGTTGAAAATCAATTGCGTTGCAGATTTTAAGAAGATTACAGGTTTTTGAAAGAATGAAGATAGAAAAAGAGTTTGAGCTGAAAATTATGAGTGGAAAACAAATTTCTCTTCAAACAAAAACTTTAATATAAATTTTAAATTCTAAATAAGAATAAATGTTGCCACATGTTTATAGATTGGACAAATGTCATAAACATGTTTAATTTCTTTACAAATGTAGTTAAGATAACCAACATAGTTACACATGTTTTTCTTATGTATATTTTTTTAATAAATTCTTCATTTAATTCAAATGTTAACATAAACCAACCTATTTAATTTACTTTACAAATTAATACTTACATGTGAATATAAATTTAATCCTTTAAAGAAAATTTTATAAAACTAATTGTGATATAAATGAATCTTTGTACTTGTATTTAAAAAAAATCTAATACATTTATACATATACATTAATAACCATTTCAAATTTAAACACTTTTAAAGAAATAAAACAAAACTTTATCTAAATCCTTTTTATAATCTATCATATTAAAAATAAATAATTATCTTTATATTTTTTTAAAAAAAAATTGAATTAAACTTTTAAATCAACTTTTGAAAACTATTAAATTTTAAATAAAGCTTTAAATTAAAATCTCAAACATATTCATTATATATAAATTGTTATTAGATTAAATTAAATTTCAAACAACTCAAATTATAACATATATATATATATATTAAAATTTTGAAAATTATTCTTTAATTTAAAACAAAAGCTCTTCTATTCACAATATATATCAATTGTATATATTATAAACAGAATAAAATCTGATTAGCTTTGAAAAACAATTCTTATCAAATTTAAATTGTCAGATTAAAATTCATAAACCTTTAAAAGATTAAATATTTATTAACCATAAAAGAATAAATTTATCAATTTAAATTTAAAATATAGAGAAAATTATCAAACCAGTTAAATTATTAACACAGATTATTAAATTCATATTGCCCAAAATTCCAGGTCGTTACACCACTGGTGCTTAATAAATTATTTAATCTGTTACTTTTACATAATTTGAACTATTTATATTAAATAATATTAATCACACTTGAATTGTAGAAATTCTAACGCTTCTTATGATTTATGTTTGATATTTTGTCTACTATTTTCTTGTGACCTTGATATTATTTGTATATGTTTAAAATGGTTTAGTATAAAATTTATCCAAAACTAAAATATCAGGGATTATATTTGGATAAGGTAGAAAAAATTGAAAAGTACCACAATTAGGAATTAAACTCGAAGTCGTGCAGTGGTAGAGAATTGTTCTACCATTAAACCGTCGATAAAGAATGATGTGTCAAACTTTAACTATTTACTTTGTTTTTTTGAAATTATCTTTAACAATGTTTAATTGAACGCTATATATCACATTTACTTTTATTTTATTTTATTTTAAATTTAATTTTCAACTATATGTACTCGTTCTTTTATATTCTATGTCATGTGGAAATATTGCCTGCTTTACTAAATGATTGATTCGGCAATACTTCAAACTAAGACTTGTCATCAAATAAAAAATATGGTATGTACGAGTCATAGGCATAAGTTAGTTATGGCGAGGTAGAACGGTTATCAGTTGTATTTTTTGCATTGTTTTGATTAGTTCTTTCTCTTGGTGCAATATGAATTATTGAAACTGATGGCGTGGCAAAAAACATGACCTGACAAGCGCACAACTTCAAGAAGGTTTGAAAGCTCGAGGGTGATAACCCTTAGTTTTTTATTCAGTTATTCAAAGTAATAAGTTAATACGAGTATAATCTAGTAACATTGAATCAATTAATACAACAAAAATGCAAACTATCATTTAAAAATGCGTTATTGTAGTAAATACACATATTTTATGGATGCGTACGTATTGGCTGTGATTGCTGGATATTATGCAACAATTTGTACCCCTTATATAAAGGATAAAGTATAATAAGATCCACATTCGAAAAAAAATTATGGTCTATGATCCTATAATCCATACGATAGAAAAACTAGTATATGTAGTATCGATTGGTTCCGTTGGACGTAACAAAACAATATATGTTTATAAGAAGAAAATTATAACGAGACGCGTGGTCAGGAATCATTTGGTTCAAATGCTCGGGTACTTCAAACGGGTCAAAAATGCGAGTGCATGTATACATACTTGCTTAAAGTTTTAATGTTAACGCATGATATGAAAATCCTAGCATGGTAAAGTGATCCCACCGTATTAGAAGTTGCATGATGCATTAATTGACACTTATTTTGGTGACTTTGTTATTGTTGTTTTAATGCCGAATAGCTAAAACACTTTTCAAACTTAAGAAGTGTGAAGATTGTAAATAATATTGGAGAAATACGTGCATCAGATTCTGTTTGAAACAATGATTATCTTCAGCTGAGTCATGGACTATGTCACTTTCTTGAAGACGTTTCGGCGATCTGCTCTATGGTGCAAGCAGTTCGTATCAATCGCCGCCGCCTCTAGGATAAAACAACCTCTAAAAAGTTTAGTGGTATTAATTCGTTTAAACGTACGAAACGAGTCTGTTTGCACTCAAAAATACTGCTCGGATTTATAAAAAACGAATGAATGTTGTTCTTCCTGTCTCGTCTACTTATCAGTTAAGAAAGCGGAATATCAAAAAGAACGTTGCTGGTTGGGGGAAATGTGGTCTTGAAAAATGGATCTGAGAAAATAACGGGTCAAAATAATGAACATTATGTAACGTTCCTTAATTCGGGTTTGGCCTGATTTTACCGTTCCAGCCCGGTCAAGAAACAGTTAAAGAATTTGTACCAAAAATATAAGTGTCTACACCACTACAAGCCCGAGCCCGGCCCGGGTCGGGTCGAGTCGGTCTGTCGGCGCGCGTGTATGGTGGTCAAGCATAATCTACCTTCTCACAAAAGAGCATCATTGGGTGCCGAAAGGGCCCAACTTAGCTTCTAAGAGTCAAGTATAAATACTTGATTCTTTCATATAATCCTACAATATGGGACTATTCACATATAGGAGCCACTCTCCACACTTAGTCAATTTTTTAATAATTCACTCATTGTTTAAAATAATTTCCAGCAATCTCCCACTTGAATTTTAAAAAATATTTTCGAGCAATTTTTGAAAACATAAGATTGTGCATAAACAAAGGTGTCTTTCGACTTGAACCTTTGCATAGTGAATAAGATTCAGTTTTTACTAGAGTGACACGTAGTCTTGAACTCTATTCCTAACATCAGACCACACACAATCTTTCTAGAGTGCAATCAAATAAGCCCGTGCATTTATGGCCATGCACGTCTATCCCAATTTAGTGAATGCTCTAGGAGTTTGCCCAAAACTCCATAGGAAACCGCCAAATTTCCACATTCACACAGGTGAGTCTATCAAGAGTACTTCGGAAGGTAGATACTCCACTCCAAATGGAGTATAGATCTCATTAAGAGTTTCGATTAACCCATTCTCTAATCACTTCAGGAATACATGCTTTTATATATATGAAAAATAGCATGTTCAACTCATATCATTTCACAACTTGTTCTTATCCATTGAACCTAGTTCTTGGGATCTCTAGTCATTAGGTCGGGTTACCATTGTGCGTGACTCAACAATCTAAGGGCAATAGTCCCATTTTTCTAGAAGTCATGAGGACTTTCTCTTTGGCCAGTCCTTTCGTCAAAGGATCTACCAAATTCTCATCACTGCGTATATAATCCATTTTAATAGCTTCTAAAGAGAGTAGCTCTCTAATAGTGCTGTGCTTACGACGTATCTATCGTCTCTTACCGTTATAATAATGGTTCCGTACTTTTGCAATAGCCACAGTACTATCACAATGGATCAACATAGCTGTTATCGGTTTATCCCATAAAGGAATCTCAGCTAGCAGATTTCTTAAGTACTCTGCTTCCTCACTAGCTGTGGCTACTGCTATCAGCTCAGACTCCATAGTAGACTGATCCAAAATAGTCTGTTTCTTGTATTTCCAAGAAACAGCTCCTCCAGCAATGCTAAATATATAGCCACTAGTGCTTTTGAGTCATCAGATAATGTATTCCAGTCTGCATCGGTGTAACCTTCAAGAACAGCTGGAAACTTTTCATAATGTAGCCCAAGGTTCATGGTTCGTTTTATGTATCTCATCATTTATAGCCTCTTGCCAAAAATTGGCATCTAATGAAGATAAGACTTCTTGGAGGTTTGTAGGATCCTCCTCTATAGTAAAAGTGCAAAAATCCAAGCCAAAATCTTTATTAACTCTTGCTCTTTTACTTCTTCTAGGTTCAATTCCAGAGATGATCGCATGAGCAATTTTCTGAAGCTCATGAGACTGCATCTCCACAAACCTATCATCTGTCATCTGGTATTTCAGGTAGCGGCTTATTGCATATTTCTTCGCTCCAGCCTCTTCAGTATCATACTTCTTTTGCAGCGCTTTCCATATTTCTTTGGCTGACTTGTCAGAATTGTAGTAGTCGTAGAGGTCATCACTGGGGCCATTGAGTATGAAGTTCCGGCACAGGTAATCTTGTTCTGTCCAGTTCTGCACTTCCTTTGATTTTTCCATCCAGGCTCGCATCAAATCAGCGTCTGCTTTGTCCGGTCTGTCTGGCAGCTGCGGTTTGTCGGTTGTCAACACAGCCACCACCTTTTTCATGGTCAGGAAGAATTCCATCTTTTTTTTCCAGCGTTTGAAGTGGAGGCCCTCGAATCTGAAAGGCGCAGCAGTGACCATTGGGACCTGGAAGAGCGAAGCGGGAGGAGCGGCGTCTAAATCTGCAGCAGAAGTCATCATTGATGGCGACGTCTTCAATTTGTTGGAGATTTCGGCTGAGTCGTGGACTATGTCACTTTCGTGAGGACGTTTCGATGATCTACTCTATGGTGTAAGCAGTTCGTACCAATCGTCGTCGCCTCTAGGATAAAACAACATTTAAAAAGTTTCGTGGTATTGATTCGTTTGCACGTACCAAAGGAGTTTGTTTGCACTCAAAAATAATGCTCGGATTTACAAAAGAACGAATGAATGTTAAGAAGGCGGAATATCAAAAAGAACGTTGCTGGTTGGGGGAAACATGGTCTTGAAAAACGGATCTGAGAAAATAACTGGTCAAAGCTCGGTCAAGAAACGGTTAAAGAATTTGTACCAAAAATATAGTGTCTACACCACAACAAGCCCGAGCCCGGCTCGGGTCGAGATAGTCAGTCGGCGCGCGCGTGGTGATCACACATAATCTATCTCCTCACAAAAGAGCATCATTGGGTGCCCAAAGGGCCCAACTTAGCTTCTAAGAGTCAAGTATAAATACTTGATTCTTTTATATAATCCTACAATGTGGGACTATTCACATATAGGAGCCACTCTTCACACTTAGTCAATTTTTTAATAATTCACTCCTTGTTTAAAATAATTTCCAACCGATTCTTGTTTGAAGAACAAACGTTGTGATACTACGAAAAGACATAAACACGAGTGCGTACATACTTTTGTCTAAAATATTGAGGTTAACTTATGGAAAAATAAATAAATCCTACCATGGTCAACTGACAACACATAGTATTAGATGTGGTTCCGCAATTGATTACACATTTTTGTGATTTTACTATCTTTTCCCTATGTATTGAATGATTAAAATTCTGTTTAAAATTTAGGTAGTATATTGGACATAATAGTTAGAGAATTTTTTTATATACTTTTGTGACTTAGCTATTGTTTCTTTATGCATTGAATTGTATTGTTTAGCTTGGTTTGATCTCTTAATTTACCATGGATTATCGGCACCAATGATGTACCTGTATTAAACTTTAGTTACTTAAGATTGACTTAATTTATTTAGATCTATTGATCCTTTTCAATTTTCTAAAGTAGGAACGCTTTGCGTGGCTAACCTTCAAAATTTTGATATAGTAAATGCTTATAATTGAAATGCGTGATCGATGTTTCCAACAAAATTGTCAGTAAGGTATACTAGGGAATCTTTAGTATAACAAAACTAAATATGGTGTGATTGTTTACTCATCTGATTTATTTATCATGATTTGCTTTACTTGATCTACCGTATGAAATATGGATACTTACAATTTTGTCGTAACTATGATTTCTTTCCAAGTAGTTCGTAGAATCTTTATCGAAAATCAAAGCAGTGGAGTTAAAGTTGTGAATAAGATAGCAGTAGCTGAAAAAATGCACCAACGGAGAGTCAAACATGGTTTGTACCATGAAGGAGAACTATTCTACCAATCTAGTGACTAGCTTTTTTTATTCTTAAATTTAAACTATATATGTAGCAATTTTTTATAAAAGTTGAACATTTTATACCATTGTTCTTTAACATTTTTAATCCACTATTGTTTCTAGTTAACTATGGTAACTATTATGATAATCTACCATTGTTTCTAATTAACTATGGTAGCTATTATACCTTTATATCCTTTAATTTGGACTTGATAAATAGCGGTTATATTTTACTGACTCGTTAGTCAGTAGACTCAATACTTTAAACTGAGACATGTGATTTTTTCTGTAATCTTATTTCTTTTAAAGAAACGATATGTAGCAACTTATAGATAGAAGTTTGTTATGATGAGCTCAACCTTTCATCAATTGCATTTTGGTATTGTTTTGTTCAGCTTTATCTCACGGGGTAGAACTGTAGATCGCGTACACTAAATAACATCCGAGCTGGTGTTGCTTTACCTGATTCCAGCGTTTGATTGTTGATGATGTTCTCTAAGGTACCACACAGTTTAGGCCAAGTAGACATATATTTATTGGTTTCAAGATTTTTTTTTTATAAATTACATTAAACTCTGAACTGATTGTTTGAAATGCTACTAAGGTATAAACTACTATAACGGCATGTGGTCATTGCTAATCACCATCTGTTATTATTTTATACAAAATGAATAAATATTAGGTGCTATATAAAATTACTTTGTTAATACGTTTTCAAGATAATACTTAAAGGTAATAAAATATTTTCATTATCCTTTTAAATTATCTAGAAACAACGCGTTCTTGCTTATGTATCAGTTGTTAATTGGGAACGTATTCTTTCAGTACTTCTTAACTAAGAGCTTCACAATGTTTGTCTAAGTAGGAATTTTGTTAAATATGATGTATTTTTAATCATTATTTAATGTTGTTATGACTAGGTTCTATTTGTTATGCCTTCTTTGTTCAGAGTTATTGGTCTGCCTGAATATCATTTTTTAATAATAAAAATTTCTTTTGTTGAGGGGTTTTGGCAATTTAAGATCTAAAGCCTTTTCTATCTCTATATTCATGCATCTCTAATTGTGACATGATCAATATTTGGTAAGAAAAAACTGATTTTAAGCATAACCCATCCAACTACGATAAGCTCAACTACACATTAATTATATTACTTATTGTGATTGCTTCTCTTAATTATATTTCCTTGACGTAAAACTTGTAGGATTTTTCCATAATTTTGATTCTGGTTTGGATAATTTAGATTTATCGAAAATTGGGGTTTGGGGTTTTGGACACATCTAGCACTACTGGTAGTGGAACAGAATAATGCACCAGCAAAGAGCCAAACCCTAGTTTATATCGTGGTGCGGTGTCTCTGACCACCATACCACTGGAGCTTAATGACATATTGAACTTTGGTTGTGTTTTATTTAAATTAGTCATTGATATACAATTTTCTTTTCCAATTTTTGGATAAAAATAAATCAAAAAATATGTTTTGAAAATTCAGTGTGGATCGTGCTATATGGAATTATATTAAACTAGTGCGGAAATAAACTAAGTTACTAAAGTAATGAATAAGTAAAATAAAACAAGCACACCATGAATTTTTATACTGGTTCGAACTACCCGTTCTACGTCCAGTCCCAGACTCCTTTTGGAATTTCAACTACAACAACCCTCACTTAACCCGGAGGAGCAGGTTTACACTGCCTGAGCAATCGAACAGGACTTCACCCGCCTAAGCAACCGAACTGGACTTCAACTGCCTGAGCAACCGAATAGGACTTCTTTACAAATAACAAATGTATCTAACTATAGTGTGTTCTTAAATAACACTGATAAGTCAATTAAGTACAATCTTCCTATAATCTTCTCCTTTGTGATATATAGTGTGATGTGCTTTGAGAATTGTGGAAGATAAAGAGATTAATGATCAAAGTATGTAAGCAATTTGAATGCAATTTGAAAGCTTGAGAATATATGAGAATTCAAGAATGCTAAAAGTAAATTCAGTTTCAGTTGATTGTTTGTTGAATTCTATAATCTATTTATAGTGTATAAAGAGTTGCGACTATAGATGAAAAGTTATGTTGAAAAGAACAGGTGCAACCATTGATTTTGAAGATGTTTCTCTTCGGCGAAGACAAGTGACTTTTCAAGAAAATAGCAGTTATAAATATTCAGACGTCTGAATAAAAAAATTCAAACTTTTGAATTGGATTAATACGCAAACAAAAGCAAATATGCTATTTTTGGCCTTATTCAGACGTCTGAATATTTTCATTCAGACGTCCGAACATTATGAAACAATATTCTAGTTTCAGCATTAATACGTCTGAATGAAGTTATTCAGACGTCTGAATTTAGTTTGTAACAAAGATTATCATTGCTCATTTCGTTGGAGCATTTGCCTTCTAAACTAGTGACTCGGGTTCGAGCCCCGCTCCATGCAAATTTTTGAAAACTTGATTTTTCATTTAAAATATGAATGTATATGTGTGTATAGCATTTGGAGAAGATTTTAACATTTGTAAACTCTAGACACGACACTCTATGACTAATAAAACTTTGTTTGTCATCTTCATCTTGTCTTTATCATGTATATCTCTTCTTGTATCTCCATATATATACTTCTTTTTTGTAATGTGTATCTTCATTTTGAAGGTATTTAATTATCTTTTTTTGATGCTCATGTACCTGGAAATTAGCTTAGAGATTCTTTGGTATAATTGTATAGTTGTTGTCATTAAAATCCAATAATTGAGGTTCTAACATGTTTGAATTGTATAAATTTTTATTAACTATTAATTTAATTTATAATTTTTTGTCCTATGCACCGGTCATTTGGTATCATTGTCATATTAAACTTTATTTGAAATGATTATTATACTAAATGGTTAATCAAACTAAGTCGTGAGGTCAATTTAAGAATAATATGTATGTAATAAGAATTCTTGGGGCATAACCGAGCTAAAATATGATAAGCTCAACCAAATAGTTTGGTTTACCACTATGCATTTTTCTCTGCTTTCATGAATTCAATGTACACTTAAATGCATTAATCATTTTATATTGTGTTATCTGAACGTGATAAATTATGGTTATGTTAATAAATGGTTTGGTTTTCATGCTTCATGTTAGGTGATCTTAAGGATCCACACAAATATAGAGATAAAAAGTGAAAAAAAAAAACAATAGGCAAACAAATTCCTCCAAATTAAACTTTATCAATTAATCAAAAGATTACATAGAAAACCCCTAAAATTTAACAAGAAAATTCAATCCCTAAAACCATAATACAACTACATTCTTTCTCTCTAATCACAACGAACCTTATACAAGACTATTTTTAATAGTCTTGATAAAATGCATTCTTAATCAACTAATTAAGAAATTGATCGATTGCTTTCATCTCTCACAATATTTCATTTCCATGTAGATAATTGTTCACATTTTCTTTAATGCAATAAAAGGGGTAAAAAATAGTTTTTTAATCACTCTCCATAAACTATAAAAGAGACAATATATTTGAAGCACAATTACATCTTGGCTCAAAAATATCTTCAAAATCTACTTTAATTTGAATTTATTGTATCACAAAATATTACAATCTCCACAAGTACAATATACCTCCTTACCATCGAATTATGAACGTCCATCGATCGAACATGCTCATCATCAATGAATTAGAAATACTTGTAATACCATAAAAACCTCATGCGGACTTTGCGGCTTTCTGTCGACGGCTTCACCTTGATTCAGACAAATTTGTCTCTCCAACTACAATTTGAGAGCTTCATTCATTCTTCACGTTTTTTCAAGTAGTTCATATCTATTACTGCTTCCCACCTACCTATTGCCCTTTCAAACCCTTGTGACTTCACATCGAATTGATAGTTGCAGTCTTTACCTTCCAACCGTTCTACTGAAATAAGATTCTTCCTAATTTATAGGGAATATCTAACCCCGTGGAATTAAGATTACAAATAGTAATAGGAGACATAAGTGCAACAGCAGAAATCAAACTTGAGTCTATACTGTGACATACTACTGTTCTACTACTAGACCATTTTTGCATGATGACATAATTAGTTACTAAGCAAATTACGATAAGCTATCCTTTCGCATTTTTATTTGCTATTTTTATTTTACTAAATATTTGGTTATAAGATATTTTGAGTTGAGACACAAGGGAAAAAAGTACTAGTGATTAAATGTATTTCTAGCATTACTCTGCTTAGTTTAACCTCTTGGTGCAAAACTGTAAATCATCGCAAATATTTTATATCGTTTTGATATTGCTCTTTCAAGTGTTGAACTGCTATAAATCTACTAAAAAATAAATTTGTGAGATCCAAAACTGTATAAAACAGCTGGGGAATAACATGAAGAGGTCACCATCAAACTTTTGGCAATACCACAGCAGGGTACTATGGTATCGCTAGGCTAGACGAGATAGACCACTGGTGCATCATGACATATTAAACTTTTGTTACTTTTGTTTGATTTAATATCCACTATGCACTAATCGCTTTGTATTAAATGTCATATTAAACTTCATCAAAAATGGTTATTATATATATATATGTATGTTTATTCAGACTGAGATGTTTCTGAAAAAGACGTGTAATGATAATGAACCATGGGCATAACTAAGCTAATGGCGAGCTCTCTTAGTCATCAATTATATTTTAACGTTGAATCTCCATGCTGTAAATTATGGATGCTTCAAAATCTTCTTGTGATTTTAATATAGTTAGAAATGAGTAACTAAAGAATTTTCCCCGGTATGCTTACAAACAGGCATAGCATGGATATACCAATATATCAAACAGAATATAACTTCTACAGGTGATTGGTTAATTTGTCTATATTAGCATATTACATATACCACCTAGTTGTTTGCAGGTTAACCATTGATCACTACTGTCGGGTGGTATGTTCATGATAATCCATTGAAACTCATTGTTCCTTTTGTTATATTGCAGGCAAATATTCTTCTTGTCTTCGGTAGTAGATCCAGTCAATTCTAAGATATTTATCGGTGTCAGCATCCTGCCTGCCTGAATCTACTTGCCAGCAGTTATACACGTTGCTGATTTGATCGTAAAATAAACTGAGGTACTCTGGTAAGTTGACCTATTATTCTTAACTATTATTTCCAACACTGAAGTTAATAATATCTAGTTGCTTTCAATTATTGCAAATCAAAATTGCGTCTTTTTTTTATTAATGTGGTGTTAGTAACGAATAAAAATAAAGAAAATTCTATATAATAAGTTTTGCTCTCATTGAAGGCCCTTCTCAGCGGCTTATTGCGTATCTATTTTAAAAATGTGGATTTGATTGAGTGGACACCTCAAAAATGAATGAATATCAGATATAAATGTAACAAGAAACAACAAACATCCATAGTATTTCTTGATAGCAAAGAACGTTTCACCCACATACAAATTTCGCAGTCCCACATCTCCTGCCGTTTATGTCTAGTTGTCAATAATGCCTATAAGATGAAAGAGACTTTGATTGGAAAGCTCGTACCTTTCTTGGCCTTTTGGCTAAGATCAAGTCTAGTATCTGTTCTTATCAGTTTAATATCTGATACGTGGTCTAATGGATCACAACGATATTAAATTAATTTTTCAGAGGGTATAACCTAATAAATAGCTTGCTATTTGGGCTCCTATGAGTCGCCCTTGCGTTGCACTATGGCATGGGCAGGCTTACCCCCATCAATTCATTAATTAAAATTTTAAACATTCATGCTCATAGTTCACCGCAATTTGTTATATGTACATGAATATATTCTGACTAAGCATAATAAGTTGGACTTGAAAGTCTCTTAATAAGAAGTGGCAAACCATAATTTGAAATATCATATCAATCTTCGAGATTCGGTATATTGGCAAAATTCGATTTCAGTGTTATTAGTTGCTTATGGGCTAAACTAATATAATATAACTAGTAAATGAATTTTGAGATCCAGTTGAATATAAACCAAATTATTGCAAACATGATATGTATATAATTTCTGACATGATCACATCATTGTTATCTATCCTTCAAGCTATTTTGAAAGATAATTGCTAGTGCGAATTTGAATCTTTGAATTTTTAGTTTTGCTAAATATTTGATTTTCATCAAACCATTTTCCTCAGTGCTGAAATTATCTTATAACATCTCTTTATTAGATGCCCACTTTACAACCATGTCAATATTTTTCTTTCGGGGATTTATTCTCACACTAAAATTAACATTCTCACACTAAAAACTGGTTTCAGTTTTATTCGTTTGCCTTGGTTTCGGTTTTATTTTGTTTTCCTTTTTATATTTCTCTTTTCATGTTTAGATTAGTTATCTATTAGTTTTCTCCCACAGCTACAAATTAACTACATTGCTCACATTTAGTACTTTTATTTTAGCAAACCAGTTGATCCTCTTGCCTTGTGCCAATAACGTGCAAGTAAGATCCATCCTAGAAATGTACATGCATCAAAGGTCTTATCAAACTTTATGTTTAGTAGCACATACCGAACCAAAGAGCCATAAACCAAAAAAGAAAAAAGAGGAAGGAAAAAAATTCTCTCTCGATATATTGGCAAACCATAATTTGGACTTGAAAATCTCTTATTAAGAAGCGGTAAACCATACTTTGAAATATCCTATCAATTTTGGGGATTGGATATATTGGGCAAAATTCGATTTCAGTGTTATTACTTTACATGCATGTGCAAAACTACTATAATATCATAAAATTGATAATTAAAAAAGTGAACATTGAGATCCTGTTGAGTATAAACCAAATTATCACAAACATGATATGTATAATATATATATATAATAGAATATAAATTCTGACACCATCACATCATTGTTATCTATCCTTCAACTATTTGAAACTAATTATACATTGTATTGATAACAGATTAATATTGGATAATAGGCCTGATATCAAATTGAAGCGTACTACATATCTTCACATTGAGATATGCTCTGATCAGTACATCATGATGGGATCTGTTCTAATATACATTATGTTTCATTGTAATATTAAAATTTGGACCAAAAATTATCTTTCATCTAACCAGGAATATACATAACAACTAATTCTAGGATCTCTAGAATCGTATAGCATGGTGAATTCAAAAGTTGGATGTAGTGTGTTTTATATTTAGGAAGAGTCTGTTAATGAAACTGATAGGAGAAATCAAACATGCTGATTTGTAATCATGTATTTTCTTTATTTCTTATTTCTAGCTCTCATTAGTCCACCATTTAAATATGTTATTGTACCGTTGTACAATAACAAATAACAATGATACTAATACCAATACTGATACTAATACTAATACCACTTCTATTGATTATTATAATATAATAATAATGATAAAAACGATGTTCATGGCTTCTAGCCAAACCAATACACAATCACTTCTTGCAAATGTGCAAAATCCGGTGTTCTCAAATTGTTTTCTTTAATTTCTTTTGTCAAATATTATGCGATCAAAATGACTTAATTTTATTTTCATATCTCGATCTTAATTCCTTAAACCATTTTCAAATTTTATTTTTTTATTCACCATAAATGAATAATTTTTTAGCTTATTCAAACTCAAATAGATAACTAACTTTAATATTTAATGAAATTGCTATTTTTTTCAAAATAAAATATCCAAATGACAAGATAGTTAATATTATGGAAAAAACATTTAATAAAACCGTTTTTAGGAAATTAGTTCACCATTTAAATATGTCTATTATATCGTTGTAACTGTTGGTGTGAGATTCCAACACGAGACCGCTCAAGTAGAAACCCCACAAGCACAGCGGAAGACAGGATCGTGGTAAGAAGTGAAAAAACAACCAATCAATGACTCAATTTCGATCTTAACCAATCCAAAATCAATCACAATCCCAAACAAGCAATATAGAAATCAAAGCAATAACGAAAAATAAGTCACACAGAGATTTATAGTGGTTCCATTAACGTTGTGTTAGTGTACATCCACTTTAAGAGAGAGCTTTTATTAATATTGGTGAGAAGACTACAAGAGATTGAATATAATGATCAAAATTCAATTTAGAATTGATTTGTGGAGTAGAGAATTGAAGAAAATTAGGTTTTGATAAAATCTAATTTGATGTAGGCTAATCTCTTGTGGTTGCTTGCACACTGATCTAGATCTGAAACCTGAGGCTAGCTTATATAGGAGAATAGAAACCCTAGGCAATGTTCCGAAATTATCCGTGCAGATATCACAAATTTTCACGCAAGTCCGTATGTGGAAAAACATACGGAAGTTGTTTCAGACGCCTGGCCAAAAGGTCAGACGTCTGGCTTAAGTCATTGGAACGGCTTCGGCTCAGACGTCTGATCCATTTGGTCAGACGTCTGACAGAATGCTATGGAAGCATTTTTGCTCGAACTCAGATGTCTGAACCTTTTGGTCAGACGTCTAAGGGAATGCTCTGCCCCAACTCAGCCCACTTAGCCTTTTCTCTTAAAACTTTCACCTCCGAACTCCGATTTGCGAACCATTTTCTCCGTTACGAAGCTACTTCCAACCTTTACAAATTCCCGTATAGTGTCGCCAAAATTTAACACTCCATCTCGACGCTATATCTATCTTTAATTCCAATGGTAACATACCATCAACGACAACCGATAGCGCCAACTATCACCTCTTCTACCTTCAACCAAACATGAACGCTTTTCTAATGAGCTCCAGCAAAGCCACCGCCCATTGCACTCCACCAACGAGCTCAGGCAAAGCCCACACCCACTAATGAAATGTTGAAAACATCCAAATCCTAAGCTATCTCACCAAAGACTAGCACTTACCAAGAAGACAGAACCTCAATGTCTCATCGATACTCTTTCTCATCTACCACCAAGCTCCTCCGTTAACCGTGAAATGACTCTCTCACCTCAATATTCTTATTCCGTGAGCTAAACGCCAAATTCTCTGCCAAATGAATAGCACTCTGGCTATCACATCGAACATCAATACTATCATGCCCGAATTCCAAGTCACACAACAATCGCTTCAAATAGAGTGCCTCGTTTGCTGCCTCCATTGCGGCAATCAACTCCGCCTCCATAGTGGATAAAGAAACTACGGTCTTCAATCTGGATCTCCAACTTATGGTTGTACCTCCAAGTGTGAACACATATCTGGAAGTTGATTTTCTTCGATCCCTATCATCGGCGTAGTCCGAATCATAATAACCAACCAACTTGCAATCCATCGCCTTACTACCGTAAAAAAAAAGACCATGAGATGATGTGCCACTAAGGTATCTCAATATAAGCTTCACAACTTCCCAATGCGATTTCCCCGGATTAGCCATGTATTGACTAACCGTCCCGACAGTATTTGCAATATCGGGCCTTGTACACAGCATAGCGTACATTAGACTTCCAATCGCACTTGCATATGGCACATTTGCCATATAAGTTTTGTCTTCCTCCAAGATAGGTGATCCTTTACTCGAAAGCTTCATATACAAAGGTAAAGGTGTATTTGACGCCTTTGCATTCTCCATGCTAAACCGGAAAAGCACTTTCTTGATGTACTACTTTTGAGTTAGTTTCAACTTAAAATGCTTTCGATTCCTTACAATTTCCATGCCCAATATCCTTCTTGCTTCTCCAAGATCCTTCATTTCGAACTCCGATTTCAAATTTAGTTTTAGCCTGTTGATTTCATTCTTATCCTTAGAAGCAATAAGCATATCGTCCACATACAAGTGTAAATACACCCAACAGTCATTTTTCAACGTCTTGAAATAAACACAAGCATCCATGATGCTTCTATCAAAACCATTTTCAAGCATGAAATGATCAAACCTCTTGTACCATTGTCTAGGTGATTGCTTTAAACCATACACTGATTTCTTCAACCTGTAAACCAAATTTGACTTACCATCTACAACAAAACCTTCCGTTTGCTCCATGTAGATGTCTTCATCCAAGTCCCCATGTAAGAAGGCAGTCTTCACATCAAGTTGCTCCAACTCCAAGTCGTGAATAGCAACAATAGCAAGTATTATCCGGATAGAAGTATGGCGCACAACCGGTGCGAATATCTCATCATACTCCTTTCCCTTCCTTTGTGCAGACCCCTTAGACACTAGTCTAGCTTTGTATCTTCCATCGTCCTTCATCTTTTATATCCATTTGCACCCAATAGCATGGTTTTCTTTAGGAAGTGGAACCAAATTCCATGTTTGATTCTTCAACAACGATTGCATCTCTTCCTCTATGGCACAAATCCATTTCGAGCTATCACTCGACTTCATGACATCATCAAGGTCCATCAGCTCATCTTGGACTACATGAAGAGCATAGTCCAAATTATCACTAAAGCTAAGATAGTTCCAATCACCATATCTTTTGGATGGTCTTATAGTACGACGATCAACCCGAGTAGCAATACCATCACCCAAACTTCCTTCGGCTCCACCTTGAACCGAATCTTCTCTAGAATCATGTACATCACCAACACTACTAGAGGCATACTGTGGACTATGTGATGTAACATCAACCGCTACTTCCTCACAAGCATCTCCAACTACTCTACTCTCTCTACTCCTTGGACATAATGTGAAAATAATTTCCTTTTCATTTGATTCACCATGAACCAAATCCGGAACATCCGATGAGCTCACATTCTCCTTGAACATCGACGACTCATCAAAAGTAACATGACGAGAATTTTTAACCTTCTTCGTTTCCGGATTCCAAATCCGATAGCCTTTTATTCTGTCCGTATAGCCAAGCAAAATCCCCTTGAAAGCTCTAGGTTCAAACTTATCATTTCCTGGGTCATGCACATAAGCAGGACTGCCAAACACACGAAGTTAACTCAAGTCAATGCTCTTTACCTTCCACACTTCCCTTCGGAATTTTGTTACCAATGGCTGAACACGGAATTCGATTAATAAACCATACCAAACACACGGGGTTCCTTGATTTAGAACGCCCCCGGTTCTCCTTCTTCACATACATCTCCTTCTCCACAAATAAACCATGACCACTACTAGCACCACTACTTCCATCACCTAACTCCTTCATTTGATCCCGTAACTTCTCGTTAAGAAGACCCGTCTTGACATCATCAAGAGTCAATGTATCCCGGCTATAGATCAAACTATTTGAGAAACCTGTATAGCGATCTGGCAACGAACATAGCAATATCATTGCCTTTTTCTCTTCCTTAATCTTCAAATCTACCACCTTCATCTTCATTAGCAAATCATCAAAAATGTTTAAGTGCGCCTTCAGCGAAGTACCTTCCTTCATCTTATAGGTGAAGAATGTTCGTAATAAAATCAAACGATTTATCAGTGACTTCTTCATATGCAATTCCTCCAACTTGTCCCAAATACCCTTAGCGGTCGTTTCACCACTAATTTCAGAGATAACATTCTCTCCCATAGCAAGTTGAAGTGTAGTGAATGCCCACTCTTCCATCTCCTCTCTCTCAACATCTGAGATGTCCGCCGGCAATAAATGTGTATCAAACACTACCCGATGCATCCGATTCCTCCTTAGAACCGCTTTCATCTTCCATTTCCATTTTTCAAAATCATTATCGCCATTCTACTTGTCTATTACCAATTGTGATCCTGAATCTGCGTACGAGCCACGTACATAAGCAGCTACACCATTTGGATTACCCATTGAGGAACTACTAGAGTTACTACTTGATTCAGGCATTTCTACAACGACCTATCAACACCAATCCTCTGATACCAAATGTTGGTGTGAGATTCCAATACGAGACCACTCAAGTCGAAACCCCACAAGCACAGCGGAAGACAGGATCGTTGTAAGAAGTGTAAAACAACCAATCAACGACTCAATTTCGATCTCAACCAATCCAAAAGCAACCACAATTCTAAACAAGCAACATAGAAATCAAAGCAATAACGAAAAATAAATCACACAAAGATTTATAGTGGTTCCACTAACGTTGTGTTAGTCTACATCCACTTTAAGAGAGCTTTTATTAATATTGATGAGAAGAGTACAGGAGATTGACTACAATGATCAAAATTCTATTTAGAATTGATTTGTGGAGAAGAGAATTGAAGAAAAATAGGTTTTGATAAACCCTAATTTGATGGAGGCTAATCTCTTGTGGTTGCTTGCACACTGATCCAAATCTGAAACCTGAGGCAAGCTTATATAGGAGAATAGAAACCCTAGGCAATGTTTCGAAATTTCCCCTGTAGATATCACAAATTTTCACGCAAGTACATACATGGAAAAACACATGGAAGTTGTTTCAGACGTCTGGCCAAAAGGCCAGACGTCTGGCTTAAATCACTGGAACAACTTTGCTTCAGCTCAGACGTCTGACAGAATGCTCTGGAAGCACTTTTGCCCCAACTCAGACGTCTGAACCTTTTGATCAGACGTCTAAGAGAATGCTCTGCCCCAACTCAGCCCACTTCGCCTTTTCTCTTAAAACTTACACCTCCAAAGTCCGATTTACGAACCGTTTTCTCCGTTACAAAGCTACTTCCAACCTTTACAAATCCCCATATAGTGTCGCCAAAATTTAACAGTAACAACAACAATAATAATGAAATTCATAGATTCTAGTCAA
This sequence comes from Allium cepa, assembly GCA_030765085.1. Classification (NCBI taxonomy): domain Eukaryota; kingdom Viridiplantae; phylum Streptophyta; class Magnoliopsida; order Asparagales; family Amaryllidaceae; genus Allium; species Allium cepa. The sequence goes on along the minus strand of CM060928.1, from coordinate 651,499,507 downwards.
ACTGTAATATCCCGGAATTTCCAGGAATTTCAAATGTGATAATCTCATAATTAAATTGTTTAAATTTGATATAATTGTTATTTTCAAATATAAATAGCCAAACAATTAAAAATGCAATGTTTAAAATTATGACTATAGATTGATTTTAAACAAGTATGATTATTTTGTTTGTGTAAATAAATTTTAAATTGACTTATTGTTTTCAAAATTATTAAGTGTGTATTTAGATTGATTTTTAATAGAATAAATTATTTATAAATAATAATGAGTTTGTTTGAAATTGATATCTATATTTATTTGAATTGACTTTAAATTTGGATTTTAAATTGACTTTGAATTTGAATTTGAATTTAAGGGAATATATATATTAAAATAATAATATAGTGTGGATATAAAAAAAATATGGATTAAGTTTTTATGTAAAAATAAGATTTGTTTTATATTAATCTCTTTAAAGAAATTTATTTATATAAATTTAGAAAGTGTTTATTTATTAATAAATAAATACAAAAGTTATATTAACATTTAAAAATGAATTTAATATATTTTCATGTGATTTTATTTAAAATCTAATGGGTTTTCATTCTATTTCTTTTAAAAGGTTATATGTATATATTTAGAAAGGCATTTAAAATATATTCATCAATTAGGAAATTCAATTTAAAAAGCTTTTAAATAATTTTAAAAACAAATGAAAACAAATAATTACATGTGTTGAATTCTTATGCATGCTAATATACATGTGTTAACTAATTAGTTATTATAGGTGGCAAATGTAAGTGTGATAACAAGTGGCATGAATTATTTTTCCATTTTTCTTTAATCTAAATTAATTTTAATTCAATCCTATAATAAAACACTCATCTCCCCTCTCTTCTATTTTCCTTCTATATCTTTTCATTTTAATGCGAGAACTCTTCTCAATTCAAACCTGAAGTTCATTGTTTTAAACCTGTAACTTATTTCCTCTGAAACAAATCAAAGAGAAAAATATGAAATCTCCTCTGAAACAAAATGCAGCTTTAACCATTTGTCAAATTACCATGAAAACATTTCTATGTCTACAACCATCTCAAGCTAAAAACACTGTAACTCATTCCAAACCCAAAATACAAAAGCCTGTACTAAGTTTTTAGCAAAATCAATCTCAAATTTGCAATCTGAAACACTTTCAAAGCTCAAACCTGTATAACTGTTTTATGCTCAAAACTATCATCTATTCCTCAAACATCAAAGCTTGTAATCTCCTCCAAGACAAAAATCAGAAGCTCACAAACCTGTAATCAAAGAAGCTAAGTTCATTTCTGAAACCAGAAATGAATTTAGGCATGTAACAAATGCATGCAGATGTCAATCCACCTACTAAAGCTCAGTATTTCCCCATGTCTGCAACATTGTTTTCAAAATTCAAGCAAGTCACCCTGTAACAAAACTTCAAAGCAAAGAAGCATTCAAAGTTTTCTGGAGTTAAATCAACAGGAGCAATGCAAATTTTCAACACAGTTTTTTTTTAAAAGAACGCTCTCTGCATTTAATTAATAAGGTGAGTAGACATCTACTTAAACTTTCTAAGTGATATCTGATATGTTGCTAGTTAGATTTCTATAATAGTTAATGCTTGCATGTTTATCTATAAATGTATTATCTGTGTATGTGAATGTATTCATGTGTGTGCATGTTTGGACTGAAGTCATGCCTTCTCTGTTTCATATTACAGAGATTAAAATTAGTTAAAATTCTAATTTCTCTTCTTTTAATCTTTGTAGTGACTTGGTTTACAAACAGTAAATGTTTGTTTATTCGTAAATTCAAACTTAAAAATAAATTTGAGTTAAACATATGAAAGTGTATCTGGGATAATGGGAAAAACAGTGGAAATCTTTAAAACATGTAAAAATCAAACTCTGCGAAACATTGTTTCAGGGTTATAGCATGAATCCACTTAGGAAGATAGGATTTTTAAGACAAAAATCTCAATTTTTAGTGAAGTGTTGATTGTGAATTTTGGGATTAATTGGAAATAGGTTTTTGGGCAAGTTCTAGAGGGCAGAGAATTTTTGGTGAACGTGGCTTCGATTGGAGAAGGTCGAGGTATAGGAGTGCTCAGGAAAAATGGTAGGATGAGTTTTTGGTGGTCGTGGCGACAACGGCAGGAGGATTTAGGTTGTAAACCTAATTCGGTCGAACTGTGGAAGGGGCATTCGTGCTTCTTCTTTAATGCATCGAGTTGCCTCCAATTTTGGGAATAGTATCGTGAAGGATTAGAGATGAAGTGGCCAGAATTTCAAGCTGTAAGATGGTCGGAGCGGTGATCGCGAGAAGGTTTTGGTAATGGCTGTTGATTGGCAGTTTCAGCTGGGAAGCTCGTTATTGTTTCAGGGAAAGCTAAGGTTCTTTGATGACCAGAGGAGGTTGCTACGGTGATGTGTGGTGTGAAGGAGGGTTCGTCGGTGATGGAAGACGACTCCGGTGACGGTGCATATGCACAGGGAGGTGGAGTTGTGCTTGTCGTTGGGGATGTGAGTTGAGTGGTTTACTCAAAGATGGCCTCGGGTTGTTGGAGGGAAGACTCGAGTATGGGCTCGAGTTGTTTGTAGGGTTTAAAACCTGTAACAGGTGTGTGGCTTCAGGTACAAAAAAAATGTAAATTTAAACTATCCATTGAAATTTAAGAAGAATGAACCTGAAGTGGAATTCGAGTGATACTCGAGTACAACCAACTGATTAATTAAAGAAATTTTTTAAAAGTTTAAAGATTCATAAAACAAGTTTCAAATTTAAGTAAAGAAAGTTTTAACTTCTGTAATAAATCTTGTTATTGAATACTATTTGGTTTTTATAAAAATAAGTGTTTCTTTAACATTTAATCAAGAAGTTTAAAATTTGTATATTTAAAATATGGTTAGATAAAATTAAAGTTATTTCTAAAAACTTAAGTAAAAATGGAACTTTAAAAAGATAAGTTTTAAAATCTAAATTTAATTTGGCTTAAATCATTTTGTGATAAAAGTTTAAGGTTATTACGCTTTGATAACACTAAACTATCAAGTTAATGATTATTTTAAAACTTAATTATTGATTTGATTAAGTAGAGTTAATTATAAAGTTATAATGGTTGAAAATGTAAATGGAAATTAAGGTATTTATAAAATAATTTTTATCTTAAGATTAAGAGGGTTATTTATCTTGAAATTTATTAAATTAATTTAGGAAATTAGGTATGATTAATTAATTTAATTAATAATGATTTAAAAATTTATTTAAGGAATTAATTAAAAATTATTAATTGATTTACTTAATTTTATAATTAAGGGTTATAGGTTAATTAATTAGAGGTTGATTAATTTATAATTAAGTTTAATTAACCAGATATTAGAGATAATTAATTAATGATTAAAGATTAATTAAGGTTGATTAGTTAGTAATTAGAGATTAATTTATTTAAAAAGGTATTTAATTTGTAATTAAGTTTATTAATTAATAATTAAGTTTTATTAATTAATAATTAAGATTTCTTAATTGATAATTTAGAAATAATCAATCTATAATTAATTAAGGATTATTTAACTATTATTAAGGGTTAATTAATTATTAAATAGAATTAATTCATTGATTCATTAAGGATTAATTAATTTGTTATTAAATTTTATTAATTGATAATTAAGGTTATTAATTAATAATTAAGGATTAGTTAATCTATAATTAAAGATTAATTACTTTATTTAAAAAGGGGGTAATTATGGAATGAATTACTCAATTATAATTAATCAAATAAGTGTGATTAATTTGGATTAATCAAATGGGTTGATTAATTAAAGGAAATTATTTGGTAATTGATTAAGTATGCTTACTTAATAAGATTTGATAAGAGTAATTACTTAAGGTAAGTAATTGATGAATAAAATTACTGGAGGTAATTGAGATAAGGGAAATTACTTATTGGGAAGTAATTTAAAAGGATAATTACTTGGTAAAGTAATTAAGGACAAGTAATTAAGGATTTATTACTTGGCATAATAAATCAAAGGATTTATAAAAGTAATTAAGAGTAATTTATTAATATTTAAAGTTGATTTAATTAATTTAAGCTTGATTAATGAATATAATTAAATGGAATAATGTAGTTAATCATAGTTAATTAATTAATGGAAGTAATTAATTAAGGTTCATTAATTAATGTGATTAATGAGAATAATTAAGGGTTAATTAATTAAGATTAATTAATCTATAATAAGTTATTATAAGGTAATTAATTGTAATTAATTAAGGATTAATGTAATTAATTATAATTAATTAATAAAGTAATTAAGGTTAATTACTTAATGGTTTAATTAATTTGTAATTAATTAAGGTAATTACTTAATGTAATTAAGGGGTAATTAATCAAGGGTGATTAATTCAGATGATGATTTATTAATTGGGTTAATTAATGGATAAGTAAGCAAGATTTATGGTGATAAAGTAATTAATTTAATTTATTTTAAATTAATTAGAAATGAAGTAATTAATTTAATTCATTTTAAATTAATCATAGATGGTGTAATAGTTCATTGTTTATGGATGGCTGATTTATATTGAGTGGCTTGGTTGTTTATCTCTGATGAGATATGTGTGATATATGATATTGATGCTTTGGTTGCATTGAGATGATAGTATGAGTTATCTATTTGTGATGATAACATGAATTATCTGTTGTGATGATAATGTAGACTATCTATTGCGATATTGTGAACTATCTATCTGTGTGTATCTAGATAATAGAATTGAATTGTATTTAAACTTTAAAACAACTTGGACCTAAAAGATGGCGTTTTGGATTTCGATGAGACCGGGATCGGGTTTCCATATTTGGATATCCGAAAACCACATCGATCCAAATTAACGATAGGTCGTGAATCAAGTGAAGATGAAGATTCAGAGTGCAAGGGTTATCGTCGTTAACTCTGAGGGTGATTCCAAAATGAGTGTAACGAGATAATGCCTTCGGTTTCGTTCGAACCCGGAACGAACTTGTATGGATTGAATGCTTTCAGAGCATCATCAGGTGGACGATGAGCATTCTAAGAGATGTGTTCTCTAAAGGTAATCGTAGCCTCAAGCCTCATCAACCGGGAATGGCTAAAACAGGGGAGGTGCAGCAAGGCTTCGTGGGTAGCCCCCACTTGAGAGTGAGATTTACCCCCGTCTAGAAGTCCCTTATTATATTTGGCTGTGTGGGCAGTTGTTGGCCACAACTGCGGGGTTGTCTTGTTCAGAGCTGTCCAGTAAGGGATGGTTCCGGCCTTTTGTTGTAGGGGATCAGGAGTGGTCCTCGGTACGGTGATCTAGGCCCCGTACTGTGACGGGCGGTACCCCAGTAGCCCTGCCATTGTATGGAATCCAAACTCCAATAAGTGCCAGTACGGTTTTGATTGTGCCCAACTATGTTGGAACGTGAGATGTAAGCATTCCAGCTATTTCTGTATTTTATTTTGAAAACCCTAGACCCTATTATAATATCACTAGATTTCCTATCAAATGTTTTGGTTAGCGTAAGGTAAAAACTTTTCCATGTTTATGTGTGGGAAGTATTACGTGATACCTTTCTTTCAAAAGGTTTTTAAAAGTAAAGCAACTTTAACCGTTTACTCACACCAGACCCATGTCTGACCCAGAGTTTATTGTGTTTTTCTTAAACTCTTGGGTACTCAAATTTTTACGAGTAGCCAAGGGATTCAGGTTAGCTTTGACGAATTGTGGAGGAGCAAGGGAGCAGGAGGCTTCTGCGTGTAGATATATAGTTTTCCGCTGTGTTGGTTTCTCTGAGTAGTTCTCTTGTATTGTATTGAGTTGTATAACTAGACAGGTGTTTATAACTGTCTAGTATGAGATGTGTCCTCTGTGTAACTCTGATAATGATTGTAAACTATGTAGTATTTATGTTATTAATATAATTTATTCGTTCCGCTGTTGAGATTCTGATGTTGTTTATTCTTTCTCTTCTTTCTTTTCTCTTTTCTATCTCTTTCTTTCTTCAAGATGATACGATTTTCTTTGGGTGAGAAAGTCGGGTCGTCTCACTTGGTATCAGAGCATAGGTTGAGTGAATACCTAGGCTCTGGAGTGGTGTCTATCTTGAGAGAGCGTATTTGTAATTTGGATATATATAAATATATATTTATTTCTACCTATCTGTTAGGTTACCTGTTCGGGTTTTCCAATATAAGTTATAAAGGTAAATGGATAGTGGTGTGTGTAACACGACTACCAATGGTTGGAGTTTGAATGTTTGAGGTTGGAAGTATATGTGTCGAGACTGTAGACCCAATACTGTCTCGATTGAGTTTTGGAGTGATAAAGGATTTCAATGATCTCTTAAGGAAACCTGTTAAGGTTCGGAGTCCATCATTGAGGTGTAAGTTTGATCACGCTCGTGTGAGAGGATTTTTGAGAGTTTGGATCTATCGGTTAGGCAGAAGCAAGTGATGGTATCTTGGCAACCTCAGGAAGTAGTAGCTGCGTGATGAGAGCGGTGACTATGGATGTCTCTAAAGATGTTTTCTTTTGGAGAAAGTATAAGGAAGTGTGTCTGCTTCGATGTTGAGGCTGAGTTCAGCAGGACATTTGTGTTTAGTTTGAGGTCCGAGTTTCTTGAAAAACTTTGGATAAGAAATCTTTAGCATCTTTGTCAACGATGCAGCTCGGGAGTATTCTGTGTTCCAGCAGAAAGATCTTTTTGGCTTAGCAGTTTTCTAGAGGTGGAATTCAGAAGCAGCGGAGAAGAACCCTTTCTTCGATGGATTAGTTGCTCGATGATAAACTGTTCTGATGGGTGAAGATAGAACAGTATTTTAGGAATTTAGGTTGGGTTGATCGCAAAAGCGACTTGCGATAGTTTGGCTGATTCTCTTGGATAATCTTTTGTTTGGGTTTGAAGCATCTCTAGACGAGGAAGGAGTTATAGAGTTGTTGAAGATTTTCCGATATCTCCCAGGAAGTTAGAGATTTGTTCGCTTTGGGAATTGAGTTCTGTATCGACTTGAGGTCAGGAGTAATACAGGGGATTCAGCTAGGTAGAAGGATAGCTTCTGGAGAAGGTTTTTGGTGAAGCAGCTCTGTATTCCTTGGAACTTCTACTGAACCATATTTTTGGGATGTGCTGTTAGTCTGTATTCTCATCTGCTCCAGATCAGAGTTGTGCAGCGGAAGTATTGTGGCAGCTATTCTAGAGTAGAAGCAACTGGAAGTTGTAGTGTTTTTAATTAGAGAATTTCTATTGGAATTTTTCAGGATCCGAGGCAAGTTGGCGAGTGATCCTGTTCTGTCTTTTCCGGATAGGAGAAGTAGGTTGTAATCTTCTGACGATTGTGGAGTAGACTTTGTGTTCTTGATTTTGGGTAGATCTTGTGAAGATCAGTTTGTTGAGTTGTTTTGATCCAGTTTCTTTATAGAAGCATCAGCGAAGATTGAGCTGATCTGGAAGAATCTATGAACAGCGCAGGATCGTCAGTAGAGTTTTGAGGTTAAGAGACGGAGAAATTTGGAATTAGAAGTTGGAGACTTCGTTGTTGTTGAGGTTTTTCTCTGGTAAAGGGAGCAATAAGATTTGGTGAGATTATGAGGTAAGCTCCGAGGTATATTGGATTCTTCTGAATTTTATAAGGATAAGTGCTTTGGTATGCAAAAATTGAATTTGCCAGTTTGGATGACTGGAATTCATGGTATTTCACGTGTCTCTGAGGGAGTACGTGTCTGGTCCATCACTGGTTTTGGAACCAGTAGTTTCGTGAAGGATTTGGTTGTTGATCGGTCTTGTCTATGGTCTGATATCTTGTGCAGATTATAGATCAAGCTGAGTAAGAGCTCAGTAGCTTAGTAGTATAGCTAGTTTGGATTTAGTAAAGCGAGTATCCCTGTGTCTGTACCTGGGAAACTCGAGATAATTTTAGAAAGCTTATCCGGATCTGTGTCCAAATAGCTAGAGTTGTTTGATTGAAATGGTTGTTTGGACGAAATTGTTTGTTTGATTGATATGTATGTTTGAATTGGTTAAAAAAAAAAATTTAAACTTTGGATTATCTTTGTTTTAAATTTCGAGGACGAAATTCTTTAAGGGGGGCGGAATGTAATATCCCAGAATTTCCAGGAATTTAAAATGTGATAATCTCATAATTAAATTGTTTAAATTTGATATAATTGTTATTTTCAAATATAAATAGTCAAACAATTAAAAATGCAATGTTTAAAATTATGATTATAGATTGATTTTAAACAAGTATGATTATTTTGTTTGTGTAAATAATTTTAAATTGACTTATTGTTTTCAAAATTATTAAGTGTGTATAAATGTATATATCTATGTATTTAGATTGATTTTTAATAGAATAAATTATTTATAAATAATAATGAGTTTGTTTGAAATTGATATCTATATTTATTTGAATTGACTTTAAATTTGGATTTTAAACTGACTTTGAATTTGAATTTGAATTTAAGGAAATATATATATTAAAATAATAATATAGTTTGGATATATAAAAAATATGGATTAAGTTTTTATGTAAAATTAATATTTGTTTTATATTAACCTCTTTAAAGAAATTTATTTATAGAAATTTAGAAAGTGCTTATTTATTAATAAATAAATACAAAAGTTGTATTAACATTTAAAAATGAATTTAATATATTTTCATGTGATTTATTTAAAATCTAATGGGTTTTCATTCTATTTCTTTTAAAAGGTTATATGTATATATTTAGAAAGGCACTTAAAATATATTCATCAATTAGGAAATTCAATTTAAAAAGCTTTTAAATAATTTTAAAAACAAATGAAAACAAATAATTACATGTGGTGAATTCTTATGCATGCTAATATACATGTGTTAACTAATTAGTCATTATAGGTGGCAAATGTAAGTGTGATAACAAGTGGCATGAATTATTTTTTCCATTTTTCTTTAATCTAAATTAATTTTAATTCAATCCTATAATAAAACACTTATCTCCCCTCTCTTCTATTTTCCTTCTTTATCCTTTCATTTTAATGCAAGAACTCTTCTCAATTCAAACCTGAAGTTCATTGTTTTAAACCTGTAACTTATTTCCTCTGAAACAAATCAAAGAGAAAAATATGAAATCTCCTCTGAAACAAAATTCAGCTTTAACCATTTGTCAAATTACCATGAAAACATTTCTATGTCTACAACCATCTCAAGCTATAAACCCTGTAACTCATTCCAAACCCAAAATACAAAGGCCTGTACTAAGTTATTAGCAAAATCAATCTCAAATTTGCAATCTGAAACACTTTCAAAGCTCAAACCTGTATAACTGTTTTATGCTCAAAACTGTCATCTATTCCTCAAACATCAAAGCTTGTAATCTCCTCTAAGACAAAAATCAGAAGCTCACAAACGTGTAATCAAAGAAGCTAAGTTCATTTCTGAAACCAGAAATGAATTTAAGCATGTAACAAATGCATGCAGATGTCAATCCACCTACTAAAGCTCTGTATTTCCCCATGTCTACAACATTGTTTTCAAAATTCAAGCAAGTCACCCTGTAACAAAACTTCAAAGCAAGGAAGCATTCAAAGTTTTCTGGTGTTAAATCAACAGGAGCAATGCAAATTTTCAACACAGTTTTTTTTAAAAGAAAGCTCTCTGCATTTAATTAATAAGGTGAGTAAACATCTACTTAAAATTTCTAAGTGATATCTGATATGTTGCTAGTTAGATTTCTATAATAGTTAATGCTTGCATGTTTATCTATAAATGTATTATCTGTGTATGTGAATGTATTCATGTGTGTGCATGTTTGGACTGAAGTCATGCCTTCTCTGTTTCATATTACAGAGATTAAAATTAGTTAAAATTCCAATTTATCTTCATTTAATCTTTGTAGTGACTTGGTTTACAAGCAGTAAATGTTTGTTTATTCGTAAATTCAAACATAAAAATAAATTTGAGTTAAACATTTGAAAGTGTATCTAGGATAATGGGAAAAACAGTGGAAATCTTTAAAACATGTAAAAATCAAACTCTGCGAAACATTGTTTCAGGGTTATAGCATGAATCCACTTAGGAAGATAGGATTTTTAAGACAAAAATCTCAATTTTTAGTGAAGTGTTGATTGTGAATTTTGGGAATAATTGGAAATGGGTTTTTGGGCAAGTTCTGGAGGGCAGAGAAATTTTGGTGAACGTGGCTTCGATTGGAGAAGGTCGGGGTATAGGAGTGCTCAGGAAAAATGGTAGGATGAGTTTCTGGTGGTTGTGGCGACAACGGCAGGAGGATTTAGGTTGTAAACCTAATTGGGTCGAACTGTGGAAGGGGGATTCGTGCTTCTTCTTTAATGCATCGAGTTGCCTCCAATTTTGGGAATAGTATCGTGAAGTGTTAGAGATGAAGTGGCCAGAATTTCAAGCTGTAAGATGGTCGGAGTGGCGATCGCGAGAAGGTTTTGGTCATGGCTGTTGATTGGCAGTTTCAGCTGGGAAGCTTGTTATTGTTTCAGGGCAAGCTAAGGTGCTTTGATGACCAGAGGAGGTTGCTACGGTGATGTGTGGTGTGAAGGAGGGTTCGTCGGTGATGGAAGACGACTCCGGTGATGGTGCGTGTGCACAGGGAGGTGGAGTTGTGCTTGTCGTTGGGGATGTGAGTTGAGTGGTTTACTCGAAGATGGCCTCGGGTTGTTGGAGGGAAGACTCGAGTATGGACTCGAGTTGTCTGTAGGGTTTAAAACCTGAAACAGGTGTGTGGCTTCAGGTATGAAAAAAAATGTAAATTTAAACTATCCTTTGAAATTTAAGAAGAATGAACCTGAAGTGGAATTCGAGTGATACTCGAGTGCAACCAACTGATTGATTAAAGAAAATTTTTAAAAGTTTAAAAGATTCATAAAACAAGTTTCAAATTTAAGTAAAGAAAGTTTTAACTTCTGTAATAAATCTTGTTATTGAATACTATTTGGTTTTCATAAAAATAAGTGTTTCTTTAATATTTTATCAAGAAGTTTAAAATTTGTATATTTAAAATATGGTTAGATAAAATTAAAGTTATTTCTAAAACTTAAGTAAAAATGGAACTTTAAAAAGATAAGTTTTAAAATCTAAATTTAATTTGTCTTAAATCATTTTGTGATAAAAGTTTAAGGTTATTATGCTTTGATAACACTAAACTATCAAGTTAATGATTATTTTGAAACTTAATTATTGATTTGATTAAGTAGAGTTAATTATAAAGTTATAATGGTTGAAAATATAAATGGAAATTAAAGTATTTATAAAATAATTTTTGTCTTAAGATTAAGAGGGTTATTTATCTTGAAATTTATTAAATTAATTTAGGAAATTAGGTATGATTAATTAATTTAATTAATAATGATTTAAAAATTTATTTAAGGAATTAATTAAAAATTATTAATTGATTTACTTAATTTTATAATTAAGGGTTATAAGTTAATTAATTAGAGGTTGATTAATTTATAATTAAGTTTAATTAACCAGATAATTAAAGATAATTAATTAATGATTAAATATTAATTAAGGTTGATTAGTTAGTAATTAGAGATTAATTTATTTAAAAAGGTATTTAATTTGTAATTAAGTTTATTAATTAATAATTAAGTTTTATTAATTAATAATTAATATTTATTAATTGATAATTAAGAAATAATCAATCTATAATTAATTAAGGATTATTTAACTATTATTAAGGGTTAATTAATTATTAAATAGAATTAATTCATTGATTCATTAAGGATTAATTAATTTTTTATTAAATTTTATTAATTGATAATTAAGGTTATTAATTAATAATTAAGGATTAATTAATTTATAATTAAAGATTAATTACTTTATTTAAAAAGGGGTAATTATGGAATGAATTACTCAATTATAATTAATCAAATAAGTGTGATTAATTTGGATTAATCAAATGGGTTGATTAATTAAAGGAAATCATTTGGTAATTGATTAAGTATGCTTACTTAATAAGATTTGATAAGAGTAATTACTTAAAGTAAGTAATTGATGAATAAAATTACTGGAGGTAATTGAGATAAGGGAAATTACTTGATGGGAAGTAATTTAAAAGGATAATTACTTGGTAAAGTAATTAAGGACAAGTAATTAAGGATTTATTACTTGGCATAATAAATCAAAGGATTTATAAAAGTAATTAAGAGTAATTTATTAATATTTAAAGTTGATTTAATTAATTTAAGCTTGATTAATGAATATAATTAAATAAGGAATAATGTAGTTAATCATAGTTAATTAATTAATGGAAGTAATTAATTAAGGTTCTTAATTAATGTGATTAATGAGAATAATTAAGGATTAATTAATTAAGATTAATTAATCTATAATAAGTTATTATAAGGTAATTAATTGTAATTAATTAAGGATTAATGTAATTAACTATAATTAATTAATAAAGTAATTAAGGTTAATTACTTAATGGTTTAATTAATTTGTAATTAATTAAGGTAATTACTTAATGTAATTAAGGGGTAATTAATCAAGGGTGATTAATTAAGATGATGATTAATTAATTGGTTTAATTAATGGATAAGTAAGCAAGATTTATGGTGATAAAGTAATTAATTTAATTTATTTTAAATTAATTAAAAATGAAGTAATTAATTTAATTCATTTTAAATTAATTATAGATGGTGTAATAGATCATTGTTCATGGATGGCTGATTTATATTGTCCGGCTTGGTTGTTTATCTCTGATGAGATATGTGTGATATATATGATATGGATGCTTTGGTTGCATTGAGATGATAGTATGAGTTATCTATTTGTGATGATAACATGAATTATCTGTTGTGATGATAATGTAGACTATCTATTGCGATATTGTGAACTATCTATCTGTGTGTATATAGATAATAGAATTGAATTGTTTTTAAACTTTAAAACAACTTGGACCTAAAAGATGGCGTTTTGGATTTCGATGAGACCGGGATCGGGTTTCCATATTTGGATGTCCGAAAACCATATCGATCCAAATTAACGATAGGTCGTGAATCAAGTGAAGATGAAGATTCAGAGTGCAAGGATTATCGTCGTTAACTCTGAGGGTGATTCCAAAATGAGTGTAACGAGATAATGCCTTCGGTTTCGTTCGAACCCGGAACGAACTTGTATGGATTGAATGCTTTCAGAACATCGTCAGGTGGACGATGAGCATTCTAAAAGATGTGTCCTCTAAAGGTAATCGTAGACTCAAGCCTCATCAACCGGGAATGGCTAAAACAGGGGAGGTGCAGCAAGGCTTCGTGGGTAGCCCCCACTTGAGAGTGAGAATTACCCCTGTCTAGAAGTCCCTTATTATATTCGGCTGTGTGGGAAGTTGTTGGCCACAACTGCGGGGTTGTCTTGTTCGGAGCTGTCCAGTAAGGGATGGTTCCGGCCTTGTGATGTAGGGGATCGGGAGTGGTCCTTGGTACGGTGATCTAGGCCCCGTACTGTGACGGGCGGTACCCCAGTAGCCTTGCCATTGTATGGAATCCAAACTCCAATAAGTGCCAGTACGGTTTTGATTGTGCCCAACTATGTTGGAACGTGAGATGTAAGCATTCCAGCTATTTCTGTATTTTATTTTGAAAACCCTAGACCCTATTATAATATCACTGGATTTCCTATCCAATGTTTTGGTTAGCGTAAGGTAAAAACTTTTCCATGTTTATGTGTGTGAAGTATTACGTGATACTTTTCTTTCAAAAGGTTTTTAAAAGTTAAGCAACTTTAACCGTTTACTCACACCAGACCCATGTCTGACCCGGAGTTTATTCTGTTTTTCTTAAACTCTTGGGTACTCAAATTTTTACGAGTAGCCAAGTGATTCAGGCTAGCTTTGACGAATTGTGGAGGAGAAAGGGAGCTGGAGGCTTCTCCGTGTAGATATATAGTTTTCCGCTGTGTTGGTTTCTCTGAGTAGTTCTCTTGTATTGCATTGAGTTGTATAACTAGACAGGTGGTTATAACTGTCTAGTATGAGATGTGTCCTCTGTGTAACTCTGATAATGATTGTAAACTATGTAATATTTATGTTATTAATATAATTTATTCGTTCCGCTGTTGAGATTCTGATGTTGTTTCTTCTTTCTCTTCTTTCTTTTCTCTTTTCTATCTCTTTCTTTCTTCAAGATGATACGATTTTCTTTGGGTGAGAAAGTCGGGTCGTCTCACAAACCAAATGTACAATCACTTATTGCAAATATGTGAATATCGACGTTCTCAAATTATTTTCTTCAATTTCTTTTGTCAAATATTTATGTGATCAAAATGACCTAATTTTATTTTCATACCTCAATTTTATATCTTCAGACCTTTTTCAAATTTAATCTTTTCATTCACCACAAAAGAATAAATTTTTAGCATATTCAAACTCCAACGGATAGCTAAATTTAATATTCAATGAAATTGCTATATTTTTTTAAAATAAAATATCCAAATAATAAGATAGTTAATATTATGATGAAAACATTTCTTAAATTTTTTTTAGAGAAAATATTATTATTATAACAACAACGTGATTACAAACGTTTGACACTCTGATATTGCCTTAATCCCTGTGCTTTCAATTTTCACTACCAAGTTTGAGCTTCACCAAATGTACAATCATTTGATACTGAGCATACTAGCGAAAATCACATATTTGTATTTAGATCTTACAAAGTCTCCAAATTAAATTTTTTATTTGCAACTAACGATCAAACAAAAATTATGCGTATAAATTTTAGATTTTGGAAAACACTATTTTTCAGAATACGGTCTGTAACTTAGACATAAAAGAGAATCCGTATAGATTGAAGTGACATAAGATGTTTTCTCTATTTCTTATTTCTAGCTCTCTCGGTTATTCACTATTTAAGTATATTATTATGTATAATAGTAACCAAAGGTCAAAATTATTGTGCATAATAGCAAACCAATATTCATGTTTCTTTCAAGTTTTGGGTTGATTATAATGACTGGAATGCAGTTGTTAACAGTAAACTAATTACGATCGTTGGAGTCCACTACGATCACTTTATTCAAAGTCATATTCAACTTCACTAAAAAAAGCTATATATGGAAATTTAGCTTAGGTTATTGAAATTGAGATGAGATGTTTCTGAATATATATATATATATAATGATAATAAAGCATGGGCATAACTAAGCTAATTATGGTGAGCTCTTTGCTCTAATTAATCTCCATGCTATAAATTATGGACACTTCATAATCCTCTTGGGACTCTAATATTGATTGCTTTTATGTAATATGATTAGAAATGAGGAACTAAACAATGTTTTCCAACTATACTCACTAACAAATATGGTATTTGTTTATTATGATTTTTATAACATATGACCCATTCTGTAAAGGACAAACTTGTTTGGATTGTTTCACTTATTTTAGCGAGTGCGGTACCAAGTAGAGCATGGATGTGTGTGTGTGTGTGTAACATAACTTATGTATAAGTGTTCACTTAATTTTTCTAGATCAACACTTATTAGTTGTTTTTCGGTAAACAAGCGATTGGGTATTTTCTGGTGGTATGTTCATGATGCCTCATTGATACTCATTGTTCTTTTTTGTTATATTGCAATCGAATATTCTGTCTTCGGTAGATACTGTCGATTCACTTAGATATGTGTGTAATAACATAACTTGTAAGTGTTCACTTGATTTGTCTAGATTATCACTCCTTAGTTGTTTGCAAGTTAACTAGTGATCTAGTACTGTCTCTTGATATATTCATGATGCCTCCTTGATACTCATTGTTCTTTTTTGTTATATTGCTGGCATTTTTCTTTTTGGTCTTCGGTAGATCCGGCCAGTTCACTTAGATATATATGGGTGTTCACATTCGTGGCTGCCTTGATTTTACTTTGCTAGCAGTTATGAGTTGCGGATTTTGAGGAAATAGAGTTACTCTTGTAAGTTGACATTTTTTTGTGTTAATGCAGTGGTAGCAATGAATAAGGAATAAAGAAATTTCTATATAATAAGTTTTGCTCTCTTTGAAGCCGTATCTTAGTGATTAATTGTGTATCTGTTTTCGAATATGGGTTTGATTGGGTGAATGGACTATAGAAGTGAAAGAATATCATATATAAGTACGAGCGTTACGGCACACGCTTCGTGTGTGAGTTGTTTTTCTACAAATTGTATATGATTCAAACTTATCCAAAAAAGCACAAATGTTTAATCATATTTTGTGTTGAAATCATGTGTAGTTTGTTTGAATTTTTATTTCTAAGTTCCGGTATCTATTTTTTTCCTTTTTTTGTAGTTTGAATTTTATTTCTACTATCAATTAATAAAGAATGAATTTGTAAGGAAAGTTTATTTCTTATCATATTTTAAAGTGATTAAGATGTCATAATATATGTAGAGAGCATTTTGAATTTGTAAAAATAACATTATTTATTAGATTTTTTTAGTGGTATTAACGTTTATTAATATTTATTTCATGCTAAAATCAAAAAAGTGTGACACTAAATATATTAAAACTATTATTAAAGATAAGAAGAAACAAAAGAGATCCATAATATTCCTCGAAAGCGAAGAATGCTTCAACCAGATACAAATTTTGTAGTCCCACATTGCCTGCCTAAGAGGCTAGTAGTCAATAACACCTATAAAATGAAGGAGATCATGATTAGAAAACTCATATCTTTCTCGGCCTTTTGGCTAAGATCAAGTATAGCATCTGTTCTTATAAGTTTAATATCTAATATGCGGTCCAATGGACCACGACAATATTAAATTAATTTTTTGGAGGGGGCGAACCTAATAAATAGCTTGCTATTTGAGCTCTTATGAGTCTCCCTTGCGTTGCGCAATGGCATGGGCAGGCTTACCCCCCATCAATTCGTTAATTGAAATTTTAAACATTCATGCTCATAGTTCACTGCGGTGTTTGGTCGGTTATGGACCACATCGGTTTAATTTTTAATTTAGCCTTTTATCTCATCGACCTTTGCTCTCTAAGGCCTGGTCCCTGATCCACGTAGGGTGGAACTAGCAATGCAGTAAGGCTTGACTTATTCAATACTTTAGAGCACAATCGAGGTGGTGACTAGGTGCATTTTCCTAGTTAAGTCTCATATCCTTCACCCTCTTAGAGGAGGAGCATAATCTCCCTTATTTTCTTCTTATTAATCTATTATCAAATTATCCTACAAATTTTAATATTCATGTTTCCTTCAAGTTTTAGGTTTTAATAACCAAGAGTGTACTTGTTAACAGTAAGCGAGGCTACTACGATCACTTTGTATTCAATGTCATGTTCAACTTCATTAAAAAAGAGGTTGTGTGTGTGCCGCACGCACGCATGTGCTGCGTGTGTGCATGTGCATGCGCGTGCGTGTACTGCGTGCACATGTGTAGCGACCCGACTTCCTACCTCCAGGAAATCGCATCACTAGTGAAGAAAGAAAGGGATAGAAGAAGAAAAGAAAGAGAAAGAAAGATAACAATATCAGAAACTCACAGTGGAACGAATAAAATATAATATAACACATCAAATATTACATAGTATCTCATTACATCAGAGTACACAACTTTACAACACATATTAGACAGTTATAAACATCTGTCTAATTCATACAACTCAAGTATACTAGACAGAGATACAACATACACAGCGGAATCATAATATATATCTACACGTTGAAGCCTCCTGCTCCATTACTCCTCCAGAATTCGTCAAGCTAACCTGAACCACTTGACTACTCATACATAATATGAGTACCCAAGAGTTTAATAAAATAGAAAATAAACACTCGGATCAGACAGCGGTCTGGTGTGAGTAAACGGGTTTAAATTGCTTAACTTTAGAAAAACTTTGAAAAGAAAAGGTATCACGTAAGACTTCCCACACATAAACATGGAAAAGTTTTTACCTTACGCTAACCAAAACATTTGATAGGAAATCCAGTGATATTATAATAGTGTCTAGGGTTTTCAAGTAAATATGAAATAGCCGAAATTGTTACATCTATTAAATTCCAGCTACTAACCACAAAAGTGGGTAATACAATCAAAACCCTAGGGTCTCGTAGGGAAAATGGGTTTCCATCAATGGCAGGGCTACTGGGGTACCGCCCGTCACAGTACGTGGCCTAGATCGCTGTACCAAGGAGCTACCCTAACTCCCCTGCAACACAAGGCCGGGACCATTCCTTACTGAACAGTCCCGAACAAGACAACCCCGGTAGTTGTCCGGATCAACCACCCCACACAGCCGAATAAACAGGGACTTCTAGACAGGAGTAAATCTTGCTCTCCAGTGGGAGCTACCCACGAAGCCTTGTTGCACCTCCCCTGTTTTAGGCATTCCCGGTTGATGAGGCTTGAGGCTGCGATTACCTTTATAGGACACATTTCTTAGAATGCTCATCGTCCACCCGACGATGTGCTAAAAGCATTCAATCCATACAAGTTCGTTCCGGGTTCGAACGAAACCGAAGGCACTATCTCGTTGCACTCATTTTGGAATCACCCTCAGAGTCAACGACCATAGCCCTTGCACACTAAATCTCCATCTCGAATCTATAAGTTCTGTTCCGTCAAACTCATTACAGAATCACTCACAGAGTTATACTGACGTATAGCCCTTACACCTCGAGTCTTCACTTGCTCCACTTGGATTAACGACCTAACGTTTAATTGGAATCGATGTGGTTTTCGGATATCCAAATATGGAAACCCAATCCCGGTCTGATCGAAACCAAACGCCATTTTAATGTCCAAGTTGTACTTAAGGGATTTAAACAGTTTAACTTATATTCAGGATGAAATAAACAGATGGATAAATCATATTACCATAATAGATAATTCATATCAATATTCATCTTCACAAAACAGCATATCACAAATATCATAGTCATCCAAATCATCCAGTATCAACTAATCACCCAATATCAATCATCCAATATCATTCAACATCCAATATCAATCACTTAATATCAACCATTCAATTGCTAATCAATCACCCATAGCAGAATTGATTAACTCTTAATCAATTTAATTAACCTCTAATTAAATTAATTACTATCCTTCAATCATGTGGATTATCCTAACTCCTGCTTCATTGATTTATTACAAATCAAATTCATTATCAACTCTTAATGATCTTCCTTAACTAATCTTCCTCGATTAATTTTCCTTAACTACCTTCAAGTAATTATCCTAACTATATTCAGTAATTATCCTTTAATTACTATCATTAAATTACAATAATTAATGATCCTTCATTAATTAATTAACTATAATTAATTACGTTAATCCTTAATTAATTACAATTAATTAATCACACTTAAATTAATTACTTTAATTAATTAATTATATTAATTAATAATCTTTATTAATTAATAATCCTTTAATTAAATAATTAACTTGTAATTAATCATCTTATTAATCATAAACAGTAATTAACCATTTGTAATTACTTATCTTAATTAATTAACTTCTTAATTAATTACTTCCAAATTAATTATATTAATCCTTGATTAATTAATCAAATTAATTAATCTTTAATTACTTCATTAAGTAATTATTAATGAATTTAAATTAATAATTGATCCTTAATTAATTACTTTATTAATTAATTACATTTTTAATTAATTACACTTAGTAATTAATCTTGAATTTAATCTCATTAATTAATTAATTAATTAATTAACTAAAATAAATTAAGTAATTAACTCTTAATTACTTACATAAGTAATTATCTCTAATTACTTCCTTTAATAAATCTTAATTACTTTCTTAATTAATTACCTAACAAATAATTAATTACATTATTAAATAATTCTTAATTAATTAGTTAATTAATCCATAATCAATTAACTTTAAACAATTATATTAATCAATTCTTTAATTGATAAAATTAAGTGATTCCATTAATCACTTTAATTAATTGCTCCCATGAGTAACTTCTCTAATTACTTCCATAAGTAATTACCTTCTAATTACATTTGAAAATTAACCATTGATTACATCGTTAAGTAATTACACTTAATTAATACATAATTAAGTGAGTATTTAAAATTAAATAAATAATTAACTAATTAATTAAAATTAATTAAACAATTAATTAACATCTTATATTTCAAAATCTTTAATTAATTAAGCAAAAGCATTTATCTTAATTAATTCTTTACTTAATTACAAATCATATTCAAATCAAGTATTCTAAAATTAATAACAAAGATAAATTAACCCTATTTATCTTCATAATTAAATTATTTGAACTTAAATTAAATTTCAATAACTTAAAACAAATTTATTCAATTTGGATTTCAAAATCATAATAATAATCTTATTTGGAAATAAGTTATTAAGAAATCAAATTTAAAATTTTAAAATAATTTAATTATTCAATTTAAACTTATTTATTTCCAAAAATGATTTGAAATCTTGAGTTACCAAACCATTACCTAAACCTTTTAACCTGAGACTTTGATTAAAATCACTTCCTTTAAAACTAGATTTAAATTGGTTAATTACTTACAATGTTATCCCTTTAAAACCATTTAAATTTGCAAATAAATTTAATTAATACCTTTATAAGTTTGATTAAAACCTATTTTAAAAACTACAAGTTACAATTTATAAAACTTAACATGATTCATTCAATCCCCAGGTTCCAATTCCAACACCAACCCGTTGTACAACCAGAAATCACAAGCGACCACCTAAAACCCGAGTCAATCACCAACGAATCTCGAGTTTGCCTCGAGTTATTCCCCAACCACATTCACTTCGAGTCGGCCCTCAGGAAAATGCAAACAAAACGCGAGCCCCACACGGACATCAACTCATCTTCCCCAAAACGATTATCAGCACATGAACGTGCACCGTGCACGTGACCTCCTGCCAACGGCCACCGTGGGTCATCGCACCCATCGCCGATCATCACATAGACACGCACGAACCCAAAAACCCACCCAGATCCAACCCTCCATGTTCGAATCAAAATTCGGACCTCCAACTCAAAATTGCAGAACCATACGTCACCAAACCTCTAACCATGGCCGACAACTTCCATACCGTTGGACCTTGCCGTCTCCACTATAGAGTCGCACCACAAGAACTCCATTTTCCCCCATATGCGCATGCCTACGATCAATCACTTGCGACAAAAATCCAAGACAGTTCAAGCCGAACCCATTACCAGTAAAACCCTAGTTCGATTTATTACGCTCAAATTACTCAATGAAAAATTTTAATTGCAATTTTCCCATCTTCTACACTTCATTATCTAGCTACAATCCAAATTTAAAACTAAATTGTAGCATGGATGATCGGTAATCACCAAAACTCCCTAAAACACTCAAACAAAATTCTCATAATCTACCAAACTAAAAATTACAAATTTCATCCCTAAATTCATGATTTATGATCACATTTTCATGCATGTAATCAAAATTTGAATTTAAGATAATTAATTTTTATCAAATATTCAAGTTTTACTGTAAATCCTTCTTTTATAATTATTTGTTGCATTCTAAATTATGAAACTATTTTTATAATTATCAACAAACAACAACACAATACTTCTCTTCAATCCGTAAGGTCAAATGTTTATGTTATTGAGAGATTTGAATTTGTGAACTAAATCTGTTCAAAAAAAAACAGAACAGGGTGTTTACAGGCATAAAGGAATATACCTATAAATTCAATAAATAAATCTGAGTGATTTCCAGCCAACATCAAGGTAAATTTTCAGATCATCACATGCATGTAGTACAACCCAGATCAAACTGTTTTTAAAAAGTAGTTTACTCACCTCAAATTATCTTGCAGAACAGATTATTTTGTTTCCAGGCTTTTGAACAACTTGCAGATTTTCACTTTAACTTGCTGAGTTGATTAAAAATGTTGAACCTTCCATTGAATGCAGATTTGAATATTTGAAGTTTGCAGGTTGAAAATCATTTTTGAAATGCAGTTTGAGGCTTTGAAATTTCCAGGCTATTTTAAAATCTTTATTATACAATTACAAATCTATTTCATTCAAATATTAAGGCCAGTATGGATTCGAGTTGTTGGAATTGAATTTTTTTCTTTTATCAGAACCTTCATAGTAAATTAATAGAGAACTCTTGCATATATATTAACAGACAAGCTCTTCCCTCATAAACATAACAATTCATATAAATTTAAAACTATAGTATTTTAATTCAAAACAATCAACACATGCATAGCAGTAAATTTTAAATCAACTGTTTTTAAAAACATTTACTCACCTGATTCAAGAATGCAGAGCAGAGAAGACTTTTACTTCCTAGGCTCTAAAAATTTGAAAAAAAGGCCGTGTCTTGATCTTGCTTTACTGAAGAAATCTTTGCATGCTCCAAAATCTTTGATTTGCGGGTTGTAATTTGAATGTTCCAGATTTGAGTTGCAGTATTTTTTTTTTTAAATTTGCAGGTTGAAGTCTTTTGAAATGCAGGTTGAAGATTTTATGTTGCAGTTTGAACCATTTTTTGAATTGCAGGCTTTTCATTTGCAGGTTGAAATTTCATTTAGTTGCAGATTTTAAATTTGCTGAACAGATCTTCATTTGCAAACTCATTAGCTTTTGGAAATCTCAGGTTTGAACTTGATATTGTAGTAATTTGGTTTGAGTTTATATTTGCTTTTGATTCAAGTTTCAGGTTTTGGAAATTGTTTCTGCTTTTGCCATTAACATTTGAAAGAAGATAAACATAAAGACACTTGTTCTCAAAGAATAACACTTGTCATTAGCATGTTTTTTTAAAATTACAAGTGTTATAAAGATGGCTTAAAATGTTCACACATGTACATAAGTGTTTTTTAATTAAATTTTTATTTAGTTTAAATGTAAATATACTTACTTATTTAATTTAATATATATACAAATACTCTAAAGTTAGTTATAATATACGTCTTATACATGTTATTTTAAATCTTAAACATTCATTTTTAATGTAAACATTGTAAAAGAAAACAAAGCTTGTTTAAATTCCTTTGAAACTATTCTATTTAAAAATAAATAACAATCTTATATTTGAAACAATTGAATTAAACTAAATTATCTTTTGAAAAATCTTATTGAATTTAAAACAAAACTTTAAAATTGCAATATTCATTCATACATAAATTATTAATAGATTAAATTAAATTTTCAAAACAAATATCAAATTATAACATATGCTTACATATATTACAATTTGAAAATTCAACTTTTAATTTAAAACAAAAGATATTCCCATTCACAATATATATCAAACATATATATTATAAATAGAATAAAATTCATTAGCTTTTGAAAAACAATTCTAACCAACTTTTAAATTGTTAAAAGATATTGATTATACTTACCAAATTAAATATTTATTATCCTTAATAAGATTAATTTCACCAATTTAAATTAAAATTATAAAGAAAATTTATCAAATCAATTAAATATTATTACAGATTATTAAATCGATATTGCCCAAAATTCTGGGTCGTTACAATCCTCCCCCCTTAAAAGAATTTCGTCCCCGAAATTTAAAAGCAAAGTTAATTTAATAACCCAGCAAAGATTTTAATTTCAATTAGCAAAGCATTCCTAACAATCAGTTACTAACAACCAAAGCAATCAATCACACAAACAAACTTAACTAATTATCCAGATACAAATTAAGAAATTCTCTAGTACTATCTCGAGTTTCCCAAGTATAAATCACCGGGAGACTCGCTCTTCAAAAGCCAACAAACTAACTACTCTACCAAAATTCAAAGCTCCTCTCTTCCCTAGATCCACCAATCTGAACAGAACATCAGATTACTCTCAAATCCAGCTCAACATCCAACTCCAACTGAACTACAGATTCAACAATCAATCGATGAATCATGCACGTACTCCCTCAGAGATGCGTGAAATATAATGAACTCCAGCTATCCAAACTGGCGATTCAATCTCATAGACAGCAAATTTTATCTTATCAGAACACAGATAAGGAATCTCAAATGCCATAGCACTAACCAACCAATCTTACTCAATTTCCACTCACTTAACTAGAGAAATCTTAACAACAATGAAGTCTCCAACTTCGAATTCAAAACTCCTTACCTCTTATCTGTATATCTCAACAGACAATCCTGGGCTGCCAATCTCTTCCTGATCAACTCATCCTATGCTGATATTTCCAGAAACAACTAGACCAAAGCAAACTAGCTTTTGGATCCTATTCAACAGAAAAGTCTTTATAATCCATCGAAATCCAGAACACAAACTCTATTACTCAAGCAATATCAAAAGAACTTGCTTCCTTCCTTGCACAGCTGCTAGCTCGCTTCCGCTGCACAACTCTGATTCGGAAATAGAGGAGAATACTGTTGATGAACACGAATACAAACTTATCCAATATATGAGAAACCTTGTTCGTCAAATCCATATAACCTTGGTGACACATCCGACTCGGTCGCACAATCCTATAGCAGAAATCCAAACTCATAAACTAGATCTAACCAATCCAAACTCTAAAAATTTCTGAGCTGCTACACCAACTCTTCCTATAGGCTAACCACCCAAAATCGCTTCTGGAACCAAAACAATATGGAACTCAACTTCAGGTGCAGACAACCTTCTGATTACATCAGCAGCTCCTACTTCCTCATGAGAATCCTCAGTCTCAAAAAAAAGAATGCTCAAGAAAAATCCCAACTAATCGCAAGTCGCTTTTGCGATCCAACCTAATCTGAATCCAAAGAAACCGTTCTCACTTTACCAATTAGAACAGCTTTAAGCTTTTCCAAATAAGGTTAACTCTCCAAGATAACTTCCACCAACTGCCCGGGCTGCTGCTAGAAGAAACACCAAGATTCCCGATTCATCGAAGAAACAACCAACATTGCTGCTTCCAAACTCTACTTTGATGATACTGCAAAGCTAAAATATCCACTCGTCGGCACACCGATCACTTCGAGCTGAACTGCTACCACAGCTATCCACAGACTTCTAATCCAAATGCTTCTCGAAAACCAAAACTATCAACAAACCACACAACTGACTTCCAAGATGGCAGAAAACTTCTCAAGAAACTCGGACTCCAAACCAAGCATCCACAACTCGCTTACCTTAAGGAATAACAATGAGACCATGCCAAAGCGAAGCAATTCATAGACCTTAGTCCCATATTCCAGAACAGCCAACCTCCATACTGAAAATCCAGATAACTTCTACACAGACGAGTCTTCCCTGAGGCAGGTAAAGACTGCTCCTCTACAGCATCTAAAACTGCTTCAAGAGAAAACATCTTCTGGAATATCCATGGATACTGCATCTCATCACGCAGTCATCAAGATATCATCACTTATTCCTGCACTACCAACAAATCCAAACTCAAGAAAAATTCGCTCACCCGAGCGAAATCCAAACTTACACTTCAAAGATAAACTCCGAATCTTTTTAAAAGTTTTCCTTCGGATATAAGAGAAATCCTTACTCCAAACTACAAAACTCACTTGAGACGGTATTAGGTCTACAGTCTCGACAAATACTTCCAACCTCAACATATGGACCTCTTCCATCAGTGGTAGTCATGTTACACACAAACACTACTACTCCACTATCTACCTCTATAACTTATGTTGGAAAATCCGAACAGATAACCCAATAGATTAGGTAGATAAAGATGTATATATATAGTTATATATAAAAATTACAGGTACGCTCTCTCAAGAAAGACACCACTATAGAGCCTAGGTATTCACTCAACCTAACTCTCTCTAAAGAAAGACACACTTTAGAGCTTAGGTATTCGCTCAGCCTAATGCTCTGATACCAAATGTAGCGACCCGACTTCCTACCTCCAGGAAATCGCATCACTAGTGAAGAAAGAAAGGGATAGAAGAAGAAAAGAAAGAGAAAGAAAGATAACAATATCAGAGAACTCACAGCGGAACGAATAAAATATAATATAACACATCAAATATTACATAGTATCTCATTACATCAGAGTACACAACTTTACAACACATATTAGACAGTTATAAACATCTGTCTAATTCATACAACTCAAGTATACTAGACAGAGATACAACATACACAGCGGAATCATAATATATATCTACACGTCGAAGCCTCCTGCTCCATTACTCCTCCAGAATTCATCATGCTAACCTGAACCACTTGACTACTCATACATAATATGAGTACCCAAGAGTTTAATAAAACAGAAAATAAACACTCGGGTCAGACAGGGGTCTGGTGTGAGTAAACGGGTTAAAATTGCTTAACTTTAGAAAAATTTTGAAAAGAAAAGGTATCACGTAAGACTTCCCACACGTAAACATGGAAAAGTTTTACCTTACGCTAACCAAAACATTTGATAGGAAATCCAGTGATATTATAATAGTGTCTAGGGTTTTCAAGTAAATATGAAATAGCCGAAATTGTTACATCTATTAAATTCCAGCTACTAGCCACAAAAGTGGGTAATACAATCAAAACCGTAGGGTCTCGTAGGGAAAATGGGTTTCCATCAATGGCAGGGCTACTGGGGTACCGCCTGTCACAGTACGTGGCCTAGATCACCGTACCGAGGAGCCACCCTAACTCCCCTGCAACACAAGGCCGGGACCATTCCTTACTGAATAGTCTCGAACAAGACAACCCCGGCAGTTGTCCGGATCAACCGCCCCACACAACCGAATAAAAAGGGATTTCTAGACAGGAGTAAATCTTGCTCTTCAGTGGGAGCTACCCACGAAGCCTTACTGCACCTCCCCGGTTTTAGCCATTCCCGGTTGATGAGGCTTGAGGCTGCGATTACCTTTATAGGACACATTTCTTAGAATGCTCATCGTCCACCTGACGATGTGCTGAAAGCATTCAATCCATACAAGTTCGTTCCGGGTTCGAACGAAACCGAAGGCACTATCTCGTTGCACTCATTTTGGAATCACTCTCAGAGTCAACGACCATAGCCCTTGCACTCTAAATCTCCATCTCGAATCTATAAGTTCTATTCCATCAAACTCATTACGGAATCAACCACAGAGTTATACTGACGTATAGCCCTTACACCTCGAGTCTTCACTTGCTCCACTTGGATTAACGACCTAACGTTTAATTGGAATCGATGTGGTTTTCGGATATCCAAATATGGAAACCCGATCCCGGTCTCATCGAAACCAAACGCCATTTTAATGTCCAAGTTGTACTTAAGGGATTTAAACAGTTTAACTTATATTCAGGATGAAATAAACAGATGGATAAATCATATTACCATAATAGATAATTCATATCAATATTCATCTTCACAAAACAGCATATCACAAATATCATAGTCATCCAAATCATCCAGTATCAACTAATCACCCAATATCAATCATCCAATATCATTCAACATCCAATATCAATCACTTAATATCAACCATTCAATTACTAATCAATCACCCATAGCAGAATTGATTAACTCTTAATCAATTTAATTAACCTCTAATTAAATTAATTACTATCCTTCAATCATTTGGATTATCCTAACTCCTGCTTTATTGATTTATTACAAATCAAATTCATTATCAACTCTTAATGATCTTCCTTAATTAATCTTCCTCGATTAATTTTCCTTAATTACCTTCAAGTAATTATCCTAACTATATTCAGTAATTATCCTTTAATTACTATCATTAAATTACAATAATTAATGATCCTTCATTAATTAATTAACTATAATTAATTACATTAATCCTTAATTAATTACAATTAATTAATCACACTTAAATTAATTACTTTAATTAATTAATTATATTAATTAATAATCTTTATTAATTAATAATCCTTTAATTAAATAATTAACTTGTAATTAATCATCTTATTAATCATAAACAGTAATTAACCATTTGTAATTACTTATCTTAATTAATTAACTTCTTAATTAATTACTTCCAAATTAATTATATTAATCCTTGATTAATTAATCAAATTAATTAATCTTTAATTACTTCATTAAGTAATTATTAATAAATTTAAATTAACAATTGATCTTTAATTAATTACTTTATTAATTAATTACATTTTTGATTAATTACACTTATTAATTAATATTGAATTTAATCTCATTAATTAATTAATTAACTAAAATAAATTAAGTAATTAACTCTTAATTACTTACATAAGTAATTATCTCTAATTACTTCCTTTAATAAATTTTAATTACTTTCTTAATTAATTACCTAACAAATAATTACTTACATTATTAAATAATTCATAATTAATTAATTAATCCATAATTAATTAACTTTAAACAATTATATTAATCAATTCTTTAATTGATAATATTAAGTGATTCCATTAATCACTTTAATTAATTGCTCCCATGAGTAACTTCTCAATTACTTCCATAAGTAATTACCTTCTAATTACATTTGAAAATTAACCATTGATTACATCGTTAAGTAATTACACTTAATTAATACATAATTAAGTGAGTATTTAAAATTAAATAAATAATTAACTAATTATTTAAAATTAATTAAACAATTAATTAACATATTATATTTCAAAATCTTTAATTAATTAAGAAAAAGCATTTATCTTAATTAATTCTTTACTTAATTACAAATCATATTCAAATCAAGTATTCTAAAGTTAATAACAAAGATAAATTAACCCTATTTATCTTTATAATTAAATTAGTTGAACTTAAATTAAATTTCAATAACTTAAAACAAATTTATTCAATTTGGATTTCAAAATCATAATAATAATCTTATTTGGAAATAAGTTATTAAGAAATCAAATTTAAAATTTTAAAATAATTTAATTATTCAATTTAAACTTATTTATTTCCAAAAATGATTTGAAATCTTGAGTTACCAAACCATTACTTAAACCTTTTAACCTGAGACTTTGATTAAAATCACTTCCTTTAAAACTAGATTTAAATTGGTTAATTACTTACAATGTTATCCCTTTAAAACCATTTAAATTTGCAAATAAATTAAATTAATACCTTTATAAGTTTGATTAACACCTATTTTAAAAACTACAAGTTACAATTTATAAAACTTAACTTGATTCATTCAATCCCCAGGTTCCAATTCCAACACCAACCCGTTGTACATCTAGAAATCACAAGCGACCACCTAAACCCGAGTAAATCACCAACAAATCTCGAGTTTGCCTCGAGTTATTCCCCAACCACATTCCCTTCGAGTTGGCCCTTAGGAAAACGCAAACAAAACGTGAGCCCCACACGGACATCAACTCATCTTCCCCAAAACGATTATCAGTGCACACATCAACGTGCGCCGTGCACGTGCCCTCCTGCCAACGGCCACCGTGGGTCATCGCACCCATCGCCGATCATCACATAGACACGCACGAACCCAAAAACCCACCCAGATCCAACCCTCCCTGTTCGAATCAAAATTCGAACCACCAACTCAAAATTGCAGAACCATACGTCACCAAACCTCTAACCATGGCCGACAACTTCCATATCGTTGGACCTTGCCGTCTCCACTATAGAGCCGCCACCACATGAACTCCATTTCCCCCCATATGCGCATGCCTACGATCAATCACTTGCGACAAAAATCCAAGACAGTTCAAGCCGAACCCATTACCAGTAAAACCCTAGTTCGATTTATTACGCTCAAATTACTCAATGAAAAATTTTAATCGCAATTTTCCCATCTTCTACACTTCATTATCTAGCTACAATCCAAATTTCAAACTAAATTGTAGCATGGATGATCGGTAATCACCAAAACTCCCTAAAACACTCAAACCAAAAATTCTCATAATCTACCAAACTAAAAATTACAAATTGCAACCCTAAATTCATGATTTATCATCACATTTTCATGCATGTAATCAAAATTTGAATTTAAGATAATTAATTTTTATCAAATATTCAAGTTTTACTGTAAATCCTTCTTTTATAATTATTTGTTGCATTCTAAATTATGAAACTATTTTTATAATTATCAACAAACAACAACACACAACTTCTCTTCCATCCATAAGGTCAAATGTTTATGTTATTGAGAGATTTGAATTTGTGAAGTAAATCTGTTCAAAAAAAACAGAACAGGGTGTTTACAGGCATAAAGGAATATAACTATAAATTCAATAAATAAATCTGAGTGATTTCCAGCCAACATCAAGGTAAATTTTCAGATCATCACATGCATGTAGTACAACCCAGATCAAACTGTTTTTAAAGAGTAGTTTACTCACCTCAAATTATCTTGCAGAACAGATTATTTTATTTCCAGGCTTTTGAACAACTTGCAGATTTTCACTCTAACTTGCTGAGTTGATTAAAAATGTTGAACCTTCCATTGAATGCAGATTTGAATATTTGAAGTTTGCAGGTTGAAAATCATTTTTGAAATGCAGTTTGAGGCTTTGAAATTTCCAGGCTATTTTAAAATCTTTATTATACAATTACAAATCTATTTCATTCAAATATTAACGCCAGTATGGATTCGAGTTGTTGGAATTGAATTTTTTTTCTTTTATCAGAACCTTCATAGTAAATTAACAGAGAACTCTTGCATATATATGAACAGACAAGCTCTTCCCTCATAAACATAACAATTCATATAAATTTAAAATTATTGTATTTTAATTCAAAACAATCAACACATGCATAGCAGTAAATTTTAAATCAACTGTTTTTAAAAACATTTACTCACCTGATTCAAGAATGCAGAGCAGAGAAGACTTTTACTTCCCAGGCTCTAAAAATTTGAAAAAAAGGCTGTGTCTTGATCTTGCTTTACTGAAGAAATCTTTGCATGCTCCAAAATCTTTGATTTGCAGGTTGTAATTTGAATGTTGCAGATTTGAGTTGCAGTATTTTTTTTTTTAAATTTGCAGGTTGAAGTCTTTTGAAATGCAGGTTGAAGATTTTATGTTGCAGGTTTGAACATTTTTTTGAATTGCAGGCTTTTCATTTTCAGGTTGAAATTTCATTTAGTTGCAGATTTTAAATTTGCTGAAACAGATCTTCATTTGCAAACTCATTAGCTTTTGGAAATCTCAGGTTTGAACTTAATATTGTAGTAATTTGGTTTGAGTTTATTTTGCTTTTGATTCAAGTTTCAGGTTTTGGAAATTGTTTCTGCTTTTGCCATTAACATTTGAAAGAAGATAAACATAAAGACACTTGTTCTCAAAGAATAACACTTGTCATTAGCATGTTTTTTTAAAATTACAAGTGTTATAAAGATGGCTTAAAATGTTCACACATGTACATAAGTGTTTTTTAATTAAATTTTTATTTAGTTTAAATGTAAATATACTTACTTATTTAATTTAATATATATACAAATACTCTAAAGTTAGTTATAATATACATCTTATACATGTTATTTAGATCTTAAACATTCATTTTTAATGTATACATTTTAAAAGAAAACAAACAAAGCTTGTTTAAATTCCTTTGAAACTATTCTATTTAAAAATAAATAACAATCTTATATTTGAAACAATTGAATTAAACTAAATTATCTTTTGAAAAATCTTATTGAATTTAAAACAAAACTTTAAAATTGCAATATTCATTCATACATAAATTATTAATAGATTAAATTAAATTTTCAAAACAAATATCATATTATAACATATGCTTACATATATTACAATTTGAAAATTCAACTTTTAATTTAAAACAAAAGATATTCTCATTCACAATATATATCAAACATATATATTATAAATAGAATAAAATTTATTAGCTTTTGAAAAACAATTCTAACCAACTTTTAAATTGTTAAAAAATATTGATTATACTTACCAAATTAAATATTTATTATCCTTAATAAGATTAATTTCACCAATTTAAATTAAAATTATAAAGAAAATTTATCAAATCAATTAAATTATTATTACAGATTATTAAATCGATATTGCCCAAAATTCCGGGTCGTTACAACATGTGTGCGTGTTTAGATCGGGCTATTCAGATTGAGATATTTTTGAAAAAGATATGCAATGATAATAAATTGTGGGCATAACTAAGCTAATTATGGTGAGTTCTTTGCTCTACAAAGTCTCCAAGTTATAAATTATGGTTGCTCCGAAATCTTCTCAACACTCTAATATTGTGTGCTTTTGAATAATATAGTTGGAAAGCAGGAACTAAATACCCACTAACAAATATGATATCTATTTTTTTATTGACTTTAAAACAAAACCATGGAAGCATATAACCCATTGCATAATGGGCAAACTTGTTTGAGTTCGTTTTCACTTATTTTAGAGAGTGCGATAAATTTCCAAGTAGAGCGTGGATATATATGTATGCATGCATGTATATATAAATATATATATATATATATATGTGTGTTTGTGTGTAAAATAATATAACTTGTAAGTGTTCACTTAATTTGTATAGATTACCACTTAGGTGTCTACAGGATAACAAATGATCGAGTACTACCTAGTGGTATGTTCATGATGCCTCTGATCCTCATTGTTCTTTTTTTTCATATTGCAGGAAAATATTCTTTGCCTTCGGTAAATCCGGTCGATTCACTTAGATATGGTTCGGTGTTTACGTTTCTGCCCACCATTCTTTCAATACTCTCATCCTTACACAACCACCTTTCTTCACTCTCAAAACTCTACCTTGAGTCTTATAAGTGCAATCACAGCGATTCAACCGACCGAAAGAAATAAGATTATGCGAATAAGTGGGTACATGTCTCACTCCAGAGACTTCTCTACCCACACCGTCATGCATACGAAACCGGGCAGATCCAATACCACAAATCGGTAGCTCATCTCCGTTGGCTATCCTAATCATACCGACACTCTTCTCATAAGAAGAAAAACAATTCATATCTTTACAAATGTGAAAACTAGCTCCTGAATCCATCTTTCAAGGCTTATTTTCACTAACGAGGACATCACAAGAAGCATCACTATCAGCACCTTCAGCAGAACCTGCATGTGCATCACTACTAGTATCACCATGCGTAGCCTTTTTCTGATCTCTTTTATAAGCATAACACTTGCTGCATATATGACTTTTCTTATTACAATAATGACAAGTGATAACACCTTTACCACTAGTGTCCTTCTTCCAAATTGTATCTTTCTTTGAGTCCCTTGCTACCATAGCCTCACTTTGAATTAATATCATACCTGACCCTTTTCTTCTAAGCTCCTCATTCAAAAGACCACTTCGAACAGTTTTCGGAGAGATAGTTTCATTAGCATTGTAATTACTCAACGAAACAACCAAAGTTTTCCAACTTTCTGAAAGCGAACTCATTAATAAAAGAACTTGTAACTCATCATCAAAATTGACTTTCATATTTTCCAATTGATTTATTACATCTTGAAATTCATTAAAATGCTCTACAACAGAATTCTCTTCATTTAATTTCAGTTGTACCAACTTTCAAACCAGAAAAGCCTTACTAGTAGCACTCTTTGACTCATACAAAGATACCAACTTGTCCCATGAAGCCTTCGTGGATTCACTACTAGCCACATGATGGAAAACTGAATCATCAAGATACTGATGAATCAAAGCAATCATCTTCTTATCCATCTTTTTTCATTTTCCCTCATCTACATCAGAGGGCTTCCTTCCATCTTCAACAATCAGATCATGAAGATCACCGGGTACAGAATGTTCTCCATTTTAGGCTTTCAAATACCATAATTTTTCCCATCCAAAATAGCCATCTTCGAAAAAGAAAGCATATCCGACACCAACAATTTTTCAAACCAAAATTACTCTAAGCTTTGCGATGATCTGTGCTCCGGTACCAAACTGTTATAGAAATAGTAGCGTTTTGCGGAAGCTTTTATCAACAGATCTTTGTCACCCAAATCACAAAGATATAACTCGGATTGAAAACAAGACGGAATTGAAATCAAAACACAATAATGCATGATATTTCACCCAACCACCCACTTTATTGATTCACCAAAATTTTGTTTACAATTACTAGAACAAAGCTAATATAAACAAAATACTATTTGATCAATAATCAAATTGGAAAGGGAGCAAATATTTATATGTCTAAAATTGTTGGAGAAGAGAAAATTAGCAAATACATTTTCCACCACACTTTTACACCCTCTTCTAGTCTCTATTTATATAATCAATTACTTAATGTCCACGTTAACATTAGATGGCAAAAAATAATCTGACTAGTCAATTAGAGAGAAAAATAAACATACTCAAATATGTCTATTAATTACGGGAAACAAAATCTTCTCTTTCTTTCTTTTGCATACTTATTTTCCTCTATTTGTGATTTTGTATCACCAAAATTTAACAATATCGTTGCATGTTAATCACTCGTATCGATAACAAGTGTGACAGTTGATAATAGATTTGGTATTAAATTGAATTATATTGTACATACACATTGAGATGCATTTTAATTAATATATTACGTTGAGATGTGCTCTAATCCAGATTATGTTTCATCAGAATATAAATTTTCGATAAAAAGTCATCTTTCATCTATGAGTAAGTATACATAACAATTAATTTGTGGATCTCTATAATTAGACAGGCACGGTGAAGTCAAAATTTAGATATGATGTTTTCTATTGAGGAAGAATCTATTAGTGAAATGCAAAAGAAGAACCGGACATGTTGATTTGCAATCACGTATTTTCCTTATTTCTTATATTTTTAGCCTAATTAGTTCACTGTGTAAATATATCTTTCGTGTCATTAGATATAATATTAATAGTTAAAGATCATAAGTTTTAGTCTTGCCAAATAAACAATCACTTGATACAAATGTCTCAATACTGGTGTTTTCAACTCATTTCCTATGATTTCTTTTCTCGATTATTCTATGATCAAAATACTTAAATCTATTTTACATATCTCAATAGCAATCTTTAAACAGTTCTCAAGTTAAAAATTTATTCCCCAAAGAAAGATATTTTTATATATTATGCGTGTTTGAACTCCAAATAGTTAACTTCAAAATTCCATAAAATTGCTATTTTTGAAAACAGAATATCCAAGTATAAAACAGTTAATATTATCACAACGGCATTTATTGAAAATGGTTTTAAATAAAATACTATTACAATAATGGGGTTGGCCATTAGAACACAATAGGTCGTTGGATCACATTAGGTTGAATTTCATGGGGAGATCTAATGGTTGACATCTGTCATGTCACCACTTGTGTCACCTATTTCTATCCAAATAATTTTTGCTATAAAATAGCTCAATTACGAACGCTTGACACTCTAATATTGCCTAAATCGCCAATTTTCGCAGCTAAAGACACCAATTTCGAGCTTCGCCAAACACAATCATTTATTGCAATATGTGAATACCGGTGCTCTTTAATCATCTTCCAACTTTCTTCTCAATTTATCTATTATGAACATTGCCTATAAATTCTCATATATTTCAATGTTATATCTTAATAAACTTCTGGACTAAAAATTTTATAGGTAACAAATAATCAATTGACAATTGTGTGTATATATTTTGAAATTTTGAAACATGAGATATTTTCTCATTGATTCGTTGTATAAATATATTTAATATGCAACAATAAAATCCGAAGGTCATAGGTTTGAGTCCACTCAGATGTACAATGTTCGGGCGTTGAAAAATCGGGTCATTACATACAACCACTTAATACTCACTTGATAACACCGATGCCATCAGTCCATTTTCATTAATTTTATTCGTAACTAATGAATTATCAAAATATCCTACAAATTTTAACATCCATGCTTCCTTCAAGTTTGTGCGACCAAGCTTGGAGAAGACTCTCTTCGGAATCACAGTGACTTGATTAATAGGTATATTAGGACTCTGCCACTTGTTTCTGGGAGTACTTTCGAGCATTAACGTGCTGTTGAAGCTCCGTTGGCGGTTCACATGCACCACACTTTGATAGGATTGTGGGCTAATCGGGGGGTACGTGGAGCAACGTTTGATCTTCGTTTACAGATCACTTTGGTTTATTTTTTATTTAACCTTTTGGCTCATTGACCTTTGCTGTCTAAGGACTTTCGTACCTAGTCCTTAATTCTCATTACGTAGTTGTTTGTATAAATAAGTAAATATATATTGTATAACTTTTTATATGCATAGCACAGACACATCACATATTATCAGTTTGATGACATGGGACACAATCACAGTGCATCTTTTTCAATTCTTGTAGTATTTTTCTTCCAAAATTGTTAATTAATGTCAAGTTTTGAGTTTAGGACCTCTAGATCCATAGTTTAGAGTATTACCACTATACAAATGGCACCTGACGTGGAATCCGTTTAATTTGCTCAATTCAAATTGTGGCGAATGAGTTTAAGCTTACTATGGAGGTCATTAAGCTGTAACTTTTCTTCTGATGGAAAATGCAAAACCAATAATTTGTAAATTCAGTTTACCATGGAGGTTATTAAGGCGAATGAGTTTAGAATGGTAATTGCTTCTGCAAATTTGAATCTCTGGATTTTTGGTTTTGCTAAATTGTTCCTCTGCTCAAATTATCTGATAACATCTCTCATTCAAATGTTGACTTTGCAACCACGTCAATGTTTTTCTTTTGGGGATTTAATCTCACACTAAAATTAATAGTTGCTGGAAGAAAACTAGCAGATAACTAATCTAAACGTGAAAAGAGAAATATAAAAAGGAAAACAAGATAAAACTGAAATTAATTACATTGCTTACACTTTAATACTTTTATTCAGGTGAACCAGTCGATCCTCTTGCCTTGTGCCCATAACATGCATATAAGATCCGTTCTAAAAATGTTAGACATGCATATAAGCCTCAAACCATAAAAGGAAAATGAAAAAGGAAAAAGGAAAATAGAAAAAAGGAGGGAATGATAAGAATCACTACTGTAAAGTAGAGTTTAGAAATTTCAAGTAATGAAGAACATGTGTATAATAATCTATATATGTAAATCCGTATGTTTTAAACCGATATTTTTTGAGTGTTTAAATGATGAATTTTGAAACTGAATGCTCACATCATTTGTGACTTTCGCCTTAATGCAGCTTGGATTAATAGGGCTTATGGTCGCATCAGAAAGGGAAAAGATAGATATAGAAACAAGACCTCATAGCTTGAATGCTAGAGAAGGGACTACGATTGACTGCGGAATTGTACTCTTGAATGATGATGTAAAGATTTGGCGTTTTAAGTCATCACTGCGGAATTATACACTTGAATGATGAATCTCAATATCATTTGTTAACGTTATTGTTTTGGGTTTTGCAAATTTTTCTCAAATCCACAATTGCTTCTTATATGCAGTGCACATACATGATCGTTTTAGGAAGAGAGATACGCCTTTTGTGTGTGTTTGTCTGTGTAGAGGGTTTGCATCTAGGTTTTTACGGTATCCTCATATTTGTGCATGACTCAACTTTATGTACCAATGAATGTTAGTGAATGTTGGAACGCAATTTTGCAGTCATGATCTATATGATCTTTGTAGAAATATAGCTTATTTCGGTAAATTTAGACACCTATCAAAATTAATTATGTAGTATATTATATATTAGAAATATTAATTGTTGTAGTTGATTTTAAATTATCAATTTTTGATGAGTTGGAGATGTAGAATAATCAATTTTTTTGCAAATGTGATATTCATGGTATGTAGAACGCGCTTACAAAAATTGTGAAATTTTGACATTCATAAATTCTTGAAATTAAATTGGACATAAATCGGGGATAAATAAAACTGGAATACAGATCCCTACTATTCGCGTGTGTGGGCGTGTGCATGCGCACACGATTTGGTTCGGGTACTGACATAAGATTTGAAGTGACCCCATTTTCTCTAGAGAGGATTATGAAATAATTTATTCAACTAGAGAGTTTGGAGAATGCACATATACAATATTAGAACATGTTCTTGCACACTTTGGAATTACATTTACAAAAATCTTAAAGTAATGTACGTGTGTTTTAATAGTGTACATATGTATTTGTTTTTTTAATGAGTTTCCTATGTGGTTTATTCTTGAAATAAGTTGTTCAAGGGACTTACTTTTATAATATGCATTACTAGATGTTGGTATCTATGATCTCTCTTCAAAATCATCCTATTTGATGTGAGGCAAGGAGCAGTAATTGCGTTGAATGAGTTTGTTCGACCAGTGTGCATTTTTGTACTAAATGATGTGGGATGGTGAGTTCTAGAAAAACGAATAGTTCAACATAACTTTAGTTGCTTTCAACCTTATTCGCCGTATCGACGGTTCTATATACTTGTTTCCATATGACATCTGGATATACGAAAACAAACTGGAGCAATGATCAAAGGAGGGCAGCTCATGAACAATTTTTAACTTTTAGACATATTAGCGGGCATACATGCATAGACGAGCATGCGTGCTCCCATTTATTGTTGGAAGCTTATTTTTACTTAAAATATGGATGATGATTTACTTTCGGTGATTCGATCCCCGAACCATAATCAAATTGGTGGCGTTAAGGGCACCAAGGGGTAACGTAATTCTGGTTGCTAAGGAACAACTACTGTATAATAATTCATCAAGAATGTTTTATAGATTGTATATAAGTTAAATGGAAGATCTCGGGTGATGATATGCAATATTTATCAAACTAAGGAGTATCAAGACCATACCTTTGTTATGGACAATTATACGACCATAGTTGGGTATGTACTGGACTTAGGAAGTGAAACGATATTCAACTGAGAATTCACTGCCTTCAATATAGAAGGTAAGTGTCATTGTAATTGAAAGAAGACATAGAATCACAAGACCTTGGCCAAGGTATACGACTAATCGATAAATGACATTGTGTTAAACCAAGTGATTATGAAGATCAATCGTTGCAATTAACTACAAACATTATTAAAGCGGTAAGCATTTATCGAATTCTCAACAACAAAGTGACAAAGTCTTGACAAAGAGACACAACGTACACGGTGTATTATTTTTTAAGGACGTAGCTTAAATTGTTATGAAGTAGAACTTCACTTAGATGATTTGTAGCATTTGACCTTCCGTCTACTACCGTGCGTTAGCAAAGTACAAAGAGGCTTTAATACTTCGAACTGTTCAAATACCGCCAATGACCGAGTGTCACACATGAGGGTCTCGCAACTGTGACTCACAACATTTGAACCAAAATAAGTTAATAAAATAATTTATGGAAGTTATAAATTATTAAGATGAAACCAATATAATGGTCATATTAATATATTTAATATTTGTGGACTAGATTTTAACCTATGTATAAAAATTATATAAATTTTAGTTAGGAAAATAATTTCAAATAATATATAATATGAGCAAAAGTTGTTTGATATGATTAAATGATAAGGGTCAACTTGGGCACGGTCGGTTAACGGAACCTATCGGTTAATTAATCGATTTAACTGACCAAAATCAACAGTTCGATTAACCGAACCAAATATGAAACTGGGCATTATAAACCGATCGAACCGTAGATTTTTAATCGTGGTTAACCACTAATATTGATCGGATAACCGATCAAGCTCCATCGATTAACCTACATCAAGTAACTGACTAATTAACCACAATTAGCAATTAAAACTAACTAAAACTGGTACACATGCAAGCAATAACATTGTTGGGCAGAAACCACTGACCATAGCGAAAAATCAAAGTCTCGACATCTTACATAGCAATATAATACTCAACGCATACTAACCAGACCAGAGCAAAAACTCAGTAAACATATTACATAATACAGACTCAACCACTCAACATACTAGCATAGTTTGAAGACAAATACAACACAGTAGGACGCATTACATGATAAGTATTAACCAAAACCAATGACCAAGACATAGACTACACATATTACCAAAGTCTAATTTTACTACAATGTTACTACAGCAAGCAACCCAGCAAGAAATTTAATGATGGAACATTGAAATTCAGCAGGAAAGCCAACAACTCAGAAAGAGAGAAAACTCCAAGCTCCAAACGGATGATGAAACTGATGATAAAATAGTGATCATAAGATAGATGCAACTAATGAAACAAGCTCCAAAGCATGTATATAACTCATTAAGTATACATATATTCAATAACGGCAGAATACATGCATTCATACATTTTATACTTCATAGCCACATTAGCGAATGGTTTGATTTGACTTCAATTTCTATTAATTTGATTCCAATCATCCTATGCATGTTGTTAGCTCATAGGCAGTAGTGCTTTAATATAGTAACATTACTAGTTAATTGTTTTTTTTTTCAAAGTAGTACACAAAATGTGCTATATCTCAATGTAAGTTCTCTATTGCAATTATTTGAACTGTATCTCATAGTACATCTATCTCATTTGACTGTTTACTTTGTTATTACATATTAATCCTAGCTATTTAGTGATATGAAGATGTAACCATATAGGATTGATGAACAAATGTTGAAAATGGAATATATGAGGTTTTATATGGATATCGGGTATGTAGTACAATTTATCGGATCGGTTAACTGTATATATTGATCTTCATTGTTGTGCTGGAACCATACAAATTATAACAATGGTTTGCAACAGTCAATATACTTCCAAACATCAGTCCACCTAATCTGAATGCATGACATGTTTTACATTCTTTAACCAATTTACTATTACAACTTTGTTTCAAATAAATGTATTGATTTGTATATACCTTATTTGGTTTAATGATATATTTCTACAACAACAGAGCCATTATTCGCAAACTTTAATGATATATTTCTAAAAACATAAAATATGTTATCTTACACTAAATCAAAAGTAACAATCCCTCGGAGTTTTCATGCAAAAAATTCTAAAGTTTTCAAGTTATCCTACCGCAATCTTAAGAGACAGTCGATTGAACATGAAATCCTTGTACAGAAAAAGTTTTCACGTATAGTATATTTCTAAAGTTAAGTATAGTTACCTTTGAATCAAGATAATCCAAAGCCTATTGTTGGGTATATATTTTCAAAGCCGACACTAGTTGGAATAAGGTTCCAAACAAAGGTTTATTAAGTTATCAATTTCTGCAAAATATGTAAACTAATGCATCAGATAGAACAATGGTTAATTATTGACAAAACAAAATGTGTATATATGTATATGGATATATGACGTCATTATTGACATATAACACTAAACCTATTCATTAACAATAAATCACAATGGTTAATTTTGTATATGTCATCATCATGTTGACCCTATGTTAGATCATCAATTTTAATATACTTATAATATTTGTATTATGAATACAAACATATTATAATATCAAAATATAAAACTAAACTAAAATCAAAACAGTAATAAAATATAATTGCTAAATCATAATAATCAAACATAAAAATTTAATACACAAATTAATTAAACCAAAATTGTACCCGAAACCCTTTTATTACTAGTGCTAAATATGATTTAATATTAAATCATAACAAATTAAATTATACAAAATAGATTTTCTTTCATGCCTGCTTCTTCCTCCTCCCAACCTATCCCTAACCATCACATCCACTCCATTACCACTTTACTTCAATCCAACCCCACTCCAGCTACCATATACCTTGCGCATCCTTCTCTCCCACCCACTTAACTTTCCATTCAACCTAAACCGCCTGACCGCAATGTCCAACCAGCTTACACACCTCCCAACTTCCCCATTCCTTCTTGCCCTTTGATTCTATTCCCTTCTCCATCACTAACCCAACTCCTTGGATTTTCCATTTTAAAACCAAACCTAGAAATGCTAGAAAGTTTATCCTTACCAATTACGGTCTTCATTATGAAGGTAAGCCCCTTCCTGTTCATGCTACGGTCTAAGAGGCTGGAATCTCCTACTGGCCACACCACTATATTGGTTTTTTCCTTGATGGAAACCTTTTCTATTCTACTGTCATGTACCATTTAAAAAACATAGGAAGCTTAAGGGCTCCTACAAGGTTAAACAAGACTCTATCAATTTTTACTTTAAATTTAATGAGGATAGACATAAGATATCAAAGGCTGACCCAATATTTATAAGAGGGAAGATGTTTATTATATCAAAATGGAAACTAATTTACGGTAACATTCACTCAATAGTCAAAGTCTGTCGATTTTGGTGCACTTCCATATGATACCCCCCTTAACATGGTCTCTAATAGGCATTAAATGGTTATTTGATCACTTGGGTAATCTGATTTTCTACAACGAAGCTACAGAGAAGTTGGCTAGATTTGAGTATGAAAAATATCTTATAGGAATAATAGTTGAAAGACAACTACCAAATACAATAATATGTGGAGAGGATGAAAGTGTTTTTGTAATAGAAATAACATATGATTGGAACCCGAAAATTTATACTCACTGTAAATGTTTTGATAATGAGTCTTCTGGATGCCTCATAACTGTTCTGGGGAAAATATAGAAAATGATTGGCAAAGTGAAAAAAGATTCGAAGTAGTTGAAGCTAAAGAAAAAGAAACACAAATATTAATCAAAATAGGAAGTTTGATGCTTGGGAAAAGCAAAAACCAGTGAGCCAAAACTAGGAAAAGGGACAAATGTTTTAAAATGATGCTAGAAAAAGGTTTACTAAAAGATAATGTGATTTTGGCAATGAAGCAGACACATGGTAACTAGGGCCGTCAATGAGTACCCAAAAAATCGGATATCCGTCCGAATCCGTATCCAAAAATATGAAAAATATCCATTATTCGAAAAGCGGATACGGATATCCGATATCCGAAAAGCTTTCCGGATACGGATATGGTTATTGTGATATCCGTATCCAAAAAATATTCTTCCGATTAACTGATGCATATATATCTTTAATTAAAATTATATTTAGTTAATGTATGATTTTCCAACTATTTTCTAACCATTGGATGTTACATGTAACAACCCGCCTTTCATAACACAGAAAGACGCATCATTAAGAAGAAAGAAAGGGATAGAAAAGAGAAAAGATAGAAAAGAAAGAACCAACAACATCGGAATCTCACAGCGGAACGAATAAATTATTTTAATCAAATAAAATATTACATAGTATCTCATACGTCAGAGTTATATAGCTCATACAAACGAACTAGACAGTTATAACACCTATCTAGATATTACAACTCAAGTACAACACAGATAACAAAAACAACTCAAACACAGCGGAAAACTCTATATATATCTACTAGCTGAAGCCTCCTGCTCCATTATCTCCTCCAGAACTTGTCAAAGCAATCCTGAAACACTTGACTACTCATACGTAATATGAGTACCCAAGAGTTTAATAAAACAGAAAATAAACACTCGGGTCAGACAGGGGTCTGGTGTGAGTAAACGGTTAAAAGTTGCTTAACTTTAGAAAATCATTTGAAAAGAAAGGTATCACGTAAGACTCCCCACAAATAAACATGGAAAAGTTTTTACCTTACGCTAACCAAAACATTTGATAGGAAATCCAGTGATATTATAATAGTGTCTAGGGTTTTCAACATAAAATACAGAAATAGCTGGAATGCTTACATCTCATGTTCCAACATAGTTGGGCATAATCAAAACCGTACAGGCACTTATTGTATTTTGGATTCCATACAATGGCAGGGCTACTGGGGTACCACCCGTCACAATACGTGGCTTAGATCACCGTACCGAGGAGTACGCCCACTCCCTTGCAACACAAAGCCGGAACCATCCCTTACTGGACAGTCCCGAACAAGACCACCCCGGCAGTTGTCATGATCAACCGCCCCACACAGCCGAAATAAAAAGGGACCTCTAGACAGGGGTAAATCTTGCTCTCCAGTGGGGGCTACCCACGAAGCCTTGCTGAACCTCCCTTGTTTTAGCCATTCCCGGTTGATGAGGCTTGAGGCTGCGATTACCTTTATAGAACATCTCTATCTTATAATGCTCATCGTCCACCTGACGATGTTCTGAAAGCATTCAATCCATACAAGTTCGTTCCGAGTTAGAACGAAACCGAAGGCACTATCTCGTTACACTCGTATTGGAATCACCCTCAGAGTTAACGACGATAACCCTTGCACTCTAAATCACCATCTCGAATCTATAAGCACTATTCCGTCAACTCATTACGGAATTACCCATAGAGTTATGCTGACGTATAGCCCTTACACCTCGAGTCTTCACTTGCTCCACTTGGATTAACGACCTAACGTTTAATTGGAATCGATGTGGTTTTCAGAATTCCAAATTTGGAAATCCGATCCCGGTCTCAACGAAACCAAACGCTATCTTAATGTCCAAGTTGTACTTAAGGGTTTTAAACAATTAACTCATTTCATTATTATCTATTTCACACAGATGGATAAGCTACATATCACAATAGATAATTACATTCATATCATAAATGGATAATCTATATCATTATCACAAACAGATAATCATCACAACCAGATAATCCATCACACATCATCATACCTTAACCAAACATCCATATCATACAAATACAACACATCTCATTACTGAGATCACAGCCATTCAATCAATAATATCCATAAGCAATGTTTTATTAACCATCAATTATAATTAATTTAAAAAGAATTAAATTAATTACTTCTATCATTAATTAATTTAAATTAAATTAAATTACTTACCACATTTAAATCTTGCTTAATATCCATTAATTAATTAA
The DNA here is from genome assembly GCA_030765085.1 of Allium cepa. NCBI lineage: Eukaryota > Viridiplantae > Streptophyta > Magnoliopsida > Asparagales > Amaryllidaceae > Allium > Allium cepa. The sequence continues at coordinate 651,454,946 of CM060928.1, read as the reverse complement.
TCACTAAGTATTCAACTTGATAAAACATCTTTGATTTATCATCCTCTAATTACAATAAGTAATTAGTCTTTAATTAATTTTCACAAATTAATTAACCTTATCATAAGTAATGGACATTTAATTACTCATTTATTAATTAATAATTAATTATATTTATCCTTAATTAATTACAATTAATTAATCACTTATTTAATTATTACTTAATCAAATAATCCTTAATTACATCATTAATTATAATAATTAATAATCTCTAATATTTAAATAAATTATTTAATTAAAATTAATTACATTTAGTAATTAATCTTATTATTAATCACCTTGATTAATATTCAATTTAGTAATTAACTATCTTTAATTACACATTAACAAATCAATTATCCAATAATTAATTATCTTAATTAATAAATCTCTTGATTAATTACAAAAGTAATTATCCAAATTACTTAATTAAAATAAATCACCTTCCACTAATTAAATTCTAGTAATTTATCATTATTACCTTTCTAAGTAATCCTGCTCTATTAATTACATTAAGTAATTACTTCCATTAAATCATCAAATGATTTAGTTAAATTAATTAAAATAAATTGATTAACTTAAACAAATCACGATATCAAAATTAATTACAATAAGTAATTAATTCCTTAATTACTTTATCAATTAATTATACCTAACAAATTACAATTGATTATATTCCATTAACCTAGTTAATTATCAAAATTAATTACATTAATTAATTACTTAATTATCCTTAGATAATTATTTTTTTATTAATTAACAACATTTTCAATAATTACTTACTTAAGATAAATTATCTTAGATTAATTATCAATAAATCATCTCTAATTAAAAATTAATCTAAACCCTTATTTAAAACAAAATAATTAAGTAAATTCTTAATTATCTTAATTATTTTTCAAAATAATTTAATTACTTATCAAATGACTCATTTACATTCAAATATATTAAAACAATACATTTCTAAAATTAAATTCAAATTCCATTTAAAAATTTTAATATTTAAAATGTTTAACTATTTAAACATTAATTCAAATTTAAATAAATATAAACCTTAAAATAAAAATGAATGTTAAAGAACATTCATTACTTAAATATAAAAGAAAAGTTTAAAACAAAATTACTTGATTAAAATAAATCAAGCTTTGAAAATAGATTGATTATTTTAACTTTCAATTTTAAATTAACACTTTATATCTTAATTCAAATACTAAAGGAAATAAATTCTTTCAAGTTTTAAAACTTATTTGAAATCAAATTCTTTTAAAACATTTGAATATGTTCATTTTTTTACAAACTGTTTTGAATTCAAAACAGGATTCCAAAGTAAATCTGAAAACTGTTTTAACTTGATTTCAAAACAGATTTAAATCTTGCTTAAAAACATTTAAATCTGTTCATAATTTAAAAACTTACAAAAAACTGTTTTGAATTAAAGTCTGGTTTTTAAAAGTAACCTGAAAACTGTTTTTAATCTTGATTTAAAACTAAATTTAAATCTTGTTTAAATTTTAAAATTTTCATTTCTAAAAACCTTGAATTCAAAATTTCATTTGAATTCAGATTTAACTTATATTTGAATCATATTTCAACTTTAAAATATGAATTTCATTCAAATTCAAAAAAAACTGCAAACTTCAGGTTTTTAAACTTGTAACTATACTAACCCAAGAAACCCCATTTCTTACTTCGAGTTTTCAAACCGCTATCTCCGAGACAGAAGCACAAACCCCACTGATTCTCTTTATTAATTCACTTCATATGGGCAGTACAAGTTAAGAAAAGTATCGACGAAGGTGTTGGATGTTCCATGCCATCTGGAACACCTCTCCGTCCACTGTTGACAAAATATAAGCTCCGTTGTGGAGATCTTTGTGAATTACATAGGGTCCGTCCCAAATTGGATCTAGCGCTCCGGGGCGCGGAAAGATCCGTTTGAGGACAAGATCTCCTTCTTGTAAGCTGCGGTGTTTGACTTTGGAGTTCTATTGCGCTGCCACTTTTTGCTTGTGAGCTGCTGCTTTGAGTGCTGCATCATTTCTTCTCTCTTCAATTAAATCCAAAGACATGTGGAGGAGTTCTTCGTTCTCTTCTGGGTTGTAGTGGATCCTACGGTGGGAAGGCACTATAGTTTCAACTGGGAGCATGGCCTCCGATCCGTATGCCAAAGAGAAAGGAGTATGCCCTGTTGATGTTCTGTAAGATGCGCGGTAGGCCCAAAGTGCCGCAGGAAGTTCATCCACCCAAGCGCCTTTTGATTTTTCAAGTTTCTTCTTGACGAGAGTTTTAAGAATTTTGTTGACAGCTTCGACTTGTCCGTTTGCCTGAGGATAAGCTACAGATGAGAAGCTTTTGTAAATTTCGTGCTCTCGGCACCAGTCGGCGAACTCCTCGCTGTCAAACTGAAGTCCATTGTCCGATATGATTTTGAGTGGAACCCTGTACCTGCATAGAACATTTTTGATCAAGAAATTAATAACTTTTGCCGAAGATATTTTATTTAAAGGTTCCGCTTCCACCCATTTGGTGAAATAGTCGACTGCCACTATAGCATATTTGGCTCCGCCTCGGCCCATCGGCAGTTCGCCAATCAAGTCAATTCCCCATACTGCAAAGGGCCAAGGGCTGGTCATTTGAGTAATCTCATTTGTTGGTAGTCGAGGAATCTTAGCAAATTTCTGACATTTGTCACATCTTTTGACGAAGTCTAAGGCGTCTTTGTTTAATGTGGGCCAGTAATACCCATATCGGAGTATTTTCTTTGCTAGAGTCTGCCCTCCAGTGTGATCTCCACAATTTCCTTGATGGATGTTGGACAAGACATCCTTGGCTTCCCTTCCAGCGACACACCTTAATAAGGAGTTAGAGAAACCGCGCCGATAGAGGATGCCTTCTTGTATTGTGTAGCGGAAAGCTTTCCTTAAGATTTTCTTAACTTCGTTACGCCCGTCGGGTAGTGTGCCACTTTGTAAGTACTTCCGAATGGGAGTCATCCAAGTTTCCTCTTCGATTGCAGCTATCAGATTCACTGGCTTGAAACTCGGGGCTAGTTGCTTTGAGATGGTTATTGTTTCGGAAATGGTGCCATCCTTCATGCTAGCTTGCTTTGCCAGTTCGTCGGCCTCCTGATTCTCTCCTCGAGGAATGTGTTTGATTAAATAGTGATCCAATTGATTGAGCAGCAGCTTGGTCTTCTTTAGATATGCTGTGAGTCGTTCTCCTCGAGCTTGGAATTCTCCCAGTATTTGATTTACAATGAGTTGAGAATCACTATGGAGACATAAAGAACCGACTCCAATCTCTAGGGCAAGTTCTAATCCGGCTATCACTGCTTCGTATTCTGCGTCGTTGTTGGTGGCAGCGAATTCCAACCTTAGGGCATAGTGCAGCTTCCTTCCCCTGGGGATGATTATCACAACACCTGCCCCCGATCCTTGTTCATTTGATGCTCCATCTACAAAGAGATTCCACTTGATATCTTTTGTTATTTCAGATCGATCTTTACCTTCGTTGGTAGTGAATTCAGCAATGAAATCGGCCATGGCTTGTCCCTTGATGGCGGTGCGAGGATGGTAGGTGATATCATACTGACTTAGTTCAATGCACCATTTAAGTAGTCGCCCAGAAGTGTCGGGGAGGTGGAGTACCTGCCTTAGCGGTTGATCGGTTAAAACTCTGATGGAATGAGATTGGAAATAGTGTATGTTATGAGATCTCAACATTCGGAATCATCCTCGGTCAGTTATAAAATTGTGCATTTATTGTATATAGATTGCTTTTATTATGACACTATACAAGTCAATGTACTCGGCATTTTCGTTGAATCTATATAATCTCTTTTATTTGGAAAATTTTCAACTTAAAGATTCTTAACTTGAATTTTGTTATTGACATATTATACTCAATATCATTCATGAAGTTTGAGTCTGAACGTACCTTCATAAAGAGTTCCTTGTTTCTGTAAATAATTCTCTAGTATTTCGTAATTACACGAGAACACTCCAAACTACCATTATGTGATATCATTTTGGACTTGATATTTGCTTTATGTATCAAATTTATAAACAAATCATGATATCGTAGATAACATAGCATGTATAATAATTCCTATTGTCAATGCATAAGAATCCATTGTACATATTCCATAATAAACATTTTAATAAGGTGTCCTTGCATATCGTTTTGGGACATTCCTAATATCTTTTGTAATTACTATAAAAGACATAAATTACAAATCCAACATTTAGTATTAAAACAACGAAAACTAATTTTAACACAAGTACATTGTTAAAATCAGTAGTTGTTGTTTTCTTATGATTTAAAAATGTCTACGTAGACAAGCACCATTATCCAAGTGGTTAATTGATTCGGCTTTGGTGCAAGAGGTCACAAGTCCGAAACTTGCTTTCGAATGTTTATTGACATGGGATATTTTGTCCCAATGATTTGTTGTATATAAAGTACCATTTTAAAAAAAAATGTCTACGTACCTTTTAACCTTTTTCTTATATGTACACACTTTCTCTGCACTTTGGTTGACAATCAAACCGTTTAATATGTCTATTGTTTGCACAAAAAATGGGCAAACACCTCCAAGTCGTACAAATTAGTTGATTTTATGTTGTTTTTAGTGATTTGGGTGATTTATGCAAATATATAAAAAGTAGGGACTAAACTGTAAAGGACACGTAGATTTATAGTGGTTCGGCCAGAATGTGCCTACGTCCACTTTATATGTTATTCTCCTTTTCTCTTCAGAATACAAGTACAAAGCTTTTATTACAAGAGCATGAAAGTTGTTTGAAAGTTCTATCCGTGCTTGAGCTCTCAAACTTGTCTGCCATTGTTGTACCCCTGCCCCCCTATTTATAGAGTGAGGCTGGGGGCAGGGGTCCTGGATGTATATAGTTGTTGTTAGGCCTGGGCTGAAGCAATCTAGCCTGGCAACCTTGGTTCGGCAACGCCTTGGTTCGGTAGTAGATGGCTGGAGTAGAGGCCTTGGTCCGATAGTACTTTGGTTCGATGGGACTTTGGTTTGTGTTGGTTCGGCGTTGAGTTGGTATCTGGTTCGGTGGTGTTGGACCGGTAGTGGATGGAAGGTGGCTGGTTCGGTGGTGTTAGACCGGTAGTGGATGGAAGGTGGCTGGTTCGGTGGTGTTGGACTGGTAGTGGATGGAAGGTGGCTATGTGGGGAAGGGAGTTGGCTCGGCAATGCATGGAGAGGGGATGGTTCGGCATTGCTTGGAGTGGGACGGTTCAGTAGTAGGTGAAAACGTGCCCAACATTTGCCCCCCAAAGTAGTACATATGCCTGTATATGGCGTGCTTTGTTTTAAGACATTCATCCTGGACGCTATCATCCGGTCCCTAATGCCGAACCAACTGGTCCGGTCATTGATTTTTACTTATAAATAGGGGCCTAACGCTTTCGTTATTCTTTATCAACCGAGCCGACCCCTTGTTCTTGCCGAATCGAAACCTTATCTTCGCCGGACCGAACGTGTTAGCCGAATTAAATTCTTATCCTTGCCGAACCAGGTGAGACCCTTTTTTGCCGAATGGGTTTTTGTTTTGGAACTACCGAATTGACTCAAGAACTTGACTTACCGAATGAACCTTTAGCTTTTCAAGTTTCGACTTATGAATGAAACTCTAGACTATATGTACTTGCTTTTTATATCTCCACTTCTAACAATGTGCTTTCTTGTGTTGCAGATAGATGTCTCGTAAAGTGGAAACTCGATCAGATAAGAGGAAATCCCAGGACAAAGGAGAGTCCACCGCAGTGCCCCCAGCTCAGCCAGGACCGGAACGTCATGGACCCACCACGAGATCGCTAGTAGATGGGTACGGTCCTCGAGAGCTTCTAAATTCTCCGCCTGACTGCTTTCCTATCTCTCTCAAAGAAGAGCAGCTGGATGTTATCTCCCGCTCCTTTGGGATTGATAGAGTACGCATGCTGTTGCCAGGGAAGGGGGTCATGCCATATAATCCCCCTGAAGGATACTTCGCCTATAGTAGGTACCACTGCATGTGTGGGGGCCATTCCTCCAATCAATGTTTGGATAGTTAGCTTCGTCACCTATTTGAAGGTGGCTCCTTTCCAGCTGCAGCCCAACTCCTACGCCATCTTGGTGTGCCTATTCGTGATTTTCCAGAGAAAGTACGGGCGCCCCCTTCCAACCGGGAGATTCGATACCTATATAACTTGAGAGGTTACAAGAAGGGGTCTCTATACATTAGCTTGGAATCGGCCGTGTCCTTCAAGCCGGTCCTGGACTTGTACTCAAAGTTCACCATGTTTAAGAAGGAATGGTTCTTCGTCCAGGATGACTCCGTTTCTATCCACCGCTTCACCTCTGGCTGTAAGTTGAAGTTTACTTGTAATTTCTATTTTGACTGCAATGCTTCTCCTCATGTGCTTTTTATTTGCTAGCGACAGGTGGCGTTGCGGTCGTGGAGAATGATCACTTGGTTCAGATGGCCGCGGAGATAGAAGCCATTTCGGGAAGGTAGAGGTCAGCTTCTTACCTGATCAGGAACGCTACTCTTCTGGAGCACAACTTGATTCTACCACATCAGTCTGTGGTCAAGCAGAGGGATACGGCTGAGGAAAGAGCTGCCAAAGCCAAAGGAGGGGCCATGACAAAAAGCAGCAAGAGGAAACCTTTCTCGATACCTCCAGTCGTCGGGGGGGAGAAGCTCAAGAAAACTGATGGACCCTCTCCCAGCACATGCCCAGATGTTCCGGAGGAGGAAAGTGGAGAGGAGGAAAGAGGCGAGGAGGAGAGCGGAGGTGATGGAGAAGATGATGGTGGCAATGGTGGCGAAGGACAAAGTGGTAGTGGCGTTGGTGCCTTGACCTCTGGGCAAGCAGGTGAGATTCAAGAGTGGACGGATGATGCTTTCCGCCAAGCTTTTGAGGGGTTGGAAGAAGGGTCGGCCTTGGTAGAGAAACCGAAGGAAACTGATAAGGCTGGGACTGGTGCCGGTTCATCTTCTCAGAGTATTCCAGCTAAGGCGACTCCGGTGATTCAAGGTGAATTTTTGACTTTTGCAGACTCCCTTTATGATAAGGACTTAGGAATATTTTATGGCCAGCTTCCGTCCTGGAATGAGATTCAGGACTTATTGCAGTATCCCACTCCCCCTCATGGTTTGTAAAATAAATGCGTCTTCCTACTCCTTTTAACTTAACATATTTCTTGAATTATGGATTAGTGTATGCTCGTAACACTTGTTCTTTATTCTAGGGGTAGGCGAGGTGGCTAAGACATCAGATGTTCGACACCGCCTCGAATAATACAAGCAACTCAGAGCCTCTGCTAGACCGAAGCCTCCTACTAGCTGCTCTGGGGATGTAGTCGGCTATCGCCCTCTTCTCGGGATTATTGAAGAAGATATCCAAAGGAAGAAGAGGAGCCGCTCTTTGTTCGAATCTCCATCTCGTCCTCAGCCTCCAAATCAGCCGCTTCAGGATATTACGGAGGAGACTACTGATTATGTACCCTCTCAGCATCCATCTGAGAACCCTACCGTTACTCCGATAGACCGTCCCAGCTTGGCTCGCAACCCATTCGCGGGTCATCCGGACCTGGACCCGAACCTTCATGATATTTCCTTTGATGAGGTTACCGGTGAGCACCTCCTACCCCACAATCCTATGGTAAGGGTGCTTGATGAGGCTAAGTCTTTGGATCTCGACTTGTTGACCACTCGGATTGTGACTATGGGGGATGAGGCCAAGGCAAACATCGATCGGGTGGCTGAGGAGACCAGGAAGCTGATGGCGCATCATGCCCAACTGGTCAAGGCTGGAGAGGAAATCGGAAGTGCTAACATTCGGTTGCGGCTAATGGTTTCCGATCAGGCCAAACAGCTTGCCGATCAGGCCATTCAGAACTCCCAGCACGAGGCGGCCTCCAGACGACTAAAGAAAACCATGGAGGAGGCTAGCAAGGCAGAGTTGCGAAAGATGAAGGCTGCTTGCAAGAAACGAACTGACATGGCCATCACAACGGTGGATGAGGTTCGGAGAGCGGATCTCGAGCAGGTAGAGGAGTTATCTGGAAGGCTTGAAGCCGCAGAGCTTGCTCAGGCCAAGGTAAAGGAGGGGATGGAGGCGATGAGGAGATCCCTTCAAGCTGACTGCTCGCGATATCGACTGGAGAGGGATGCTGCCGTTGCTAAGTTGTCCGCATCTGAGGCCCGTATGAGGGAGTTTTAGGAGAACGAGGGGATGATGGATGATATGCTGCAGGACATGTATTTTCGTACTTAGAAGCAGGGCAACCTATCCTGGATGGATGATTACCCCCGGGTCATGTCTAGGATATATCTTCGGGTTTTGGAGGAGGCCAAGGCTGATGCGGATAAAGAGGCCGGCGTGTCCTTCAGAATGGATGTGGTTACCGCTCAGTTCACCAAGGAGGAGAAGGTGGCGGTGAAGGAGGGCATGCGGCTGCTTACCGCCGAGGATGTGGGTGTGCAGTTGGAGGATGATGATCAGGGAGCAGACGCTGGTAAGTCTTCCCTTTTAATTTTTTCTTAACTTGATTGCTTATCGTTTGTCTAATGGATTCTTCTCCTGAATTGGACAGGTGGAACCTCTGGTCAGCATGCTAGGAGTTCTGATCCTGCGGTCAAGTAGATCTTGGGGGGTTGGAAGGATAGAGATGAAGTTCTGATGCTGCCGACTATTTTGACTTGATCTGGGGATTTTTGGTTTTACTTGACATTCCTGTACACACTAGTTCTAAAACATTAATGTACTTTCAGGTTGTAATTATGTCATTGCAACAAACGACTTTATTTTTAACATGTAATTTTATAACATAAGATGATCCTGTCATATTAAGATGTTGTCATTATTTTGATGTGTTGCATAAGAAATATAGCTGTGCATGTGCTAGTGATTCAACTGGGTTTTGATGTCAAGTTCTTGCTTAAAATATAATTTCATGTCTTGCAATGTTAATGTGATGTGTGAATATATCAGAGCTACTTATTTGTATACAAAAGAAGAGAGTACTGCCCTTTCAATTTTTAGCAGTAGAAGCTTTGAATGCCTTGTTTGATCGAGTACGGAACGTAGTTGAGTGACCCGTCATCCAGCTGTGAGTTCTTATTCCCATTAGCAAGTTCCTCCTACTTGGTGTCCTGTACTTTAAGGGTTGTTATAGAAGATAGGAGGAAAGTTTTTAAATAGAATGGAAATATAAGAAAAAGTTAAACTTCCAATCACGGAAGGCCTTCGATGTGCTTAAGTTCGTGGCAAACAGGTTTTGTAGTCACTTTCCCTAACTGTGGGTCTTGGAGACATTCGTCACCCATCTTACGCCTCCGTGGGGAGTTTTTCTTTTTTACCACAGTCGTACTTAAGGCACATCGGAGCCGAGATCGCGCACAGTAACTACCCGGGCCATTATGGCCCGTAATCGTGGGTATTATTCGATTTACCGTGGCCGGCTAGCGTGGGTGCCGATCGTCAACTGTGAACTGCCCCTGGCTGGCCACACCTTATGTTGGGGCTTATAATCGGTTCACAGTCACCGGCGAGCCGAACGCCGTAATAAGCTGCCTCGGCTATAGTCGGCCTTTTCGGTGGCTTATGATCGGCTCATTACAGTTGGCTTTGAGGGCCGTCGCGAGCAATGAGTTAACCCGCAGCAGAGGGATGCTGGAGCAAAAGTGTCTCATTGACGAGGGCATAGATTCATATAGTACCTGTTAGGTCTTGTCCAGGTGAGGTTGTGCCGTGAAGTGTCTAGAATGGAAATGCCGTTAAACAGGATTTTGTTCAACAAAAAAGGATAAATCTTAACAAGCAGCCAAGATATATAGGAACAAGTTAATAAAAAAGAGACAAGATTTTTAGAGTGGTTCGGCACGAAAATGCCTATGTCCACTGATTCTCTATATTAATTCACTTCATATGGGCAGTACAAGTTAAGAAAAGTATCGACGAAGGTGTTGGATGTTCCATGCCATCTGGAACACCTCTCCGTCCACTGTTGACAAAATATAAGCTCCGTTGTGGAGATCTTTATGAATTACATAGGGTCCGTCCCAGATTGGATCTAGCGCTCCGGGGCGCGGAAAGATCCGTTTGAGGACAAGATCTCCTTCTTGTAAGCTGCGGTGTTTGACTTTGGAGTTGTATTGCGCTGCCACTTTTTGCTTGTGAGCTGCCGCTTTGAGTGCTGCATCGTTTCTTCTCTCTTCAATTAAATCCAAAGACATGTGGAGGAGTTCTTCGTTCTCTTCTGGGTTGTAGTGGATCCTATGGTGGGAAGGCACTATAGTTTCAACTGGGAGCATGGCCTCCGATCCGTATGCCAAAGAGAAAGGAGTATGCCCTGTTGATGTTCTGTAAGATGCGCGGTAGGCCCAAAGTGCCGTAGGAAGTTCATCCACCCAAGCGCCTTTTGATTTTTCAAGTTTCTTCTTGAAGAGAGTTTTAAGAATTTTGTTGACAGCTTCGACTTGTCCGTTTGCCTGAGGATAAGCTACAGATGAGAAGCTTTTGTAAATTCCGTGCTCTCGGCACCAGTCGGCGAACTCCTCGCTGTCAAACTGAAGTCCTTTGTCCGATATGATTTTGAGTGGAACCCCGTACCTGCATAGAACATTTTTGATCAAGAAATTAATAACTTTTGCCGAAGATATTTTATTTAAAGGTTCCGCTTCCACCCATTTGGTGAAATAGTCGACTGCCACTATAGCATATTTGGCTCCACCTCGGCCCATCGGCATTTCACCAATCAAGTCAATTTCCCATACTGCAAAGGGCCAAGGGCTGGTCATTTGAGTAATATCATTTGTTGGTAGTCGAGGAATCTTAGCAAATTTCTGACATTTGTCACATCTTTTGGCGAAGTCTAAGGCGTCTTTGTTTAAAGTGGGCCAGTAATACCCATATCGGAGTATTTTCTTTGCTAGAGTCTGCCCTCCAGTGTGATCTCCACAACTTCCTTGATGGATGTTGGACAAGACTTCCTTGGCTTCCTTCCAGCGACACACCTTAGTAAGGGGTTAGAGAAACCGCGCCGATAGAGGATGCCTTCCTGTATTGTGTAGCGGAAAGCTTTCCTTAAGATTTTCTTAACTTCGTTAAGCCCGTCGGGTAGTGTGCCACTTTGTAAGTACTTCCGAATGGGAGTCATCCAAGTTTCCTCTTCGATTGCAGCTATCAGATTCACTGGCTCGAAACTCGGGGCTAGTTGCTTTGAGATGGTTATTGTTTCGGAAATGGTGCCATCCTTCATGCTAGCTTGCTTTGCCAGTTCGTCGGCCTCCTGATTCTCTCCTCGAGGAATGTGTTTGATTAAATAGTGATCCAATTGATTGAGCAGCAGCTTGGTCTTCTTTAGATATGCTGTGAGTCGTTCTCCTCGAGCTTGGAATTCTCCCAGTATTTGATTTACAATGAGTTGAGAATCACTATGGAGACATAAAGAACCGACTCCAATCTCTAGGGCAAGTTCTAATCCGGCTATCACTGCTTCGTATTCTGCGTCGTTGTTGGTGGCAGCGAATTCCAACCTTAGGGCATAGTGCAGCTTCCTTCCCCTGGGGATGATTATCACAACACCTGCCCCCGATCCTTGTTCATTTGATGCTCCATCTACAAAGAGATTCCACTTAATATCTTTTGTTATTTCAGATCGATCTTTACCTTCGTTGGTAGTGAATTCAGCAATGAAATCGGCCATGGCTTGTCCCTTGATGGCGGTGCGAGGATTGTAGGTGATATCATACTGACTTAGTTCAATGCACCATTTAAGTAGTCGCCCAGAAGTGTCGGGGCGGTGGAGTACCTGCCTTAGCGGTTGATCGGTTAAAACTCTGATGGAATGAGATTGGAAATAGTGTCGCAGTTTCCGTGACGTGTTTAACAAACAGTATGCTAGCTTTTCAAGTTTAGGGTATCTGGCTTCTGCCCTTGTAAATCTCTTGCTTACAAAGTATACGGGCCGCTGCGCACGGTTGTCTTCTCTCACCAAAGCAGCGCTTAAAGCATGGGATGATACAGCAAGGTATAGGTATAGTTCTTCGCCTTCATTTGGAGTTGAGAGTACTGGTGGTCTCTGAAGGTGTTCGATTAGGTTAAGGAAGGCTGTCGAGCATTCGTCAGTCCATTCGAACCTTCCTTTGTCTTCCTTTAGAGCTTCGAAGAAAGGGATGCATTTGTCGGTTGCTTTAGAAATGAACCTGCTTAGGGCGGCCACTTTCCCGTTTAGGCTTTGCATCTCTTTTCGAGTGGATGGTATCCTGATATCTTGCAAAGCCCGGACCTGTTCGGGGTTTGCTTCAATCCCCCTGGCATGGACGATGAATCCTAAGAACTTTCCTGACGATACTCCGTAGGAGCACTTTAGAGGATTCAGCTTCATTCCATATTGGCGAAGTAATTGGAACATATCGTCCAGGTGGTTTATATGATCGTTGGCTTTCCTCGATTTTACCAGCATGTCATCCACATAAACTTCCATAGTTCGTCCTATTAGTCTCGCGAACATCATGTTGACGAGGCGCTGACAAGTAGCTCCGGCGTTTTTAAGTCCAAAAGGCATTACTCTTTAGTCGTACAATCCCCGGTCAGTGATGAAACTAGTGTGGTCTTGATCGGGGGCGTGCATAGGGATCTGGTTATATCCTGAGTATGCGTCCATAAAGGATAAGAGTTCGTGTCCGGTTGTGCTGTCCACGAGCTGATCGATTCGGGGGAGTGGGAAGCAGTCTTTCGGGCAAGCGTCATTTAAGTTGGAGAAGTCGACGCATGTTCGCCACTTCCCATTAGCCTTCTTTACCAGTACCGGGTTGGCAATCCATTCTGGGTAGATGGCTTCTCATATGAAGTTATTGGCAAGTAAATTCTTTACTTCTTCCTCGAGGGCTGTTGATCGTTCTGCCTCCATGCTTCTCTTTTTCTGCTTTACTGGCACCTTAGTGGGATCGATGTTCAGTACGTAGCATGCTACGTCTGGGGAGATTCCTGTCATGTCGGCGTGCGTCCATGCAAATACATCCATGTTGTGGCGAAGAAAATCGACGAGTTGATCCTTCAATTCCGCTCTTAACTGAGACCCGACTCTTAGCAGTCTACTTGGGTCGTGTTTGTCTACGGATACAAATTCCATAGCCTCTGCAGGCTTGGTGGTGGCCTCCTCCTTCTTATCCCTGGGGTCTAATTCGTTGAAAGGATCGCTGATATATCGAAGAGGATGGGCTTTCTTTAATTGCTATGCTTCCAAGTTTTTCTTGCAGAGAGAAGTCTCTGCATCATTCCCTTTATCCTTCCTGCGGTTATTGCGATGTTCAATCACATAGCAATCTCGAGCGGCGTCTTGATCTCCCTCTATTTCTCCTATTCCGTTATCTGATGGAAATTTCATCTTCAGGCACCAAGGGTCTAGGACAATTTGGAAGTCAGACAGGGCTGGTCTTCCCAAAAAGGCGTTGTAGGCCGAGTGGTTCTCTATTAGCACAAATTTTTGTTTTCGCACAACGGAGCGGGGATGACTTCCTATTTCGACAAAGAGGTCCAGTCGCCCGAGGGGCATCTTCGCATCTCTGGTGAAACCATGTAGCGGTTTGCTGCAGGGAGACATATCCTTCATTGACAGCTTCATTTTGTCGAAAGCATGCTTGAATAGGATATTTATTGAGCTTCCAGTGTCTACTAGAATTCGAAAAACTTTGGCTGGACCGAACCAGGCAGAGATGACCATAGGATCCATGTGAAGGTACTGCCTTCCCTCTAGATCGCGCCTACTGAATGTGATGTCATCATTCTCTCTCCGTATCAGGTGGCATTCTTCGGTAGCAGAATTAACGTAGCCTTCATTGTTTCTAAGTGATTTACCGTATCTTTCCATCTCTGCCCAGCTTCCGTCGGCTATATGTGGCCCTCCTGATATGGTAAGGACCACTATCTTCTCTTGACTGGAGCCGCTGGTGTTGCGATTTCCTCCGCCTACTTCCGGGAGGGGTAGCCCTGGGTTCTCATTGGCAGGAGTTGAAGTCCTGTTCTGACCTTTCACATAGCGTTCTAGTCTCTTCCTTCCGATGTGTTCTTCAATCAAGTCCCGGAGATGATGGCATTCATTGGTGTCATGCCCATGAGATTCATGGAAGCGGCAGAACTTTCCAGACTTAATTGCATTATCTGATTCCTTCTTGTGCGGGGGGCGCTTGTATCTAACTTCGTCTTGGGTAGCCAAGAAGATGTTTTCGATTGTTTCACTTAAAGGAGTGTAAGAGTCAAATCTTGGTCCTGGCCTATATAAGCGCTTTTCTCCATTCTTGCCCCCAACACTATCTCTGGAGTCATTTCTTCGAGCGTCCTTTGCTACTGTGGGTGTGTTGCCATGAGCTGCCTTGGTTTGTTGCCCTGTCTGCCTTTCAATGGCAGCGTCTTCGAGTCTCATGTATTTCCCGGCTTCATGGAAGAAATCGGGTAAGGTAGCTGGCTTTTCTTTCGTTAATCTCCTAGCAAATTAGTATCTGGATGTACACCACTGCAGAGGGCCATTAGGATAAGTTTCTCGTCGGCATCTTGGACTGCGGCCGCCGCAGCGTTGAATCGGGTTAGATATTATTGCACTGTCTCTCCGGGTTTCTGTTTGATATTAGATAGGGAATAAGCGTCCTTGGGTTGTTCCACATGAATGTGGAACTGGCTGATGAACTTTTCTTTCAACATTTCCAATGAGCTGATGGATCCTTGGGGTAGGTGGCAGAACCAGGAGGTAGCTAGATCTGCCAAGAATAGTGGGAAGCATTTACACAACACCCCCTCTGTTGCTCCGCTCATGAGCATATGCTGTGTGTATCTCTGCAAGTGTACAACGGGGTCAGAGGTTCCCTTGTAAGGATCCATTGTTGGCATTTTCCATTCCCGGGGGGCGATGGCGATTTCGATATTGCGGGTGAAGGGGCTGGTTACCCTAGCGCCTATCCCTCGATCTCTTTGATCCCATCGGACGCACTCTTTGAGCAATCGCGCCATCCTTTCATCAGAACTTGGAGCGGATAGAAATGAGCTTCGTTCTTCCCTGCGGGATTGATTCCTCCCAGATGACCTGTAGGGATGGTATCGTCTATCACTCCTAACATTCTCCAATGGTTTCCACTGGTCTACCGGGGGCACGCTGGGGTCAGCCACAGTTGGCCCTTGCCTTGATCTTCCCCTGCTGGGTTCTGTCCTCAGTACTTCCTCGGGTCCAACTTCGGGCTGACTCCAGCTCGGCCCCATCCATTGGCGTTTCCATGGTTAGGTAGCATGGCGGGCTCAGCTACATCCGACCCCTGCCTGGTACCTCCCCTGTTGGGCTCGGTTCCAAGTGTTTCCTTGGGTCGAAATTCGGGCTGAGTCCGGGCTCGGCTCCTACCATAGCCGTTTCTGTTGTTAGCTTCTTCGAAGAAGAAAGACCTTTGTTGTCTCCCAGATCCTCCAGACCGGGACTCACCCCATGATTCAGTGTTGCGGTTGGATTCTTCAGCATCCCTTAAGCGTGACATGAGTTGATCCACCAAGGCTTCTTGTTGAGATGCGAAGCGGTTAGTTACTTCGGCCACTACCCTCTCCAGATCCGTCCTAGTAATTGGTTGTTCCGTAGCAGGGGCCGCCGGATTTGCCTGATTTCCATTTGCTGTTGGAACTAGACGATTGTCTTGATCTCTGATCACTGGATCCGGGATACTGCTAGTTGCGATGTTATTTCCTTTGTTAGCATCTTTCTTCCGTCTGGGAGGCATGTTTTCCAAGCAATGAACGATGCTGATAGGAAAAGGGTTAAGTGGGAGAAGCTGAAGCTTCGAGCTCCTATTCTCAGTGAAAGCACCAAAAATGTTTGCACAAAAAATGGGCAAACACCTCCAAGTCGTACGAATTAGTTGATTTTATGTTATTTTTAGTGATTTGGGTGATTTATGCAAATATATAAAAAGCAGGGACTAAACTATAAAGGACACGCAGATTTATAGTGGTTCGGCCAGAATGTGCCTACGTCCACTTTATATGTTATTCTCCTTTTCTCTTCGGACTACAAGTACAAAGCTTTTATTACAAGAGTATGAAAGTTGTTTGAAAGTTCTATCCGTGCTTGAGCTCTCAAACTTGTCTGCCATTGTTGTACCCCTGCCCCCTATTTATAGAGTGAGGCTGGGGGGCAGGGGTCCTGGATGTATATAGCTGTTGGTGGGCCTGAGCTGAAGCAATCTGGCCTGGCAACCTTGGTTCGGCGACGCCTTGGTTCGGTAGTAGATGGCTGGAGTTGAGGCCTTGGTCCGGTAGTACTTTGGTTCAATGGGACTTTGGTTTGTATTGGTTCGGCGTTGAGTTGGTGATCTGGTTTGGTGGCGTTGGACCGATAGTGGATGGAAGGTGGCTGATTCAGTGGTGTTGGACCGGTAGTGGATGGAAGGTGGCTGGTTTGGTGGTGTTGGACCAGTAGTGGATGGAAGGTGGCTATGTGGGGAAGGGAGTTGGCTCGGCAATGCATGGAGAGGGGATGGTTCGGCATTACTTGGAGAGGGACAGTTCGGTAGTAGGTGAAAACGTGCCCAACATCTATTAAAGCATTTTTTCAATTTTTATTCTTATAAAGTGTACTTTCTATCAGTTATTGGATCATATCCAAAAACCCCCAAAATCAATATCGCTCCAACTGACATCGAGACACGTTAGTTGTTATGTGCAAACAGTCTAGTCTAAATGCATGTTTAGAAGTTTCTATTTCACTACATATATACCAAAATGCAAATTCATTCTACGTGATAATTTTGTGAGTAAATATGAATTAACCTTAGTACGTTGAATAACGAATATATTACACTGATTTCAACAATTGAAATGTGCGAGGTTATTCTTATCAGCATTGTTCATTAAACTCCAAGTGTATTACTCTCTTAAAGACATAATCGTGGCCAATGGATCACTTCCCTTTGGATACCAAAATCATATTTTGATAACATATTTGGAATCCTTTCAGATTTACGCATCATACTATTTCATCAAGTTAATAATCTTGAAGGTTTAATTGACCAACCGAGGATTATTTATTCTTGATATTGACAAGAAACTCATAGTTTCTCTTTAATGTACAAGAATACTTATTAGACGTTCTAATGTACAAGAATACTTTAAGTCAATAATCCCGTATGATTCTATAAACCATTCTTTGGGATGATATTAATTTAATCTTACGTGCTACTTTTAAGTACATGACCATGTTGAAAGAAGTTAACTCAACTTCACTCACAATTAATTGTGCTTTGTCTAACAATGTTTGATTACTCATTATTGATGCATTATTATGTATCACAAGGAGGAGTGACTTTGGGATTGAATCATTATCGATTTTTAGATACGGTTGGAACTCTTTCCAATATACTCACACATTCGATCAAATCGAATCATTTTTATAGCATATTACATTATTTACTTTCATTGTATATTCTGCGGGCTTACCATAGACTTAAACATGTGTATCAAATACACATATCCATGTCTGTGATAACTCAACGAGAAATAAGATGAAGTACGTGGACATATTTGCTTATCTTACTGCTTTTGGATCCAACACTATGTTCACTGTTTGTATATTTGCACGATTTCAACTCAAATTCAAGAGAATTTCATTTAAAAGCTGTTAGAAATGATTTTAAAGTATTTTGTTGCACACTTCACGGTCCAGTCTATGACATCCAACGAATGATTATCTTGAGTCAAATGAAAATTCGGATGCCGATTACACTACTAATCTAGTTGGTAGAAAAATCACTAGTGGAACGTGATTTATGTAGAGATATTCAGTATTTGCATCATTTTCAAAGAAAATATATGCATATTTTTCATTTCAACTGATTTTCAATCAGTAGACATTTTCTTTTGTGAAACCCATTCCAGAAAATAATTTCTGGTGACCTTGTTTCAGACTAGTCATTTTAGAAAATTTGAATTGATAGTTATTTTTTGGATTTGATTTTAAACGACTGCATTAACTAATCTGACTACCTACTGATTATCGAAAAGATAAATATTAATTAAAAAAGTGATGAATGTTGATATTAATCATATATTATAACTTGAGACAGTATATCTAGTAAATTTCTTTAAAAACTTTAAACAAGATTTATAATAAATTTTGATGGGTAAAAATTCCATGACTATCTCTATTGCTATCATATTTCTATCGACCATGGCTCATCAAAATCCAATATAGTATGTCAATATGTGGTATTTTAAATGGAAAATTATTCTTTTTTCATTTTAATATATTATTAGTAATAAAAACTTCCAAAGTATTCACTCTCATTTAAAAGTCCTCACGGTTATGCATGGGTGAATTACTTGAAGTTTTTGATTATGTGCTTTCATGCTCATTTAAAAGTCTTCACGGTTATGTATGTATGGAACACATATCAAACTGATTAATAAATAGACAAGTTGATTCTAATCTCATTTAAAAGTCCTCACGGTTATGCGTGGTTAGAAGATACTTAAATTCATTTAAAAAAATAAAATTGAAAATACTACTAATCTCATTTAAAAGTCGTAACAGGTATACATGGTTAGTAGTTATTCAAATTCATGATATAAATATATCACAAATAGACACAGTTATATGATTTTACATCATTCCTATCATTCTAAAGTGGAATATGCGCCTAACAAAGTATTTATGATTTTTGTTTGATTTTTTATTGAAATTTAATACTTATACTCAATTGGGTATTAATGTTTCATTTGGGTTGTTTGTCATCATTTAATTTTGAATTCATCTTACACGAACAGCTTGTGACATGCACAGTGTATCACTGTGCATGCTACAAGGCTGTGCACACCGATATACACTTGACAAAACTACATGGACAATTGAGCACAAGGTCAAACCTAAACAAAAGCTAGGTTCAACTCAAGTGAAATACGAATAAAGTACGACACGAGCACAAGGTCAAACCCGTGGCAAAGCTAGGATCAACTCAGATGCAATAAATAAACACCACAAAATTGTAGAGTACTAGAATCCAAAAAACAACATAAACCACAGCCTCAGCCAAAACAACTAACCACACCAGACTCTAGAGAATGATGGACCAGGCAAACTCAAGTGTACAAGGACAAAATGAACACACATTTAAAATATATATCAAGACTTGGTTGCATGGCTACTGCAATAAACTTCAGTGACTCGAAGTTTATATGGAAATATGCAACTGAATACAAGTGCATAACAGAACCCAGGCCAAATGAAGACAACAGCAGTCACATGAAGACTGCAATAAAATGATGTATATATGAATTTCCAAATCAACAACAGTTCAACATGCTCAAATGTATACAGCGAAGTCATGAAACAACTTCAACCAGATACATTAAGCAATATGATCTGTCTCGAAGCAACACCTCAATGTAAACACATATTGTCAAACACAAGAACAGTCCATCGACCACAGTGTAGCTCAAAGGTTCATTTGAATCCATACTAAAATCAAGTGCAAATATGAAGTGGAGCAAATATACCAGTTCAATGATATGCAGACAGTTTCAAAAGGACCACAACAATGAAGTGATCTGTAACGACCGTATTTGTAAACATTTAAAAGTATTAAATTAAATAAGATTTTTGAATAAAATTGTTAGAAAAAAAATTAAGACTTTACTGATACAAATTAAATTATAATACAAGCTATGAGCTTAAGTAAAATTTCTATTAATGAAACATGTTTGCAATAATGTAAGGATGATAAAAATTCTAGTGTGTATTTTAATAACATTGGTTTGAGTGAAATTAACTATTATCTGAATGTAAATTCCAATTGATTGGAATAATAAATGTTAATAAGGAATAATAAATGTTTCTTTATAAAAGGAGAAATTATATGTTTATTCATTTGAAATGTTTGGTAGTTGAAAGATTGATTGCAGAGATGAGAAACTATTATCTGGTAAGAAATATATAATTCTTGTTTGTATCCAATAGCGTATAAGTATGTTTAAATTACTATTAGACAGGAAATAATTGTTCTATTCCTCATTACATTTATCTTGTCCATTTTGAAAGTCATCTTTGTAAACAACGGAATTAATGCAATTGAATAATTTCAATTAATGATAGAGAGGACAACAAATTGTAAATTAATAGGTGTAATTAAACGCAGCTTATGTTTTGTGAATATAAAAGGAAAGTTGGTTTAATGAAAAGAACATTTATGTCAAATAAAATGAATGTTTCATTTGTGAATGCACATTTAGTTTCATTAAAATATAGAACAGAACGATTGATTTAAAGAAAGAAATATATGTATATTTGAATGGTGTTTTAGCATATAGATGGATTACAAGAGTAGAAAAATAATTTATTTAAGTAAGTTATTTATTATCTGTTGTATGAACAAAAAATTAGTAAACGTGTTTAAATGACTAAAGGAAACAATTATTCTATTTTTCATCCATTTTAGTTGTCTGTTTTGAAATTTAACTTTGTAAGTAATTGCAAATAATGTAATTGAAATATTTCAACTAGAAGGAAAGAAAACGTTGATTGCAATTAATAGATTTAATAAAAGAAATGCACCTTTTGTGTTAAACAGAAAAGATGTTTAAATTGAAACAAAAAATCATTTTCGGAAAACCAAATTGAACATTTTCATTTTTATGGTAAGTAATTTTATTTATTATGCGTAGAGAAAAAACTAAATGCGTACAAATTTGAATATTATATGAGTTAGTGAAGTTAATTTGGTTACGTTTCATAAATTGAATTTCAAAAAGGTTGTGCAATGTACATGGTCCCTTCATTTCTTTTATTATTAATTGTTGCATATACGTTTTAAAATAGTTACCTCATTATTAATACTTGATCCGTTTATTTATCCTTCTGTTTAATACACAAGCCTAGACTTTTAGGTTATATTTAATTATTAACACCTTATTTTCGCATATAAAAATTTTCATTTTCCTTTGGTTTGCAAACTTTTCCATTTCTACGTACATTTCTTTATGCATTATTAATGCCTAAAGCTTTCAAAATAAAATGTGACATTTATTTTTTCTCCACCTTAATTTCCTAATTATTAAATAACCTACACCTTAAAAATATATAAGTTAATACGAGTATAATCTAGTAACATTGAATCAATTAATACAACAAAAATGTAAACTATCATTTAAAAATGCGTTATTGTAGTAAATACACGTATTTTATGGATGCATACATATTGGCTGTGATTGCTGGATATTATGCAACAATTTTTACCCCTTATATAAAGGATAAAGTATAATAAGATCCATATTCGAAGAATTTTTGTGATCAATGATCCTATAATCCATACGATAGAAAAACTAGTATATGTAGTATCGATTGGTTCCGTTGGACGTAAAAAAACAATATATGTTTATAAGAAGAAAATTATAACGAGACACGTGGTCGAGAATCATTTGATTCAAATGCTCGGGTGCTTCATACGGGTCAAAAATGCGAGTGCATGTATACATACTTGCTTAAAGTTTTAATGCTAACGCATGATATGAAAATCCTCGCGTGGTTAAGTAATCCCACCATATTAGAAGTTGCATGATGCAATAATTGACACTTATTTTTGTGACTTTGTTATTGTTATTTTAATACCGAATAGCTAAAAAAAAATTTCAAACTTAAGAAGGGCGAAGATTGTAAATAATATTGGAGAAATACATGCATCAGATTCTGTTGGCGACAACGATTATCTTCTGCTCATTCGTGGACTATGTCACTTTCTATAAGACGTTTTGGCGATCTGCTCTATGGTGCAAGCAGTTCGTATCAATCGCCGCCGCCTCTAGGATAAAACAACCTCTAAAAATTTTAGTGGTATTAATTCGTTTACACGTACGAAACGAGTCATTTTGCACTCAAAAATACTGCTTGGATTTATAAAAAAACGAATGAATGTTGTTCTTCCTCTCTCGTCTACTTATCAGTTAAGAAAGCAGATTGTTAAATAAGGGGAGCAAATTGAATGATCAAATACATTTAATAAATTCAAAATCTTAAATATATGTTTGTTGTCATCAAAAGGGGGAGATTGTTAAATATGCTAGTGTATGATTTTTGTTTGATGATAATAAACATATATATATATATATATTCATTTAAATGTATTTGTTATTGTACTATTTTATTTTCACATAATTAAATAAATATTTGCTAAATAAAATAAATAACACGGAATTTAAATTCAAACAAATATTTTATTACAATTTTGAATAGTACAAATTTGAGCTCTTACTATATATACACATTTTTCAATTACATTACAATTTTAGTTGCATAACATTTTTCACTATACATTCATTTGCACCTCGCAACATATCATTCGTTCACTCATGTTTGATCTTCAACTGTATTCCAATTTGAATCCAGCATCTGAGTTATCTACAAAATACACACTGACGCAGTAAAATTGGAAAAGAAATATTTGTGCAGTGTAAAATAAAACGTATATTTTTGAAAATATTATTTGCCTCGTTTATTTGGCTTGTTTGTCATCATTTAATTTTGAATTCATCTTACACGAACAGCTTGTGACATGCACATTGTATCACTGTGCATGCTACAAGACCGTGCACACCGATATACACTTGACAAAACTACAGGGACATTTGAGCACAAGGTCAAACCTAAACCAAAACTAGGTTCAACTCAAGTGCAATACAAATAAAGTACGACACGGGCACAAGGTCAATCCCGAGGCAAAGCTAGGATCAACTCAGGTGCAATACAAAAACACCACAAAATTGTAGAGTACTAGAATCCTAAAAAACAACATAAACCACAGTCTCGACCAAAACAACTAACCACACCAGACTCTAGAGAATGATGGACCAGACAGACTCAAGTGCACAAGGACAAAATGAACACACATTTAAAATATATATCAAGACCTGGCTGCATGGCTACTGCAATAAACTTCAGTGACTCGAAGTTTATATGGAAATGTGCAACTGAATACAAGTGCATAACAGAACCCAGGCCAAATGAAGACAACAGCAGACACATGAGGACTGCAATAAAATGATGTATATATGAATTTCCAAATCAACAACAGTTCAACATGCTCAAATGTATACAGCGAAGTTATGAAACACTTCAACTAGATACATTGAGCAAGATGATCTGCCTCAAAGCAACAACTCAATGCAAACACATATTGTCAAACACAAGAAAAAGGAAACAAATGCACTCAGACTTAAAGTAACTGGACAGGCCATCGACCATAGTGTTGCTCAAAGATTCATTTGAATCCATACTAAAATCAAGTGCACATATGAAGTGGAGCAAACGTACCAGTTCAATGATATGCAGACAGTTTCAAAAAGACCACAACAATGAAGTGATCTGTAACCACCGTATTTGTGAACATTTAAAAGTATTAAATTAAATAAGATTTTTGAATAAAATTGTTAGAAAAAAAATTAAGACTTTACTGATATAATTTAATTATAATACAAGTTATGAGCTTAAGTAAAAAATTTATTAATGAAACATGTTTGCAATAATGTAAGGATGATAACCAATTCTAGTGTGTATTTTAATAACATTAGTTTGAGGGAAATTAACTATTGTCTGAATGTAAATTTCCAATTGATTGGAATAATAAATGTTAATAAGGAATAATAAATGTTTCTTTATAAAAGAAGAAATCATATGTTTATTTATTTGAAATGTTTGGTAGTTGAAAGATTGATTGCAGAGATGAGAAACTATTATTTGGTAAGAAATTTATAATTCTTGTTTGTATCCAATAGTGTATAAATATGTTTAAATTACTATTAGACAGGAAATAATTGTTCTATTCCTCATTACATTTATCTTGTCCATTTTGAAAGTCATCTTTGCGAACAATTGAATTAATGTAATTGAATAATTTCAATTAATGATAGAGAGGACAACAAATTGTAAATTAATAGGTGTAATTAAACGCAGCTTATGTTTTGTAAATATAAAAGGAAAGTTGGTTT
This sequence comes from Allium cepa, assembly GCA_030765085.1. NCBI lineage: Eukaryota > Viridiplantae > Streptophyta > Magnoliopsida > Asparagales > Amaryllidaceae > Allium > Allium cepa. The sequence continues at coordinate 651,430,919 of CM060928.1, read as the reverse complement.
AATGAAAAGAACATTTATGTCAAATAAAATGAATGTTTCATTTGTGAATGCACATTTAGTTTCATTAAAATATAGAATATAACGATTGATTTAAAAGAAGAAATATATGTATATTTGAACTGTGTTTTAGCATATAGATGGATTACAAGAGTAGAAAAATAATTTATTTAAGTAAGTTATTTATTACTCTGTTGTATGAACAATAAATTTATAAACGTGTTTAAATGACTAAAGGAAACAATTATTCTATTTTTCATCCATTTTAGTTGTCTGATTTGAAATTTAACTTTGTAAGTAATTGCAAATAATGTAATTGAAATATTTCAACTAGAAGGAAAGAAAACGTTGATTGCAATTAATAGATTTAATAAAAGAAACGCACCTTTTGTGTTAAACAGAAAAGATGTTTAAATTGAAACAAAAAATCATTTTCGGAAAACCAAATTGAACATTTTCATTTTTATGGTAAGTAATTTTATTTATTATGCGTAGAGAAAAAACTAAATGCTTACAAATTTGAATATTATATGAGTTAGTGAAGTTAATTTGGTTACGTTTCATAAATTGAATTTCAAAAAGGTTGTGCAATGTACATGGTCCCTTCATTTCTTTTATTATTAATTATTGCATATACGTTTTAAAATAGTTACCTCATTATTAATACTTGATCTGTATATTTATCCTTCTGTTTAATACACATGCCTAGACTTTTAGGTTATATTTAATTATTACCTCCTTATTTTCGCATATAAAAAATTTCATTTTCCTTTGGTTTGCAAACTTTTCCATTTCTACGTACATTTCTTTATGCATTATTAATGCCTAAAGCTTTCAAATTAAAATGTGACATTTATTTTTTCTCCACCTTAATTTCCTAATTATTAAATAACCTGCAGCTTATTTCTTTCATTTGTAGTGTATATTTGTGTAACGACCCGTATATTTCGACAATTTAATTTGTTTATTTAATAGGATTTTTGTAATTTATTTTTGTAAAAATAATAAAGGTGATAAATAAATATTAAAATGAGGGCTAAAATAAATTATGTAAATGGTGACTTAAAACCTATTTATAGAAATTTGAATAAAATCCAAATTGAATTAAGTAGAAAAGGATTCTTACCTGGATATAAAATTTAATATGAGAAATTTATGAAAATATTAAATTGATTTAATGCAATAAAAGAGTGTAAACGGTAACTGGAATAAATTAAGGAATCATGTTAATGCAAGTTATTAATTTATGACTTTAATGAAATTCCAATTTAATAAAATCATTTAAATGTTATGATTTAATTTTAAATGGAATATGAGAAAACAAATGTAAGGATTTGATTAATATATATGTTATTTATCCAAGGTATTGAATAAAATTGGGAATCCAATTGTAATTAATGGTAATAATGTTGGTATTAGCTAATAAATTAAATTTCAATGCAATACCCATAAATGAATGAAATGAAATAAATGTATGAAAATGTATACTAGGTTATTTATCAAATAAAAAGGAAAGAAAAGTAAATATCGAATTGGTTGATGAATAAATATGCATTGAATAGTAATTGAATGTAAAGTTAATGGTAATTATATAAAATCAATATAAGATAATGAATTGCAATAATTGTGGGTTGATAATAAGGTGTGAATGGGAAAGTGATTGTTATATTAATTGAATGAAATTCAAATTTGATGGGAAAGGTAAATGGGTATTTGGTAATAAATTTAAAATGGACTTAAATAGTGAATTTATCTAATTAATATATAATAAATAATAACTGAATAAAAAACCTATACCTGTAAATATCTATAATATTTGAGTGGAAATAACAAACTTATAAATGTGGGATTGAGAGTTTTACAACAATTATTATGAGTTATATACTTAGTTCGTTCAATTAAATCAGAAACCATTACAATAAATATAAATTTAATGTTATGCAATTGAGATAAACAATTGGAAAATGTTAATGTATCTGGATATATATAATAAAATAAATGGTACCCAGGATGGTATTATGATAAATAGTGAATTTAAGAATAGGAATCAGGATTTATTTATTTATATGGAAACTTAAAGTTTAATAATTGAATTTTATTGAAATTAAATGAGATTGAATATAGTTAAATAATTCATTATTTGAAATGAAGATAATGTGAGAAATTTGTGTGATAACTTGGAATCCAATATTTAAATCCATCTGTTGACAGGAATGAATGGAATACTAATTTATTTATTTAACTAAACGGAATTTTAGGATATTATTTATAATTTGGGAATTTAATGAAATTAAGGATTCATATTGAAATTTATAATTTACCTTCTTTAAATTTGACATCTAAACTTGTTGGAATTTTGTAAATGATTAAGGATTTTTAAAAGTGATAAAATGAGTCAATTTTAGAATCTAAATATAAAATTTGGATTTATTTACTAATTCTTAATTTATTTAATTAATATAAAAATAGCCATTTTGGTCACGGACTCGGATTTCGATGAAACCAGTTTCATCGGATCCGTAACAGTGAATTATTGTAGGGTTTCAAGTTTCGTAGCAATCAGACTTGTCGTTTGATCGTACGAACGTGAAACGCATTGAAATCGATTTAATTGAAATCAATTTGAAAATATTAATTTCAGCATAACTTCTTCATACGATTGAATTTGGACATGAAACTTTTTCCATCACGTTCAGAATATTTTAAAACACTTATTTGGATATATGGGTTTACCCAATTTCGTTCCGGGGTCAGAACGGGCTTTTTGGGCCACGTTAGCGATAGCACGTATATTCAGTCCGATCCATCTATTCAAATTTCTAACCTACCTATATAAACTCAATTATAAACCCTAGCCTCAATCTATTCTCATTTCTTTGTGCGTTCATTTTCCTCAACTCTTCCCCTTCGTCAATGGCTGTAAACACAAGATCCAAATACAATTCAAAAAAAATCAAATCCAAAGCCAAATTTCAATCTCCTCAAATCATAGCAAATTATATATGGATTTGAAGCCTTCGGCGAGCGTAATTCAATGGTGGAATTCGTTTTTCAAACCGAGTTATCGTTGGCTCAGAAAGGGATCGTTTATTCTCGGCCTTCCATTTCACCGAATTTAAACTGCATCGGATCGTCAAATTGACGATACCATGGCGTGGAGGAGGTCATGCGTAGTCCATCGACGTGTTTAGTTGGGGGTTTTAGTGGTCAGATCGATGCCTAAAATTCGAACTAGGGTTCGAATAGGTGGCGGCCGGCGGCGAAGGGGGAGGACCGGACTTGGGGCAATCGAGGCGGCTGGCCGAGGGGAGTTCGACGGAGGTGGTCGGCGGTAGGCAGGAGGCCGGTGGCAGTTGAAAACCTGGGTCAAAGGGGGGCGAGTCAACGGGCATGGGTTCCTGGGTATTTCGAACGATGTCGCGTGAGATTGGGGTTACAGGGAGATAGTATGACGTTGGGAAGTTAATATTAGGTAAGTTTTATTTAATTTAATTTTTGTTTCAATCGCAATTTTCGACATAACCTTCACATACGAACTCCGTTTCACGCAATTTTTTTTTATTAGGATTGCAATGAAATTCCAGACGCCTTGACGCTGGTTTGGACAAATTTGGAGACTGTCGAATTTTTGGGTTTAAATTCGATTTAAATTTAAAAGGTGAGTGTTTTAACCCACTCACAACTTCTAGAATTTCTTATGTTTGTTAAATTGACTTAAGATATGAGTAGAAATTTATTTATGACTGTTTGGCATGTTTTATTCACCATCTCAGTAAAATCGCATTTATTTAATTTAACTTTTAATTAATTTTTATTGTTGCTGAGACGACCCGACTTTCTACTCCCAGAAAATCGCATCATCATGAAGAAAGAAAGGGATAGAAGAAGAAAAGAAAGAGAAAGAAGAACACAAATAATATCAGAGAACTCACAGCGGAACGAATAAAATATAATATATCTCATAAAATATTACATAGTATCTCATTACATCAGAGTACACAACTTAAACAACAGATATTAGACAGTTATAAATTTCTGTCTAACTATACAACTCAAGTATACAAGATACAGACACAAACAAACACAGCGGAATCAATATATATCTACACGTCGAAGCCTCCTGCTCCATTACTCCTCCAGAATTCGTCAAGCTAACCTGAATCACTTGACTACTCATACATAATATGAGTACCCAAAAGTTTAATAAAATAAAAAATAAACACTCAGGTCAGACAGGGGTCTGGTGTGAGTAAACGGGCTAAAATTGCTTAACCTTAGAAAAACCTTTGAAAGAAAAAGGTATCACGTAAGACTTCCCACACATAAACATGGAAAAGTTTTTACCTTACGCTAACCAAAACATTTGATAGGAAATCCAGTGATATTATAATAGTGTCTAGGGTTTTCAAGTAAATAAGAAATAGCCGAAATTGTTACATGATTAAATTCCAGCTACTAGCCACAAAAGTGGGTAATACAATCAAAACCGTAGGGTCTCGTAGGGAAATTGTGTTTCCATCAATGGCAGGGCTACTGGGGTACCGCCCGTCACAGTACGTGGCCTAGATCAACGTACCGAGGATCCACCCTAACTCCCCTGCAACAAAAGGCTGGAACCATCCCTTACTGGACAGTCCCGAACAAGACAACCCCGCAGTTGGCCGCGACCCAACTGCCCACACAGCCGAATAAAAAGGGACTTCTAGACAGGGGAAAATCTTGCTCTCCAGTGGGAGCTACCCACGAAGCCTTGCTGCACCTCCCCTGTTTTAGCCATTCCCGGTTGATGAGGCTTGAGGTTACGATTACCTTTATTGAACACCTTTATCTTAGAATGCTCATCGTCCACCTGACGATGTGCTGAAAGCATTCAATCCATACAAGTTCGTTCCGGGTTCGAACGAAACCGAAGGCACTATCTCGTTGCACTCATTATTGGAATCACCCTCTGAGTCGACGACCATAGCCCTTGCACTCTGATTCGCCATCTCGAATCTATAAGCACTATTCCGTCAACTCATTACGGAATCACCCACAGAGTTATACTGACGTATAGCCCTTACACTTCGAGTCTTCATTTGCTCCACTTGGATTAACGACCTAACGTTTAATTGGAATCGATGTGGTTTTCGGATATCCAAATATGGAAACCCGATCCCGGTCTCACCGAAACCAAACGCCATTTTAATGTCCAAGTTGTACTTAAGGGTTTTAAACAGTTTAAAACTTATATACAAGATGAAATAAACAGATAGATGAATCATTTATCACAATAGATAATTCATAACAAACATTCATCTCACACGGCAGCATCTCACATGTCATTGACATCCAAATCATCCAATCACATCCAATATCAACCAATCACTCAATATCATCCAACATCCAAAATCAATCATCCAATATTGATCATCTAAAATCAATTTATCAACAAATATTAATCAATTATCCAAAGCAAAATTGATTAATTCTTAACCAATTGGATTACCTAAATCCTTCTTTATTTATTATTCCATATAAATTAATCAATTATTTCTAATGATCTTCACTAATTAATCTTCCTTGATTAATTATCCTTAATTACATTCAAGTAATTATCTTATCCATATTTAGTAATTATCCTTAATTAAAATCATTAATTACAATAATTAATGATCATTCATTAATTAATTAACTATAATTAATTACATTAATTCCTAATTAATTATAATTAATTAATCACATTTAAATTAATTACTTATATTAATCAACCTTGATTAATATCATTAATCACACAAATTAATGATCCTTATTAATTAATAATTACTTTAATAAATTAAATAGTTAACTTATAATTAATCAACTCATTAATCAAAATTAGTAATTAACAATTTGTAATTACTTAACTAAATTAATTAACTTATTAATTAATTTCTAATTTAATTATATTAATGCTTGATTAATTATTTCAATTAATTAATCCTTAATTACTTCATTAAGTAATTATTAAACAATTAAATTAATAAATAAATCCTTAATTTATTTATTTATTAATTAATTACAATTTTAATTCATTACCCTTAGTAATTAATCTCAATTTAATCTCATTCATTAATCAATTAATCACATTTATTAATTAATTAATTAATTAACTCTTAATTACTTACATAAGTAATTACTTACATTAATAAACCTTAATTAATCTCTTAATTAATTATTAACAATTAATTAATCACATCATTAGATAATTCTTCATTCTTTAATTAATTTCAAAACAATTATATAAATCAATTCTTTAATTGATATTATTAAGTGATTAACCAATAATCACTTTAACTAATTACTCCATGAGTAATTTACCATTAAATTACTTCCATAAGTAATTATCATTCCTGACTACATTCACTTATCAACCATTAATTACTCATTAAGTAATTACACTTAATTAATCCATAATTAAGTGATTATTAAAATTAAATAAGTAATTAACTGACTATTTAAAATTAATTAAACAATTAATTAATTAACTTCCTAGATTTAAAAATCCTTAATTAATTAAGAAAACATTAATAAATCATATTTATTATGTATTCTTAAATCCAAATCAAAATAATTTAACATCCTTTATCTTTATACATAAATCATTTGAAATTAATCAAATTTAACAACTTAATCAACTTATCCTATTTGGATTTCAAAATCATAACAATAATCTTATTTGAAAATAAGGCATTTAGAAATCCAATTTGAGATTTAAACATTTTTATTATCTAATATAAAACTTACCTTTTTAATATAATTTGTAATCTTGTTCTTTTTTTATATTTTAAACATTACTTTTTAAATTTACTTTAAAACCTTCGATTTGATAATTAAATTCAAAATACTCTTTTAAATTTAAAACCCAAATGTAATTAAATTACTTCCAAAAAGAAATTATTTAAATAAATTTAGTTTTAAAATAAATTCAATTCTTAACTTACTTATTTAAACAACAAGTTTAAATTGTTTCTTTCCAAATCTTGTTTATAATTCAAAATTTAAATTTTATTCACCTCAACATCAAGTTAAACTTCCAACTTCACTATTTAATTTTTACAGATCTAACACTAGTATTAATAAAACACAACAGCTAACACTCGAGCCAAACACTAGAGCTATCCCGAGCCACCTCTCCTGCTTCGAGTCATACTCGAAGAAACACGAGCGCCACTCCGGATTTCTTCCCCCCCCCCCAATCTTCAACCCAAACTGCATCGAGACATCACTCAGCCACCTATACTTCGAGTTATACACGATGCAAACGCGAGCTGACCTTCGAGTTCAACTCGTCTTCTCCCATCTCCACTTTCCCAACTTTACTTCTCAGTGCACACGAACTGACACCGTGCACTAAGCACAACCCCACCGGCCGCCGTTAAGCATTGCGACCATCAACATCCATCACACTAACCCCCTCGAGCAATAATCTGAACTCAGATTTCACAATTTATTTGTGAATCAAAATATGACCAATTATCGACTGCTTCAGAAACCTGCTTGCCCAACTTCACCCATGGCCGATCACATCGACACCTCCAGGACTCACCGACCCCACCATCTAGTTGCCATACCCAAGAACATCAACCACCCTAAGTGTGCGCGCCTTCGGTTCACCCATCACGCCGCAAAGATCTCTACAGTAAAGTTGAATAGAAACTACCTAAAAACCCTAGTTTCCTCTAATTCACTCAATCTACTCATTTGAAAAATTATCTTGTATTTTTCCTATGATCATTAGCTTACATACAAGCTACGATCCAAGAATCAAATCGAATTTACATATATTCAATCTGCAGTTCATGAAAATCCCAAAAATGTTCACCCACGAAATTCTCTTGATTCTTTAAGCTAAAAATCATGAGTATTGTATTAAAATTCATGATTTACAAACGCGAATCCATATATTCAATCTAAACTATAAATTGAATTAATTGATTTTAACATGCATTAAAGGTTTACTGTGTTCTTCCCATTTTTAAACTATTTAAAAATTTAAATTTTCAGAAATTATTTTTACAATCATCTTCAACATCAACATAAATCTTTCATTCAGTCAATCAAGGGAAATATTGATGTTTTTAGTGGGAGATTCAAATTTTACTAAGTTCAGGCCTGAGAAACTATAGTAACAGAGGATTTGATTTTGCAGTTTACTTAATTATGTGAACTTATCAACAAAATTCAATAATATAAACCTGGAAAATTCTTATACAACTCACAAATCAAACTACAGAACATCAAATGCATTTAAATTTAAACAAGATTAACCTGTTTTTAAAATATTTACTCACCTATTGATTAGAGAGGCAGAGCAGGTTTTTAATGCTTGTTCCAGGTTCTTGAATTACTGTAGATCAATTGTTTTGCTGTTGAAAAGTGATCCATGCTTGCCTCAATTTGTTGCTTTTAAAATGATTGAAACTTGCAGTAGATCTTCCATTTGTTTAACAGGTTGAAATTCATTTCAATTTGCAGGTTGAATTGTAGTGAAAACTTCATTCATTTATGCAGCTTTGAGGCTGGTAGGAAGAGCTTTATTTTTTTGCAGAATTAAATTTTGGCTTCGGATTTTCTTTTGGATTCAATTTTCAGGTTTTGAAAGAGATTTCTGTTTTGAATTAAGAAGTAAAAACAAAGAAAAAGTCTTTTAAATGTAAACTAATTTTTCTTCTTAAAATATTTATTAAAATTAAATTCAAAATAAAGACACTTGTCACTTGATTACTTAATTAACTTACATGTGTTTATTAAGGAGGTTAACATGTTTACACATGTTCTTGAATATTTTTAATTAATTTTTATTCATTTAATTTAAATGTAATATAAACTTACATGTGAATATAAATTTAATCCTTTAAAAGAGTATATTATAAAACTAGTTAAAACACGAATGAATTGCTTATACATGTATTCACAAATCTAAACATTTGTATTTATAACCATTTAAAATTAAACAATTTGAAACAACAATAAAACTTTGATTAAATCCTAATTAAACTATCATTTTAAAAATAAATAACAAATCTTATATTTTGAAAACAATTGAATAAATCTAAATTAACTTTTGAAAAGTCTTACTGAATCTAAAACAAAGCTTTAAATTACAATTCAATCATATATCAATTATTAATAGAATAAATTAAATTCCAAACAACTCAAATTATAACATATACATACATATATATTACAATTTGAAAGTTAATCTTTAATTTAAACAGAAGATATCCTATTCACAATATATATATCAAATGTATATATTATAAATAGAATAAAAATTTAATTAGCTTTGAAAAATAAATCTTATCCATTTTAAATGGCTAAAAAGATATTGATTACCATAACAGATTAAATATTTATTAACCAAAAAAGAATAAATTAGTCAAATTTAAATTAAAATTATAAAGAAAACTATCAAACCAGTTAAATTATTAACACAGATTATTAAATCGTTATTGCCTAAAATTCCGGGTCGTTACAATCCTCCCCCCTTAAAAGAATTTCGTCCCAGAAATTTAAAAGCAAAGGTAATTTAATAATCCAGTACAGATTTTAATTTTAAACAGCAAAGCATACTTAACAATCAGTAACTAACATCCATAGCAATCAAATAAACAAATAATCAATTCTAACTAATTATTCCGACACAAATCAGAATAAATTTCTAATACTATCTCGAGTTTCCCAAGTATAAATCACCGGGAGACTCGCTCTATAAAAGCCAACTAACTAACTACACCACCAAAATCCAGAGCTCCATTCATCTCTAGATCCAAAATCTGAACAGAACATCAGACTATTCTCAAATCCAGCTCAACATCCAACTCCAACCAAATTACAGATTCAACAACCACTGATGAATCATACACATACTCCCTCAGAGACACGTGTTAGAAAATAAATTCCAGATATCCAAACTGGCAATTCAATCTTATCCTATCAAAACACAGATAAGAAATCTCAAATGCTTCAGCACTAACCAACCAATCTTATCCAATTTCAGCTCTCTTAACCAGAGAATTCTTAACAACACTGAAGACTCCAACTTCAAATTCCAAACTCCTCATCTCTTATCTTCATAACTCACAGACAATCCAAGGCTGCCAAACTTCTTCCAATCAGCTCAACCTATGCTGATACTCACAGAAACAACAAGACCAAAACAAAGCAGTTTCTGAATCCCATCCAACAGAAAAGTCTTCCAAAATCCGTCGAAATCCAGAACACATGCTCTTCTACTCAAGCAATAGCAAACAGAACTTGCTTCCTTCCTTGCACAGCAGCTACCTTGCTTCCGCTGCACAACTCTGATTCTAAAATAGATGAGAGTACTGCTGATGAACACAAATACAAACTTATCCACCATATCCAAAAACTTTGTTCATCAAATCCATAAAAATCTGAGTGACACATCAGACTTGGTCACACAACCTCAAAACAGAATCCTATTCCAAAAGCTAGATCAGTCCAATCCAAATCCAAATATTTTGAGCTGCTACTCCAACTCTACTTTCTCCAAGAACCATCCAACTTCCAAGCTAACTACCAGAATCACTTCTGGAAACCAAAACAATATGGAACTCAACTCCAGATGCTGAAAAACTCCAAATTAATCAGTAGCACTTACTTCCAAATGAGAATTCTCAGTCTCAACACAGATCACCCAAGATAGCTTAAGAAAATTCCCAACTAATCGCAAATCACTTTTGCGATCCTACCTAGTTCGGATTCCAAAAGAAACTGCCCTCACTTTACCCATTTAGAACAGCCTTAAGCTTTTCCAAACCAGGTTAACCCTTCAAGAAAACATCACCACCTTCAGCGCGGACTGCTGAAAGAGAACCATAAAGATTTCTGAACTATCGGAGAAACAAACCACACTGCTGCTTCCAAACTCTACCTCGATGATACTGCGAAGGCAAAAGATCTCCTCGTCAGCACACCGAACACTTCAAGTAGCACTGCTACCACAGCCAACCAAAGACTTCAAATCCAAAGGCTTCTCCAAAACCAAAACCATCAACAAACCATACATCGGACCTTTGAGATGGCAGCAACCTCTCAAGAAACTTGGACTCCAAACCAAGCATCAACATCTCGCTTACCTTAAGGAATTAACAAATGAGACCATGTCAAAATAAATAACTTATAGATCTTAGTCTCATATCCCAAAACAGCAAATCTCCATACTAAAGATTCAGACAACTTACACACAGATAAATCATCTCTTTGGCAGATAAAGACTGCTTCTCAACTACTTCTAAAACTGCTTCAAGATAGAACACCTTTAGAAAATATCCAAGGATACTGCATCTCATCACGCAGTTATCAGGATATCGTTACTTATTTCTGCACTACCGTCAGATCCAAACTCAAGAATAATTCGCTTACCCGAGTGAAATCCAAACTTATACTTCAAAGATACACTCTGAATCTTTAAAAGATTTCCTTCGGATATCAGAAAAATCCTTACTCCAAACTACGAAACTCACTCGAGACGGTATTAGATCTACAGTCTCGACAAATACTTCCAACCTCAAACATATGGAACCTCTTCCATCAGTGGTAGTCGTGTTACTCGCACAAACCACTACTCCATCTACCTCTATAACTTATGTTGGAAAATCCGAACAGATAACCCAACAGATCAGGTAGATATATATATATATATATATAAATATATAGTTATATATAAAAATTACAAGTACGCTCTCTCAAGGAAGACACTACTACAGAGCCTAGGTATTCACTCAACCTAATGCTCCCTAAAGAAGGACACACTTTAGAGCCTAGGTATTCACTCAACCTAATGCTCTGATACCAAATGAGATGACCCGACTACTCCCAGAAAATCGCGTCATCATGAAGAAAGAAAGGGATAGAAGAAGAAAAGAAAGAGAAAGAAGAACACAAACAACATCAGAGAACTCACAGCGGAACGAATAAAATACAATATATCTCATAAAATATTACATAGTATCTCATTACATCAGAGTACACAACTTAAACAACAGATATTAGACAGTTATAAATTTCTATCTAACTATACAACTCAAGTATACAAGATACAGACACAAACAAACACAGCGGAATCAATATATATCTACACGTCGAAGCCTCCTGCTCCATTACTCCTCCAGAATTCGTCAAGCTAACCTGAATCACTTGACTACTCATACATAATATGAGTACCCAAGAGTTTAATAAAACAGAAAATAAACACTCGGGTCAGACAGGGGTCTGGTGTGAGTAAACGGGTTAAAATTGCTTAACTTTAGAAAAACCTTTGAAAGAAAAAGGTATCACGTAAGACTTCCCACACATAAACATGGAAAAGCTTTTACCTTACGCTAACCAAAACATTTGATAGGAAATCCAGTGATATTATAATAGTGTCTAGGGTTTTCAAGTAAATAAGAAATAGCCGAAATTGTTACATGATTAAATTCCAGCTACTAGCCACAAAAGTGGGTAATACAATCAAAACCGTAGGGTCTCGTAGGGAAAATGGGTTTCCATCAATGGCAGGGCTACTGGGGTACCGCCCATCACAGTACGTGGCCTAGATCAACGTACCGAGGAGCCACCCTAACTCCCCTGCAACACAAGGCTGGAATCATCCCTTACTGGACAGTCCCGAACAAGACAACCCCGCAGTTGGCCGCGACCCAACTGCCCACACAGCCGAATAAAAAGGGACTTCTAGACAGGGGAAATCTTGCTCTCCAGTGGGAGCTACCCACGAAGCCTTGCTGCACCTCCCCTGTTTTAGTCATTCCCAGTTGATGAGGCTTGAGGTTACGATTACCTTTATAGAACACCTTTATCTTAGAATGCTCATCGTCCACCTGACGATGTGCTGAAAGCATTCAATCCATACAAGTTCGTTCTGGGTTCGAACGAAACCGAAGGCACTATCTCGTTGCACTCATTATTGGAATCACCCTCTGAGTCGACGACCATAGCCCTTGCACTCTGATTCGCCATCTCGAATCTATAAGCACTATTCCGTCAACTCATTACGGAATCGCCCACAGAGTTATACTGACGTATAGCCCTTACACTTCGAGTCTTCACTTGCTCCACTTGGATTAACGACCTAACGTTTAATTGGAATCGATGTGGTTTTCGGATATCCAAATATGGAAACCCGATCCCGGTCTCACCCGAAACCAAACGCCATTTTAATGTCCAAGTTGTACTTAAGGGTTTTAAACAGTTTAAAACTTATATACAGGATGAAATAAACAGATAGATGAATCATTTATCACAATAGATAATTCATAACAAACATTCATCTCACACAGCAGCATCTCACATGTCATTGACATCCAAATCATCCAGTCACATCCAATATCAACCAATCACTCAATATCATCCAACATCCAAAATCAATCATCCAATATTGATCATCTAAAATCAATTTATCAACAAATATTAATCAATTATCCAAAGCAAAATTGATTAATTCTTAACCAATTGGATTACCTAAATCCTTCTTTATTTATTATTCCATATAAATTAATCAATTATTTCTAATGATCTTCACTAATTAATCTTCCTTGATTAATTATCCTTAATTACATTCAAGTAATTATCTTATCCATATTTAGTAATTATCCTTAATTACAATCATTAATTACAATAATTAATGATCATTCATTAATTAATTAACTATAATTAATTACATTAATTCCTAATTAATTATAATTAATTAATCATATTTAAATTAATTACTTATATTAATCAACCTTGATTAATATCATTAATCACACAAATTAATGATCCTTATTAATTAATAATTACTTTAATAAATTAAATAGTTAACTTATAATTAATCAACTCATTAATCAAAATTAGTAATTAACAATTTGTAATTACTTAACTAAATTAATTAACTTATTAATTAATTTCTAATTTAATTATATTAATGCTTGATTAATTAATTAAATTAATTAATCCTTAATTACTTCATTAAGTAATTATTAAACAATTAAATTAATAAATAAATCCTTAATTTATTTATTTATTAATTAATTACAATTTTAATTCATTACCCTTAGTAATTAATCTCAATTTAATCTCATTCATTAATCAATTAATCACATTTATTAATTAATTAAATAATTAACTCTTAATTACTTACATAAGTAATTACTTACATTAATAAACCTTAATTAATCTCTTAATTAATTATTAACAATTAATTAATCACATCATTAGATAATTCTTAATTCTTTAATTAATTTCAAAACAATTATATAAATCAATTCTTTAATTGATATTATTAAGTGATTAACCAATAATCACTTTAACTAATTACTCCATGAGTAATTTACCATTAAATTACTTCCATAAGTAATTATCATTCTTGATTACATTCACTTATTAACCATTAATTACTCATTAAGTAATTACACTTAATTAATCCATAATTAAGTGATTATTAAAATTAAATAAGTAATTAACTGACTATTTAAAATTAATTAAACAATTAATTAATTAACTTCCTAGATTTAAAAATCCTTAATTAATTAAGAAAACATTAATAAATCATATTTATTAAGTATTCTTAAATCCAAATCAAAATAATTTAACATCCTTTATCTTTATACATAAGTGATTTGAAATTAATCAAATTTAACAACTTAATCAACTTATCCTATTTGGATTTCAAAATCATAACAATAATCTTATTTGAAAATAAGGCATTTAGAAATCCAATTTGAGATTTAAACATTTTTATTATCTAATATAAAACTTACCTTTTTAATATAATTTGTAATCTTGTTCTTTTTTTATATTTTAAACATTACTTTTTAAATTTACTTTAAAACTTCGATTTGATAATTAAATTCAAAATACTCTTTTAAATTTAAAACCCAAATGTAATTAAATTACTTCCAAAAAGAAATTATTTAAATAAATTTAGTTTTAAAATAAATTCAATTCTTAACTTACTTATTTAAACAACAAGTTTAAATTGTTTCTTTCCAAATCTTGTTTATAATTCAAAATTTAAATTTTATTCACCTCAACATCAAGTTAAACTTCCAACTTCACTATTTAATTTTTACAGATCTAACACTAGTATTAATAAAACACAACAGCTAACACTCGAGCCAAACACTATAGCTATCCCGAGCCACCTCTCCTGCTTCGAGTCATACTCGAAGAAACACGAGTGCCTCTCCGGATTTCTTCCCCTCCCCCCCCCCCCCAATCTTCAACCCAAATTGCATCGAGACATCACTCAGCCACCTATACTTCAAGTTATACATGATGCAAACGCGAGCTGACCTTCGAGTTCAACTCGTCTTCTCCTATCTCCACTTTCCCAACTTTACTTCTCAGTGCACACGAACTGACACCATGCACTAAGCACAACCCCACCGGCTGCCGTTAAGCATCGCGACCATCAACATCCATCACACTAACCCCCTCGAGCAAGAATCTGAACTCAGATTTCACAATTTATTTGTGAATCAAAATATGACCGATTATCGACTCCTTCAGAAACCTGCTTGCCCAACTTCTCCCACGGCCGATCACATCGACACTTCCAGGACTCGCCGACCCCACCATCTAGTTGCCATATCCAAGAACATCAACCACCCTAAGTGCGCGCGCCTTCGGTTCACCCATCACGCCGCAAAGATCTCTACAGTAAAGTTGAATAGGAACTACCTAAAAACCCTAGTTTCATCTAATTCACTCAATCTACTCATTTGAAAAATTATCCTGTATTTTTCCTATGATCATTAGCTTACATACAAGCTACGATCCAAGAATCAAATCGAATTTATGTATATTCAATCTGCAGTTCATGAAAATCCCAAAAATGTTCACCCACGAAATTCTCTTGATTCTTTAAACTAAAAATCATGAGTCTTGTATTAAAATTCATGATTTACAAACGCGAATCCATATATTCAATCTAAACTATAAATTGAATTAATTGACTTTAACTGCATTAAAGGTTTACTGTGTTCTTCCCATTTTTAAACTACATAAAAATTTAAAATTTCAGAAATTATTTTTACAATCATCTTCAACATCAACGTAAATCTTTCATTCAGTCAATCAAGGGAAATATTGATGTTTTTAGTGGGAGATTCAAATTTTACAAAGTTCAGCCCTGAGAAACTATAGTAACAGAGGATTTGATTTTGCAGTTTACTTACTTATGTGAACTTATCAACAAAATTCAATAATATAAACCTGGAAAATTCTTATACAACTCACAAATCAAACTACAGAACATCAAATGCATTTAAATTTAAACAAGATTAACCTGTTTTTAAAATATTTACTCACCTATTGATCAGAGAGGCAGAGCAGGTTTTTAATGCTTGTTCCAGATTCTTGAATTACTGTAGATCAATTGTTTTGCTGTTGAAAAGTGATCCATGCATGCCTCAATTTGTTGCTTTTAAAATGATTGAAACTTGCAGTAGATCTTCCATTTGTTTTACAGGTTGAAATTCATTTCAATTTGCAGGTTGAATTGTAGTGAAAACTTCATTTATTTATGCAGGTTTGAGGCTGGTAGGAAGAGCTTTATTTTTTTGCAGAATTAAATTTTGGCTTCAGATTTTCTTTTGGATTCAATTTTCAGGTTTTGAAAGAGATTTCTGTTTTGAATTATGAAGTAAAAACAAAGAAAAAGTCTTTTAAATGTAAACTAATTTTTCTTCTTAAAATATTTATTAAAATTAAATTCAAAATAAAGACACTTGTCACTTGATTACTTAATTAACTTACATGTGTTTATTAAGGAGGTTAACATGTTTACACATGTTCTTGAATATTTTCAATTAATTTTTATTCATTTAATTTAAATGTAATATAAACTTACATGTGAATATAAATTTAATCCTTTAAAAGAGTATATTATAAAACTAGTTAAAACACAAATGAATTGCTTATACATGTATTCACAAATCTAAACATTTGTATTTATAACCATTTAAAATTAAACAATTTGAAACAACAATAAAACTTTGATTAAATCCTAATTAAACTATCATCTTAAAAATAAATAACAAATCTTATATTTTGAAAACAATTGAATAAATCTAAATTAACTTTTGAAAAGACTTATTGAATCTAAAACCAAGCTTTAAATTACAATTCAATCATATATCAATTATTAATAGAATAAATTAAATTCCAAACAACTCAAATTATAACATATACATACATATATATTACAATTTGAAAGTTAATCTTTAATTTAAACAGAAGATATCCTATTCACAATATATATATCAAATGTATATATTATAAATAGAATAAAAATTTAATTAGCTTTGAAAAATACATCTTATCCATTTTAAATGGCTAAAAAGATATTGATTACCATAACAGATTAAATATTTATTAACCATAAAAAGAATAAATTAGTCAAATTAAAATTAAAATTATAAAGAAAACTATCAAACCAGTTAAATTATTAACACAGATTATTAAATCGTTATTGCCAAAAATTCCGGGTCGTTACAATTGCATATAAATTGACAGTTATAATTTATTTATTTGCATATAGACTGCTAGTTAAACAGTTATTAAATTTGTTACTAAATATAAACTGTTAGTTAATACCTGCTATTTATTCCCTGTTATATTTATATGCTCTATATTGATGTTGTAAAATTGGATGATGATTATAATTAATGGTTGATGTTTGATGTTTGGTGAATGGATGATGTGTACTATAATTAAAAATCTGTCAGTTATCATGCATTTCATTTTATTCGGGATTGCGGTATGAAATGATATACAACCGCATTTTTATTTTTATTTAAATTGCGGGTTGAAATGATAAATATCCGTATCACTTGACCATAGGGTAGAAAATTTTATACAGGCACCGCGGTATATATATATATATATATATATATATATACATATATAAAATTATTTTGAGATGATTTTTGGTTTGGATATGATACGGTTTAATAAATATTAAATTTGGATATTTTATAGTTAAATTTAGAATTAAAGCTACTTATAAATCTGTTGAATATAAATAAATAAGTTGAATAGTGAAGTTTGACAATTTATATTATACGATTAAGTACAGGTTTAAGATATTTTATATTTTATATATAGAGTTTAATGATTCCAATCAATTAAGATTTGAAGATAAGTTGGAATTGGGTTTATTTAAAAATTAAACTCCGTAAGTTGATGTAAACTTATTAAGCTTGGAAATTTTAAAGGTATGATATTCATAACTGGATTCTTTACTCATGATAAATTTAATGAATATTTCTAGTATAAATAAAGTGAAGGAAATAATTAATTGTTAGAAATTTGAGTTTTATTTTATGGATTTGTTATGTCAATATTTAAAAACTAAATAATAGGACAATAGATTTGTTGAATAGAAATTTCCAACCTTAGTTTTGAAATTGTTAAATAGGCAAAGTTTGAAATATTTTTGGAATCGAAGTGTTTTTATTGTAACTAAAAGTGAATCTAAATTTATGGGATTTATACCTAAATTTTAAATGAATAAAATTTGTGAAATCGCGGAAATTATTTTATACAGTAATTTTAAATTCAAACTATTTTATTCTAGATACGGTTGAATATCCAAACCATTCAAGTTTAGGAGTTATGGTTTTAAAGCTATGAATTTCGAAGTATTATGGTTTGAAAGTTATATTTCAAATGTTTGGTTTCCAGATATTACAAATTTTAAAGCATATTATTTTGGAAAAGAAATATATTTGAAATATAAAGGGATATCATATGGATCTGGGTTTTAAAATAGAAATGAAATCGTATTTATGGTTTTGAAAGGAATATTTTATTCTGGTTTTAAAGTATAAATTAATTTGAAATAACCGCGGTGTTATAATAACGATTGGTTGTTGAAGAGACCAGGATCGGAAGTTGTCATACTCTCTGCCAACTCTGAAAACCACTTTAACAACCGTATACGCGGTGGAGATTCCAGAATGAAGTAGGTTGGTGGCGGCGTTTCCTGTAAGGTTAATACGTGGACCTAACTCCCATGAGTTGGCATAAGGTGGCTAAAAAAGGAGCGATTGACGGGTTAATAAGGTAGCACCTTTGATCGGACACATCCCTTCGATATTATACTTTGACTTTTGGATTCATTTGGTGGCCACTTTTGATTTTTATTTGGGGGTGTGGCTCGAGGTGGGCGGTAGCTGCGCGCTACGCGTTACCACCGACCCGGAAGCGTAATTGGTAGATCTACCCTGGCATTGCCTAGTTGTGCCGTGTCACCTACCATATCGAGCCTTACTACGAGTTTCTATTTGTGTCGTACCTATGGAGTGTCTTCTCGTAGTCTCCCGATCAGGAGATATGCAGGCACTGTATAGACTATTGGCATTTTATGTGTTAAGGTGGAAAATGTAAAGCCTTAACTCTATTTTAAAATAAGTTTATTTTACAATTAGACACTATTATAATAGCGCAATATACTACATAGTAAATAGTTTAACGGATCCTTAGGAGATGTAAATCCCGAGCATCTCTTGAGTTACTGCACTCATATTTATTTCTGTTAAGTTAACTCACATAAGATCTTTTAGTTCTGACTCGAGTGTTTTTGTTTTTTAAATTCGCTCGGGTCAGTCCGAGCGTTTTAGGATTTGAAGATTTTATTCTGGAGGACGAAGACGAAGATTTGTAGTATTACTATCTACTATATTATCCCACTACACTATTTAATTCCCTGCATTGATATTATTGGTATGTGAACTTTGATATTTAATTGTATAAAGAAGAATCAAATGTTTTAATGTAAACAGTTTTATGAACTGTATATTTTATTATTATATTTTATCCTTCCGCTGTGAGATTTTGGTTTCTTTTTATTTCTTTCTTGTTTTTCTTATTTACCCCATAACAATCCGCCCTTCCGTATGGTTTGAATTGGCATGTGTGTCGATTTAAAGCATGCGAAAAGGCGGGACGTTACATCTGGTATCAGAGCTTTGGTTTAGCGATAAACCTTAGCTTTGTGGGGTTTGACTCTTTATCAATAGGGTAGAAACACCCTATGGGAATCGCTGAGCGTATATATATGAGAGAGCGTATTTGTTAGTGTTATAAAAGGGTTTTAATATTATGTTAATATGTTCCATTTTGTATTTATAAATTCCGGTTGATGCATGGGGCACTGTGACATTAATAGGGATTTCTAAACACTTAATAGGACAGACCGACATAATGTTTGTTTTAATATAGGTGAATGAAATAATTTTTCCTATAATATTTTCTATATATAGAATAAAGTTTTTTTTATAAATAAGATATATATTTGGTTGCAATATATTGGTTGCAATATATTGTTTGTTTGGTAATAAAATTTATAAATAATAGATGAAATTAGATGGAAAATAAAACTGGAAATTTAGAACTTAAGTTCCGGGGTTTTGGAAATTCTTTCAATTGAATTTGGAATTTAATAATAACAATATTAGAAGTATTTTCTGATATAAGTATTTCAATATAATTTGAAAGAATTGTTTAAAAAGAAATTTTGAAAAGAAATAATTTATGTACTCCCCTCTCTATCGCTAGAAAATAATTTCGGTGATGAGTGCATGCATCATCGACTTTCATTTTCGAGTTTCGAAGTGGGAAGGCCACTGTGTTAGTTTTACTACAGATTTATTTTGATAAACAAAAGTGAATTTTTAATTTGTTTTAAATATAATTGGGTTTATAAGCTGTAAGTTTATATATTTACCTATTATTTTTAAAATAATTTGAAATTTAACCCGGTATTTAGTTCTTATGTTTCCACAATAAATAGTTTCAATTATTCTAGTGAAATGGAATCTAAGTAATTAATAATTGAAACCCTAAATGAAATAAGAGGTTTAATGCTAGCTTATAAATGGTATTAAATGAAATTTAAAATTGTAACCTATGAAATAAAGGATTATTATTGAACAGTAAATTTATTAAAGAAATAGGAGAAACTTGTATGATTTTAATTACATTCTTAAAAAAAATATATAACTTACCAAATATTTAAAAGTCGAAATTTTGAATAAGAAAATGTAATGGAAATAATACAAGTAAAAGTATGTAATGAAGGTGTTCAATAAATCGCTTTTATTCATAAGAAGTGATGATATCGGGATAAGTTAAGTTATAATTGAAATTTTACTATTAGTAAATTTAATAAAAGGTAAGTATTACAAATAGATGATTATAAACTTAAGTTAACAAAATGGAAATGCTAAGAAATTGAATGGGACATTGTAACAACCCTGAGATTGCAATTACCGAATGATGAATTAAAATTATGATTTTAATTTAAAAAGGGGGCTAAACAAATTTTTGGGAATTTAAATTTGTAATTTATTTGCAAATTAAAATGTTTTGGGGTAAAATGGAGAATTGTTAAATAAAAAGTGATTATGGGTTAATGGGCCTTATGAGATAATAACATGGTTTTGATTAAAACTAGGATGCCTTAGGATTTTTGGTTCACATGATAACTTATTAGTTTATTTCCTAAGTCCTAATGGGTTTCTAAACCCACTTACCATTACCCATTAGCCTAACCCCTCCTATATAATATCTCAAACCCCATCCAAACCCTAACCCTAACCCTCCTCTTCATAAATTCCAAAACCTAAATCTAAACAAATTAATGGCCTCCACTTAGCTCCTTCTCCTTCTCTTCATAATTTGATTTGCTTAGAAAAAAAAAAGGTAATGCAATCTCTCTCTCCTATTATCTAATCTCCTTAATACTTTTTTTTATTTCCTTCATCTTGTTTGTAATTATTGTTTTATTTTTATGAAATTTTGGGTCCATGAAGCTTCTTGATCTTGACTTTGGAGCTTAGGAATTTGGCTTGTTGATTGTGCACTCTAACCATTTGATCATTTGCTTAATTAAGGTAATTACTATTAATTAGTAATTATTGCTAGTTATAATGCTATGATTTGGCCTTGGTTTCCTTTAATTAGTGTTATAATCATTATGTAGTGATTAATGATGGTTATTAGTGATTTTTTTTGATGTCAAAAATTGAGAAAAACACCCCTAAACCATAAAAAACTGCATATTTTGCTTGCTGGAAAATGCAGTCTGAAAATGGGCTGAAACAGTGCAGTGACAGGCCCAAACATGGCCCAGAAGCAGCCCGGGCACAGCCCAGGCGTAGCCCGGGCGCAGCCCGGGCTCAGCCCCAGCCCAGGCGGGCTGGGGCGGGCAGCAGATCCCCAGCCCGCATGGGGCTGGGGCAGCCCCTTTCCCCAGCCCGCATGGGGCTGGGGCGGGCCCAGATCCCCAGCCCGCTAGGGGCTGGGGACGGCCCCAGATCCCCGGCCCGCTTGGGGCTGGGGCGGGGCCCCAAACCCCAGCCCGTTTGGGGCTGGGGGCGGCCCCAATCCCCAGCCCGCGCGGGCTGGGGACGGCCCACCTAACCCAAGCCCGCATGGGGCTGGGGCGGGGCCGTTTACCCCAGCCCGTGCGGGCTGGGGCGGCCCACGTAGCCCCAGCCCAGGCGGGCTGGGGCAATATTATGTCCCCAGCCCGCCTGGGCTGGGGCACACGGGCGCGGGCCTTGGCCCGCGTCCCATATCCCCAGCCCAGGCGGGCTGGGGCAGGCCGACGCGGGCCGGGCCCGCGTCCACCAGAAAAAGAAAAAAAAAAAAAAAAAAAATTACCTGTGCTTGACTCCGGTTTCAGTTTTTGACCTCTACTTCGTGATGCCTCCCTGATCGCATACGAAGTCGGAATTCGACGTTTTTGGTCTCGTTGGAAAGGTGGAGTTCCGAACTCCATCTCTGTAAAATTTGGACAACATTGGGATTCGTTTGGTACTTCGGTTTTCGTGCCAAAGTTAGACTCTGGTCGCTGTTGGAAAACAGTGTGAATCTTTCTCTGGGTTCAACTTTGAGACGTCGCTGCCACTTCGTCTCAACTCGGAATCCAGAAATTCTTTTTGCATCTTAAAGTAGGGATGTTGGACTATATGCCTACCAGTTTTCATGCCATTTGGACACAGTTTGCTGGTCTAAATAAATTGTCGAACTTGGGTTCGCAGCAGTTTTTGAATGGTTTCAAACACTTAGAATATTTTTGATGATTTTCTGGTTTTCGT
The DNA here is from genome assembly GCA_030765085.1 of Allium cepa. NCBI lineage: Eukaryota > Viridiplantae > Streptophyta > Magnoliopsida > Asparagales > Amaryllidaceae > Allium > Allium cepa. The sequence goes on along the minus strand of CM060928.1, from coordinate 651,407,790 downwards.
CGATTTTGTTGAGATTTGTCTCTGGATTTCGTACACGGACTTTGTAAAAAGGTTTTAAAAGGATTTTCACTCCAAAATGGCTTTCGAAATTATTATATAATATTATTTTTAATTATTAAATTAATTACTCCATAATAGGAGACTTTTCAAAAGACCGTTTTAAAAGTGATTTCGAAATCTACTACAAATCTGTTTTACACCATTATTTTCTATAATAAAAATCTCACACTCACTTTTAGCACGTCAAGCGAAGTGGAAAGGTGCTTAAACGGTTAGGAAATCTCCGGCCTATGGAAACCGTGTGTATTTTCTTTCCGGTTAATCCCCGACCTATTCGATTGATCGTTTTGACCTTTGGGTCTAGTTTACCGATGATGCGAGGTAGACTTTGTATTGTTTGGAGTGTGAGCTTGCTATTGGTTAGGAAACCGTTTAGTGCGAACGTGGGGTATGGGACTCATTGTTAACACTTTGCGGGTTCCTCTCCAAGAAGTTAGTGGCACATTAGCCTCTGGGCGGCCAGTACTGGACCTCTGGGTCACCACGCCTCTGGGCAACCGTCTCTGGACACCTGCTCTATGGAGCAGTTTATTTTCGGCGTGTGCCTCTGGGCCTTTATCCTTCTGGGAAGGATCTCGCCGTTTCGCGCGTTCCGCATCTGTGCGAGTGATCGATCACAACTATACAGTACTTGGCAACAACGACTCTGGTCGGTGCACGTGCAATATTTGTATTATCTGATGATTTTTATATCCATTCGAGTATCGCCATTCGGTGTTGGTTCTATGGAACCATACGATGTAAGTGCGATTACCTTGTGGATTCACAGTGTCTCTGGACACTGTTTTTCAGTATTTGATGTCATTGACTTTTTAGTATATCCCTATTGCTCTTTGGAGCATCGATCTTTGCTTGGGCATTGATTTTAGACTCTGGTCACTTTTGGGATTATTACCTATGAGCAACTTTATATAGCTTTGGCTACGCCGATGATATGAGGCGATTTTATTTATTTAACACTTTGGTGTTTGTATTCTCTTTGGAGATTTTTACTGTTTATTGATGATTAGGGATCGTCATTATATTCATGTAGTCCATATTACTCTTCTCTTTGGAGAAGTATTGTTTTATTTATGTACTGCATTATTATATATATCTCAGTTATTACTGATTATTTAGCTAGCCTGACCCGAGTGTTTTCGCTCGGGTCAGACCGAGTTGTTTCAGGTTAGGTCTCTGGACTTAGCTTATGTGCTTCTGCTTGGACATCATCTACTATGCTGATAGATAGCGCTTTTATTTGTCCACTATTCCGCTACTCTGTTTTATTCGGACTTTGATTTGTACATATTTTTGACTCACATATGTGAGCAGTGGCTTTGTACCCACTTATAGTATTTGGATCTGTATTGATGATGTATTGTTCTGGGATGTTATATCTGTTGTGTGATTCTGTGATGATGATGTTATCATTTAGTATTATGCTTGTTCTGAACCTATTTTCCTTAGCCATTGTAATTTCGTTATAAATATCTATTGGATATGTCGAACCACTTTAGAAAAGAAAACCACCTATTCGACGTATTCAGTGGTTAGTTATAGCTTGATTACACATGGTCGCTTCCATTATACTCTATTCTCCGTTCTAGTAAACGGTATTACTCCGTAATACTCTTTACTAAAGTGGGTCTCGGAGTGGGGCGTTACAGACATGAATACTATTGATAAATAAATGTAAATAAAAGAGGTCATGCTATAATAAATGAATGAATAATTATAACGAAATAAAAGGAATTGGCATGACCTGAGTTAATGGAACTGAATAATTGTAAGTAATAAGTAAAAATAAATGAAGCAAAAATTTAATGAGTAAATGTAAATTTAAAAGACAAATCACTGTATAAATAAAAATAAAATCAAACAACAAAGGTATGAAAGGAAATTAATAATAAGTTAAGTTGATTGTTGTTTGGATTTGTTGTTGTTTAGTTGATGGTTGTTTGGGCAGGAATACTTTAAAATTGGATTAGGATAAATGAATAATCTATTTAGTTTTATCTAAGACTGTTGAGTAAATGATGCGCTAGTAGTTTATTCTTCATTCCGTACAATATAAAGGTTTTGCACCCGAACAACTATTTGTTTGTTTGATTTAATGGTTGTTTTATATTTGTTGTGTATGCTATTTGTTGAAGTTGATGGTTGTATTGATTTGTTGTTATTTGATTGAAACCACTTAAAAATTTCACTTTATATAAATTGTTAACCCTTTGTATTATATGAGTGAAATGCAGGTTATGGAAGCAATTGCTGCTGCTTTTGGGTCCATAAATAAACGTTAATTGCCCGACAAATAGGTACTTTTTCGGATTATGGTTTATAGCGCTATTTTATATATTTTCCCATGTAGGGATATATATTATTTTGGAAAATATTTGTGTATATTGTTATATTTATATTATATTTCTTCCGAGCCTCTCCGTACAAAGGAGACTCTGCCAAAATTTTCCGTAAATTTTGGACTTAGAAAATTTTGAAAATGTTTATAAACTTTAACAATCTATGCATAAAGGATTTAAATAGGTATAAATTGGTATATTTTTTGTTAAATTATTTTATTTTGTAAACTTATTTGTTTATAAATTTAATTAAGAAAGATATATTGTTTTCTTATTTCTTATTTCCTTTTCAGGGACGAAAAGTTTTGAGTGGGGGAGAGTGTAACGACCCGTATATTTCGACAATTTAATTTGTTTATTTAATAGGATTTTTGTAATTTATTTTTGTAGAAATAATAAAGGTGATAAATAAATATTAAAATGAGGGCTAAATAAATTATGTAAATGGTGACTTAAAACCTATTTATAGAAATTTGAATAAAATCCAAATTGAATTAAGTAGAAATGCATTCTTACCTGGATATAAAATTTAATATGAGAAATTCATGAAAATATTAAATTGATTTAATGCAATAAAAGAGTGTAAACGGTAATTGGAATAAGTTAAGGAATCATGTTAATGCAAGTTAATAATTTATGACTTGAATGAAATTCCAATTTAATAAAATAATTTAAATGTTATGATTTGATTTTAAATGGAATATGAGAAAAACAAATGTAAGGATTTGATTAATATATATGTTATTTATCCAGGGTATTGAATAAAATTGGGAATCCAATTGTAATTATGGCAATAATGTTGGTATTAGCTAATAAATTAAATTTCAATGCAATACCCATAAATGAATGAAATGAAATAAATGTATGAAAATGTATACTAGGTTATTTATCAAATAAAAACAAAAGAAAAGTAAATATCGAATTGATTGATGAATAAATATGTATTGAATAGTAATTGAATGTAAATTTAATGGTAATTGTATAAAATCAATATAAGATAATGAATTGCAATAATCGTGGGTTGATAATAAGGTGTGAATGGGAAAGTGATTGTTATATTAATTGAATGAAATTCAAATTTGATGGGAAAGGTAAATGGGTATTTGGTAATAAATTTAAAACGGACTTAAATAGTGAATTTATCTAATTAATATATAATAAATAACGACTGAATAAAAAACCTATACCTGTAAATATCTATAATATTTGAGTGGAAATAACAAACTTATAAACGTGGGATTGAGAGTTTTACAGCAATTGTTATGAGTTATATACTTAGTTCGTTCAATTAAATCAGAAACCATTACAATAAATATAAATTTAATGTTATGCAATTGAGATAAACAATTGGAAAATGTTAATGTATCTGGATATATATACTAAAATAAATGGTACCCAGGATGGTATTATGATAAATAGTGAATTTAAGAATAGGAATCAGGATCTATTTATTTATATGGAAATTTAAAGTCTAATAATTGAATTTTATTGAAATTAAATGAGATTGAATATAGTTAAATAATTCATTATTTGAAATGAAGATAATGTGAGAAATTTGTGTGATAACTTGGAATCCATTATTTAAATCCATCTATTGACAGGAATGAATGGAATACTAATTTATTTATGTAACTAAACGGAATTTTAGGATATTATTTATAATTTGGGAATTTAATGAAATTAAGGATTCATATTGAAATTTATAATTTACCTTCTTTAAATTTGACATCTAAACTTGTTGGAATTTTGTAAATGATTAAGGATTTTTAAAAGTGATAAAATGAGTCAATTTTAGAATCTAAATATAAAATTTGGATTTATTTACTAATTCTTAATTTATTTAATTAGTATAAAAATAGCCATTTTGGTCACGGACTCGGATTTCTACGAAACCAGTTTCATCGGATCCGTAACAGTGAATTATTGTAGGGTTTCAAGTTTCGTAGCAATCAGACTTGTCGTTTGATCGTACGAACGCGAAACGCATTGAAATCGATTTAATTGAAATCAATTTGAAATCAATTTGAAAATATTAATTTCAGCATAACTTCTTCATACGATTGAATTTGAACGTGAAACTTTTTCCATCGCGTTCAAAATATTTTAAAACACCTATTTGGATATATGGGTTTACCCAATTTCGTTTCGGGGTCAGAATGGGCTTTTTGGGCCACGTTAGCGATAGCACGTATATTCAGTCTGATCCATCTATTCAAATTTCTAACCTACCTATATAAACTCAATTATAAACCCTAGCCTCCATCTATTCTCATTTCTTTGTGCGTTCATTTTCCTCAACTCTTCCCCTTCCTCAATGGCTGTAAACACCAGATCCAAATACAATTCAAAAAAATCAAATCATAGCAAATTATATATGGATTTGAAGCTCTCGACGAGCGTAATTCAATGGTGGAATTCGTTTTTCAAATCAAGTTATCGTTGGCTCAGAAAGGGATCGTTTATTCTCGGCCTTCCATTTCACCGAATTCAAACTGCATCGGATCGTCAAATTGACGATACCATGGCGTGGAGGAGGTCATGCGTAGTCCATCGACGTGTTTAGTTGGGGGTTTTAGTGGTTAGATCGATGCCTAAAATTAGAACTAGGGTTCGAATACGTGGCGGCTGGCGGCGAAGGGGGAGGACCGGACTTGGAGCAATAGAGGCGGCTGGCCGAGGGGCATTCGGCGGAGGTGGTCGGCGGTAGGCAGGAGGCCGGTGGCAATTGCAAACCTTGGTCAAAGAGGGCAAGTCAACGGGCATGGGTTCCTGGGTATTTCGAACGATGTCGCGTGAGATTGGGGTTACAGGGAGATAGTATGACGTGGGGAAGTTGATATTAGGTAAGTTTTATTTAATTTAATTTTTGTTTCAATCGTAATTTTTGACATAACTTTCACATACGAACTCCGTTTCACGCAAAACTTTTTTTATTAGGATCGTAATGAAATTCCGGACGCTTTAACGCTGGTTTGGACAGATTTGGAGACCGTTGAATTTTTGGGTTTAAATTCGATTTAAATTCAAAAGGTGAGTGTTTTAACCCACTCACAACTTCTAGAATTTCTTATGTTTGTTAAATTGACTTAAGAAATGAGTAGAAATTTATTTATGACTGTTTGGCATGTTTTATTCACCATCTCAGTAAAATCGCATTTATTTAATTTAACTGTTAATTAATTTTTATTATTGCATATAAATTGACAATTATAATTTATTTATTTGCATATAGACTGCTAGTTAAACATTTATTAAATTTATTACTGAATATAAACTGTTAGTTAGTACCTGTTATTTATTCCCTGTTATATTTATATGCTCTATATTGATGTTGTAAAATTGGATGATGATTATAATTAATGGTTGATGTTTGATGTTTGGTGAATGGACGATGTGTACTACAATTAAAAATATATCAATTATCATGCATTTCATTTTATTCGAGATTGCGGTTTGAAATGATATACAACCGCATTTTTATTTTTATTTAAATTGCGGGTTGAAATGATAAATATCTGTATCACTTCACCATAGGGTAGAAAATTTTATACAGGCACCGCAGTATATATATATATATATAAAATTATTTTGAGATGATTTTTGGTTTCGATATGATACGGTTTAATAAATATTAAATTTGGATATTTTATAGTTAAATTTAGAATTAAAGCTACGTATAAATCTGTTGAATATAAATAAATAAGTTAAATAGTGAAGTTTGACAATTTATATTATACGATTAAGTACAGGTTTAAGATATTTTATATTTTATATATAGAGTTTAATGATTCCAATCAATTAAGATTTGAAGATAAGTTGGAATTGGGTTTATTTAAAAATTAAACTCCGTAAGTTGATGTAAACTTATTAAGATTGGAAATTTTAAAGGTATGATATTCATAACTGGATTCTTTACTCAAGATAAATTTAATGAATATTTCTAGTATAAATAAAGTGAAGGAAATAATTAATTGTTTGAAATTTGAGTTTTATTTTATGGATTTGTTATGTGAATATTTCAAAACTAAGTAATAGGACAATAGATTTGTTGAATAGAAATTTCCAACCTTAGTTTTGAAATTGTTAAATACGCAAAGTTTGAAATATTTTTGGGATCGAAGTGTTTTTATTGTAACTAAAAGTGAATCTAAATTTATGGGATTTAGACCTAAATTTTAAATGAATAAAATTTGTGAAGTCGCGGAAATTATTTTATACAGTAATTTTAAATTCAAACTATTTTAGTCTAGATACTGTTGAATATCCAAACCATTCAAGTTTAGAAGTTATGGTTTTAAAGCTATGAATTTCGAAGTATTATGGTTTGAAAGTTATATTTCAAATGTTTGGTTTCCAGATATTACAAATTTTAAAGCATATTATTTTGGAAAAGAAATATATTTGAAATATAAAGGGATATCATATGGATCTGGGTTTTAAAATAGAAATGAAATCGTATTTATGGTTTTGAAAGGAATATTTTATTCTGGTTTTAGAGTATAAATTAATTTGAAATAGCCGCGGTGTTATAATAACGATTGGTTGTTGAAGAGACCAGGATCGGAAGTTGTCATACTCTCTGCCAACTCTGAAAACCACTTTAACAACCGTATACGCGGTGGAGATTCCAGAATGAAGTAGGTTGGTGGTGGCGTTTCCTGTAAGGTTAATACGTGGACCCAACTCCCATGAGTTGGCATAAGGTGGCTAAAACAGGAGCGATTGACGGGTTAATAAGGTAGTACCTTTAATCGGACACATCCCTTCGATATTATACTTTGACTTTTGGATTCATTTGGTGGCCAATTTTGATTTTTATTTGGGGGTGTGGCTCGAGGTGGGCAGTAGCTGCGCGCTACGCGTTACCACCGACCCGTAAGAGTAATTGGTATATCTACCCCTTGCATTGCCTAGTTGTTCTGTGTCGCCTACCATATCGAGCCTTACTACGAGTTTCTATTTGTGTCGTACCTATGAAGTGTCTTCTTGTAGTCTCCCGATCAGGAGATATGCAGGCACTGTATAGACTATTGGCATTTTATGTGTTAAGGTGGAAAATGTAAAGCCTTAACGCTATTTTAAAATAAGTTTATTTTACAATTAGACACTATTATAATAGCGCAATATACTACATAGTAAATAGTTTAACGGATCCTTAGGAGATGTAAATCCCGAGCATCTCTTGAGTTACTGCACTCATATTTATTTCTGTTAAGTTAACTCACATAAGATCTTTTAGTTCTGACTCGAGTGTTTTTGTTTTTTAAATTCGCTCGGGTCAGTTCGAGCATTTCAGGATTTGAAGATTTTATTCTGGAGGACGAAGACGAAGATTTGTAGTATTACTATCTACTATATTATCCCACTGCACTATTTAATTCCGCTGCATTGATATTATTGGTATGTGAACTCTGATATTTAATTGTATAAAGAAGAATCAAATGTTTTGTAAACAGTTTTATGAACTGTATATTTTATTATTATATTTTATCCTTCCGCTGTGAGATTCTGGTTTCTTTTTATTTCTTTCTTGTTTTTCTTATTTACCCCATAACAATCTGCCCTTCCGTATGGTTTGAATTGGCACGTGTGTCGATTTAAAGCGTGCGAAAAGGCGGGACATTACATCTGGTATCAGAGCTTTGGTTTAGCGATAAACCTTAGCTTTGTGAGGTCTGACTCTTTATTAATAGGGTAGAAACACCCTATGGGAATCGCTGAGTGTATATATATGAGAGAGCGTATTTGTTAGTGTTATAAAAGGGTTTTAATATTCTGTTAATCTTTTCCGTTTTGTATTTATAAATTTCGGTTGATGCATGGGACGCTGTGACATTAATAGGGATTTCTAAACACTTAATAGGACAGACCGACATAATGTTTGTTTTAATATAGGTGAATGAAATAATTTTGCCTATTATATATTTCTATATATAGAATAAAGAATTTTTTATAAATAAGATATATATTTGGTTGCAATATATTGGTTGCAATATATTGGTTGTTAGGTACCAAAATTTATAAATAATAGATGAAATTAGATGGAAAATAAAACTGGAAATTTAGAACTTAAGTTCCGGGGTTTTGGAAATTCTTTCAATTGATTTTGGAATTTAATAATAATACTATTAGAAGTATTTTCTGATATAAATATTTCAATATAATTTGAAAGAATTGTTTAAAAAGAGATTTTGAAAAGTAATAAGTTATGTACTCCTCTCTTTATCGCTGGAAATTAATTTCGGTGATGAGTGCACACATCATCGACTTTCATTTTCGAGTTTCGAAGTGGGAAGGCCACTGTGTTAGTTTTACTACATATTTATTTTGATGAACAAAAGTGAATTTTTAATTTGTTTTAATTATAATTGGGTTTATAAGTTGTAAGTTTATATATTTACCTATTATTTTTAAAATAATTTGAAATTTAACCCGATATTTAGTTCTTAAGTTTCCATAATAAATAGTTTCAATTATTCTAGTGAAATGGAATCTAAGTAATTAATAATTGAAACCCTAAATGAAATAAGATGTTTAATGCTAGTTTATGAATGGTATTAAATGAAATTTAAAATTGTAACCTATGAAATAAAGGATAATTATTGAACAGTAAATTTATTAAAGAAATAGGAGAAACTTGTATGATTTTAATTACATTCTTAAAAACATATATATAACTTACCAAATATTTAAAAGTTGAAATGTTGAATAAGAAAATGTAATGGAAATAATACAAGTAAAAGTATGTAATGAAGGTGTTCAATAAATCGCTTTTATTCATAAGAAGTGATGATATCGGGATAAGTTAAGTTATAATTGAAATTTTACTATTAGTAAATTTAATAAAAGGTAAGTATTACAAATAGATGATTATAAACTTAAGTTAACAAAATGGAAATGCTAATAAATTGAATGGGACATGAATACTATTGATAAATAAATGTAAATAAGAGAGGTCATGCTATAATAAATGAATGAAGCTATAATAAATGAATGAATTATTATAACGAAATAAAAGGAACTGGCATGACCTGAGTTAATGGAACTGAATAATTGTAAGTAATAAGTAAAAATAAATGAAGTAAACATTTAATGAGTAAATGTAAATTTAAAAGACAAATCACTGTATAAATAAAAAGAAAATTAAACAACAAAGGTATGAAAGGAAATTAATAATAAGTTAAGCTGATTGTTGTTTGGATTTGTTGTTGTTTAGTTGATGGTTGTTTGGGCAAGAATACTTTAAAATTGGATTAGGATAAATGAATAATCTATTTAGTTCTATCTAAGACTGTTGAGTAAATGATGCGCTAGTAGTTTATTCTTCATTCCGTACAATATAAAGGTTTTGAACCCGAACAACTATTTGTTTGTTTGATTTAATGGTTGTTTTATATTTGTTGTGTATGCTATTTGTTGAAATTGATGGTTGTATCGATTTGTTGTTATTTGATTGAAACCGCTTAAAAATTTCACTTTATATAAATTGTTAACCCTTTGGATTATATAAGTGAAATGCAGGTTATGGAAGCAATTGCTACTGCTTTTGGTTCCATAAATAAACGTTAATTGCCCGACAAATAGGTACGTTTTCGGATTACGGTTTATAGCGCTATTTTATATATTTTTCCGTGTAGGGATATATATTATTTTATAAAATATTTATGTATATTTTTTTATTTATATTATATTTTCTTCCGAGCCTCTCCGTACAAAGGAGACTCTGCCAAAATTTTCCATAAATTTTGGACTTAGAAAATTTTGAAAATGTTTATAAACTTTAACAATCTATGCATAAAGGATTTAAATAGGTATAAATTGGTATATTTTATGTTAAATTATTTTATTTTGTAAACTTATTTGTTTATAAATTTAATTAAGAAAGATATATTGTTTTCTTATTTCTTATTTTCCTTTTCGGGGACGAAAAGTTTTGAATGAGGGAGAGTGTAACGACCCGTATATTTCGACAATTTAATTTGTTTATTTAATAGGATTTTTGTAATTTGTTTTTGTAGAAATAATAAAGGTGATAAATAAATATTAAAATGAGGGCTAAAATAAATTATGTAAATGGTGACTTAAAACCTATTTATAGAAATTTGAATAAAATCCAAATTGAATTAAGTAGAAAAGGATTCTTTCCTGGATATAAAATTTAATATGAGACATTTATGAAAATATTAAATTGATTTAATGCAGTAAAAGAGTGTAAACGGTAATTGGAATAAATTAAGGAATCATGTTAATGCAAGTTAATAATTTATGACTTGAATGAAATTCCAATTTAATAAAATCATTTAAATGTTATGATTTGATTTTAAATGGAATATGAGAAAAACAAATGTAAGGATTTGATTAATATATATGTTATTTATCCAAGGTATTGAATAAAATTAGGAATCCAATTGTAATTAATGGTAATAATGTTGGTATTAGCTAATAAATTAAATTTCAATGCAATACCCATAAATGAATGAAATGAAATAAATGTATGAAAATGTATACTAGGTTATTTATCAAATAAAAAGGAAAGAAAAGTAAATATCGAATTGATTGATGAATAAGTATGCACTGAATAGTAATTGAATGTAAAGTTAATGGTAATTATATAAAATCAATATAAGATAATGAATTGCAATAATTGTGGGTTGATAATAAGGTGTGAATGGGAAAGTGATTGTTATATTAGTTGAATGAAATTCAAATTTGATGGGAAAGGTAAATGGGTATTTGGTAATAAATTTAAAACGGACTTAAATAGTGAATTTATCTAATTAATATATAATAAATAATGACTGAATAAAAACCTATACCTGTAAATATCTATAATATTTGAGTGGAAATAACAAACTTATAAATGTGGGATTTAGAGTTTTACAACAATTATTATGAGTTATATACTTAGTTCATTCAATTAAATCAGAAACCATTACAATGAATATAAATTTAATGTTATGCAATTGAGATAAACAATTGGAAAATGTTAAAGTATCTGGATATATATAATAAAATAAATGGTACCCAGGATGGTATTATGATAAATAGTGAATTTAAGAATAGGAATCAGGATTTATTTATTTATATGGAAACTTAAAGTCTAATAATTGAATTTTATTGAAATTAAATGAGATTGAATATAGTTAAATAATTCATTATTTGAAATGAAGATAATGTGAGAAATTTGTGTGATAACTTGGAATCCAATATTTAAATCCATCTGTTGATAGGAATGAATGGAATACTAATTTATTTATTTAACTAAACGGAATTTTAGGATATTATTTATAATTTGGGAATTTAATGAAATTAAGGATTCATATTGAAATTTATAATTTACCTTCTTTAAATTTGACATCTAAACTTGTTGGAATTTTGTAAATGATTAAGGATTTTTAAAAGTGATAAAATGAGTCAATTTTAGAATCTAAATATAAAATTTGGATTTATTTACTAATTCTTAATTTATTTAATTAATATAAAAATAGCCATTTTGGTCACGGACTCGGATTTCGATGAAACCAGTTTCATCGGATCCATAACAGTGAATTATTGTAGGGTTTCAAGTTTCGTAGCAATCAGACTTGCCGTTTGATCGTACGAACGCGAAACGCATTGAAATCGATTTAATTGAAATCAATTTGAAATCAATTTGAAAATATTAATTTCAGCATAACTTCTTCATACGATTGAATTTAAACGTGAAACTTTTTCCATCGCGTTTAGAATATTTTAAAACACCTATTTGGATATATGGGTTTACCCAATTTCGTTCCGGGGTCAGAACGGGCTTTTTGGGCCACGTTAGCGATAGCACGTATATTATTCAAATTTCTAACCTACCTATATAAACTCAATTATAAACCCTAGCCTCCATCTATTCTCATTTCTTTGTGCATTCATTTTCCTCAACTCTTCCCCTTCCTCAATGGCTGTAAACACTAGATCCAAATACAATTCAAAAAAAATCAAATCCAAAGCCAAATTTCAATCTCCTCAAATCATAGAAAATTATATATGGATTTGAAGCTCTCGACGAGCGTAATTCAATGGTGGAATTTGTTTTTCAAATCGAGTTATCATTGGCTCAGAAAGGGATAGTTCATTCTCGGCCTTCCATTTCACCGAATTCAAACTGCATTGGATCGTCAAATTGACGATGCCATGGCGTGGAGGAGGTCATGCGTAGTCCATCGACGTGTTTAGTTGGGGTTTTAGTGGTTAGATCGATGCCTAAAATTCAAACTAGGGTTCGAATAGGTGGCAACCGGTGGCCAAGGGGGAGGACCGAACTTGGGGCAATCGAGGCGGCTAGCCGAGGGGGGTTCGGCGGAGGTGGTCGGCGGTAGGTAGGAGGCCGGTGGCAGTTGCAAACCTTGGTCAAAGGGGGCGAGTCAACGGGCATGGGTTCCTGGGTATTTTGAACGATGTCGCGTGAGATTGGGGTTATAGGGAGATAGTATGACGTTGGGAAGTTAATATTAGGTAAGTTTTATTTAATTTAATTTTTTTTTCAATCGCAATTTTCGACATAACTTTCACATACGAACTCCGTTTCATGCAATTTATTTATTAGGATCGTAACAAAATTCCAGACGCTTTGACGCTGGTTTGGACAGATTTGGAGACCGTCGAATTTTTGGGTTTAAATCGGATTTAAATTCGATTTAAATTCAAAAGGTGAGTGTTTTAACCCACTCACAACTTCTAGAATTTCTTATGTTTGTTAAATTGACTTAAGATATGAGTAGAAATTTATTTATGACTTTTTGACATGTTTTATTCACTATCTCAGTAAAATCGCATTTATTTAATTTAAATGTTAATTAATTTTTATTATTGCATATAAATTGACAGTCATAATTTATTTATTTGCATATAGACTGCTAGTTAAACAGTTATTGAATTTATTACTGAATATAAACTGTTAGTTAATACCTGTTATTTATTCCCTGTTATATTTATATGCTCTATATTGATGTTGTAAAATTGGATGATGATTATAATTAATGGTTGATGTTTGATGTTTGGTGAATGGATGATGTGTACTATAATTAAAAATCTGTCACTTATCATGCATTTCATTTTATTCGGGATTGCGGTTTGAAATGATATACAACCGCATTTTTATTTTTTTTAAATTGCGGGTTGAAATGATAAATATCCGTATCACTTGACCATAGGGTAGAAAATTTTATACAGGCTCCGCGGTATATCTATATAAAATTATTTTGAATTGATTTTTGGTTTGGATATGATACGGTTTAATAAATATTAAATTTGGATATTTTATAGTTAAATTTAGAATTTAAGCTACGTATAAATCTGTTGAATATAAATAAATAAGTTGAATAGTAAAGTTTGACAATTTATATTATACGATTACGTACAGGTTTAAGATATTTTATATTTTATATATAGAGTTTAATGATTCCAATCAATTAAGATTTGAAGATAAGTGGGAATTGGGTTTATTTAAAAATTAAACTCCGTAAGTTGATGTAAACTTATTAAGATTGGAAATTTTAAAGGTATGATATTCATAACTGGATTCTTTATTCAAGATAAATTTAATGAATATTTCTAGTATAAATAAAGTGAAGGAAATATTTAATTGTTAGAAATTTGAGTTTTATTTTATGGATTTGTTATGTGAATATTTCAAAACTAAGTAATAGGACAATAGATTTATTGAATAGAAATTTCCAACCTTAGTTTTGAAATTGTTAAATACGCAAAGTTTGAAATATTTTTGGAATCGATGTGTTTTTATTGTAACTAAAAGTGAATCTAAATTTATGGGATTTAGACCTAAATTTTAAATGAATAAATTTGTGAAGTCGCGGAAATTATTTTATACAGTAATTTTGAATTCAAACTATTTTATTCTAGATACTGTTGAATATCCAAACCATTCAAATTTAGGAGTTATGGTTTTAAAGCTATGAATTTCGAAGTATTATGGTTCGAAAGTTATATTTCAAATGTTTGGTTTCCAGATATTACAAATTTTAAAGCAGTATGATTTTGGAAAAGAAATATATTTGAAATATAAAGGGATATCATATGGATCTGGGTTTTAAAATAGAAATGAAATCGTATTTATGGTTTTGAAAGAAATATTTTATTCTGGTTTTAAAGTATGAATTAATTTTAAATAACCGTGGTGTTATAATAACGATTGGTTGTTGAAGAGACCGGGATCGGAAGTTGTCATACTCTCTGCCAACTCCGAAAACCACTTTAACAACCGTATACGCGGTGGAGATTCTAGAATGAAGTAGGTTGGTGGCGGCGTTTCCTGTAAGGTAAATACGTGGACCCAATCCCATGAGTTGGCATAAGGTGGCTAAAACAGGAGCGATTGACGGGTTAATAAGGTAGCACCTTTGATCGGACACATCCCTTCGATATTATACTTTGACTTTTGGATTGATTCGGTGGCCACTTTTGATTTTTAATTGGGGGTGTGGCTCGAGGTGGGCGGTAGCTGCACGCTACGCGTTACCACCGACCCAGGAGCGTAATTGGTATATCTACCCTGGCATTGCCTGGTTGTGTCGTGTCACCTACCATATCGAGCCTTACTACGAGTTTCTATTTGTGTCGTACCTATGGAGTGTCTTCTCGTAGTCTCCCGATCAGGAGATATGCAGGCACTGTATAGACTATTGGCATTTTATGTGTTAACGTGGAAAATGTAAAGCCTTAACGCTATTTTAAAATAAGTTTATTTTACAATTAGACACTATTATAATAGTGCAATATACTACATAGTAAATAGTTTAACGGATCCTTAGGAGATGTAAATCCCAAGCATCTCTTGAGTTACTGCACTCATATTTATTTCTGTTAAGTTAACTCACATAAGATCTTTTAGTTTTGACTCGAGTGTTTTTGTTTTTTAAATTCACTCGGGTCAGTCCGAGCATTTCAGGATTTGAAGATTTTATTCTGGAGGACGAAGACGAATATTTGTAGTATTACTATCTACTATATTATCCCACTACACTATTTAATTCCGCTGCATTGATATTATTGGTATGTGAACTCTGATATTTAATTGTATAAAGAAGAATCAAATGTTTTGTAAACAGTTTTATGAACTGTATATTTTATTATTGTATTTTATCCTTCCGCTGTGGGATTTTTTTTTTTTTATTTCTTTCTTGTTTTTCTTATTTACCCCATAACAATCCGCCCTTCCGTATGGTTTGAATTGGCACGTGTGTCGATTTAAAGCGTGCGAAAAGGCGGGACGTTACAATTTGTATTATATATATATTTTTTTGCAAAGTCTTATCGGGTTTGTTTTAGACTAATGGGCTCCTTAGTAAACCAAGAAACCCTACGAACCTTAAGAGATTTTGGATCCTTCCTTTTCTCACACATTGACCTTCTATTTTCCTACCGGACTAAAACCAAGTACGTACAAAAATTGCTCATTTGAGAAACTTTCTGCATATTCTTCTTCTTCTTCCTTAAATCTGCAGAAAACTCCAAACCCCAAAAATCCTAAATATCCAAATCAATTTCCATCCTTCCTCCTTCAAAACCCTAGCATACCTCCCTCCTCTTACCGCCACCCACCTCCATCACAACCCACGACGGTAACCCATGGCCAAAGCCCTATGTTTTCTCTTCTCTTCTTTTTCTTTTTTCTCTTTTTTTCCCTTATTTCCATGGCTTCTATATTCCACTAAATTGCTCCAAATCAATTTTTTTTGAAACCATGTATAATTTCAATGGCTACAACTTTGTTGTTGAACTCTTCTTTCCTTTTCAAACATTTCTGTATCAAAAACTCTACTTTTCAAGTCCTTTCCCGAGTCCAGTTTTGGACGAAAATACACCATATTGTATTAAACATATCTCCTTAAGTAATGAACCAAATTATGTGATTCTTTTTTTCAAATCATTTATTTTTCCAATGGCTTCAACTTTTTTTTAGATCGGTTCTTCAAATTTCTTAACTTTCTATGCCAAAAACTCAAATATTTTTGAAGTATATTTGAAATCAGATTTTCAACTCAGAAAACACCTCCGTTTGTTTTGACCATGGCTTCCTTAAGGAAAAATCTTTTTGAATGATTCTTTTTTTGAAATGAAGAGAAAAGAATTTGCAACAACTTTCTATTTAGTCACCTTTGTAGATTCAGTAATAACATGCTGGTCCATATATTTTCTTAAAGATGGCAGAGTTTTTGGTTTGTTCGCTGTTCAAATTTGGGCATTTAATTGGATTTTTAATCGTCTATAAATCAGAGGTGAGTGTTTTAAGCCACACAAAACTACTAAATTATCTTATGTTGGTTAAATTAGACTTATGATGTGATTAGAAGTTTATCGATTGTTGTTTGGTGTTTTAATTTTTCATTTAGATTTAATTTGAATTGATATTAAATTTTATAGCCATGTAATAAATATTGAATATAATTTCTAGTTAAACACCTAATAATGATAACCAATTAATTGTTGTGATTTATTTGCTAATTTGGATGTTGATTGTGATGTATGTTATTGGTTGAAATTTTGGATAATTGGAGATTTATTTATGCTTATATCTCTGTTATCACTATGGATTGAAATAATACATACACGAATGATCTTGTAGATTAGGGAAATCGTTTTGGTTTGAAATGATAAACCCGAGAGGTTTTCATTGATTTGAAAATTTTAATTTTAGATATTTTTTGAAATGACATATATATATATATATATATATCCATAAAATTTCTTGAATTTGGATTATGTATTATAGTTGAATTATTTAAAAGGTTTAAGTTAAACTTTGAATTTTTAAATTAAAGTGGTTAAAATTAATACCTCGAATTGTTTTAAATCTTTTGATAATTATATTCACCTTGTACACTTGATAGGAGATGGAAAATCCTCTAACATCTCTAAAGCCATTGCACTCACCTTTTATTTTGGATTACTTTTACTTACATAAGATCTTTTAGTTATGACTCAAATGTTTTGTTTTCATGACGCTCGGGTCAGTCTGAGATTTTCAGTGTATTGAAGACAATATTCTGGAGGACGAAGACGAAGATTCAGTATATTATTACTATTTATTATAATTATTCCACTACATCATGTATTCCGCTGCATTATTTGTTTATTCCTGTTGTATGTATAACTCTGATTTGAATTGTAAAAGTGCAATCACATGTTATTTGTAAAACAGCTTCACGAACTGTTTATTTGATTATTATATTTTGTCATTCCGCTACGAGATTCTGTGTTTTAGTTTTCCTTCTTTTCTTTTATTTTCTTATTTACTCCATTAACAATCCTCCCTTTTGAATGGTTTGAATCAGACATGTGTGGTTTATTGTCGATTTAAACCATCCAAAAAGGTGGGTCGTTACATGATCAGAAGCATACATATATACATATGCAAATACACATACATACATACTCATATATATGCAGTGCACATGTAAACAAAGACCAGTGAACAGTGAAGTGAAATAAGACTACCCCCAAATCAACTATCAATACATCAGGTGCAGTCATAAAGTAACACAGTGTTGAAATAGAAACCAGAGGCACACTGGAATATGTAGTGAAAAAAAGTGGACAGTGCAATCAACCAAACTACAGCTACCAATTTGAACAAAACATATACAACATCACCAGGTTAAATGGAGGCAAGGCTAAAACTTCAAGCAAACTACATTGTGCAGCAGACTCGAATATTGGTGGCACCAATGATGATCAAGTGCTGTGCAAAGCAACAACTTAATCAAACTCGAAAATCATACTCAAGTAAATCACGACAAGAGACATCAACAGATCAACAACACATACATACACACATACATATGTATGTATGTACGTATATACATATATAATGACACATATTTGAGTTAAAACCTGTGTAGTTAATGCCCCGTTTTTACCCGGCTACAGCCCCGCTATATCTCATAGCGGATTTCTACTGCTACGATTTTTCCATATAGCCCCAGAATATAGCCTTTCCGCTTTAATCCCCGCTATATCCCGTTATTTCCGCTATATTCCGCTATTCCCGCTATATCTTTTTTAATAAAATGAATTGAAAAATTGCATTTATACATTATAAAACTATGAAACTAATTTATTTGATTTAATTTTTAATACATTTTCAGAAATGAAAATACTCTAATATTCTACCAAATTCAATTATGTTATATAACAGTTTTTCGTTTATTTAAAGTATATTCGCACATGTTTTTATTTAAAATTATTTGTGTATTATTTATAATTCAATTGAATGATAATTTTTCATTTAATTACCATTTATATATTCGTAAAAACATTAAGTACGAGTTTTATATGCTATTTTAGAGCCATCCGCTACATCCCGCTATATCCTCGCTGTATCCCCGCTATGACTTTTTGCACCTCTACCGCTTTGAATCTACCGAGCGCATTAACTGCACAGGTTAAAACAAAAACCAGAGCTAGTATATCAAACTGCAACGAGACTCAAGTACTACCATAGTCCATCAAGAAACAACAAAGTGTACATGTAAACCGGAAAATTCCAAACAAAGGAGTCAAGGTCGAAATCAATCAGAGTTTATCAAGTCCAGTATATACATGATGTAACAAACATACATATATACATACACATATGCATACACACATGTATACACACACACACACACACATACATACATACATACATACATAGATATATATATATATATATATATATATGCATGCATGAACAAACATTGCGGTTCGAAAAATAAGTCAGAGCAGATTATAGCTTTACGGAAATTTGGTAGCAGTTTCAAATTAGGGTAGCGAATTTTCAAACAAAGGCAATAGTTATGTCAAGCCAAAATCAAAGCCGTGATGACCAAGAAAAAAATCGAACAAGCCAAAATCAAAGCCGTGCTGACCAAGAAAAAAAATCGAATCGAATAAGTCAAAATCAAAGCCGTGATAATCAAGCAAAAGTATATATGAAATCGAACTAGTCAGGATGAATCACATATATTCGATCAAAATCAATCGGTCGTGCTAAAATTATCAAACGAATTCAAATAATATATTCGATCGAAAGTTTAGGGTTTTCAAACCTATAAAATCCATTATCATCATCGGCATATTGCAATCGAGTTCAAGCATATCAAATGGGAATAAATAAAGGAAATCGCATACTAGTCCATGTATTGTAGTTGAATTATTTAAAAGGTTTAAGTTAAACTTTGAATTTTTAAATTAAAGTGGTTAAAATTAATACCTCGAATTGTTTTAAATCTTTTGATAATTATATTCACCTTGTACACTTGATAGGAGATGGAAAATCCTCTGACATCTCTGAAGCCATTGCACTCACCTTTTATTTTGGATTACTTTTACTTACATAAGATCTTTTAGTTCTGACTCAAATATTTTATTTTCATTACGCTCGGGTCAGTCTGAGCTTTTCAGTGTATTGAAGACTATTTTTTGGAGGACGAAAACGAAGATTCGGTATATTATTACTATTTATTATAATTATTCCACTACATCATGTATTCCGCTGCATTATTTATTTATTCCTGTTGTGTGTATAACTCTGATTTGAATTGTAAAAGTGCAATCACATGTTATTTGTAAAATAGCTTCATGAACTGTTTATTTGATTATTATATTTTGTCATTCCGCTACGAGATTCTGTATTTTATTTTTCCTTCTTTTATTTTGTTTTCTTATTTACCCCATTAACAATCCTCCCTTTCGAATGGTTTGAATTAGACATATGTGGTTTATTGTCGATTTAAACCGTCCAAAAAGGTGGGTCGTTACATGATCAAAAGCATACATATATACAAACGCAAATACACATACATACATACTTATATATAGGTAGTGCACATGTAAACAAAGACCAGTGAACAGTGAAGTGAAACAAGAACAACCCCAAATCAACTATCAATACATCAGGTGCAATCATAAAGTAACACAGTGTTGAAATAGAAACCAGAGGCACACTGGAATATGTAGTGCAAAAAAGTGGACAGTGCAATCAACCAAACTACAACTACTAATTTGTACAAAACATATACAACATCACCTAGTTAAATGGAGGCAAGGCTAAAACTTCAAGCAAACTACATGGTGCAGCGAACTCGAATATCAGTGGCAGCAATGATGATACAAGTGCAATGCAAAGCAACAACTTAATCAAACTCGAAAATCATACTCAAGTAAATCACGACAAGAGACATCAACAGATCAACAACACATACACACACACATACAAATGTATGTATGTATGTATGTATGTATGTACATATATGATGACACATATTTGAGTTAAAACAAAAACCAGAGCTAGTATATAACACTACAACGAGACTCAAGTACTACCAGAGTCCATTAAGCAACAACAAAGTATACATGTAAACCAGAAAATTCCACACAAAGGAGTCAAGGTCGAAATCAATCAGAGTTTATCAAGTCCAGTATATACATGATGCAACAAACATACATATATACATACACATACGCATACACACATGTACACACACACACATATATACATATGCATGCACGAATAAACATTGTGGTTCGAAAAACAAGTCAAAGCAGTTTATAGCTTTACGGAAATCTGGTAGCAGTTTCAAATTAGGGTAGCGATTTTTCAAACAAAGGCAATAATTGTGTCAAGCCAAAATCAAAGCCGTGATGACCAAGAAAAAAATAGAATAAGCCAAAATCAAAGCCATGGTGACCAAGAAAAAAAATCGAATCGAATAAGTCAAAATCAAAGCCGTGATAATCAAGAAAAAGTATATACAAAATTGAACTAGTCAGGATGAATCACATATATTCGATCAAAGTCAAACGGCCGAGATAAAATTATCAAACGAATTCAAATAATATATTCGATCGAAAATTTAGGGTTTTCAAACCTATAAAATCCATTATCATCATCGGCGTATTGCAATCGAGTTCAAGCATATCAAATGGGAATAAATAAAGGAAATCGCATACTAGTTCATTCAAATCGAACTCGACGAATTGAAGCAGCCGTTCGCAAATCAAAGAGATGATCGATCAACAAAGCAATCATGAGAATATCAATTCAATCGATCAACAATCCGTCGCTACTTGAATTCCACAGACCCTAAATTTTTGAAAGAGGAACGAACGAAGAAGTAGACATTTTTCACAAAGGAGGATACGGCCGAAGAAATAAAACAAAAGGGGGACAGTTTTTTTATTACTTAAATCTTTTAGGCCAGCATCTTCAAATTCATATTGGGCTGTTAATTATAATTTAGGGTTTTGTGTGTTTAGTTGTTCTTATTTTGTATTTCTCTTTTAAGCTTTTGTATAGTCTACTCGTATGACTAGGGGACGAGCTACTGTGGTGTAGTTCGAGAATTCACAACTCAGTGGCTGAGTTGTGGGAGGGTTTTTAGCGTAGAGTTAGGTTAGTCGATAGCGGGTGTCAGAAGTTTACGTGTGCAAGCATCTGACTGCTGTAATTTTTAGTAGAAACCATGGAGGCAGCACGTGGGCAGAGTTTTGCCGACGCTGGGTAAATTTGTGTTGTTCTATTTTTGGTTTTAATGTTCTACTATTATGTATGCGGCTATTATTCTACTATTATCAGTGCTGCAATTATTTTATATATTTCTGCACTAAATTTTTATAATTAATAGCAACACCCTATTCACCCCTTTTAGGGTTAAATCGATCCTACAACATCCATTTACTTGTTTGAATTTCGAATAAAAACTTTTACTTAAGTGCTTATTAATCTTATATTATTCAAAAAAAAACTGTTTAAATGTTTTTAAAGTTGTTTTTAAAGCATAATCAAAATATTATACTTAAAATAACTTGTTATTCGATAAAAACGGAAAATCCGAAAATTGTGTTTCAGCCACATTTTCGGTTTTCCGTCAAACCATTTATTTGTGTAAATCAAATTTAAAAATAAAAAATTTCATTATTAATTATAGATTAAAAGAGGGTTATTTATTTAATAATAACATTAACCAAATATTTAAATTAAACTAAATTAAATATTCACAAATTTAAACGATAAAATTCTGGATCATTACAATTAAGATGACGGCGCCTTCCTTGTAGCCTTTTGATATCAAATTGCGGCACAGACATACCACTTTAGATATTAGTTTAAGATTGCGGTGGGTACAATTGCTTATGGGGGTGTGCCGCAATTTCGTAATGTTAGGATCACTTTATGAGGCTTCTACACAACCTTCATATCTGATACTTAATGAATTTTGTAGCCATTTCAGGATGTGGTGCTGTAGCTATGCACAATGGTTATGTGCAGTCTCTATATTTTCCCGTTGCTCAAGGACTTTGGACGCGGTGCTATTTGGATTTCGCTTTTGCTTCCTTTCCATATTTTGACTCGCATTAAGGGAGCAGTTCGTCTAGGCTTGCCATCATTATCAATTTCACTTTGTCATTGTTTAAAAAAATATGGGTGTAACACAAACTTGTATAAATCCTAACAAACTTTTGGCTATTTTTATAAATATTCTGCTTCTAGAGAACCAATATGTTATGGATGATTAGTTTTTCTTTTTTAGATGTGAATGTTTCAAGGGTGATTTGGAAATGCAGATTTCTTAGACCGAAGGATATTGGTTAATATTTGAATATTTCACTTGGTTTCTCCTTTCGTTTAAAGCAATAGTAACGTATGGTAAATTATATTTTACATTATGAAAAATTGAATTGAAGTATAATTGTAATATAATGAAGTAAATACTATGTTTATGTATGTTATAAATAGTAAATTTTGGTTTAAATACCCTTATCTTTATTAATAATGGTGATAGGGTTACAATTTTCTGGTCTAAAAGTGAACTTTGAAAGTATCCTCATGTGCAAGGGATATATTTAGGATTCAAATCCTGCTTAAGACATCGCATGTATTTTTATGAAATTTTGAAATAAGACCATAAGTTTGAATTTTGATCTTAGCAAACTATTCATATTTTTTCTTAGTATTTTTCGGTTTATGTTTATTAGAACCGAATATAAATTAATCTTCAATAACTCTGTATCGTTATAGAGTGGTATCTTTTATGAGCACCCACATTGTATGTGCTAGAAAATTTTATTTGACATAAGTGAAACATTAATGAAAATTTATAGATTGATTTATTTGGCTATTTTCTTAAAATTTATGTTATATGGACTTAGCTTTTATAGCAACGATTCCAGAGGTAAATAAATTTGAACATTTTGTATATTTTAGGGAAGAGGTGAATGAATTCATATGTTTTTTTTAAAGAACAAATGTTTGAGTAAGAAATAAAAAGTAAATTGATAGATGCAGATGAATGTATGGAGCAATTTAATGGGTATGAACAAAAATGATGAGATGTGTATATTTAACGTGTGCAGATACTAATCCAATAATCCAACGACTACACACTTTAATTCTCTGCGTTTAAATAAATACTAAAGTGTGCAATCAAATTTGTATGTTGTATTTGTAGTTGGAGGAAAGAAAGTATGCGTTTAATACCCTGCTTATGATTACAGTGGGCCTATCAATTAAAAGTTAGTAGACGCCAAATAAATATGTTACCTTAATTCCCCACGTTCTTTCAAAATTAGAAGACAGATCATATTCCCCTCTTCAACCCTAGTTTTCTTACCATCAATTGCAAGAGCTATCCTTAAAAAATCAGTGCGTTTTACTCCATGGTTTTCTATGGTTAACGATCACTTGCGAGAGTTTCGCGGCTTGGATACAGTGAATTGTTTGGTTTCCTTCCAGTTTTTGATGGTTTGTTTCACATTTCTATTATCCATGTATTTGATTCAAAAAAAAATTATGTTGTAGTTAGAATTTTTATTTGGTTGAAATGCAATTATTGTCATGGAGAAACTAATATCCATTTTTCCATTTCCCAATAATCAAAGTTAAGAATCATAACTAAGCAAAAATGCTCAATAAACAAGACCACTTGTCCTTATAACCATAGAATTGCTTTTCCTTAAGTCCACTTAATTTGAAAACTATATATTTTTAGATGGGCACATTCAATGTACTATCATACTAATGGATTGTATTAATCTGATTGTCAAACTTAATGTTCGTAGGCATGCACCACCATATTATTTTTTATGGAATGGTGGAATCTTTTAGGGGAGGTTGGTTTCTTTCTATACTATATTCAGGTTTTCTGTTAGTCGGTGCCCGTTGTTGTATTTACGAGCAATCATTACTATGAGTCATGCACTTTGGTTAATAATTTGGAAATGAAGTTCTTCACTGCCTTGGTCACTTCTTCAATCTTGAAGCGATGGTAAGGATAAACCTCAACCTGTATATTCTTATAGAATTTTTCAAAGTAAGGCCTGCAATTTCTGTAATTATAGCTATAACATATGGTTTTCATGGTTGGATCATAAGTCCTCTCTTGCTCTTTTAACAAGTATGTAGAAAAAAAATTGAGCTCGAATTTCTGGATCCATGTCTTCATGTATCAACTTTACCTATAAAAACTTATGCACATCAAGAGGTGATTTAGGGAAGTACAAATACAATAATTTTATAGCGCTTTTAAAAAATCAAAATCAGTTCAAAACTTACAAGTTATATTCAATGCCTAGATATGATTCGCTAATTTTTTGAGGTTTGTTGGTTTCATGCTTACTACCACATACTAGAGTCATGAAGACAAAGTGTTGATGACCATGCTATCAATTGGTAATGGATATTTCAGGAAACTACAAAGCGACTGAGTTTATAAGCAAATATTTGATAGTCGTGCATGAAAATATATTTGATGTTGATTTAATATGAATGGTTTAGTATGATTTAGCATGCCAACCATTCGTTCAATAAAAAGTGAATATTTAAGATGCCATTGACATATAAAATGTAATAGTGACATCTCATCAATACCTGTGATATCCCTACATTATTTTAATCAATATGAATAGATATTGAAGAGTTATGTCGCACTATAGTTTATTCATATGTTTAGAAATGAGAAGCGGCTTGAAGGTAATAATATATTTTGATTATTGTTTTATTATCTTGTTCTAGAGATAATACCTTATGCCTAATTCATAGTAGTGAAATTCTTCTTGTATTTATAAACTAAGACTTTTCAAATATATTTGTCTACTTGAAACTTTTGTTTAGTATGTCAATCCATTTTGTTTCAGTTGAATTTGTTTCTTGATTTTGTCTTGTGCAATCGTAATGGTTTAGTATGGCATCGACGTTGATAATCTTTTTAATCTCATTTGCTACAATACTGAATCTTAAGAGTGAGTTTTCCAATTCCAGCCTCCTAGCCCTAAGTTCACCATATATTCGTGCATCGTTAATTGTGATATAAGACAAAAAATAAATTTGAATAAACAAAACAATATGTATGTAGTAAGCAGAACATTGTGGAGTCTTGGTGAGTTTATTCATAAGTTATTAAGTTGCTGATGTTAATTAGTCATCGATAATATTATATTATGGTTGCTTCGTTAAAAGCCTAAACATGTTCTTGTTGCTCAAACTATTTTTTTTCTATTTTACTTACGATTTGAATAGTTAAATTCTATCCCTATCATTAATTAAAATTTGAAATTTATCTAGCATCAACAATGGCATAAAAAAAGAGTCGAGAATCTAACTTGAATTAGTCAAGAATCGAACTTGGATGTGTACAATGACATTTAACTTTGTTACCGATGTTTGATTCAAATATGTACAACGACATTTATATGTCATATGGAAATTAGTTGGAAAAGAC
The DNA here is from genome assembly GCA_030765085.1 of Allium cepa. Lineage (NCBI taxonomy): Eukaryota > Viridiplantae > Streptophyta > Magnoliopsida > Asparagales > Amaryllidaceae > Allium > Allium cepa. Next base: position 651,381,644 of record CM060928.1, on the reverse strand, counting down.
TTTTTTAACTAAACCGCTATTCTAATTTAGCCATGACATTGTTTTTTCTAAAATCTTTGGACAATGATTTGAAAAGATCAACTTTGTTGTAAAAAAAGATTGAAACTCATTTAGCACAAGTCGTAGAGCTAAAAGAGTGCACCAGCCGGGAATCGAACCCAGGTCTGTACCGTGGCAGGGTACTATTCTACCACTAGACCACTGGTGCTTAATAAATTATTTAATCTGTTACTTTTACATAATTTGAACTATTTATATTAAATAATATTAATCACACTTGAATTGAAGAAATTTATGATTTATGTTTGATATTTTGTGTAACGACCCGCCCTTCTACGCCCAGAAAGACGTATCGTCTTGAAGAAAGAAAGGGATGAGAAAATAGAAAGATAGAGAAGAAAGAACAACAACATCAGAATCTCACAGCGGAATGGAACAAAATATAATAGATCACATAACTATTACGTAATTTTACATATATCAGAGTTATACAGTCAATACATCACATACTAGATAGTTATAAACACCTGTCTAGTTAATACAACACCACTCAAACAAATAACCCAAAGATACCAACACAGCGGAACACTATATGTATCTATCTACAACGCTGAAGCCTCCTGCTCCATTGCTCCCCCAGAATTCGTCAAAAGCTAACCTGAATCCCTTGGCTACCCGTAAAAATTTGGGTACCCGAGAGTTTATAAAAAACAAAAATAAACTCCGGGTCAGACATGGGTCTGGTATGAGTAACAGGTTAAAGTTGCTTAACTTTGAAAAAAACATTTGAAAACAAAAGGTATCACGTAAGACTTCACCACACATAAACATGGAAAAGTTTTTACCTTACGCTAACCAAAACATTTAATAGGAAATCTAGTGATATTATAATAGTGTCTAGGGTTTTCAAGTAAAATACAGAAATAGCTGAAATGCTTACATCTCACATTCCAACATAGTTGGGCACAACTAATTCGTACGGCACTTATTGGATTTTGGATTCCATACAATGGCAGGGCTACTGGGGTACCGCCCGTCACAGTACGGGGCCTAGATCACCGTACCGAGGATTACTCCCTTCATCCCCTGCAACACAAGGCCGGAACCATTCCTTACTGAACAGTCCCGAACAAGACAACCCCGACAGTTGGAGCTCACAACTGTCCACACAGCCGAATAAAAAGGGACATCTAGACAGGGGAAAATCTTGTCCTGCTTGGGCATGACCCACCTAACCTTGCTGCACCTCCCCTGTTTTAGCCATTCCCGGTTGATGAGGCTTGAGGCTACGATTACCTTTAGAGAACACATTTATTAGAATGATCATCGTCCACCTGACGATGTGTTGAAAGCATTCAATCCATACAAGTTCGTTCCGGGTTCGAACGAAACCGAAGGCATTATCTCGTTACACTCATTTTGGAATCACCCTTAGAGTTAACGACGATAACCCTTGCATTCTGAATCTTCATCTTCACTTCAGATTCACGACCTATCGTTAATTTGGAATCGATGTGGTTTTCGGACTTCCAAATGTGGAAAACCCGATCCCGGTCTCATCGAAATCCAAAACGTGTCTTTTAGGGCCAAGTTGTCTATTTAGTCTTATCAGTGTAATTCAAACACACAGATAGATAATCCACAATATCATAATAGATAGTCAACATCAACATAAACAGATAATCAATATTATCACTACAACAGATAATGCATATTATCATAATAACAGATAATTCATATTATCATCATACTTAAAACAAAGCATACATAGCATCATTAATCACATATTGAGATCTCAAACCATTCAGGGTAAACAATATCATCAATCAATATATAAGCAATCACATCAGCAATAATTAATTTTAAATGAATTAAATTAATTACCTACCTCTAATTAATTTAAAGCGAATTAAATTAATTACTTAACCATTCTATTGCTTATATCACTATTAATCGATTACCAATCAATTAATTTATCATCACTCAATTATTCAACTTAATTAATCATCCTTGATTAATTTACTTTTAATTGTATTTAAGTAATTATCCTTTAATTATTTCACAAATTAATTTCCTTTAACTAAACACAGAATTTAACCTTGAATTTACTAACATTAATTACATTATTTCCCAATTAATTGTATTAGTAAATCAATTCATTTATTAGTTATTTCCAAATAATCTATTCTAATTTACATCATTAATTATAATAATTAATGATCTCTAATTACATTTTCTATTTAAATTAATTACATTAAGTAATTAATCTTCAATTAAACCAAATTATTAATCACCCTTAATCAACCCCATTCAGTAATTAACTACCCTTAATTACTTTATCAAATAAATAAATTACTCCATAATTTATTATCTCTAATTAACCCCTTGATTAATTATACCAAGTAATTATCTTCCAATTACTTCCACTATTAAATCATTCCTGGGTAATTACATCCAGTAATTATCATTAATTACTTCCCTAAGTAATTATACTTATCACATCAACAAATGATTATTTAAATTAATTAAACTTAATTAATTAACTTAAACAATTCAAATTAAATCGAATTAATTACAATGAGTAATTAATTCCTTAATTACTTCCGTTAAGTAATTATACTTAACAATTCACAATTGCTTATCTTAAATAAATAATTTAATTAATTATTAAAAATAATCCCATTAATTTATTATTTCATAATTTTAGTTAATGACCTTCATTAACTAATTATAATCCTTTAATTACTTTCCTAAAGTAATTAACTACGATTTTAAGTTAGTCTTAATAACTCATTCATTAATTCTTTATTAACTTATTAATTTATTACTAATCATTAATTAAATATTAAACCAATGATTTCCTAATTACCAATTAATTTACCTTTAACTTATAATTTATTAAAATAAATTAAAATCTTAATTTCTGAGTTAATTAATTCTAGTCATTCACTATCCATTTAGTTAATTTGATAATTACAAGCCTTAAGTTTTTAAACCCTTTCCTATTTAATGATCCATTTATCATTAATAAGGTATTTAATCAATTTAATTTAAATTTACTTTTAAATTCATTTTAAATTTAAGATTTAAAATGAAATTAAATTAATCTTATCAATTCCAAACTCTTTTTATTTTACAACTGAAATAATAGTTATCTTAAAATAGTAGATTAAAGGAATTTACACACGGTTTCATATTGAATTCAAATCAAATTTAAAAATTCACTTCATCATTAGTTTAAACAAATTTTAAATTTAAAAATCTTTATTTGCTTAAAGACTGAGATTCAAACTACGTTTTGAATCCAATCTTATCTTGGTTTAAACTTTGTTTTAACTATGCATTTTTTTTATTTAAAAGCCCGGTTTTAAAACTGAAATAAATTTACAGGTTTAAAACCCATAGCTAAAAATACCCGAGTCAAACAATTATTTTTACGAGCATAACCCCGCATTTCTTCGAGTCCGACACTCGAATCACTCGAGTGAAACTCGAGCAACATTTCCCCTTTTTAAAGTGTTTTCAAATAATTTAAAATTTTAAACATTATTTTATTTTAATCTGAGATTCAAACTTCTTTTGAATCCAAACTTTTCTTTTATTTGAATAACTATGTTAAACATTCATATATCATTTTTAAAACCCAGCTTAAACAATTTTAACTTTACAGGTTTTTAAACAAAAACCTGTTGAACAAAACCAGGTTTTTCCCTTTCCCACTACTCCGAGACAACCACTAGCCTGCCCCGAGTTCTCATGCTACTTCCCCCGAGAAAAACCCCCAATAACTCGAGTAAACTCCCGAGACCACGCCAGCTTGCACAGACCAACCCCCTTCACCAGAACCAACTCACCGTGCACGTGCACAGTATCATTTTCCACCTCCGACCAACTCCGATGATTGCTTCACATCGGCAACCACCTTCTCCCTCACCCACGACCTTCATATCATCTTTCAAAACTCGAAATTAAAATAGAGACTTCGACCCAAAAACCTGAAACACACAGAGCAACGCCACCTTAACCTGTCACCGCCTTGCCTGAGGAATTCCGACCACCTGAAATTCTGTAGCTCCGGCTACAGTTGCTTCCACGTCCAAACTAACATCCCTCAAAGTTTCATCACACTCGATCCACTATACTCATAGAAACGATCGATTACATACTTGAAACCAAAACTAGGGTTCTGAAATAAAAACCACAACCGCAATCTCTCTGGTGAATTTCATCATCACCTATGATTTTTCTTATCATCTCTGATCAACTCACCATCACCATGTCGAAACTCATCAACCCCAGGTTTATGAATCGCCAAAGAAACTCCAAAGTTCATATGCAGTTCAAACCAGCATTTCACCTTAAACCCCTTACTGAAAATTATAGTTCTTGTTTTAAAAATCATCTCTTTATTTTAGTATTCAATTTATGTTCATGAATAAATGAATTACAGTGTTTGAAATTTTACCAAAAACTTAAACTACCCTGTTGTTCCTGTTTCCAGAGCAACCTACAATTTATTTTATCTTAACCAAATTTTAAAACTTTCTTTAAAATCGAACAAACATATATTACTTGAATCATAAGTCATAACAATCAGTGGATCTAGAGGAAAGGGTTTTAAATTGAAACTGGGATATGAAATTTAGAACAAAGATGTTCTACAGGCATTTACAACATATACTTGCATCACACATCCATAAATACACAAGAATTCTCTAATATACATACACAAATACAAACGTATATTATGCATTCATCAAGCAACCAGATTTATAATTGTGTATTAAAAAGTGTTACTCACCTTAAAATGAAGACAGAGCTTTTGAAAACTGTTTTGAACTTCTGAAATTGTAAAACATTTTTGCTTTAATTTTCCTGTTTAAATGGATGATGCTTCAGTTTAGTTGTATGGTGTTGTTTATGGGCATGCTTTTCTTTTCTTGCTTTCTAATTTTCTAAGTTATGAGAACAAACCAAAATAAGAACATGTATATATATAGAAAGATTAGTTTGTAAAGAGGTAGGCTTTTACTGGTTTAGGCTTTGCTGCAGGACAGAGATATTTTCTTCAAATTTCGGCTGAAATGAAAATATTAAATGCCCTTTGTACTTTTTTTTTTCCTCTAGCTTACCTTATCTAATTATGCAGATAATCTAAGCTTTCAATACAAGATTCTTACCTGTTTTCTTTTCTTGCCTGCATATCTATTTGCAGGCTACATATATTAATTTTTTTTTTATCTAATCTTGCATTTATTACTTACAGGCAACATAATCATCACTTTGCCTGATTATGTTTTCAAACTTTACCTTACTTTGTTCTTTCCTGCATATTCATTTCTGACTTGTTTTATTCTTTAGCTTGTTCTTGCCTTGTATGTTATTTTGCAGGCAGAAATATTACTATGTCAGGTTGTTTTACTTTATGTTCTTAACAAATTTTATTTTTGACTGATATGCTAATGTACTTTACCCCCTTACTTGCCTGCATATGCTTTCATTCTTAAGTACAAAATGTTCTCCTTGTCTAACTTCTAAATTTTGATGTTGATAAATTTTTCCTTTATTTTAAAACTTAGCTATCAACACTTCATTTAGTGGTTATTAATTTATTTACATACTTATGCTAATATTATAAATATTTATGAATTTATACTCATTTTAATACCATATATTTAATTTATGTTTGAGTTTAATATATTTGAAGACTTGTTTTATTTTAAAACATGTTTGAAAGACGTTGTTTCTAATTTACATATCATTACTTCTTATGTTAATGTATTCATATAAATTTTGAAATAGTCATTCTATCTATATTAAAATCCACTTTGTAAGAATATTACATTATTAATATTGTTAAATATAACTCATTATTAAATTAAAATAATTCACAATTGAATTTGTCTTCTTATTCAATACATTACTTATTTTATTAGCTACATTAAAAACAAACAAATCTTTTTATTTAAATTTAAACTTAGGCTAAAATCAATTTTAAATAATTAAGTTTTTAGTTTGGGTATTAAAATTATATGGTTATTTATTTAGTAGCTTAATATCAATTTGAATCCAATTTTAATTTATCAAAAATGTTAGAATAAGAAAACAGGCCTATGTATATATTAAATTTAAAACAAAGATTTATCTATTATAATATATACAGATATGTACACATTACAAATATAAAACAATTTATTTGCCTTTAAAAATAGATTATCAGTTTAAATGTTTATTTTAAAGAAGATTATTAAATTTATTTCAAATTTATTATTAACAATATAGTCAATTCAATTAAATTTTGACATAAATTATTAAATTGTTATTGTCAAAATTTCCGGGATATCACATTCTTCCCCCCCTAAAAGAATTTCGTCCCCGAAATTTAAAACAAAGGTAATTTAATAATTTAATTAAAGATTTAATTTTAAAACACAAGCATATATCAATTTTATTCTAACAATCATAGCAATCAATTCATCCAATCAAACAAATCTAACTATCCCGATAGAATTCTAAATAGAATTTTTCCGAGTTTCCCCATACATAAATATTGGGATACTCTCTCTACAGAATCCAACAATAAATATTACTAGCTACAGAGTTTTCACTTATCCAGATCAACAAGATAGGATATCAGACTACAGATAAGTCTGACTCAACAACCAAAACTCTTTGAACCGCTGACTCTACAATCAAAGATAGCTCTTACACGTACTCCCTCAGAGATACGTGAAACACTCTAAATCTCAGATATCCAAAATACTCTTTTGACAATCCTGGACTGCATATACCCATACTGATCAGCTCAACACTTGCTGATATCCTCAGAAAAAAATTGATCCAAAAACAATCCAAAATGATCTTTCCAAGATTGACTAAAACTCAGAACACACTCAATCCCAAAATCAGCAGACTGATCTTACTTCTTCTCATATGGAAAGATAATACAGATGCGTTCCAATCTGGTCTTAAGATCCTGAAAAATTTCCAGTAGAAACTCTCTAATTCCAAAATACTGCAAATTCTAGTTATTCCCACACCAACAGCTGCCACCATGCTTCCACTGTGCTACTCTGATCAGAATAGGTGAGAATGCTTATGATGCTTTCGAGGACAAACTGGACAACACATCTTAGAACTATGGTTCAACGGATCCTTAAAAGAAGCTCAGAAGTTCCTTCAAAACTCGAGCTGCTACACCAACACATTTTTTTTTTCCAAAAATCATCTTACTAAACCATCGGTACCACTCCTGGAATCCAGGCGATACCAAACTCAATCTCCAAACACGGACAAAATTCTAACCTCCTGAAGACATCCAGAAAAATCAGATAACCCAAGAGAAACTCAATAATCGCAAGTCACTTTTGCGATCCATCTAGCCCATTACCAAAGAAAAACTGTTCTCTCTTTACCGAACAGAACAGCCTATGCTTATTTGGCCAATTCATCAAAGAAATGGAACCACCCTGCAATTTCTGAACTCCACTGCTGATGCAGAAGTTAAAAACTTCCTTGCCAATGCCAATGCCAATAAATTTTCTAATTCGGTGCTCTTCGAGAGACTCGGACCTCGAACCAAACAGAAACATTCTACTGAACTCAGCCCAACTTCGAAACAGATACACTTCCTTACTGATTCCAAAGAAACATCTTCGGAGACTTCCACAGTCACTGTGTTTCATCACACAGCTACTACATCCAGAGATAAGATATCCGGACTTGCTCATGTCAACCGATAGGTCCAAACTTTAGCTTATCCAAACTTACGCTTCAAAAATGAACTCCGAACCTTAACAGGTTTCCTTCAGAGATCAATGAAATCCTTACTCCATCCAAAGCTCACTTGAGACGGTAATAGGTCTACAGTCTCGACAAATATGCTTCCAATCTCAAATATTCAAACTCCAACCGTCGGTAGTCGTGTTACACACACCACTACCCTATCTACCTTTATAACTTATATTGGATAACCCGGACAGGTAACCCAACAAATAGGTAGAAATAAATATATATTACAAAATTACAAATACGCTCTCTCAAGATAGAAATTACTTAAGAGCCTAGGTATTCGCTCAACCTAGCGCTCTGATACCAACTGTAACGACCCGCCCTTCTACGCCCAGAAAGACGTATCGTCTTGAAGAAAGAAAGGGATGAGAAAATAGAAAGATAGAGAAGAAAGAACAACAACATCAGAATCTCACAGCGGAATGGAACAAAATATAATAGATCACATAACTATTACATAATTTTACATATATCAGAGTTATACAGTCAATACATCACATACTAGACAGTTATAAACACCTGTCTAGTTAATACAACACCACTCAAACAAATAACCCAAAGATACCAACACAGCGGAACACTATATGTATCTATCTACAACGCTGAAGCCTCCTGCTCCATTGCTCCTCCAGAATTCGTCAAAAGCTAACCTGAATCCCTTGGCTACCCGTAAAAATTTAGGTACCCGAGAGTTTATAAAAAACAAAAATAAACTCCGGGTCAGACATGGGTCTGGTATGAGTAACAGGTTAAAGTTGCTTAACTTTGAAAAAAACATTTGAAAACAAAAGGTATCACGTAAGACTTCACCACACATAAACATGGAAAAGTTTTTACCTTACGCTAACCAAAACATTTAATAGGAAATCTAGTGATATTATAATAGTGTCTAGGGTTTTCAAGTAAAATACAGAAATAGCTGAAATGCTTACATCTCACATTCCAACATAGTTGGGCACAACTAATTCGTACGGCACTTATTGGATTTTGGATTCCATACAATGGCAGGGCTACTGGGGTACCGCCCGTCACAGTACGGGGCCTAGATCACCGTACCGAGGATTACTCCCTTCATCCCCTGCAACACAAGGTCGGAACCATTCCTTACTGAACAGTCCCGAACAAGACAACCCCGACAGTTGGAGCTCACAACTGTCCACACAGCCGAATAAAAAGGGACATCTAGACAGGGGAAAATCTTGTCCTGCTTGGGCATGACCCACCTAACCTTGCTGCACCTCCCCTGTTTTAGCCATTCCCGGTTGATGAGGCTTGAGGCTACGATTACCTTTAGAGAACACATTTCTTAGAATGCTCATCGTCCACCTGACGATGTGTTGAAAGCATTCAATCCATACAAGTTCGTTCCGGGTTCGAACGAAACCGAAGGCATTATCTCGTTACACTCATTTTGGAATCACCCTCAGAGTTAACGACGATAACCCTTGCATTCTGAATCTTCATCTTCACTTCAGATTCACGACCTATCGTTAATTTGGAATCGATGTGGTTTTCAGACTTCCAAATGTGGAAAACCCGATCCCGGTCTCATCGAAATCCAAAACGTGTCTTTTAGGGCCAAGTTGTCTATTTAGTCTTATCAGTGTAATTCAAACACACAGATAGATAATCCACAATATCATAATAGATAGTCAACATCAACATAAACAGATAATCAATATTATCACTGCAACAGATAATGCATATTATCATAATAACAGATAATTCATATTATCATCATACTTAAAACAAAGCATACATAGCATCATTAATCTCATATTGAGATCTCAAACCATTCAGGGTAAACAATATCATCAATCAATATATAAGCAATCACATCAGCAATAATTAATTTTAAATGAATTAAATTAATTACCTACCTCTAATTAATTTAAAGCGAATTAAATTAATTACTTAACCATTCTATTGCTTATATCACTATTAATCGATTACCAATCAATTAATTTATCATCACTCAATTATTCAACTTAATTAATCATCCTTGATTAATTTACTTTTAATTGTATTTAAGTAATTATCCTTTAATTATTTCACAAATTAATTTCCTTTAACTAAACACAGAATTTAACCTTGAATTTACTAACATTAATTACATTATTTCCCAATTAATTGTATTAGTAAATCAATTCATTTATTAGTTATTTCCAAATAATCTATTCTAATTTACATCATTAATTATAATAATTAATGATCTCTAATTACATTTTCTATTTAAATTAATTACATTAAGTAATTAATCTTCAATTAAACCAAATTATTAATCACCCTTAATCAACCCCATTCAGTAATTAACTACCCTTAATTACTTTATCAAATAAATAAATTACTCCATAATTTATTATCTCTAATTAACCCCTTGATTAATTATCCAAGTAATTATCTTCCAATTACATCCACTATTAAATCATTCCTGGGTAATTACATCCTGTAATTATCATTAATTACTTCCCTAAGTAATTATACTTATCACATCAACAAATGATTATTTAAATTAATTAAACTTAATTAATTAACTTAAACAATTCAAATTAAATTGAATTAATTACAATGAGTAATTAATTCCTTAATTACTTCCGCTAAGTAATTATACTTAACAATTCACAATTGCTTATCTTAAATAAATAATTTAATTAATTATTAAAAATAATCCCATTAATTTACTATTTCATAATTTTAGTTAATGACCTTCATTAACTAATTATAATCCTTTAATTACTTTCCTAAAGTAATTAACTACGATTTTAAGTTAGTCTTAATAACTCATTCATTAATTCTTTATTAACTTATTAATTTATTACTAATCATTAATTAAATATTAAACCAATGATTTCCTAATTACCAATTAATTTACCTTTAACTTACAATTTATTAAAATAAATTAAACTCTTAATTTCTGAGTTAATTAATTCTAGTCATTCACTATCCATTTAGTTAATTTGATAATTACAAGCCTTAAGTTTTTAAACCCTTTCCTATTTAATGATCCATTTATCATTAATAAGGTATTTAATCAATTTAATTTAAATTTACTTTTAAATTCATTTTAAATTTAAGATTTAAAATGAAATTAAATTAATCTTATCAATTCCAAACTCTTTTTATTTTACAACTGAAATAATAGTTATCTTAAAATAGTAGATTAAAGGAATTTACACACGGTTTCATATTGAATTCAAATCAAATTTAAAAATTCACTTCATCATTAGTTTAAACAAATTTTAAATTTAAAAATCTTTATTTGCTTAAAGACTGAGATTCAAACTACGTTTTGAATCCAATCTTATCTTGGTTTAAACTTTGTTTTAACTATGCATTTTTTTTATTTAAAAGCCCGGTTTTAAAACTGAAATAAATTTACAGGTTTAAAACCCATAGCTAAAAATACCCGAGTCAAACAATTATTTTTACGAGCATAACCCCGCATTTCTTCGAGTCCGACACTCGAATCACTCGAGTGAAACTCGAGCAACATTTCCCCTTTTTAAAGTGTTTTCAAATAATTTAAAATTTTAAACATTATTTTATTTTAATCTGAGATTCAAACTTCTTTTGAATCCAAACTTTTCTTTTATTTGAATAACTATGTTAAACATTCATATATCATTTTTAAAACCCAGCTTAAACAATTTTAACTTTACAGGTTTTTAAACAAAAACCTGTTGAACAAAACCAGGTTTTTCCCTTTCCCACTACTCCGAGACAACCACTAGCCTGCCCCGAGTTCTCATGCTACTTCCCCCGAGAAAAACCCCCAATAACTCGAGTAAACTCCCGAGACCACGCCAGCTTGCACAGACCAACCCCCTTCACCAGAACCAACTCACCGTGCACGTGCACAGTATCATTTTCCACCTCCGACCAACTCCGATGATTGCTTCACATCGGCAACCACCTTCTCCCTCACCCACGACCTTCATATCATCTTTCAAAACTCGAAATTAAAATAGAGACTTCGACCCAAAAACCTGAAACACACAGAGCAACGCCACCTTAACCTGTCACCGCCTTGCCTGAGGAATTCCGACCACCTGAAATTCTGTAGCTCCGGCTACAGTTGCTTCCACGTCCAAACTAACATCCCTCAAAGTTTCATCACACTCGATCCACTATACTCATAGAAACGATCGATTACATACTTGAAACCAAAACTAGGGTTCTGAAATAAAAACCACAACCGCAATCTCTCTGGTGAATTTCATCATCACCTATGATTTTTCTTATCATCTCTGATCAACTCACCATCACCATGTCGAAACTCATCAACCCTAGATTTATGAATCGCCAAAGAAACTCCAAAGTTCATATGCAGTTCAAACCAGCATTTCACCTTAAACCCCTTACTGAAAATTATAGTTCTTGTTTTAAAAATCATCTCTTTATTTTAGTATTCAATTTATGTTCATGAATAAATGAATTACAGTGTTTGAAATTTTACCAAAAACTTAAACTACCCTGTTGTTCCTGTTTCCAGAGCAACCTACAATTTATTTTATCTTAACCAAATTTTAAAACTTTCTTTAAAATCGAACAAACATATATTACTTGAATCATAAGTCATAACAATCAGTGGATCTAGAGGAAAGGGTTTTAAATTGAAACTGGGATATGAAATTTAGAACAAAGATGTTCTACAGGCATTTACAACATATACTTGCATCACACATCCATAAATACACAAGAATTCTCTAATATACATACACAAATACAAACGTATATTATGCATTCATCAAGCAACCAGATTTATAATTGTGTATTAAAAAGTGTTACTCACCTTAAAATGAAGACAGAGCTTTTGAAAACTGTTTTGAACTTCTGAAATTGTAAAACATTTTTGCTTTAATTTTCCTGTTTAAATGGATGATGCTTCAGTTTAGTTGTATGGTGTTGTTTATGGGCATACTTTTCTTTTCTTGCTTTCTAATTTTCTAAGTTATGAGAACAAACCAAAATAAGAACATGTATATATATAGAAAGATTAGTTTGTAAAGAGGTAGGCTTTTACTGGTTTAGGCTTTGCTGCAGGACAGAGATATTTTCTTCAAATTTCGGCTGAAATGAAAATATTAAATGCCCTTTGTACTTTTTTTTTCCTCTAGCTTACCTTATCTAATTATGCAGATAATCTAAGCTTTCAATACAAGATTCTTACCTGTTTTCTTTTCTTGCCTGCATATCTATTTGCAGGCTACATATATTAATTTTTTTTTTATCTAATCTTGCATTTATTACTTACAGGCAACATAATCATCACTTTGCCTGATTATGTTTTCAAACTTTACCTTACTTTGTTCTTTCCTGCATATTCATTTCTGACTTGTTTTATTCTTTAGCTTGTTCTTGCCTTGTATGTTATTTTGCAGGCAGAAATATTACTATGTCAGGTTGTTTTACTTTATGTTCTTAACAAATTTTATTTTTGACTGATATGCTAATGTACTTTACCCCCTTACTTGCCTGCATATGCTTTCATTCTTAAGTACAAAATGTTCTCCTTGTCTAACTTCTAAATTTTGATGTTGATAAATTTTTCCTTTATTTTAAAACTTAGCTATCAACACTTCATTTAGTGGTTATTAATTTATTTACATACTTATGCTAATATTATAAATATTTATGAATTTATACTCATTTTAATACCATATATTTAATTTATGTTTGAGTTTAATATATTTGAAGACTTGTTTTATTTTAAAACATGTTTGAAAGACGTTGTTTCTAATTTACATATCATTACTTCTTATGTTAATGTATTCATATAAATTTTGAAATAGTCATTCTATCTATATTAAAATCCATTTTGTAAGAATATTACATTATTAATATTGTTAAATATAACTCATTATTAAATTAAAATAATTCACAATTGAATTTGTCTTCTTATTCAATACATTACTTATTTTATTAGCTACATTAAAAACAAACAAATCTTTTTATTTAAATTTAAACTTAAGCTAAAATCAATTTTAAATAATTAAGTTTTTAGTTTGGGTATTAAAATTATATGGTTATTTATTTAGTAGCTTAATATCAATTTGAATCCAATTTTAATTTATCAAAAATGTTAGAATAAGAAAACAGGCCTATATATATATTAAATTTAAAACAAAGATTTATCTATTATAATATATACAGATATGTACACATTACAAATATAAAACAATTTATTTGCCTTTAAAAATAGATTATCAGTTTAAATATTTATTTTAAAGAAGATTATTAAATTTATTTCAAATTTATTATTAACAATAAAGTCAATTCAATTAAATTTTGACATAAATTATTAAATTGTTATTGTCAAAATTTCCAGGATATCACATTCTTCCCCCCTTAAAAGAATTTCGTCCCCGAAATTTAAAACAAAGGTAATTTAATAATTTAATTAAAGATTTAATTTTAAAACACAAGCATATATCAATTTTATTCTAACAATCATAGCAATCAATTCATCCAATCAAACAAATCTAACTATCCCGATAGAATTCTAAATAGAATTTTTCCGAGTTTCCCCATACATAAATATTGGGATACTCTCTCTACAGAATCCAACAATAAATATTACTAGCTACAGAGTATTCACTTATCCAGATCAACAAGATAGGATATCAGACTACAGATAAGTCTGACTCAACAACCAAAACTCTCTGAACCGCTGACTCTACAATCAAAGATAGCTCTTACACGTACTCCCTCAGAGATACGTGAAACACTCTAAATCTCAGATATCCAAAATACTCTTTTGACAATCCTGGACTGCATATACCCATACTGATCAGCTCAACACTTGCTGATATCCTCAGAAAAAAATTGATCCAAAAACAATCCAAAATGATCTTTCCAAGATTGACTAAAACTCAGAACACACTCAATCCCAAAATCAGCAGACTGATCTTACTTCTTCTCATATGGAAAGATAATACAGATGCGTTCCAATCTGGTCTTAAGATCCTGAAAAATTTCCAGTAGAAACTCTCTAATTCCAAAATACTGCAAATTCTAGTTATTCCCACACCAACAGCTGCCACCATGCTTCCACTGCGCTACTCTGATCAGAATAGGTGAGAATGCTTATGATGCTTTCGAGGACAAGCTGGACAACACATCTTAGAACTATGGTTCAACGGATCCTTAAAAGAAGCTCAGAAGTTCCTTCAAAACTCGAGCTGCTACACCAACTCATTTTTTTCTTTCCAAAAATCATCTTACTGAACCATCGGTACCACTCCTGGAATCCAGGCGATACCAAACTCAATCTCCAAACACGGACAAAATTCTAACCTCCTGAAGACATCCAGAAAAATCAGATAACCCAAGAGAAACTCAACAATCGCAAGTCACTTTTGCGATCCATCTAGCCCATTACCAAAGAAAAACTGTTCTCTCTTTACCGAACAGAACAGCCTATGCTTATTTGGCCAATTCATCAAAGAAATGGAACCACCCTGCAATTTCTGAACTCCACTGCTGATGCAGATGTTAAAAACTTCCTTGCCAATGCCAATGCCAAGAAATTTCCTAATTCGGTGCTCTTCGAGAGACTCGGACCTCGAACCAAACAGAAACATTCTACTGAACTCAGCCCAACTTCGAAATAGATACACTTCCTTACTGATTCCAAAGAAACATCTTCGGAGACTTCCACAGTCGCTGTGTTTCATCACACAGCTACTACATCCAGAGATAAGATATCCGGACTTGCTCATGTCAACCGATAGGTCCAAACTTTAGCTTATCCAAACTTACGCTTCAAAAATGAACTCCGAACCTTAACAGGTTTCCTTCAGAGATCAATGAAATCCTTACTCCATCCAAAGCTCACTCGAGACGGTAATAGGTCTACAGTCTCGACAAATATGCTTCCAATCTCAAATATTCAAACTCCAACCGTCGGTAGTCGTGTTACACACACCACTACCCTATCTACCTTTATAACTTATATTGGATAACCCGGACAGGTAACCCAACAAATAGGTAGAAATAAATATATATTACAAAATTACAAATACGCTCTCTCAAGATAGAAATTACTTAAGAGCCTAGGTATTCGCTCAACCTAGCGCTCTGATACCAACTGTAACGACCCGCCCTTCTACGCCCAGAAAGACGTATCGTCTTGAAGAAAGAAAGGGATGAGAAAATAGAAAGATAGAGAAGAAAGAACAACAACATCAGAATCTCACAGCGGAATGGAACAAAATATAATAGATCACATAACTATTACATAATTTTACATATATCAGAGTTATACAGTCAATACATCACATACTAGACAGTTATAAACACCTGTCTAGTTAATACAACACCACTCAAACAAATAACCCAAAGATACCAACACAGCGGAACACTATATGTATCTATCTACAACGCTGAAGCCTCCTGCTCCATTGCTCCTTCAGAATTCGTCAAAAGCTAACCTGAATCCCTTGGCTACCCGTAAAAATTTGGGTACCCGAGAGTTTATAAAAAACAAAAATAAACTCCGGGTCAGACATGGGTCTGGTATGAGTAACAGGTTAAAGTTGCTTAACTTTGAAAAAAACATTTGAAAACAAAAGGTATCACGTAAGACTTCACCACACATAAACATGGAAAAGTTTTTACCTTACGCTAACCAAAACATTTAATAGGAAATCTAGTGATATTATAATAGTGTCTAGGGTTTTCAAGTAAAATACAGAAATAGCTGAAATGCTTACATCTCACATTCCAACATAGTTGGGCACAACTAATTCGTACGGCACTTATTGGATTTTGGATTCCATACAATGGCAGGGCTACTGGGGTACCGCCCGTCACAGTACGGGGCCTAGATCACCGTACCGAGGATTACTCCCTTCATCCCCTGCAACACAAGGCCGGAACCATTCCTTACTGAACAGTCCCGAACAAGACAACCCCGACAGTTGGAGCTCACAACTGTCCACACAGCCGAATAAAAAGGGACATCTAGACAGGGGAAAATCTTGTCCTGCTTGGGCATGACCCACCTAACCTTGCTGCACCTCCCCTGTTTTAGCCATTCCCGGTTGATGAGGCTTGAGGCTACGATTACCTTTAGAGAACACATTTCTTAGAATGCTCATCGTCCACCTGACGATGTGTTGAAAGCATTCAATCCATACAAGTTCGTTCCGGGTTCGAACGAAACCGAAGGCATTATCTCGTTACACTCATTTTGGAATCACCCTCAGAGTTAACGACGATAACCCTTGCATTCTGAATCTTCATCTTCACTTCAGATTCACGACCTATCGTTAATTTGGAATCGATGTGGTTTTCGGACTTCCAAATGTGGAAAACCCGATCCCGGTCTCATCGAAATCCAAAACGTGTCTTTTAGGGCCAAATTGTCTATTTAGTCTTATCAGTGTAATTCAAACACACAGATAGATAATCCACAATATCATAATAGATAGTCAACATCAACATAAACAGATAATCAATATTATCACTACAACAGATAATGCATATTATCATAATAACAGATAATTCATATTATCATCATACTTAAAACAAAGCATACATAGCATCATTAATCTCATATTGAGATCTCAAACCATTCAGGGTAAACAATATCATCAATCAATATATAAGCAATCACATCAGCAATAATTAATTTTAAATGAATTAAATTAATTACCTACCTCTAATTAATTTAAAGCGAATTAAATTAATTACTTAACCATTCTATTGCTTATATCACTATTAATCGATTACCAATCAATTAATTTATCATCACTCAATTATTCAACTTAATTAATCATCCTTGATTAATTTACTTTTAATTGTATTTAAGTAATTATCCTTTAATTATTTCACAAATTAATTTCCTTTAACTAAACACAGAATTTAACCTTGAATTTACTAACATTAATTACATTATTTCCCAATTAATTGTATTAGTAAATCAATTCATTTATTATTTATTTCCAAATAATCTATTCTAATTTACATCATTAATTATAATAATTAATGATCTCTAATTACATTTTCTATTTAAATTAATTACATTAAGTAATTAATCTTCAATTAAACCAAATTATTAATCACCCTTAATCAACCCCATTCAGTAATTAACTACCCTTAATTACTTTATCAAATAAATAAATTACTCCATAATTTATTATCTCTAATTAACCCCTTGATTAATTATACCAAGTAATTATCTTCCAATTACTTCCACTATTAAATCATTCCTGGGTAATTACATCCAGTAATTATCATTAATTACTTCCCTAAGTAATTATACTTATCACATCAACAAATGATTATTTAAATTAATTAAACTTAATTAATTAACTTAAACAATTCAAATTAAATCGCATTAATTACAATGAGTAATTAATTCCTTAATTACTTCCGCTAAGTAATTATACTTAACAATTCACAATTGCTTATCTTAAATAAATAATTTAATTTATTATTAAAAATAATCCCATTAATTTATTATTTCATAATTTTAGTTAATGACCTTCATTAACTAATTATAATCCTTTAATTACTTTCCTAAAGTAATTAACTACGATTTTAAGTTAGTCTTAATAACTCATTCATTAATTCTTTATTAACTTATTAATTTATTACTAATCATTAATTAAATATTAAACCAATGATTTCCTAATTACCAATTAATTTACCTTTAACTTACAATTTATTAAAATAAATTAAACTCTTAATTTCTGAGTTAATTAATTCTAGTCATTCACTATCCATTTAGTTAATTTGATAATTACAAGCCTTAAGTTTTTAAACCCTTTCCTATTTAATGATCCATTTATCATTAATAAGGTATTTAATCAATTTAATTTAAATTTACTTTTAAATTCATTTTAAATTTAAGATTTAAAATGAAATTAAATTAATCTTATCAATTCCAAACTCTTTTTATTTTACAACTGAAATAATAGTTATCTTAAAATAGTAGATTAAAGGAATTTACACACGGTTTCATATTGAATTCAAATCAAATTTAAAAATTCACTTCATCATTAGTTTAAACAAATTTTAAATTTAAAAAGCTTTATTTGTTTAAAGACTGAGATTCAAACTACGTTTTGAATCCAATCTTATCTTGGTTTAAACTTTGTTTTAACTATGCATTTTTTTTATTCAAAAGCACGGTTTTAAAACTGAAATAAATTTACAGGTTTAAAACCCATAGCTAAAAATACCCGAGTCAAACAATTATTTTTACGAGCATAACCCCGCATTTCTTCGAGTCCGACACTCGAATCACTCGAGTGAAACTCGAGCAACATTTCCCCTTTTTAAAGTGTTTTCAAATAATTTAAAATTTTAAACATTATTTTATTTTAATCTGAGATTCAAACTTCTTTTGAATCCAAACTTTTCTTTTATTTGAATAACTATGTTAAACATTCATATATCATTTTTAAAACCCAGCTTAAACAATTTTAACTTTACAGGTTTTTAAACAAAAACCTGTTGAACAAAACCAGGTTTTTCCCTTTCCTACTACTCCGAGACAACCACTAGCCTGCCCCGAGTTCTCATGCTACTTCCCCCGAGAAAAACCCCCAATAACTCGAGTAAACTCCCGAGACCACGCCAGCTTGCACAGACCAACCCCCTTCACTAGAACCAACTCACCGTGCACGTGCACAGTATCATTTTCCACCTCCGACCAACTCCGATGATTGCTTCACATCGGCAACCACCTTCTCCCTCACCCACGACCTTCATATCATCTTTCAAAACTCGAAATTAAAATGGAGACTTCGACCCAAAAACCTGAAACACACAGAGCAACGCCACCTTAACCTGTCACCGCCTTGCCTGAGGAATTCCGACCACCTGAAATTTTGTAGCTCCGGCTACAGTTGCTTCCACGTCCAAACTAACATCCCTCAAAGTTTCATCACACTCGATCCACTATACTCATAGAAACGATCGATTACATACTTGAAACCAAAACTAGGGTTCTGAAATAAAAACCACAACCGCAATCTCTCTGGTGAATTTCATCATCACCTATGATTTTTCTTATCATCTCTGATCAACTCACCATCACCATGTCGAAACTCATCAACCCCAGATTTATGAATCGCCAAAGAAACTCCAAAGTTCATATGCAGTTCAAATCAGCATTTCACCTTAAACCCCTTACTGAAAATTATAGTTCTTGTTTTAAAAATCATCTCTTTATTTTAGTATTCAATTTATGTTCATGAATAAATGAATTACAGTGTTTGAAATTTTACCAAAAACTTAAACTACCCTGTTGTTCCTGTTTCCAGAGCAACCTACAATTTATTTTATCTTAACCAAATTTTAAAACTTTCTTTAAAATCGAACAAACATATATTACTTGAATCATAAGTCATAACAATCAGTGGATCTAGAGGAAAGGGTTTTAAATTGAAACTGGGATATGAAATTTAGAACAAAGATGTTCTACAGGCATTTACAACATATACTTGCATCACACATCCATAAATACACAAGAATTCTCTAATATACATACACAAATACAAACTTATATTATGCATTCATCAAGCAACCAGATTTATAATTGTGTATTAAAAAGTGTTACTCACCTTAAAATGAAGACAGAGCTTTTGAAAACTGTTTTGAACTTCTGAAATTGTAAAACATTTTTGCTTTAATTTTCCTGTTTAAATGGATGATGCTTCAGTTTAGTTGTATGGTGTTGTTTATGGGCATGCTTTTCTTTTCTTGCTTTCTGATTTTCTAAGTTATGAGAACGAACCAAAATAAGAACATGTATATATATAGAAAGATTAGTTTGTAAAGAGGTAGGCTTTTACTGGTTTAGGCTTTGCTGCAGGACAGAGATATTTTCTTCAAATTTCGGCTGAAATGAAAACATTAAATGCCCTTTGTACTTTTTTTTTCCTCTAGCTTACCTTATCTAATTATGCAGATAATCTAGGCTTTCAATACAAGATTCTTACCTGTTTTCTTTTCTTGCCTGCATATCTATTTGCAGGCTACATATATTAATTTTTTTTTTATCTAATCTTGCATTTATTACTTACAGGCAACATAATCATCACTTTGCCTGATTATGTTTTCAAACTTTACCTTACTTTGTTCTTTCCTGCATATTCATTTCTGACTTGTTTTATTCTTTAGCTTGTTCTTGCCTTGTATGTTATTTTGCAGGCAGAAATATTACTATGTCAGGTTGTTTTACTTTATGTTCTTAACAAATTTTATTTTTGACTGATATGATAATGTACTTTACCCCCTTACTTGCCTGCATATGCTTTCATTCTTAAGTACAAAATGTTCTCCTTGTCTAACTTCTAAATTTTGATGTTGATAAATTTTTCCTTTATTTTAAAACTTAGCTATCAACACTTCATTTAGTGGTTATTAATTTATTTACATACTTATGCTAATATTATAAATATTTATGAATTTATACTCATTTTAATACCATATATTTAATTTATGTTTGAGTTTAATATATTTGAAGACTTGTTTTATTTTAAAACATGTTTGAAAGACGTTGTTTCTAATTTACAAATCATTACTTCTTATGTTAATGTATTCATATAAATTTTGAAATAGTCATTCTATCTATATTAAAATCCATTTTGTAAGAATATTACATTATTAATATTGTTAAATATAACTCATTATTAAATTAAAATAATTCACAATTGAATTTGTCTTCTTATTCAATACATTACTTATTTTATTAGCTACATTAAAAACAAACAAATCTTTTTATTTAAATTTAAACTTAAGCTAAAATTAATTTTAAATAATTAAGTTTTTAGTTTGGGTATTAAAATTATATGGTTATTTATTTAGTAGCTTAATATCAATTTGAATCCAATTTTAATTTATCAAAAATGTTAGAATAAGAAAACAGGCCTATATATATATTAAATTTAAAACAAAGATTTATCTATTATAATATATACAGATATGTACACATTACAAATATAAAACAATTTATTTGCCTTTAAAAATAGATTATCAGTTTAAATATTTATTTTAAAGAAGATTATTAAATTTATTTCAAATTTATTATTAACAATATAGTCAATTCAATTAAATTTTGACATAAATTATTAAATTGTTATTGTCAAAATTTCCGGGATATCACATTTTGTCTACTATTTTCTTGTGACCTTGATATATTTGTATATGTTTAAAATGGTTTAGTATAAAATTTATCCAAAACTAGAATATCAGGGATTATATTTGGATAAGGTAGCAAAAATAGAAAAGTACCACAATTAGGAATTAAACTCGAAGTCGTGCAGTGGTAGAGGATTGTTCTACCATTAAACCGTCGATAAAGAATGATGTGTCAAACTTTAATTATTTACTTTGTTTTTTTGAAATTATCTTTAACAATGTTTATTCAACGCTATATATCACATTTACTTTTTTTTTTTAAATTTAATTTTCAACTATATGTACTCGTTCTTTTATATTCTATGTCATATGGAAATATTGCCTGCTTTACTAAATGATTGATTCGGCAATACTTCAAACTAAGACTTGTCATCAAATAAAAAATGTGGTATGTAGGAGTCATAGGCATAAGTTAGTTATGGCGAGGTAGAATGGTTATCAGTTGTATTTTTTGCATTGTTTTGATTAGTTCTTTCTCTTGGTGCAATATGAATTATTGAAACCGATGGCGTGGCAAAAAACATGACCTGACAAGCGCACAACTTCAAGAAGGTTTGAAAGCTCGAGGGTGATAACCCGTAGTTTTTTATTCAGTTATTCAAAGTAATAATTTAATACGAGTATAATCTAGTAACATTGAATCAATTAATACAACAAAAACGTAAACTATCATTTAAAAATGCGTTATTGTAGTAAATACACGTATTTTATGGATGCGTACATATTGGCTGTGATTGCTGGATATTATGCAACAATTTGTACCCCTTATATAAAGGGTAAAGTATAATAAGATCCATATTCGAAAAAAATTTATGGTCAATGATCCTATAATCCATACGATAGAAAAACTAGTATATGTAGTATCGATTGGTTCCGTTGGACGTAACAAAACAATATATGTTTATAAGAAGAAAATTATAACGAGACACGTGGTCGAGAATCATTTGGTTCAAATGCTCGGGTACTTCAAACGGGTCAAAAATGCAAGTGCATGTATACATACTTGCTTAAAGTTTTAATGTTAACGCGTGATATGAAAATCCTAGCATGGTAAAGTGATCCCACCGTATTAGAAGTTGCATAATGCATTAATTGACACTTATTTTGGTGACTTTGTTATTGTTGTTTTAATGTCGAATAGCTAAAACACTTTTCTAACTTAAGAAGTGCGAAGATTGTAAATAATATTGGAGAAATATGTGCATCAGATTCTGTTTGAGACAATTATTATCTTCGGCCGAGTCATGGACTATGTCCCATTTTTCTAGAAGTCGTGAGGACTTTCTCTCTGGCCAGTCCATTCATCAAAGGATCTACCGAATTCTCGTCACTGCGTATATGATCCACTTTAATAGCTCCTAAAGAGAGTGCTCTCTAATTGTGCTGTGCTTACCACGTATCTATCGTCTCTTACCGTTATAATAATGATTATGTACTTTTGCAATAGCCACGGTACTATCATAATGGATCAACACAGTTGGTATCGGTTTATCCAATAAAGGAATCTCAGCTAGCAGATTTCTTAAGTACTCTGCTTCCTCACTAGCTGTGGCTAGTGCTATCAGCTCAGACTCCATAGTAGATTGATCCAAAATAGTCTGTTTCTTGGATTTCCAAGAAACAGCTCCTCCAGCAATGCTAAAGACATAGCCACTAGTGCTTTTGAGTCATTAGATAATGTATTCCAGTCCGCATCGGTGTAACCTTCAAGAACAGCTGGAAACTTTTCATAATGTAGCCCAAGGTTCATGGTTCATTTTAGGCATCTCATCATTTATAGCATCTTGCTAAAAATTGGCATCTAATGAAGATAAGACTTCTTGGAGGTTTGTAAGATCCTCCTCTATAGTAAAAGTGCAAAAATCCGAGCCAAAATCTTTATTAACTCTTGCTCTTTTACTTCTTCTAGGTTCAATTCCAGAGATGATCGCATGAGCAATTTTTTGAAGCTCGTGAGACTGCATCTCTACAAACCTGTCATCTGTCATCTGGTGTTTCAGGTAGCGGCTTATTGCATATTTCTTCGCTCCAGCCTCTTCAGTATCATACTTCTTTTGCAGCGCTTTCCAGATTTCTTTGGCTAACTTGTCAGAATTGTAGTAGTCGTGGAGGTCATCACTGGGGCCGTTGAGTATGAAGTTCCGGCACAGGTAATCTTGTTCTGTCCAATTCTGCACTTCCTTTGAATTTTCCATCCAGGCTCGCATCAAATTCGCGTCTGCTTCGTCCGGTCCATCCGTCAGCTGTGGTTTGTCGGTTGTCAACACAGCCACCACCTTTTTCATGGTCAGGAAGAATTCCATCTTTCGTTTCCAGCGTTTGAAGTGGAGGCCCTCGAATCTGAAAGGCGCAGCAGTGACCATTGGGACCTGGAAGAGCGAAGCGGGAGCAGCGGCGTCTAAATCTGCAGCAGAAGTCATCATTGATGGCGACGTCTTCAATTTGTCGGAGATTTCGGCTGAGTCGTGGACTATGTCACTTTCGTGAAGACGTTTCGATGATCTTCTCTATGGTGTAAGCAGTTCGTATCAATCGTCGTCGCCTCTAGGATAAAACATCATTTAAAAAGTTTAGTTGTATCCATTCGTTTGCACGTACGAAACGAGTTTGTTTGCACTCAAAAATAATGCTTGGATTTATAAAAAAACGAATGAATGTTAAGAAGGCGGAATGTCAAAAAGAACGTTGCTAGTTGGGGGAAACATGGTCTTGAAAAACGGGTCTAAGAAAATAACTGGTCAAAGCTCGGTCAAGAAACGGTTAAAGAATTTGTACCAAAAATATAGTGTCTACACCACTACAAGCCCGAGCCCGGCTCGGGTCGAGAAGGTCGGTCGGCGCGCGCGCGTGGTGATCACACATAATCTATCTCCTCACAAAAGAGCATCATTGGGTGCCCAAAGGGCCCAACTTAGCTTCTAAGAGTCAAGTATAAATACTTGATTCTTTTATATAATCCTACAATGTGGGACTATTCACATATAGGAGCCACTCTTCACACTTAGTCAATTTTTTAATAATTCACTCATTGTTTAAAATAATTTCCAACTGATTCTTGTTTGAAGAACAAACGTTGTGATACTTCGAAAAGACATAAACATGAGTGCGTACATACTTTTGTCTAAAATATTGATGTTAACTTATGGAAAAAAATAAATCTACCATGGTCAACTGACAACACATAGTATTAGATGTGTTTCCTTAATTGATTACACATTTTTATGATTTTACTATCTTTTCCCTATGTATTGAATGATTAAAATTCTGTTTAAAATTTAAGTAGTATATTGGACATAATAGTTAGAGAATTTTTTTATATACTTTTGTGACTTAGCTATTGTTTCTTTATGCATTGAATTGTATTGTTTAGCTTGGTTTGATCTATTAATTTACCATGGATTATCGGCACCAATGATGTAGCTAGAAGCTTGATATAGCGAAGTTACAACTTCAGTAAATTTTTTATACTCCTCGGTGATAGCTCTCGAATATTTTTTTTCCTGAAGTTACAAGCTAGTCAATTAAATAGATAATCCAATAACTTTGAATCAATTTGTACAACAATAATTTAAATGCCATTAAAAAAACATATTATTTGAGTGAATACTTGTATTTTACGGACGTACGATGATTGTAAATATCTATCGGAGAAAAAATGCAGGAGAATCTAATCTAGGTCTCCACCGTGGAAGGTGGCACTTGATGCTATGTACTTGTATTAAACTTTAGTTACTTATGATTGACTTAATTTATTTAGATCTATTGATCCTTTTCAATTTTCTAAAGTAGGAATGCTTTGTGTGGCTAACCTTCAAAATTTTGATATACTAAATGCTTATAATTGAAATGCGTGATCGATGTTTCCAACAAAATTGTCAGTAAGGTATACTAGGGAATCTTTAGTGTAACAAAACTAAATATGGTGTGATTGTTTACTCATCTGATTTATTTATCATGATTTTCTTTACTTGATCTATCGTATGAAATATGGATACTTACAATTTTGTCGTAACTATGATTTCTTTCCAAGTAGTTCGTAGAATCTTTATTGAAAATCAAAGCACTGGAGTGAAAATTGTAAATAAGATAGCAGTAGCCGAAAAAATGCACCAACGGAGAGTCAAACATGGTTTGTACCATGGAGGAGAACTATTCTACCAATCTAGTGACTGGTTTTTTTTTCTTCTTAAATTTAAACTATATATGTAGCAATTTTTTATAAAAGTTAAACATTTTATACCATTGTTCTTTAACATTTTTAATCCACTATTGTTTCTAGTTAACTATGGTAACCATTATGTTAATCTACCATTGTTTCTAATTAACTATGGTAACTATTATACCTTTATATCCTTTCGTTTGGACTTGATAAATAGCGGTTATATTTTACTGACTGGTTAGTCAGTAGACTCAATACTTTAAACTAAGACATATGATTTTTTCTGTAATCTTATTTCTTTTAAAGAAACGATATGTAGCAACTTATAGATAGAAGTTTGTTATGATGAGCTCAACCTTTCATCAATTGCATTTTGGTATTGTTTTGTTCAGTTTTATCTCATGGGGTGGAACTGTAGATCGCGTACACAAAATAACATCCGAGCTGGTGTTGCTTTACCTGATTCCAGCCTTTGATTGCTGATGATGTTCTCTAAGGTACCACACAATTTAGGCAAAGTAGACATATATTTATTGGTTTCAAGATTTTTTTTATAAATAACATTAAACTCTAAACTGATTGTTTGAAATGCTACTGAGGTATAAACTACTATAACGACATGTGGTCATTGCTAATCACCATCTGTTATTATTTTATCCAAAATGAATAAATATTAGGTGGTATATAACATTACTTTGTTCATACGTTTTCAAGATAATACTTAAAGGTAGTAAAATATTTTCACTATCCTTTTAAATTATCTAGAAACAATGCGTTCTTGCTTATGTATCAGTTGTTAATTGGGAACGTATTCTTTCAGTACTTCTTAACTAAGAGCTTCACAATGTTTGTCCAAGTAGGAATTTTGTTAAATATGCTGTATTTTTAATCATTATTTAATGTTGTTATGACTAGGTTCTATTTGTTATGCCTTCTTTGTTCAGAGTTATTGGTCTGCCTGAATATCATTTTTTAATAATAAAAAATTCTTTTGTTGAGGGGTTTTGGCAATTTAAGAACTAAAGCCTTTTCTATCTCTATACTCATGCATCTCTAATTGTGACATGATCAATGTTTGGTAAGAAAAAACTAATTTTAAGCATAACTCAACCAACTATGATAAGCTCAACTACACATTAATTATATTACTTATTGTGATTGCTCCTCTTAATTATATTTCCTTGACGTAAAACTTATAGGATTTTTCCATAATTTTGATTCTGGTTTGGATAATTTAGATTTATCGAAAATTGGGGTTTGGGGTTTTGGACACATCTAGCACTACTAGCAGTGGAACAGAATAATGCACCAGCAAAGAGCCAAACCCTAGTTTATATCGTGGTGCGGTGTTATCTGACCACCATACCATTGGAGCTTAATGACATATTGAACTTTGGTTGTGTTTTATTTAAATTAGTCATTGATATACAATTTTCTTTTCCAATTTTTGGATAAAAATAAATCAAAAAATATGTTTTGAAAATTCAGTGTGGATCGTGCTATATGGAATTATATTAAACTAGTGCGGAAATAAACTAAGTTACTAAAATAATGAATAAATAAAATATAACAAGCACACCATGAATTTTTATTCTTGTTCGAACTACCCGTTCTACGTCCAGTCCTAGAATCCTTCTGGAATTTCAACTACAACAACCCTCACTTTACCCGGAGGAACAGGTTTACACTGCCTAAGCAATCGAACAGGACATCACCCGCCTAAGCAACCGAACTGGACTTCAACTGCCTGAGCAACCGAACAGGACTTCTTTACAAATAACAAATGTATCTGATTATAGTGTGTTCTTAAATAACACTGATAAGTCAATTAAGTACAATCTTCCTATAATCTTCTCCTTTGTGATATATAGTGTGATGTGCTTTGAGAATTGTGGAAGATAAAGAGATTAATGATCAAAGTATGTAAGCAATTTGAATGCAATTTGAAAGCTTGGGAATATATGAGAATTCAAGAACGCTAAAAGTAAATTCAGTTTCAGTTGATTGTTTGTTGAATTCTATAATCTATTTATAGTGTATAAAGAGTTGCAACTATAGATGAAAAGTTATATTGAAAAGAACAGGTGCAACGATTGATTTTGAAGATGTTTCTCTTCGGCGAAGAGAAGTGACTTTTCAAGAAAATAGCAGTTATAAATATTCAGACGTCTGAATAAAAAAATTCAGACTTTTGAATTGGGTTAATACGCAAACAACAAGGAAATATGCTATTTTTGGCCTTATTCAGACGTCTGAATATTTTCATTCAGACGTCCGAACATTGTGAAATAATATTCTAGTTTCAGCATTAATACGTCTGAATGAAGTTATTCAGACGTCTGAATTTAGTTTGTAACAAAGATTATCATAGCTCATTTCGTTGGAGCACTTGCCTTCTAAACTAGTGACTCGGGTTCGAGCCCCGCTCCATGCAAATTTTTGAAAACTTGATTTTTCATTTAAAATTTGAATGTATATGTGTGTACAGCATTTGGAGAATATTTTAACATTTGTAAACTCTAGACACGACACTCTATGACTAATAAAACTTTGTTTGTCATCTTCATCTTGTCTTTATCGTGTATATCTCTTCTTGTATCTCCATATATATACTTCTTTTTTATACTGTGTATCTTCATTTTGAAGGTATTTGATTATCTCTTCTTGATGCTCAAGTACCTGCAAATTAGCTTAGAGATTCTTTGGTATAATTGTATAGTTGTTGTCATTAAAATCCAATAATTGAGGTTCTAACATGTTTGAATTGTATAAATTTTTATTGACTATTGATTTAATTTATATTTTTTTTCCTATGCAGCGGTCATTTGGTGTCATTATCATATTAAACTTTATTTGAAATGATTATTATACTAAAGGTTAATCAAACTAAGTCGTGAGGTCAATTTAAGAATAATATGTATGTAATAAGAACTCTTGGGGCATAACCAAGCTAAAATATGATAAGCTCAACCAAATAGTTTGGTTTACCACTATGCATTTTTCTCTGCTTTCATGAATTCAATGCACACCTAAATGCATTAATCATTTTATATTGTGTTATCTGAACATGATAAATTATGGTTATGTTAATAAATGGTTTGGTTTTCATGCTTCATGTTAGGTGATCTCAGGGATCCACACAAATATAGAGATAAAAAGTGAAAAAAAAACAATAGGCAAACAAATTCCTCGAAATTAAACTTTATCAATTAATCAAAAGATTACATAGAAAACCCCTAAAATTTAACAAGAAAATTCAATCCCTAAAACCATAATACAACTACACTCTTTCTCTCTAATCACAACGAACCTTATACAAGACTATTTTTAATAGTCTTGATAAAATGCATTCTTAATCAACTAATTAAGAGATTGATCGATTGCTTTCATCTCTCACAATATTTCATTTCCATGTAGATAATTGTTCACATTTTCTTTAATGCAATAAAAGGGTTAAAAAATATTTTTTTAATCACTCTCCATAAACTATAAAAGAGACGATATATTTGAAGCACAATTCCATCTTGACTCAAAAATATCTTCAAAATCTACTTTAATTTGAATTTATTGTATCACGGAATATAAAAATCTCCATAAGTACAATATACCTCCTTACCACCGAATTATGAACGTCCATCGATCGAGCATGCTCATCATCAACGAATTAGAAATACTAGTAATACCACAAAAGCCTCATGCGGACTTTGCGTCTTTCTGTCGACGGCTTCACCTTGATTGAGACAAATTTGTCTCTCCAACTACAATTTGAGAGCTTCATTCATTCTTCACGTTTTTTCAACTAGTTCATATCTATTACTGCTTCCCACCTACCTATTGCCCTTTCAAACCCTTGTGACTTCACATCGAATTGATAGTTGCAGTCTTTACCTTCCAACCGTTCTACCGAAATAAGATTCTTCCTAATTTATAGGGAATATCTAACCCCGTGGAATTAAGATTACAAATAGTAATAGGAGACATAAGTGCAACAGCAGAAATCAAACTTGAGTCTGCACTGTGAGATACTACTGTTCTACTACTAGACCATTTTTGCATGATGACATTATTAGTTACTAAGCAAATTACGATAAGCTATCCTTTCACATTTTTATTTGCTATTTTTATTTTACTAAATATTTGGTTATAAGATATTTTGAGTTGAGACACAAGGGAAAAAAGTACTAGTGATTAAATGTATTTCTAGCATTACTCTGCTTAGTTTAACCTCTTGGTGCAAAACTATAAATCATCGCAAATATTTTATATCGTTTTGATATTGCTCTTTCAAGTGTTGAACTGCTGTAAATCTACTAAAAAATAAATTTGTGAGATCCAAAACTGTATGTAACAGCTGGGGAAAAACATGAAGCAGTCACCATCAAACTTTTGGCAATACCACAGCAGGGTACTATGGTATCGCTAGGCTAGACGAGATTGACCACTGGTGCATCATGACATATTAAACTTTCATTACTTTTGTTTGATTTAATATCCACTATGCACTAATCGCTTTGTATTAAATGTCATATTAAACTTCATCAAAAATGGTTATTATATATATGTATGTTTATTCAGACTAAGATGTTTCTGAAAAAGACATGTAATGATAATGAACCATGGGCATAACTAAGCTAATGGCGAGCTCTCTTAGTCATCAATTATATTTTAACGTTGAATCTCCATGCTGTAAATTATGGATGCTTCAAAATCTTCTTGTGATTTTAATATAGTTAGAAATGAGTAACTAAAGAATTTTCCCCAGTATGCTCACAAACAGGCATAGCATGGATATACCAATATATATCAAACAGAATATAACTTCTACAGGTGATTGGTTAATTTGTCTGTATTAGCATATTACATATACCACCTAGTTGTTTGCAGGTTAACCATTGATCACTACTGTCGGGTGGTATGTTCATGATAATCTATTGAAACTCACTGTTCCTTTTGTTATATTGCGGGCAAATATTCTTCTTGTCTTCGGTAGTAGATCCAGTCAATTCTAAGATATTTATCGGTGTTAGCATCCTGCCTGCCTGAATCTACTTGCCAGCAGTTATACGCGTTGCTGATTTGGTCGGAAAATAAACTAAGGTACTCTGGTAAGTTGACCTATTATTCTTAACTATTATTTCCAACACTGAAATTAATAATATCTAGTTGCTTTCAATTATTGCAAATCAAAATTGCATCTTTTTTTTATTAATGTGGTGTTAGTAACGAATAAAAATAAAGAAAATTCTATATAATAAGTTTTGCTCTCATCGAAGGCCCTTCTCAGCGACTTATTGCGTATCTGTTTTAAAAATGTGGATTTGATTGAGTGAACACCTCAAAAGCGAAAGAATATCAGATATAAATGTAACAAGAAACAACAAACATCCATAGTATTTCTTGATAGAAAAGAACGTTTCACCCACATACAAATTTCGCAGTCCCACATCTCCTGCCGTTTATGTCTAGTTGTCAATAATGCCTATAAGATGAAGGAGACTTTGATTGGAAAGCTCATACCTTTCTCGGCCTTTTGGCTAAGATCAAGTGTAGTATCTGTTATTATCAGTTTAATATCTGATACGTGGTCTAATGGATCACAACGATATTAAATTAATTTTTCAGAGGGTATAACCTAATAAGCTATTTGGGCTCTTATGAGTCGCCCTTGCGTTGCACTATGGCATGGGCAGGCCTACCCCCATCAATTCATTAATTAAAATTTCAAACATTCATGCTCATAGTTCACCGCAATTTGTTATATGTACGTGAGTATATTCTGACTAAGCATAATAAGTTGGACTTGAAAGTCTCTTAATAAGAAGTGGCAAACCATAATTTGAAATATCATATCAATCTTCGAGATTCGGTATATTGGGCAAAATTCGATTTCAGTGTTATTAGTTTACATGCTTATGGGCTAAACTAATATAGTATAACTAGTAAATGAATTTTGAGATCCAGTTGAATATAAACCAAATTATTGCAAACATGATATGTATAATATAATAGGAGATAATTTCTGATATGATCACATCATTGTTATCTATCCTTCAAGCTATTTTGAATGATAATTGTTGGTGCGAATTTGAATCTTTGAATTTTTAGTTTTGCTAAATATTTGATTTGCATCAAACCATTTTTCTCAGTGCTGAAATTATCTTATACCATCTCTTTATTAGATGCCCACTTTACAACCATGTCAATATTTTTCTTTCGGGGATTTATTCTCACACTAAAATTAACATTCTCACACTAAAAACTGGTTTCAGTTTTATTCGTTTGCCTTGGTTTCGGTTTCATTTTGTTTTCCTTTTTATATTTCTCTTTTCATGTTTAGATTAGTTATCTATTTGTTTTCTTCCACAGCTACAAATTAACTACATTGCTCACATTTAGTACTTTTATTTTAGCAAACCAGTTGATCCTCTTGCCTTGTGCCAATAACGTGCAAGTAAGATCCATTCTAGAAATGTACATGCATCAAAGGTCTTATCATACTTTATGTTTAGCAGCACATACCGAACCAAAGAGCCTTAAACCAAAAAAGAAAAAAGAGGAAGGGAAAAAAATTCTCTCTCGATATATTGGCAAACCATAATTTGGACTTGAAAATCTCTTACTAAGAAGCGGCAAACCATACTTTGAAATATCCTATCAATCTTGGGGATTGGATATATTGGGCAAAATTCGATTTCAGTGTTATTACTTTACATGCATGTGCAAAACTATTATAATATCATAAAATTGATAATTAAAAAAAATGAACATTGAGATCCTGTTGAGTATAAACCAAATTATTACAAACATGATATGTATAACATATATAATAGAATATAAATTCTGACACCATCACATCATTGTTATCAATCCTTCAACTATTTGAAACTAATCATACATTGTATTGATAATAGATTAATATTGGATAATAGGCCTGGTATCAAATTGAAGCATACTACATATCTTCACATTGAGATATGCTCTGATCAGTACATCATGATGGGATCTGTTCTAATATACATTATGTTTCATTGTAATATTAAAATTTGGACCAAAAATTATCTTTCATCTAACCAGGAATATACATAACAACTAATTCTAGGATCTCTAGAATCGTATAGCATGGTGAATTCAAAAGTTGGATATAGTGTGTTTTATATTTAGGAAGAGTCTGTTAATGAAACTGATAGGAGAAATCAAACATGCTGATTTGTAATCATGTATTTTCTTAATTTCTTATTTCTAGCTCTCATTAGTCCACCATTTAAATATGTTATTGTATCGTTGTACAATAAAAAATAACAATGAAACTAATACCAATACCGATACTAATACTAATACCACTTCTATCGATTATTATAATATAATAATAATGGTAAAAACGATATTCATGGCTTCTAGCCAAACCAATACACAATCACTTCTTGCAAATGTGCAAAATCCGATGTTCTCAAATTGTTTTCTTTAATTTCTTTTGTCAAATATTATGCGATCAAAATGACTTAATTTTATTTTCATATCTCGATTTTAATTCCTTATTTTCAAATTTTATTTTTTATTCACCATAAATGAATAATTTTTTAGCTTATTCAAACTCAAATAGATAACTAACTTTAATATTCAATGAAATTGCTATTTTTTTCAAAACAAAATATCCAAATAATAAGATAGTTAATATTATGGAAAAAAACATTTACTAAAACCGTTTTTAGGGAATTAGTTCACCATTTAAATATGCCTATTATATCGTTGTAACTGTTGGTGTGAGATTCCAACACGAGACCGCTCAAGTCGAAACCCCACAAGCACAGCGGAAGACAGGATAGTGGTAAGAAGTGTAAAAACAACCAATCAACGACTCAATTTTGATCTCAACCAATCCAAAAGCAATCACAATCCCAAACAAGCAATATAGAAATCAAAGAAATAACGAAAAATAAGTCACACAGAGATTTATAGTGGTTCCATTAACGTTGTGTTAGTGTACATCCACTTTAAGAGAGAGCTTTTATTAATATTGATGAGAAGACTATAGGGGATTGAATATAATGATCAAAATTCAATTTAGAATTGATTTGTGGAGTAGAGAATTGAAGAAAATTAGGTTTTGATAAACCCTAATTTGATGGAGGCTAATCTCTTGTGGTTGCTTGCACACTGATCTAGATCTGAAACCTGAGGCTAGCTTACATAGGAGAATAGAAACCTTAGTCAATGTTCCAAAATTATCCGTGAAGATATCACAAATTTTCACGCAAGTCCGTACGTGGAAAAACATACGGAAGTTGTTTCAGATGCCTGGCCAAAAGGTCAGACGTCTGGCTTAAGTCATTGGAACGGCTTCAGCTCAGACGTCTGATCCATTTGGTCAGACGTCTGAACCTTTTGGTCAGACGTCTGAGGGAATGCTCTGCCCCAACTCAGCCCTCTTCGCCTTTTCTCTTAAAACTTCCACCTCCGAACTCCGATTACCGTTTTCTCCGTTACGAAGCTACTTCCAACCTCTACAAATTCCCATATAGTGTCGCCAAAATTTAACACTCCACCTCAACGCTATATCTATCTTTAATTCCAATGGTAACATACCATCAACGACAACCGATAGCGCCAACTATCACCTCTTCTACCTTCAACCAAACATGAATGCTTTTCTAATGAGCTCCAGCAAAGCCACCGCCCATTGCACTCCACCAACGAGCTCAGGCAAAGCCCACGCCCGCTAATGAAATGTTGAAAACATCCAAATCCTAAGTATCTCACCAAAGACTAGCACTTACCAAGAAGATAGAACCTCAATCTCTCACCGATACTCTTTCTCATCTACCACCAAGCTCCTCCGTTAACCGTGATATGACTCTCTCACCTCAATATGCTTATTCCGTGAGATAAACGCCAAATTCTCTGCCAAATGAATAGCACTCTGGCTATCACATCGAACATCAATACTATCATGCCCGAATTCCAAGTCACACAACAATCGCTTCAAATAGAGTGCCTCATTTGCTGCCTCCACTGTGGCAATCAACTCCGCCTCCGTAGTGGATAAAGCGACTACGGTCTTCAATCTAGATCTCCAACTCATGGTTGTACCTCCAAGTGTGAACACATATCTGGAAGTTGATTTTCTTCGATCTCTATCATCGGCGTAGTCCGAATCACAATAACCAACCAACTTGCAATCCATCGCCTTACTACCGTAAAAAAAAAGACCATGAGATGATGTGCCTTTAAGGTATCTCAGTATAAGCTTCACAGCTTCCCAATGCGATTTCCCCAGATTAGTCATGTATTGACTAACCGTCCCGACGGCATTTGCAATATCGGGCCTTGTACACAGCATAACGTGCATTAGACTTCCAATCGCACTTGCATATGGCACATTAGCCATCTAAGTTTTGTCTTCCTCCAAGATAGGTGATCCTTTACTCGAAAGCTTCATATACAAAGGTAAAGGTGTATTTGACGCCTTTGCATTCTCCATGCTAAACTGGCAAAGCACTTTCTCGATGTACTACTTTTGAGTTAGTTTCAACTTAAAATGCTTTCGATTCCTTACAATTTCCATGCCCAATATCCTTCTTGCTACTCCAAGATCCTTCATTTCGAACTTCGATTTCAAATTTAGTTTTAGCCTTTTGATTTCATTCTTATCCTTAGAAGCAATAAGCATATCGTCCACATACAAGTGTAAATACACCCAACCGTCATTTTTCAACGTCTTAAAATAAACACAAGCATCCATGATGCTTCTATCAAAACCATTTTCAAGCATGAAATGATCAAACCTCTTGTACCATTGTCTAGGTGATTGCTTTAAACCATACAGTGATTTCTTCAACCTGTAAACCAAATTTGACTTACCATCTACAACAAAACCTTCCGTTTGCTCAATGTAGATGTCTTCATCCAAGTCCCCATGTAAGAAGGCGGTCTTCACATCAAGTTGCTCCAACTCCAATTCGCGAATAGCAACAATAGCAAGTAATATCCGGATAGAAGTATGGCGCACAACCGGTGCAAATATCTCATCATACTTGATGCAGTCATGAGTCGTATACGACTCAAGTTGTTACGAGATAAGGAGCAGCGCTTAAAGTTGAGTGGAAGGATTGAGTCGTCCACGACTCAACATGGAGGAGTTGAACCATACACGACTCAACTGGAGACCAGAGGGGACACGGAGAAAGAGACGCGAGTTAAAGAAAGAGATTTGAGTCGTATCCGAGTTAACAAGAAAGAAGAGAAGGAATTACGACTTAGCAGAAGTTTGAGGTGTGCAAGTGTGATGAGTCGTACACGACTCAACGACTCATCCATAAGTCGTGTACGAGTTAACAAGAGCAGAGAAGTGGAAGTAGATGAGTCGTTCGGAGTTGACTCGGTTGAAGGGATATGCCACAAGTAAGCTTGGGAGCTTGAGTCATTGGAAGTAAGTTGAGTCGTGACCTATGTTGAGTCGGGTGGTATGCATATGTTGTTGAGTCGTATGTCGTACACATTTTGTGGCATTTTTAAGTCGTAAGTGTTGTACTGTTTGTATTTTTCCTAAGTGATGAGTCGTATGGACTGTGAAGTGATGAGTCGTTCACGAGACATGTTGAGCCGCTGTATTGTATGAATGGTAGTGAATCTGTTGAGTCGTGAGTCATTGAGCCGGCATGGTGTTGTAAATGTTAAACCGTGTACATTGAGTCGCCGCCGACTTATAGTGAGTCGTAAGTCGTGTGCGACTTAAGGGTCAGGGTCAAAACTCTATAAATAGGGGGGTGCGTTGTACATTGTGGTAGTTGATTTTGGAATTAAAATTTCTTGTTGATTGCTTTGTGCTTTCTTCTCTAATTGGTAGTTGAGTGTAATCTCCTATCTCCACCTACGTCATTCGAGTGCGCTCGAATCTTCGTTTGTGAAGCCGATTCACGGAATCAAGTGCGCTTGATCAACGTCGAAGAATCGTAGATCTTTGTTTCTCGGTATCGTGCGCGATCAACGAGACGAAGATAGCAAGAATCTGGCATCTTTGGATCAACGGATTTGGGCATTGCAGTATTTTCAAATCATCGATTGCTACATTTCATCAGTTGAAGTTTGTTTTGATTAATCCGCTGCGTCATTATTGGTATCAGAGCCATACTTAGCCAATCATAGCTAAGTTGATTCTTGGAGCCAAGTATTTGAAGTTGTGTTCATTGTGTTCTTATTGAAGTTGCAACAATTTTGGAATATTTGATCCATAGCCTTGTGGATCAAAGGGTGCAAAGGAGTTTGAATTTGTGGGAGATTTTTGCGCGCCAAGTGTTTGAAGTATTGAGGCCGATCTAAGTTGTAGCCGAGTCAAGGAGTTAAGCCGTATAGAGCAAGCCGAGACAAGTGTTGAGGCCGTGATTTGTTTACTAGTGTTGAAGCTTGTGTTCGACTTGTTGAAGTCTTATTGGAACTTAAAGATTTTTGAAGTGACTTATTGCTGTTTTGTGAAGTGTTGTGTTGATTCAATCATGCCGCCAAGGAGAGCTAATCGCCATCAAAATGTTGAAGCATTATATAGACGAGAAGAGGCCGATCAAATGGAACAACGTATGCATGAGAAGATTGATGAAGGCATTGGTAGGTTGGAGAAGATTATGATTGATATGAATCTAAGTAGAAGAAGAAATTCACCTGAATCCATTCGTGGAGGAAGTAGAGTTTCACATCATTCAGATCGGGAGAGGAGAGAGAGTCAGGATCAACGTAGTGTTGATAATCGAAGTAGGAGGAATGAAGATGGTCGTGATCAAAGAGATATGGGTAGTAGGAGCGGTGGTAGAGATGTTGGAGGGCGTGAAAGACAACGATATGCATCAGACTTTGATGAGGAATTTGACGGTGAGAGGGGAAGTATTCGTTTAAGAGACCGAGATCAGTGACAACGTCAGTATCGGGTTATTGATGATGATCAACGTTGGGAATCGGGAATGAAGATGGAGATTCCGGAGTCTAAAGGAGGAATGGTAGCTGAAGAATTTCTTGATTGGGTGTCAAATGTTGAAGAGATCTTTGATTTTAAGGAGGTTCCTGAGCATAGAAAGTAAAGTTGGTTGCTACTAGGTTGAGGGGAGAGCTTTGGCGTGGTGGCAACAAACTAAACTTACCAGGGAGAGAATGGGGAAGTCAAAGATAGAAACGTGGAATAAGATGAAGAAGTTGATGAGATCTACTTTCTTACCTTATAACTATCAATCACTTATGTACCAGAGATTGCAGAATCTGAGGCAAGGGACGAAGTCTGTTAATGATTATGCTGACGAATTTTACCAACTCATTGCCAGGAATGATATTATGGAAACGGAAGAACAGCTAACTGCTCGATTCATTGGGGGATTGAGAATGCAGATCCAGGATATGGTTAATATGTTTGATCCTAGATCAGTGGCAGAGGCACATCAGAAAGCGTTGGCTTGGGAGAAGCAAGGAAGACGTGGAGGTGGTGTGTTTACTAATTCCAATAATCAAGCGAGGGGTGTTAGTGGAAGTTCTAATGTTCCTAAACCTGTCAATAAGCCAGTGGTGAAGGAGGCTGAGAAGGCGAAGGTTAACAGTGTTTTCAAATGTTATAATTGTCAGGAGTTGGGTCACAAAAGCAATGAATGTCCGAAGCCGAAGAAGAGAGCAATGGTTGCTGAGATTGAGGATGATGATGAGAAGGCAGAATGTTTAAATACACCTTATGTTGAGGAGGAAGAAGAATTGTCTGGAGATGAAGGTTGTAATCTTATGATGAGGAGGTCATGTCTTACACCAAAGCAAGAGGAGGATTGTAGTTGGTTGAGAAGCAATATTTTTCAGTCGACATGCACTATTCTAGGGAAAGTTTGCAAGTTCGTTATTGATGCTGGAAGCTGTGACAACATTATTTCTACAGAAGCAGTAAGAAAGTTGAACTTGAAAACTGAGAAGCATCCTAAACCGTACAAGCTAGCATGGTTAAGGAAAGGTGGTGAAGTGAAGGTGTGTCGAAGAGCTTGTGTGAATTTTTCTATTGGAAAGAAGTACAAAGATGAAATTTGGTGTGACGTTGTAGACATGGACGTATGTCATCTGTTGTTGGGCAGACCATGGCAGTTTGATAGAGCAGTGCAACATGATGGTCGTGCTAATAGCTATAGTTTCATGTTCGAGGGTACTAAAATCACTTTGGTTCCCAAGAAGCAACAACAGAAGGAGAGCAAGCTAGAGGAGATTGAGGAATTGAAAACTCTGTTGACTTTGAAGGAGTTTGTTAAAGAAGTTGAAGAGGAGCCTGAAGTCTATTTGTTGATTGGGCGAGAGAGTAGAGAAGAGGTTGAAATTCCAGAAGAAGCAAAGCCAGTTTTGAAAGAGTTTGAAGATGTATTTCCAGAGGAGTTGCCTAAGGAGTTACCGCCACTTAGAGACATTCAACATCAAATTGATCTTGTTCCGGGAGCAGTTTTACCACATCGACCACATTACCGAATGAGTCCGAAGGAACATGAAGAGTTACGAAGGCAAGTGGAAGAGTTGTTAGAACAGGGAGGTGTTCAGGAAAGCTTGAGTCCTTGTGCTGTACCAGCTTTGTTGGTGCCGAAGAAGGATGGAACATGGAGAATGTGTACAGATAGTAGAGCTCTGAACAAGATTACTGTTCGCTACAGATTTCCTATGCCGAGGTTGGATGACTTGCTGGATCAGTTGAGTGAAGCAACTATATTTTCGAATATTGATTTGAAGAGTGGTTATCACCAAATTCGAATTAGACCGGGAGATGAATGGAAGACCGCATTCAAGACAAGGGAAGGTTTATATGAATGGCTGGTTATGCCGTTTGGTTTATCAAATGCACCTAGTACATTTATGCGGGTGATGAATCAAATCTTTAGACCATTCATTGGGAAGTTCGTGGTGGTTTATTTCGATGATATTCTGATTTATAGTGCAAGCACAGAGGAGCATGTAGAGCATTTGAGAAAGGTGTTAATTATTCTTCGTGAGGAACAATTTTATGCAGCTACGAAGAAATGTGTGTTCATGACGAGAAGCGTATTATTTTTGGGATATGTTGTTTCAGGAGAAGGTATTCAAGTTGACCAGAGTAAAGTTGAAGCTATTAGAAGTTGGCCACAGCCGAGAACTATCACTGAAGTTAGAAGTTTTCATGGATTGGCATCATTCTACCGAAGGTTCATTCCACATTTCAGTAGCGTGATGGCACCAGTTACTGATTGCATGAAAGGAAAACAGTTTGTATGGTCAGAGGAAGCGGGAGTTGCTTTTGAACGAATCAAAGAACTATTGACGACAGCACCAATTCTTGTTTTACCGAATTTTCAGTTGTTGTTTGAATTGCATACTGATGCTTCGAAAGTTGGTATTGGAGGAGTTCTGATTCAGAATGGGAAGCCAGTTTCTTATTTCAGTGAGAAGTTGTCAGGGGCAAAGATGAGATACAGTACATATGACGTTGAATTCTATGCTGTTGTGCAAACGATTAAACATTGGAGACATTATCTATTTCAGAAGGAGTTTGTTCTGTACATTGATCATGAGGCGTTGAAGCATTTGCAGGGGCAGGACAAGATTTCAGCGAGACATGCGTCATGGATCGCATATTTACAGCAGTTTACCTTTGTTGTTAAGCACAAATCTGGGGTGACGAATCGGGTAGCTGATGCTTTGAGTAGGAGGAGTCATTTATTAACGACAATGAAGGTTGAAGTGATGGGGTTTGAATTACTGCCAGAGATGATTGAAGAAGATCCTTACTTTGTGAAATATGTTGAAAAAGTGAAGGATGGAAGTACCGATGAATTTATGTTGGTTGATGGATTCTTGTTTAAAGGAAATCAGTTATGTATTCCAGAGGGCAGCTTGAGAATGAAAATTATCAAGGAGTTGCATGAAGAAGGGCATGTGGGCCGTGATCGTACTTTGCAATTGATTTCACAGTCCTACTTTTGGCCATCGATGAGGAAAGAAGTGGGAAGGTTTGTGGAGCGATGTCATATTTGCCAAGTTTCGAAAGGAACCGCGACCAATGCTGGGTTGTATATGCCGTTGCCTGTACCGGCTAGACCATGGGTTGATGTGAGTATGGACTTTGTATTGGGATTGCCGAGAACACAGCGTGGTAATGATTCTATATATGTAGTGGTTGACAGATTTTCTAAAATGGCACATTTTATTGCTTGCAAGAAGACGGCGGATGCTGTTCGTGTTGCTCAGTTATTTTTCAAGGAGATCTATCGACTTCATGGACTTCCAGAATCTATTGTGTCAGATAGGGATACTCGTTTTCTGAGTCACTTTTGGTTAAGTTTGTGGAAGATGGTGGGAACAAAGCTGAAGTTTAGTAGCGCTTATCATCCGCAAACTGATGGACAGACAGAAGTTGTAAACAGGTCATTGGGAAATTTGTTACGATGTCTTGTACAGGATAATTTGAGAAGTTGGGACATGAAGTTATGCCAAGCAGAATTTGCTCATAATCATGCCAAGAATCGCAGTACGGGTTTCAGTCCATTCCAGATTGTATATTCAAATTTACCAAGGGGGCCATTGGATTTAGCAGTAGTACCACAACCGAAGGTGACAGTTAAACGAGCTGCTGATTTTGTTGGTGAGCTGACTGAATGTCATAAAATCGTTCAGGAACGATTGGAGGAAGCGAATGAGAAGTATAAGAAATCTACAGATTTGAAACGACGAAATGTTGAATTTAACAAAGGCGATTTGGTGTATGCTGTGTTGACGAAGGATCATTTTCCAGTGGGCACTTATAATAAGCTGAAAGCTAGAAAAATTGGTCCAGTTGAAGTTTTGAAGAAAATCAATGAGAATGCTTATCAATTAAAGTTACCAGATGATGTTTATACTTCTGATGTTTTTAACGTCAAATATTTAATTCCATATCATGGAGATGAGATTGATGTGGAGGAATTTACAAATTCGAGGTCGAATTTTTCTCAACCAGGGGAGAATGATGCAGTCATGAGTCGTATACGACTCAAGTTGTTACGAGATAAGGAGCAGCGCTTAAAGTTGAGTGGAAGGATTGGGTCGTCCACGACTCAACATGGAGGAGTTGAACCATACACGACTCAACTGGAGACCAGAGGGGACACGGAGAAAGAGACGCGAGTTAAAGAAAGAGATTTGAGTCGTATCCGAGTTAACAAGAAAGAAGAGAAGGAGTTACGACTTAGCAGAAGTTTGAGGTGTGCGAGTGTGATGAGTCGTACACGACTCAACGACTCATCCATAAGTCGTGTACGAGTTAACAAGAGCAGAGAAGTGGAAGTAGATGAGTCGTTCGG
The DNA here is from genome assembly GCA_030765085.1 of Allium cepa. Lineage (NCBI taxonomy): Eukaryota > Viridiplantae > Streptophyta > Magnoliopsida > Asparagales > Amaryllidaceae > Allium > Allium cepa. The sequence goes on along the minus strand of CM060928.1, from coordinate 651,339,236 downwards.
AGTTGACTCGGTTGAAGGGATATGCCACAAGTAAGCTTGGGAGCTTGAGTCATTGGAAGTAAGTTGAGTCGTGACCTATGTTGAGTCGGGTGGTATGCATATGTTGTTGAGTCGTATGTCGTACACATTTTGTGGCATTTTTAAGTCGTAAGTGTTGTACTGTTTGTATTTTTCCTAAGTGATGAGTCGTATGGACTGTGAAGTGATGAGTCGTTCACGAGACATGTTGAGCCGCTGTATTGTATGAATGGTAGTGAATCTGTTGAGTCGTGAGTCATTGAGCCGGCATGGTGTTGTAAATGTTAAACCGTGTACATTGAGTCGCCGCCGACTTATAGTGAGTCGTAAGTCGTGTGCGACTTAAGGGTCAGGGTCAAAACTCTATAAATAGGGGGGTGCGTTGTACATTGTGGTAGTTGATTTTGGAATTAAAATTTCTTGTTGATTGCTTTGTGCTTTCTTCTCTAATTGGTAGTTGAGTGTAATCTCCTATCTCCACCTACGTCATTCGAGTGCGCTCGAATCTTCGTTTGTGAAGCCGATTCACGGAATCAAGTGCGCTTGATCAACGTCGAAGAATCGTAGATCTTTGTTTCTCAGTATCGTGCGCGATCAACGAGACGAAGATAGCAAGAATCTGGCATCTTTGGATCAACGGATTTGGGCATTGCAGTATTTTCAAATCATCGATTGCTACATTTCATTAGTTGAAGTTTGTTTTGATTAATCCGCTGCGTCATTATTGGTATCAGAGCCATACTTAGCCAATCATAGCTAAGTTGATTCTTGGAGCCAAGTATTTGAAGTTGTGTTCATTGTGTTCTTATTGAAGTTGCAACAATTTTGGAATATTTGATCCATAGCCTTGTGGATCAAAGGGTGCAAAGGAGTTTGAATTTGTGGGAGATTTTTGCGCGCCAAGTGTTTGAAGTATTGAGGCCGATCTAAGTTGTAGCCGAGTCAAGGAGTTAAGCCGTATAGAGCAAGCCGAGACAAGTGTTGAGGCCGTGATTTGTTTACTAGTGTTGAAGCTTGTGTTCGACTTGTTGAAGTCTTATTGGAACTTAAAGATTTTTGAAGTGACTTATTGCTGTTTTGTGAAGTGTTGTGTTGATTCAATCATGCCGCCAAGGAGAGCTAATCGCCATCAAAATGTTGAAGCATTATATAGACGAGAAGAGGCCGATCAAATGGAACAATGTATGCATGAGAAGATTGATGAAGGCATTGGTAGGTTGGAGAAGATTATGATTGATATGAATCTAAGTAGAAGAAGAAATTCACCTGAATCCATTCGTGGAGGAAGTAGAGTTTCACATCATTCAGATCGGGAGAGGAGAGAGAGTCAGGATCAACGTAGTGTTGATAATCGAAGTAGGAGGAATGAAGATGGTCGTGATCAAAGAGATATGGGTAGTAGGAGCGGTGGTAGAGATGTTGGAGGGCGTGAAAGACAACGATATGCATCAGACTTTGATGAGGAATTTGACGGTGAGAGGGGAAGTATTCGTTTAAGAGACCGAGATCAGTGACAACGTCAGTATCGGGTTATTGATGATGATCAACGTTGGGAATCGGGAATGAAGATGGAGATTCCGGAGTCTAAAGGAGGAATGGTAGCTGAAGAATTTCTTGATTGGGTGTCAAATGTTGAAGAGATCTTTGATTTTAAGGAGGTTCCTGAGCATAGGAAAGTAAAGTTGGTTGCTACTAGGTTGAGGGGGAGAGCTTTGGCGTGGTGGCAACAAACTAAACTTACCAGGGAGAGAATGGGGAAGTCAAAGATAGAAACGTGGAATAAGATGAAGAAGTTGATGAGATCTACTTTCTTACCTTATAACTATCAATCACTTATGTACCAGAGATTGCAGAATCTGAGGCAAGGGACGAAGTCTGTTAATGATTATGCTGACGAATTTTACCAACTCATTGCCAGGAATGATATTATGGAAACGGAAGAACAGCTAACTGCTCGATTCATTGGGGGATTGAGAATGCAGATCCAGGATATGGTTAATATGTTTGATCCTAGATCAGTGGCAGAGGCACATCAGAAAGCGTTGGCTTGGGAGAAGCAAGGAAGGCGTGGAGGTGGTGTGTTTACTAATTCCAATAATCAAGCGAGGGGTGTTAGTGGAAGTTCTAATGTTCCTAAACCTGTCAATAAGCCAGTGGTGAAGGAGGTTGAGAAGGCGAAGGTTAACAGTGTTTTCAAATGTTATAATTGTCAGGAGTTGGGTCACAAAAGCAATGAATGTCCGAAGCCGAAGAAGAGAGCAATGGTTGCTGAGATTGAGGATGATGATGAGAAGGCAGAATGTTTAAATACACCTTATGTTGAGGAGGAAGAAGAATTGTCTGGAGATGAAGGTTGTAATCTTATGATGAGGAGGTCATGTCTTACACCAAAGCAAGAGGAGGATTGTAGTTGGTTGAGAAGCAATATTTTTCAGTCGACATGCACTATTCTAGGGAAAGTTTGCAAGTTCGTTATTGATGCTGGAAGCTGTGACAACATTATTTCTACAGAAGCAGTAAGAAAGTTGAACTTGAAAACTGAGAAGCATCCTAAACCGTACAAGCTAGCATGGTTAAGGAAAGGTGGTGAAGTGAAGGTGTGTCGAAGAGCTTGTGTGAATTTTTCTATTGGAAAGAAGTACAAAGATGAAATTTGGTGTGACGTTGTAGACATGGACGTATGTCATCTGTTGTTGGGCAGACCATGGCAGTTTGATAGAGCTGTGCAACATGATGGTCGTGCTAATAGCTATAGTTTCATGTTCGAGGGTACTAAAATCACTTTGGTTCCCAAGAAGCAACAACAGAAGGAGAGCAAGCTAGAGGAGATTGAGGAATTGAAAACTCTGTTGACTTTGAAGGAGTTTGTTAAAGAAGTTGAAGAGGAGCCTGAAGTCTATTTGTTGATTGGGCGAGAGAGTAGAGAAGAGGTTGAAATTCCAGAAGAAGCAAAGCCAGTTTTGAAAGAGTTTGAAGATGTATTTCCAGAGGAGTTGCCTAAGGAGTTACCGCCACTTAGAGACATTCAACATCAAATTGATCTTGTTCCGGGAGCAGTTTTACCACATCGACCACATTACCGAATGAGTCCGAAGGAACATGAAGAGTTACGAAGGCAAGTGGAAGAGTTGTTAGAACAGGGAGGTGTTCAGGAAAGCTTGAGTCCTTGTGCTGTACCAGCTTTGTTGGTGCCGAAGAAGGATGGAACATGGAGAATGTGTACAGATAGTAGAGCTCTGAACAAGATTACCGTTCGCTACAGATTTCCTATGCCGAGGTTGGATGACTTGCTGGATCAGTTGAGTGAAGCAACTATATTTTCGAATATTGATTTGAAGAGTGGTTATCACCAAATTCGAATTAGACCGGGAGATGAATGGAAGACCGCATTCAAGACAAGGGAAGGTTTATATGAATGGCTGGTTATGCCGTTTGGTTTATCAAATGCACCTAGTACATTTATGCGGGTGATGAATCAAATCTTTAGACCATTCATTGGGAAGTTCGTGGTGGTTTATTTCGATGATATTCTGATTTATAGTGCAAGCACAGAGGAGCATGTAGAGCATTTGAGAAAGGTGTTAATTATTCTTCGTGAGGAACAATTTTATGCAGCTACGAAGAAATGTGTGTTCATGACGAGAAGCGTATTATTTTTGGGATATGTTGTTTCAGGAGAAGGTATTCAAGTTGACCAGAGTAAAGTTGAAGCTATTAGAAGTTGGCCACAGCCGAGAACTATCACTGAAGTTAGAAGTTTTCATGGATTGGCATCATTCTACCGAAGGTTCATTCCACATTTCAGTAGCGTGATGGCACCAGTTACTGATTGCATGAAAGGAAAACAGTTTATATGGTCAGAGGAAGCGGGAGTTGCTTTTGAACGAATCAAAGAACTATTGACGACAGCACCAATTCTTGTTTTACCGAATTTTCAGTTGTTGTTTGAATTGCATACTGATGCTTCGAAAGTTGGTATTGGAGGAGTTCTGATTCAGAATGGGAAGCCAGTTTCTTATTTCAGTGAGAAGTTGTCAGGGGCAAAGATGAGATACAGTACATATGACGTTGAATTCTATGCTGTTGTGCAAACGATTAAACATTGGGCATTGCAGTATTTTTGGATCATCGATTGCTACATTTCATCAGTTGAAGTTTGTTTCGATTAATCCGCTGCGTCAATACTCCTTTCCCTTCCTTTGTGCAAACCCCTTAGCCACTAGTCTAGCTTTGTATCTTCCATCGTCCTTCACCTTTTATATCCATTTGCACCCGATAGCACGATTTTCTTTAGGAAGTGGAACCAAATTCCATGTTTGATTCTTCAACAACGATTGCATCTCTTCCTCTGTGGCACAAATCCATTTCGAGCTATCACTTGACTTCATGACATCATCAAGGTCCATCAGCTCATCTTGGACTACATGAAGAGCATAGTCCAAATTATCACTAAAGCTAAGATAGTTCCAATCACCATATCTTTTGGATCGTCTTATAGTACAACGATCAACCCGAGTAGCAATACCATCACCCAAACTTCCTTCGGCTCCACCTTGAACCGAATCTTCTCTAGAATCATGTACATCACCAACACTACTAGAGGCATACTGTGGACTATGTGATGTAACATCAACCGCTACTTCCTCACAAGCATCTCCAACTACTCTACTCTCTCTACTCCTTGGACAGAATGTGAAAATAATTTCCTTTTCATTTGATTCACCATGAGCCAAATCCGGAACATCCGATGAGCTCACATTCTCCTTGAACATCGACGACTCATCAAAAGTAACATGACGAGAATTTATAACCTTCTTCGTTTTCGGATTCCAAATCCGATAGCCTTTTACTATGTCCGTATAGCCAAGCAAAATCCCCTTGAAAGCTCTAGGTTCAAACTTATCATTTCCCGGATCATGCACATAAGCAGGACTGCCAAACACACGAAGATAACTCAAGTTAATGCTCTTTCCCTTCCACACTTCCCTTCGGAATTTTGTTACCAATGGCTGAACACGGAATTCGATTAATAAACCATGCCAAACACACGGGGTTCCTTGATTTAGAACGCCCCCGGTTCTCCTTCCATCACCTAACTCCTTCATTTGATCCTGCAACTTCTCGTTAAGAAGACCCATCTTGACATCATCAAGAGTCAATGTATCCCGGCTATAGATCAAACTATTTGAGAAACCCGTATAGCGATCTGGCAACGAACATAGCAATATCATTGCCTTTTTCTCTTCCTTAATCTTCAAATCTACCGCCTTCATCTTCATTAGCAAATCATCAAAAAAAATTAAGTGCGCCTTCAGCGAAGTACCTTCCTTCATCTTATAGGTGAAGGATGTTCGTAATAAAATCAAACGATTTATCAGTGACTTCTTCATATACAATTCCTCCAACTTGTCCCAAATACCCTTAGCTGTCATCTCACCACTAATTTCAGAGATTACATTCTCTCCCATAGCAAGTTGAAGTGTAGTGAATGCCCACTCTTCTATCTCCTCTCTCTCAACATCTGAGATGTCCACCGGCAATAAATGTGTGTCAAACACTACCCGATGCATCTGATTCCTCCTTAGAACCGCTTTCATCTTCCATTGCCATTTTTCAACATCGTTATCGCCATTCCACTTGTCTATTACCAATTGTGGTCCTGAAGCTATGTACGAGCCACGTACATAAGGAGCTACACCATTTGGATTACCCATTGAGGAACTACTAGAGTTACTACTTGATTCAGGCATTTCTACAACCACCTATCAACACCAATCCTTTGATACCAAATGTTGGTGTGAGATTCCAATACGAGACCACTCAAGTCGAAACCCCACAAGCACAGCGGAAGACAGGATCGTGGTAAGAAGTGTAAAAATAACCAATCAACGACTCAATTTCGATCTCAAGCAATCCAAAAGCAGTCACAATTCTAAACAAGCAACATAGAAATCAAAGAAATAACGAAAAATAAATCACACAAAGATTTATAGTGGTTCCACTAACGTTGTGTTAGTCTACATCTACTTTAAGATAGATTTTATTAATATTCATGAGAAGAGTACAGGATATTAAATACAATGATCAAAATTCTATTTAGAATTGATTTGTGGAGAAGAGAATTGAAGAAAAATAGGTTTTGATAAACCCTAATTTGATGGAGGCTAATCTCTTGTGGTTGCTTGCACACTGATCCAGATCTGAAACCTGAGGCTAGCTTATATAGGAGTAGAAACCCTAGGCAATGTTTCAAAATTGCCCCTGCAGATATCACAAATTTTCACGCAAGTCCATATGTGAAAAAACAGATGGAAGTTGTTTCAGACGTCTGGCCAAAAGGCCAGACGTCTGGCTTAAGTCACTGAAACGACTTTGCTTCAGCTCAGACGTCTGACCCATTTGGTCAGACGTCTGATAGAATGCTCTGGAAGCATTTTTGCCCCAACTCAGACGTCTGAACCTTTTGGTCAGACGTCTGAGAGAATGCTCTGCCCCAACTCAGCCCACTTCGCCTTTTCTCTCAAAACTTACACCTCCAAAGTCCGATTTACGAACCGTTTTCTCCGTTACGAAGCTACTTCCAACCTTTACAAATCCCCATATAGCGTCGCCAAAATTTAACAGTAACAACAACAATAATATGAAATTCATAGATTTTAGTCAAACCAAATGTACAATCGCTCATTGCAAATATGCGAATATCAACGTTCTCAAATTATTTTCTTCAATTTCTTTTGTCAAATATTTATGTGATCTAAATGACTTAATTTTATTTTCATACCTCAATTTTATATCTTCAGACCTTTTTTCAAATTCAATCTTTTTATTCACCATAAAAGAATAAATTTTTAGCATATTCAAACTCCAACAGATAGCTAAATTTAATATTCAATGAAATTGCTATATTTTTTTAAAATAAAATATCCAAATAACAAGATAGTTAATATTATGACGAAAACATTTCTTAAAATTGTTTTGGAGAAAATATTATTATTATAATAACAACGTGATTACAAACATTTGACACTCTGATATTGCCTTAATCCCTATGCTTTCAGTTTTCACTACCAAGTTTGAGCTTTACCAAATGTACAATCATTTGATACCGAGCATACTAGCGAAAATCACATATTTGTATTTAGATCTTACAAAGTCTCCAAATTAAATTTTTTGTTTGCAACTAACGATCAAACAAAAATTATGCATATAAATTTTAGATTTTGGAAAACACTATTTTTCAGAACACGGTCTATAACTTAGACATAAAAGAGAAACCGTATAGATTGAAGTGACATAAGATGTTTTCTCTGTTTCTTATTTCTAGCTCTCTCGTTGATTCACTATTTAAGTATATTATTATGTATAATAGTAACCAAAGGTCAAAATTATTGTGCATAATAGCAAACCAATATTCATATTTCTTTCAAGTTTTGGGTTGATTATAATGACTGGAATGCAGTTGTTAACAGTAAACTAATTACGATCGTTGGAGTCCACTACGATCACTTTATTCAAAGTCATATTCAACTTCACTAAAAAAAGCTATATATGGAAATTTAGCTTAGGTTATTGAAATTGAGATGAGATGTTTCTGAATATATATATATATATATATATATATATATATAATGATAATAAAGCATGGGCATAACTAAGCTAACTATGGTTAGCTCTTTGCTCTAATTAATCTCCATGCTATAAATTATGGACACTTCATAATCCTCTTGGGACTCTAATATTGATTGCTTTTATGTAATATGATTAGAAAGGAGGAACTAAACAATGTTTTCCAAGTATACTCACTAACAAATATGGTATTTGTTTATTATGATTTTTATAACATATGACCCATTCCGTAAAGGACAAACTTGTTTGGGTTGTTTCACTTATTTTAGCGAGTGCGGTACCAAGTAAAGCATGGATCTGTGTGTGTGTGTGTGTAACATAACTTATATATAAGTGTTCACTTAATTTTTCTAGATCAACACTTATTAGTTGTTTTCCGGTTAACAAGCGATTGGGTATTTTCTGGTGGTATGTTCATGATGCCTCATTGATACTCATTGTTCTTTTTTGTTATATTGCAATCAAATATTCTGTCTTCGGTAGATACTGTCGATTCACTTAGATGTGTGTGTAATAACATAACTTGTAAGTGTTCACTTAATTTGTCTAGATTATCACTCCTTAGTTGTTTGCAAGTTAACTAGTGATCTAGTACTGTCTCGTGATATATTCATGATGCCTTCTTGATACTCATTATTCTTTTTTGTTACATTGCTGGCATTTTTCTTTTTGGTCTTCGGTAGATCCGGCCAGTTCACTTAGATATATATGGGTGTTCACATTCATGGCCGCCTAGATTTTACTTTGCTAGCAGTTATGAGTTGCGGATTTTGAGGAAATAGAGTTACTCTTGTAAGTTGACATTTTTTTGTGTTAATGCAGTGGTAGCAATGAATAAGGAATAAAGAAATTTCTATATAATAAATTTTTCTCTCTTTGAAGCCGTATCTCAGTGATTAATTGTGTATCTGTTTCCGAATATGGGTTTGTTGGGTGAATGGACTATAGAAGTGAAAGAATATCATATATAAATACGAGCGTTACGACACACGCTTCAAGTGTGAGTTGTTTTTCTACAAATTGTATATGATTCAAACTTATCCAAAAAAGCACAAATGTTTAATCATATTTCGTGTTGAAATCATGTGTAGTTTGTTTGAATTTTTATTTCTAAGTTCCGATATCTATATTTTCCTTTTTTTTTTGTAGTTTGAATTTTATTTTTACTATCAATTAATAAAGAAAGAATTTGTAAGGAAAGTTTATTTCTTAGATCATATTTTAAAGTGGTTAAGATGTCATAATATATGTAGAGAGCGTTTTGAATTTGTAAAAATAACATTATCTATTAGATTTTTTTAGTGGTATTAACGTTTGTTAATATTTATTTCATACTGAAATCAAAAAAGTGTGACACTAAATATATTAAAACTATTATTAAAGATAAGAAGAAACAAAAGAGATCAATAATATTCCTCGAAAGCAAATAATGCTTCAACCAGATACAAATTTTGTAGTCCCACATTGCCTGCCAAAGAGGCTAGTAGTCAATAACACCTATAAAATGAAGGAGATTGTGATTAGAAAACTCATATCTTTCTCGGCCTTTTGGCTAAGATCAAGTATGGCATCTGTTCTTATTAGTTTAATATCTAATATGCGGTCCAATGGACCACGACAATATTAAATTAATTTTTTGGAGGGGACGAACCTAATAAATAGCTTGCTATTTGAGCTCTTATGAGTCTCCCTTGCGTTGCGCTATGGCATGGGTAGGCTTACCCCCCATCAATTCGTTAATTCAAATTTTAAACATTCATGCTCATAGTCCACTGCAGTGTTTGGTCGGTTATGGACCACATCGGTTTAATTTTTAATTTAGCCTTTTAGCTCATCGACCTTTGCTCTCTAAGCCCTGGTCCCTGATACACGTAGGGTGGAACCAGCAATGCAGTAAGGCTTGACCTATTTAATACTTTAGAGCACAATCGAGGTGGTGACTAGGTGCATTTTCCTAGTTAAGTCTCATATCCTTCACCCTCTTAGAGGAGGAGCATAATCTCCCTTATTTTCTTCTTATTGATCTATTATCGAATTATCCTACAAATTTTAATATTCATGTTTCCTTCAAGTTTTAGGTTTTAATAATCAAGAGTGTACTTGTTAACAGTAAGTGAGCCCACTATGATCACTTTGTATTCAATGTCATGTTCAACTTCATTAAAGAGAGGTTGTGTGTGTGCCGGGCGCACGCACGTGCTGCGTGTGTGCATGTGCGTGCGCGTGCTTGTGCTGCGTGCACATGCGTGCGTGTTTAGATCAGGCTATTCAGATTGAGATATTTTTGAAAAAGATATGCAATGATAATAAATCATGGGCATAACTAAGCTAATTATGGTGGGTTCTTTGCTCTAAAAAGTCTCCAAGTTATAATTTATGGTTGCTCCGAAATCTTCTTAACACTCTAATATTGTGTGCTTTTGAATAATATAGTTGGAAAGCAGGAACTGAATACCCACTAACAAATATGGTATCTATTTTTTTTATTGACTTTAAAACAAAACCATGGAAGCATATAACCCATTGCATAATGGGAAAACTTGTTTGGGTTCGTTTTCACTTATTTTAGCGAGTGCGATAAATTTCCAAGTAGAGCGTGGATATATATGTATGCATGCATGTATGTATAAATATATGTGTGTGTTTGTGTGTATAATAATATAACTTGTAACTGTTCACTTAATTTGTCTAGATTACCACTTAGGTGTCTATAGGTTAACAAATGATCGAGTACTACCTAGTGGTATGTTCATGATGCCCCTGATCCTCATTGTTCTTTTTTGTCATATTGTAGGAAAATATTCTTTGCCTTCGGTAAATCCGGTCGATTCACTTAGATATGGTTCGGTGTTTATATTTCTGCCCACCTTTCTTTCAATACTCTCATCCTTACACGACCACCTTTCTTCACTCTCAAAACTCCACCTTGAGTCTTATAAGTGCAATCACAGCGATTCAACCGACCGAAAGAAATAAGATTATGCGAATAGGTGGGTACATGTCTCACTCCAGAGACTTCTCTACCCACACCATCATGCATACGAAACCGGACAGATCCAATACCACAAATCGGTAGCTCATCTCCGTTGGCTATCCTAATCATACCGACACTCTTCTCATAAGAAGAAAAACAATTCACATCTTTACAAATGTGAAAACTAGCTCCTGAATCCATCTTTCAAGGCTTATTTTCACTAACGAGGACATCACAAGAAGCATCACTATCGGTACCTTCAGCAGAACATGCATGTGCATCACTACTAGTATCACCATGCGTAGCCTTTTTCTGATCTCTTTTATAAGCATAACACTTGCTGCATATATGACTTTTCTTATTACAATAATGACAAGTGATAACACCTTTACCACTAGCGTCCTTCTTCCAAATTGTATCTTTCTTTGAGTCCCTTGCTACCATAGCCTGACTTTGAATTAATTTCATACCTGACCCTTTTCTTCTAAGCTCCTCATTCAAAAGACCGCTTCGAACAGTTTCCAGAGAGATAGTTTCATTAGCATTGTAATTACTCAACGAAACAACCAAAGTTTTCTAACTTTCTGAAAGCGAACTCATTAATAAAAGAACTTGTAACTCATCATCAAAATTGACTTTCATATTTTCCAATTGATTTATTACATCTTGAAATTCATTAAAATGCTCTACAACAAAATTCTCTTCATTTAATTTTAGTTGTACCAACTTTCAAACCAGAAAAGCCTTACTAGTAGCACTCTTTGACTCATACAAAGATAACAACTTGTTCCATGAAGCCTTCGTGGATTCACTACTAGCCACATGATGGAAAACTGAATCATCAAGATACTGACGAATCAAAACAATCATCTTCTTATCCATCGTTTTTCATTTTCCCTCATCTACATCAGAGGGCTTCCTTCCATCTTCAACAATCAGATCATGAAGATCACCGGGTATAGAACATTCTCCATTTTAGGCTTTCAAAAACCATAATTTTTCCCATCCAAAATAGCCATCTTCGAAAAAGAAAGCATATCCGTCATCAATAATTTTTCAAACCAAAATTACTCTAAGCTTTGCGATGATCTGTGCTCCGGTACCAAACTGTTATAGAAATAGTAGCGTTTTGCGGAAGCTTTTATCAACAGATCTTTGTCACCCAAATCACAAAGACATAACTTGGATTGAAAACAAGATGGAATTGAAATCAAAACACAATAACGCAAGATATTTCACCCAACCACCCACTTTATGGATTCACCAAAATTTTGTTTACAATTAATAGAACAAAGCTAATATAAACAAAATACTATTTGATCAATAATCAAATTGGAAAGGGAGCAATATTTATATGACTAAAATTGTTGGAGAAGAGAAAATTAGCAAATACATTTTCCACCACACTTTTACACCCTCTTCTAATCTCTATTTATATAATCAATTACTTAATGTCCACGTTAACATTAGATGGCAAAAAATAATCTGACTAGTCAATTAGAGAGAAAAATAAACATTCTCAAATATGTCTATTAATTACGGGAAACAAAATCTTCTCTTTCTTTCTTTTGCATACTTATTTTCCTCTATTTGTGATTTTGTATCACCAAAATTTAACAATATCGTTGCATGTTAATCACTCGTATCGATAACAAGTTTGATAGTTGATAATAGATTTGGTATTAAATTGAATTATATTGTACATACACATTGAGATGCATTTTAATTAATATATTACGTTGATATGTGCTCTAATCCAGATTATGTTTCATCAGAATATAAATTTTCAATAAAAAAGTCATCTTTCATCTATGAGTAAGTATACATAACAACTAATTTGTGGATCTCTATAATTAGACAGGCATGGTGAAGTCAAAATTTAGGTACGATGTTTTCTATTGAGGAAGAATCTATTAGTGAAATGTAAAAGAAGAACCGGACATGTTGATTTGCAATCACGTATTTTCTTTATTTCTTATATTTTTGGCCTCATTAGTTCACTGTGTAAATATATCTTTCGTGTCATTAGATATAATATTAATAGTTGAAGATCATAAGTTTTAGTCTTGCCAAATAAACAACCACTTGATACAAATGTCTCAATACTGGTGTTTTCAACTCATTTCCTATGATTTCTTTTCTCGATTATTCTATGATCAAAATACTTAAATCTATTTTACATGTCTCAATAGCAATCTTTAAACAGTTCTCAAGTTAAAAATTTATTCCCCAAAAAAAGATATTTTTATATATTATGTGTGTTTGAACTCCAAATAGTTAACTTCAAAATTCCATAAAAATGCTATTTTTGAAAACAGAATATCCAATCATAAAACAGTTAATATTATCACAACGGCATTTATTGAAAAGGAGGGAATGATAAGAATCACTACTGTAAAGTAGAGTTTAGAAATTTCAAGTAATGAAGAACATGCGTATAATAATCTATATATGTAAATCCGTATGTTTTAAACCGATATTTTTTTAGTGTTTAAATGATGAATTTTGAAACTGAATGCTCACATCATTTGTGACTTTCGCCTTAATGCAGCTTGGATTAATAGGGCTTATGGTCGCATCAGAAAGGGAAAAGATAGATATAGAAACAAGACCTCATAGCTTGAATGCTAGAGAAGGGACTACGATTGACTGCGGAATTGTACTCTTGAATGATGATGTAAAGATTTGGCGTTTTAAGTCATCACTGCGGAATTATACACTTGAATGATGAACCTCAATATCATTTGTTAACGTTATATTTCTGGGTTTTGCAAATTTTTCTCAAATCCACAATTGCTTCTTATGTGCAACGCACATACATGATCGTTTTAGGAAGAGAGATACGCCTTTTGTGTGTGTTTGTCTGTGTATAGGGTATGCATCTAGGTTTTCACGGTATCCTCATATTTGTGCATGACTCAACTTTATTTACCAATGAATGTTAGTGAATGTTGGAACGCAATTTTACAGTCATGATCTATATGATCTTTGTAGAAATATAGCTTATTTCGGTAAATTTAAACTCCTATCAAAATTAATTATGTAGCATATTATATATTAGAAATATTAATTGTTGTAGTTGATTTTAAAATATCAATTTTTGATGAGTTGGAGACGTAGAATAATCAATTTTTTTGCAAATATGATATTCATGGTATGTAGAACGCGCTTACAAAAATTGTGAAATTTTGACATTCATAAATTCTTGAAATTAAATTGGACATAAATCGGGGATAAAAAAACTGGAATACGGATCCCTCCTATTCGCGTGTGTGGGCGTGTGCATGCGCACACGATTTGGTTCGAGTACTGACATAAGATTTGAAGTGACCCCATTTTCGTCTAGAGAGGATTATGAAATAATTTATTCAACTAGAGAATTTGGAGAATGCACATATACAATCTTAGAATATGTTCTTGCACACTTTGGAATTACATTTACAAAAATCTTAAAGTAATGTACGTGTGTTTTAATAGTGTACATATGTATTTGTTTTTTAATGAGTTTCCTATGTAGTTTATTCTTGAAATAAGTTGTTCAAGGGACTTACTTTTATAATTTGCATTACTAGATGTTGGTATCTATGATCTCTCTTCAAAATCATCCTATTTGATGTGAGGCAAGGAGCAGTAATTGCATTAAATGAGTTTGTTCGACCAGTGTGCATTTTTGTACTAAATGATGTGAATGGTGAGTTCTAGAAAAACGAATAGTTCAACATAACTTTAGTTGCTTTCAACCTTATTCGCCATATCGACGGTTCTATATAGTTGTTTCCATACGACATCTGGATATACGAAACCAAACTGGAGCAATGATCAAAGGAGGGCAGCTCATGCACAATTTTTAACTTTTAGACATATTAGCGGGCATACATGCATAGATGAGCATGCGTGCTCCCGTTTATTATTGGAAGCTTATTTTTACTTACAATATGGACGATGATTTACTTTCGGTGATTCGATCCCCGAACCATAATCAAATTGGTGGCGTTAAGGGCACCAAGGGTGTGATAACCCTGATTTTCAAGCAGTAGATAATTGAATAAATATCTAATTTGACTTCTGAAAATATTGAACAAATAAATGTGATAATCTCCTTTATGATTATTTAATATTGATAAAATTAATTGTTTTCAAAACAATAATAATAATGTGTTATTTTATATATATATAAATAAATTTAAGTAAAATATCTGTTTACCAATTTGAATTTGTGTTTTGTTTAAATATTTATATTTAAGTTGAATTTAAATTAAATTTAATATTGGGTTTGGATTTGGATTAGAATATTGGAATTCAAAAGATAAACATATATTGTGAGTGAATTTTGAATAGGGATTTGAATTTAAATTTGAAATTCAAAATGATAAATATCTTAAAATGAAATTGGATTTAAATATATATATATATATCAGAATGTGATTATTTATTTATAAATTTAGTTTCAAAATTTTATTTTCCCAAAGTACATATAAATGCAAATAAAAGAGAAGTACAAATATAAATTTACACATATATATATATATATTAAAAATATAAATAAATAAACATAGTATAAGTAATATAAAGAATATATATTATATAATAACTATTTTCATGCTAAAAACAAGTAAAGTAACAAGTGTAAATCATTTTACTTAAGAAGTAAACAAGTGTAGAAAGAAATAAACATGTAAATACAAATGTTAGTTTGATTCTATTATAGAACTACAAGTGGCAACCTTAAGATTTTCATGGGAAAAAAAAAATTAATTAAAATAAAGAAACCAAAGTTCATTTTGTACAGCTCAAACCTGAAAAAAATGAAGAACAAACAACAAACCCTGTAAAAGCAATCTCCTCACTTTCCAACCTAAAATAAATATAAAAAAAGAAGACAAGAGACCAGATTTGCAATCTGTTTCAAGCAAATTCAAGTTCTACTTAAGTATTAAACAAGAATTCAATTGGAATCAGACCACAAACTAAAATCAAAATTCAATACAATAGGTCAGAGCCTCCAGGTCAAACAAGCTTTCTCTGTTTCGAAGGAAAACAGGTGAGTAAACTGCTCCCATTATTAATGTTTAAACCTGTCAACCATAATGCCTGTGATTTATCATTGAAATGACTTATGAAAACTTGTTTGCATGATGAAGATATGCCTGTATATAGATAGAAATATGGTTATTGAATAAGCATGCCAGAATATATGTTTGCAAATCTCTGTTCCTTGATGCAACCTTAAAAATTTGGTTTTTAAATCTTAATTTCTCGTTATACAGACAATACTAGGCAAGAATTTTAAAAGGGAAATTGTTCTGGACAATGCAATTTCATCTTAAAAGATAATTTCAAGAAGAAATATTGAGTAAAGAGGTAAAACAAGAAATAACAGTAAAGTTTGTTTTTTTTTTCAGAAAATTTTAATGTCTAAATTTCTTGTATTGAATATAAAATATGGTTTATGTCGAAAATTCATGAATTTTGATAACTATAACATAATTTTTAAATGTGTGGTTAGTGCGGCATTTAGTGATAATCAATTTTGGGTTTAACTTCGATCTCTGGCGATCTCGAAGTTCAGAAACGTCGGCATTAAGACAGGAGATAGATTGACGATCAACGAGGGTGGGAAAAATGGCTCAGGGTTTTTCCGATGGTCGTGGAGGCCGGTACGAGTCGATCTAGGGTTTTTAAATTGGTTTGTGTAGGGGTTGTTCGCATAACAAATGTAACATCGTCAGAGCGTCGAACCTGGTGGGTCGAAGGGGAAAATGAAGCTTAGGTTTCAGCAAGGCTATGGTCGAGGTGCTAGTGGTTCTAGTGGTCGGAATCAGGTGGCGAATCGATTTTCGTCAGGGGAATTTAGGTTCCGATGGTCTGGTTCCAGGTCAATTTCGATTACGAGCTTGCATTGGATTTTGGGTGGTTGAGATCGAGTGTGGGAATGGTGATTGACTTGTTGATGGTGGCCAGAAGGGCCGGAGCACTGACGATGGACGGTGCATGTGCACGAGTAAAATTTGTGCACCAGCATTCGGTTGGGGAAACGATGGATTTTGCCCCGAGATCGTTCTGGGTAAAATTGATAGATGGCTCGGGTTGTCTCGAGTGTGTTTGAGGGGTATGATTTTTAACAATTTTTAAATCTTAACAAGTTTTCTTTTAGAAACTGAAGCTCGGAAATACATCAGGTAATGGTAGAGCAAGTTGATGGAGTTTGTGCTTGGGAAAACAGTAAAGATGGTTTAGGTTGATTGTAAGTAGTTTGATTCCTTTAAAATTTAAACAAGGTTTCCAAATTTTAAAGATTTCCTTAATTAATAATAAGTGGTTTATACTTGTTTTGGTCAAATAACTTTAAAAATAATCATTTTTAAAACAATTAAGTTCAGATGATTATCTCAAGAGAATTAAGGTTTTAATGTCTTGAGATTAGTTAACTTAATTTAAGGAAATTAAGTATGAATAATTAGTTTATTAATTAGTTTAATTTATTATAAAAAAAATTAAAATTTAAGAAATTAATTAAGGGTAATTAATTTACGTGATTAATAAATGATTAAGGAAAAAACTAATTAATTTAAGGGTTAATTAATCTGTACTTAAAATCATTAATTAGATAATAATGAAGATTATTAATTAATGATTAGAATTTGACAAATTAAGTAATTAAGTGTAATTAAGAATTTATCAATTAAGTAATTAGAGATGAATTGATTCGTAATTAAGATTTAATTACTTTATAATTAATAATAATTAATTTGAACTTTAATTACTTAGAGAAGAAATTAAAAGATTGTTAAAAGTTAATGAAGATCATCTACTAAGAATTATGAAATGGTAAATTAATGTGATTAACTTAAGATAATTAATTGGATAATTAATTAAAGTTGATCATTTGTGGAATTGGTTAGGATAATTACTTAAGGGAAGTAATTAAGGATTAAATTACTTAGTGTAATCCATTTAGGATTGATTGATTAAGGAAACTAACAAAAGGTTAGTGGATTAATGAGTGTGATTAATAGGATAATTAATCAATGTAAGTGATTGTGGGATGATTAATTCGTGTAATTAATTACTTATTGTAAATAAAGAATAATTAATCAAAGGTTATTAAAGATTAATCAAATATTAGATTAAGGATAATTAACCCATGGATAATTACTTGATGAAAAGAACTGAAAGAATAATTACTTAGTGGAAGTAATTAAGTGCTAATCATTCAGAGTAATTAATTAAAGAAATTATTAATTAATTAAGAGGTGAATAAATTAAGAATGATTAATTACTGAATGCGAATAAACAAGGTTGATTTATGAATATGGTAAACTAATTATAGGCAAATTACTGAATGTAATTTGAAAGGATAATTAGGGATGATTAATTAAGGGATTGTAATTAATTAATTAATGATAAGAAAGCAAAATTAAAATGATTAAAGTAGTTAATTTGATTAAATTAGAAATGGGTGACTAATTGATCTTGCTTATGAATAATTGGTTGATGTTTCTGATATGAAATGTTTCTATAATATGATATGTTGGATGGACAGTGATAATGTGATTATCTATCAATTATAAAGTGCTGTGTAAAAAGGGTGACATCTTCTATTTTAAGTTAAAAGTATTTCACGTGAATAATCTGGGTTAACATGACCTTTGAATTCAAAGAGACCGAAGTCGGGTATTAGTTAATACCCGAAACCACTTCGGTTCTTTGAAATTGATATATGAAATCAATAGGCTGTAATAGAATGATTTAAGTGAATTGTACCATTTGATCTAAGTTTTGGTGCTTAGAAATTGATGTGTGAGATATGTGATGTCTATAACAACTTGTGAAGTTGTAAATTGATATAAGTTAGCTGGGTTTATATATGTTGTCTGCTTTTGAAGTTCATGTTAGATGGGTTTACTCACGCTGGTTTTCAGCCTGACCCGGGTGTTACTTTGATGTAATGCTCGGGTCAGACCAAGTATTACAGATTTTCAGGTAAGGACGTTCTGGAGCTCAGGAGGCGAGCTGGATGGCAGGAACGTATGTAGAGTTTCCACTATGATATTGTATATCTGAGACATGTTAAATTGTATCGATCCAATCTTGTATAAAATTGTTGTAACTCTGATATATCAATGTAATTGATAGATACAGTTTTCTTTGGTATAATTATTATTGATATTATATTTTATCCGCTGCGAATGTGAGATTGTGTGTTTCTTTTCTGTTCTTCTTCTATCTCTTTCTTCTTTTCTTTAACTATCTGGAATTTTCGGGATCTGAAATTCTGGGTCGTTACATTTGGTATCAGAGCAGAAGGTTAAGCGAGAACCTTGGCTCTGGTGGGATTACTTATTAAGAATAGGGTAAGTGGTACCCTAGAATGAGTTGAGTGTATATGTGTGTGTGT
This sequence comes from Allium cepa, assembly GCA_030765085.1. Lineage (NCBI taxonomy): Eukaryota > Viridiplantae > Streptophyta > Magnoliopsida > Asparagales > Amaryllidaceae > Allium > Allium cepa. Next base: position 651,320,220 of record CM060928.1, on the reverse strand, counting down.
GTGTGTGTGTATATATATATGAGGGAGCGTACTTGTTATTTTCTTATATAAAGGTTTTTAAATGATTTCAAAGTAAATGAATCTTATATAAGAAATAGATTATCTATTATATTAAGGAAATTGGTTGTTAAATTATTGGAATTAAATTAAGTGATAATAGAATACAACCAAAGTGAAATTGAAATTGAATAAAAATAAGTTTGAAATGAATTCAAACTAAAATTAAAATCTTGAATTTGGGAAAGAATTTCAGAATAAGATATTAATGAATTGGTTTCAAACCAAAGAAATAAATGGTTATTGTGTTTAATAATGGAATGATTGTTCTTCAATAAACAATAAAATATTTTAAGGAAGTAACCATTTAAAAAAAAGAGTAACTTGTAAGTTTGAAAAGATGTAAATTAAAGTAGGTTTCAAATTGTGTAGTTTTGAATTCTAAATTTAAACATTTGAATTGGTTTCAAAATGTTAAAGGAGATAATATTTTAAATATGATCTTATTTTAAAATAAGAGATGTTATTTAATATATTGAATGAAATGGTCCTATTTCAAACAAGAGTTGTTTGAAAATTTAAAAGAAATTTGTTTTGAATTGAAACCAAAGGTGGTTTAAATTTTTTTAAATTTGGCTTGGTGAGCCAAGAAATAAATATGTATATATGTGGATAAACATAATATAAATGGTGATTTGAAATAAACTCTAAATATTGAATTTTAAATTTGGAATGAGATATGATACCCAAAGTGATAAGTTTTTGAACTTAATAAGTGGGAAGATTATTTATGACAAGTTCAAAATTCGAAATGGAAGTTCAAACTGGGTAAGGTTGACTGGATTAAGTGAATTGAGTTTAACTTGGGAAAGGTTAAATAAGTTGGAATGATCAACCTGATTTGGAAATTTTAAGGTGAAATTGGAATTTAACTTGGAAAGTTAAATGGTTAATTTGAATTGGAGTTTGTGTGATCTCAAAATGGGTTTGAGATCTGGAATTGGAAATGGATGGATGTTTTAAAATAATTTGAATAATACCATTCCATTGTTATTGGAATATTTAAATTGTGAAATTGGATTTGTTCAAATTGAATTTGATTGGAATTAATTGAAATGGTGATTGAAGATATATTAGTATAAGATTCAAGTGGAAAAATTTGAATTAGATTAATTTGAATAATTTGGAATTGTAATTAAAGTTGAATAGTTTTAAATTCAAATGGAATTTGAATTTAATTTGGGAAGAAATCAAGAATAATTCAACTTGATTTGGAAATGGAGTGTGAAAATAGGATTAATTCAAAATGGAGTTGAAATGAATTAAAATTTGAAACTAGTTCAATTGAAATTTATTTGAATTAGTAGAATTTGAGATCAATGTTGAATAAAGTTAAATGTGAAAAGAACTGAGGTTAATTCTACTTGAATTGGGGATTGAATTTCAATGGAAATTGAAGCTATCTAAATTGGAATTGGGTCAATTCAAACGGAAGTGCAAATTTAAATTGAATTGATTGGGAATAATGATTGGGAATTGAACATTTTGACTCTGGACTATTTTTAATATAAACCTATTTTTCTAAGCTATTTATTATATATACAACCTTTCTTTTAAAAAGCCAAATTATCTTATACTTGTTTTACAATTATTTTTGAAACTGTTTAACAATTTTCCAACTGTTTTATAAACTAATTACTATATTTCAACTATTTTACAAAACGAATTACTATCTTACTATTATTTTGCAATTATCTAAAATTTCTATAATTATTTAACTATTTTCTAACTATTTTACACCTATTTTACAAACTAGTAATTATTTTCCAACTACTTATCTATTTTTAAATTTTTCAAGCTATTTTCTAAATAAATTGGACAGAGTTCAAACTGTCATTGGTTAATTACCCAATCGAGATAAGAATAGAGGTGATAGTCCAAATGGATTGAAGCAATTGTGAGTTAGTGAATGTGAATAGAAATGGAATTGATTTGGCTAATAACCAATAAAGATAAATACGTAGGATGTACATATATTATTCTATTCGCATAGTGATTTGATCCAGATTCGAGCACAGAATTTCGAGATAGTTATATCGATCCGAGTGGGATTTTTTTTCACTCGATTTTCGACGGCGAACCTGGATATGGATTGTTGATTGGCTCTGGATATTCTCTATCATAGTTATGACTATGCAAGGAGAATGACGGTTTTTGATTAGGAAACCAGATCTGAGTCCGCACTAGAAAGTCGGGTGGACGATATTAGTTCGAAAATGAAATTGTGTGATCGAGTGAGCGATCAGATTGGTATAGCGTACGGATGATATGTGCACATCGTACAGATTTGAATGAAAATGGTATTAAAAAGGGAGTAATCAAATTTGGATATTTGATCTTGGATAAATAAAGTTATATATCTTTGACGTATAAGATAAATCTTCCCTTGATGAATCTTTTGCCAGAAGAAAAGTGTTTTTGGAAATGTTTGATGTATAAAAGGAATTTTATACAAGTTTGAAAATGATCCAAAGTTTTAAAAGATTTTATATATATATATATATATATATATATATATATATATATATATATAAAGGATCATATGAGGATTTGGAAAAAGGTTTTGGGAACCTATGGATTTGGAAAGGCTTTTGATTTTTTGGAAAATCAATATTGGAATTTGAAAAGCCTAGTTTGAGAATTACCGATTTTGGAATAATCGATTTTGAGTAAAGAAGCCTTGTATGAGACCATACTAGGTGTATGATTTAAAGATACATGTATAGTATAAAATGTTTTGATAATGGCTTTGGGGAAAAAGGCGCTCCCTTGAAATGAACTTCTCAGGAGTACCACCGGGTGGTGCTGCCTTGAGCCTGGGGGGGTTCTAAAGTTGATCCTGTGAGGAGTCCGGACAAAACTAGTTCCTGGGGATCTTGGGTAGAGGTTACCATAGCGAAAGTCGTGTGTGCCATTGAGAGCCAACAGTTACATGGACTTTTGCTGCGACGGCAACGTAACCCAGGATGTAACTGCGACCTATGGTATAACATAGCGAAAATCGTGTGTGCCGCTGAGAGCCAGCAGTCTGCGTTTGATTTTATATCGGTAGACTGCGATCTATGTAGGAGTGGAGAAGTTTCATTTCGACAGCGAAAATAAGAGGCCGCTGAGAGCCTGCAGTTACAGGGACTTTTGCTGCGATGGCAACGTAACCCTGTATGTAACTGTGATCTGTTGTGTGGGTTCCATGGCGTAATCGTGAGGCCGCGGAGAGCCTGCAGTTACATGGACTTTTGCTGCGACGGCAACGTAACCCTGGAATGTAACTGTGACCATGGATGGGGGTGATGATTTCCAGATCATTCTCATCAAAGATATTTCCTCTATTTCAAACTGTTTTCTATATTTTCAATAAAAATTATTTTCAAAGTATTTTCACTGGATGTTGAAAACGAGTCTGTCAAGCACTTGTAGATTTTCAGTCATACGCCTGATCAACGTATGACCGAATTTCTAGGAGAACAAGGATAGACTGATTGAGACATCGAGTTATAAAAAAGTATTTTTATAAAACTATTTTGGCAAGTATTACAGATTTTAAAAGTATTTTAAATTGATCAAAGAATATTTTAACTGGTTTTAAAATATTTAATAAATTTTGGCTTCGTTCCTTTTCGAGGACGAAATGATTCAAAGGGGGGACGAATGTGATAACCCTGATTTTCAAGCAGTAGATAATTGAATAGTTATCTAATTTGACTTCTGAAAATACTGAACAAATAAATGTGATAATCTCCTTTATGATTATTTAATACTGATAAAATTAATTGTTTTCAAAACAATAATAATAATGTGTTATTTTATATATATATAAATAAATTTTAAGTAAAATATCTGTTTACCAATTTGAATTTGTGTTTTGTTTAAATATTTATATTTAAGTTGAATTTAAATTAAATTTAATATTGGGTTTGGATTTGGATTAGAATATTGGAATTCAAAAGATAAACATATATTGTGAGTGAATTTTGAATAGGGATTTGAATTTAAATTTGAAATTCAAAACGATAAATATCTTAAAATGAAATTGGATTTAAATATATATATATATATATATATCAGAATGTGATTATTTATTTATAAATTTAGTTTCAAAATTTTATTTTCTCAAAGTACATATAAATGCAAATAAAAGAGAAGTATAAATATAAATTTACACACACACACACACACACATATATATATATTAAAAATATAAATAAATAAACATAGTATAAGTAATATAAATAATATATATTATAGAAAAACTATTTTCATGCTAAAAACAAGTAAAGTAACAAGTGTAAATCATTTTACTTAAGAAGTAAACAAGTGTAGAAAGAAATAAACATGTAAATACAAATGTTAGTTTGATTCTATTATAGAACTACAAGTGGCAACCTTAAGATTTTCATGGGAAAAAAATTAATTAAAATTAAGAAACCAAGTTTCATTTTGTACAGCTCAAACCTGAAAAAAAATGAAGAACAAACAACAAACCCTGTAAAGGCAATCTCCTCACTTTCCAACCTGAAATAAATATAAAAAAAAAGAGAGAAGAGACCAGATTTGCAATCTGTTTCAAGCAAATTCAAGTTCTACTCAAGTATTAAACAAGAATTCAATTGGAATCAGACCACAAACTAAAATCAAAATTCAATACAATAGGTCAGAGCCTCCATGTCAAACAAGCTTTCTCTGTTTCGAAGGAAAACAGGTGAGTAAACTGCTCCCATTATTAATGTTTAAACCTGTCAACCATAATGCCTGTGATTTATCATTGAAATGACTTATGAAAACTTGTTTGCATGATGAAGATATGCTTGTATATAGATAGAAATATGGTTATTGAATAAGCATGCCAGAATATATGTTTGCAAATCTCTGTTCCTTGATGCAGCCTTAAAAATTTGGTTTTTAAATCTTAATTTCTCGTTATACAGACAATACTAGCCAAGAATTTTAAAAGGGAAATTGTTCTGGACAATGCAATTTCATCTTAAAAGAGAATTTCAAGAAGAAATATTGAGTAAAGAGGTAAAACAAGAAATAACAGTAAAGTTTGTTTTTATTTCAGAAAATTTTAATGTCTAAATTTCTTGTATTGAATATAAAATATGGTTTACGTCGAAAATTCATGAATTTTGATAACTATAACATAATTTTTAAATGTGTGGTTAGTGAGGCATTTAGTGATAATAAAATTTGGGTTTAACTTCGATCTCTGGCGATCTCGAAGTTCAGAAACGTCGGCATTAAGACAGGAGATAGATTGACGATCAACGAGGGTGGGAAAAATGGCTCAGGGTTTTTCGGATGGTCGTGGAGGACGGTACGAGTCGATCTAGGGTTTTGAAATTAGTTTGTGTAGGGGTTATTCGCATAACATATGTAACATCGTCAGAGCGTAGAACCTAGTGGGTCGAAGGGGAAAATGAAGCTTAGGTTTCAGCAAGGCTATAGTCGAGGTGCTAGTGGTTCTAGTGGTCGGAATCAGGTGGCAAATCGATTTTCGTCAGGGGAATTTAGGTTCTGATGGTCTGGTTCCAGGTCGATTTCGATTACGAGCTTGCATTGGGTTTTGGGTGGTTGAGATCGAGTGTGGGAATGGTGATTGACTTGTTGATGGTGGCCAGAAGGGCCGGAGCACTGACGATGGACGGTGCATGTGCACGAGTAAAAACTGTGCACCAGCATTCGGTTGGGGAAACGATGGATTTTGCCCAGAGATCGTTCTGGGTAAAATTGAAAGATGGCTCGGGTTGTCTCGAGTGCGTTTGAGGGGCATGATTTTTAACAATTTTTAAATCTTAACAAGTTTTCTTTTAGAAACTGAAGCTCGAAAATACATCAGGTAATGGTAGAGCAAGTTGATGGAGTTTGTGCTTGGGAAAACGGTAAAGTTGGTTTAGGTTGATTGTAAGCAGTTTGATTCCTTTAAAATTTAAACAAGGTTTCCAAATTTTAAAGATTTCCTTAATTAATAATAAGTGGTTTATACTTGTTTTGGTCAAATAACTTTAAAAATAATCATTTTTAAAACAATTAAGTTCAGATGATTATCTCAAGAGAATTAAGGTTTTAATGTCTTGAGATTAGTTAAATTAATTTAAGGAAATTAAGTATGAATAATTAGTTTATTAATTAGTTTAATTTATTATAAAAATAAAAAAAATAAGAAATTAATTAAGGGTAATTAATTTACGTGATTAATAAATGATTAAGGAAAAAACTAATTAATTTAAGGGTTAATTATTCTGTACTTAAAATCATTAATTAGATAATAATAAAGATTATTAATTAATGATTAGAGTTTGACAAATTAAGTAATTAAGTGTAATTAAGAATTTATCAATTAAGTAATTAGATATGAATTGATTCGTAATTAAGATTTAATTACTTTGTAATTAATAATAATTAATTTGAACTTTAATTACTTAGAGAAGAAATTAAAAGATTGTTAAAAGTTAATGAAGATCATCTACTAAGAATTATGAAATGGTAAATTAATGTGATTAACTTAAGATAATTAATTGGATAATTAATTAAAGTTGATCATTTGTGGAATTGGTTAGGATAATTACTTAAGGGAAGTAATTAAGGATTAAATTACTTAGTGTAATCCATTTAGGATTGATTGATTAAGGAAACTAACAAAAGGTTAGTGGATTAATGAGTGTGATTAATAGGATAATTAATCAATGTAAGTGATTGTGGGATGATTAATTCGTGTAATTAATTACTTATTGTAAATAAAGAATAATTAATCAAAGGTTATTAAAGATTAATCAAATATTAGATTAAGGATAATTAACCCATGGATAATTACTTGATGAAAAGAAATGAAAGAATAATTACTTAGTGGAAGTAATTAAGTGCTAATCATTCAAAGTAATTAATTAAAGAATTTATTAATTAATTAAGAGGTGAATAAATTAAGAATGATTAATTACTGAATGCGAATAAACAAGGTTGATTTATGAATATGGTAAACTAATTATAGGCAAATTACTGAATGTAATTTGAAAGGATAATTAGGGATGATTAATTAAGGGATTGTAATTAATTAATTAATGATAAGAAAGCAAGATTAAAATGATTAAAGTAGTTAATTTGATTAAATTAGAAATGGGTGACTAATTGATCTTGATTATGAATAATTGGTTGATGTTTCTGATATGAAATGTTTCTGTAATATGATATGTTGGATGGACAGTGATAATGTGATTATCTATCAATTATAAAGTGCTGTGTAAAAAGGGTGACATCTTCTATTTTAAGTTAAATGTATTTCACTTGAATAATCTGGGTTAACATGACCTTTGAATTCGAAGAGACCGGAGTCGGGTATTAGTTAATACCCGAAACCACTTCGATTCTTTGAAATTGATATATGAAATCAATAGGCTGTAATAGAATGATTTAAGTGAATTGTACCATTTGATCTAAGTTTTGGTGCTTAGAAATTGATGTGTGAAATATGTGATGTCTATAACAACTTGTGAAGTTGTAAATTGATATAAGTTACCCGGGTTTATATATGTTGTCTGCTTTTGAAGTTCATGTTAGATGGGTTTACTCACGCTGGTTTCCAGCCTGACCCGGGTGTTACTTTGATGTAATGCTCGGGTCAGACCGAGTATTACAGATTTTCAGGTAAGGATGTTCTGGAGCTCAGGAGGCGAGCTGTATGGCAGGAACGTATGGAGAGTTTCCACTATGATATTGTATATTTGAGACATGTTAAATTGTATCGATCCAATCTTGTATAAAATTGTTGTAACTCTGATATATCAATGTAATTGATAGATACGGTTTTCTTTGGTATAATTATTATTGATATTATATTTTATCCGCTGCGAATGTGAGATTGTGTGTTTCTTTTCTGTTCTTCTTCTATCTCTTTCTTCTTTTCTTTAACTATCTAGAATTTTCGGGATCTGAAATTCTGGGTCGTTACAAAGGGGTAACGTAATTCTGGTTGTTAAGGAACAACTACTGTATAATGATTCATCAAGAATGTTTTATAGATTGTATATAAGTTAAATGGAAGATCTCGGGTGATGATATGCAATATTTATCAAACTAAGGAGTATCAAGACCATACTTTTGTTATGGACAATTATACGACCATAGTTGGGTATGTACTAGACTTAGGAAGTGAAACGATATTCAACTGAGAATTCATCTCCTTCAATGTAGAAGGTAAGCGTCATTGTAATTGAAAGAAGACACCAAATCACAAGACCTTGGCCAAGGTATACGACTAATCGATAAATGACATTGTGTTAAACCAAGTGATTATGAAGATCAATCGTTGCAATTAACTACAAACATTATTGAAGCGGTAAGCATTTATCGAATTCTCAACATCAAAGTGACAAAGTCTTAACAAAGAGACACAACGTACACGGTGTATTAATTTTTAAGGACGTAGCTTAAATTGTTATGAAGTAGAACTTCACTTAGATGATTTGTAGCATTTGACCTTCCGTCTACTACTGTGCGTTAGCAAAGTACAAAGAGGCTTTAATACTTCGAACTGTTCAAATACTGCCAATGACCGAGTGTCACACATGAGGGTCTCGCATCTGTGACTCACAACATTTGAACCAAAATAAGTTAATAAAATAATTTATGGAAGTTATAAATTATTACGATGAAACCAATATAATGGTCATATTAATATATTTAATATTTGTGGACTAGATTTTAACCTATGTATAAAAATTATATAAATTTTAGTTAGGAAAATAATTTCAAATAATATATAATATGAGCAAAAGTTGTTTGATATGATTCAATGATAAGGGTCAACTTGGGCACGGTCGGTTAACCGAACCTATCGGTTAATTATCGATTTAACTGACCAAAATCAACAGTTCGATTAACCGAACCAAATATGTAACTAGGCATTATAAACTGATCGAACCGTAGATTTTTAATCGCGGTTAACCACTTATATTGATCGGATAACCGATCAAGCTCCATCGATTAACCTACATCAAGTGACTGACTAATTAACCACAATTAGCAATTAAAATTAACTAAAACTGGTACACATGCAAGCAATAACATTGTTGGGCAGAAACCACTGACCATAGCGAAAAATCAAAGTCTCGACATCTTACATAGAAATATAATACTCAACGCATACTAACCAGACCAGAGCAAAAACTCAGTAAACATATTACATAATACAGACTCAACCACTCAACATACTAGCATAGTTTGAAGACAAATACAACACAGTAGGACGCATTACATGATAAGTATTAACCAAAACCAATGACCAAGACATAGACTACACATATTACCAAAGTCTAATTTTACTACAATGTTACTACAGCAAGCAACCCAACAAGAAATTTAATGATGGAACATTGAAATTCAGCAGGAAAGCCAACAACTCAGAAAGAGAGAAAACTCCAAGCTCCAAACGGATGATGAAACTGATAATAAAATGGTGATCATAAGATAGATGCAACTAATGAAACAAGCTCCAAAGCATGTATATAACTCATTGAGTATACATATATTCAATAACGGCAAAATACATGCATTCCTACATTATATACTTCATAGTCACATTAGCGAATGGTTTGATTTGACTTCAATTTCTATTAATTTGATTCCAATCTTCCTATGCATGTTGTTAGCTCATTGGCAGTAGTGCTTTAATAAAGTAACATTACTAGTTAATTGTTTTTTTTCAAAGTAGTACACAAAATGTGCTATAGCTCAATGTAAGTTCTCTATTGCAATTATTTGAACTGTATTTCATAGTACATCTATCTCATTTGACTGTTTACTTTATTATTACATATTAATCCTAGCTATTCAGTGATATGAAGACGTAACCATATAGGATTGATGAACAAATGTTGAAAGTGGAATATATGAGGTTTTCTATGGATATCGGGTATGTAGTACAATTTATCGGATCGGTTAACTGTATATATTGATCTTCATTGTTGTACTGGAACCATACAAATTATAACAATGGTTAGCAACAGTCAATATACTTCCAAACATCAGTCCACCTAATCTGAATGCATGACATGTTTTACATTCTTTAACCAATTTACTATTACAACTTTGTTTCAAATAAATGTATCGATTTGTATATACCTTATTTGGTTTAATGATATATTTCTACAACAACAGAGCCATTATTCGCAAAATTTAATGATATATTTCTAAAAACATAAAATACGTCATCTTACACTAAATCGAAAGTAACAATCTCTCGGAGTTTTCATGCAAAAAATTCTGAAGTTTTCAAGTTATCCTACCGCAATCTTAAAAGACAGTCGATTGAACATGAAATCCATGTACAGAACAAGTTTTCACGTATACTATATTTCTAAAGTTAAGTATAGTTACCTTTGAATCAAGATAATCCAAAGCCTATTGTTGGGTATATATTTTCAAAGCCGACACTAGTTGGAATAAGGTTCCAAACAAAGGTTTATTAAGTTATCAATTTCTGCAAAATATGTAAACTAATGCATCAGATAGAACAATGGTTAATTATTGACAAAACAAAATGTGTATATATGTATATGGATGTATGACGTCATTATTGACATATAACACTAAACCTATTCATTAACAATAAATCACAATGGTTAACTTTGTATATGTCATCATCATGTTGAACCTATGTTAGATCATCAATTTTAATATACTTATAATATTTGTATTATGAATACAAACATATTATAATATCAAAATATAAAACTAAACTAAAATCAAATCAATAATAAAATATAATTGCTAAATCATAATAATCAAACATAAAAATTTAATACACAAATTAATTAAATTAAAATTGTACCCGAAACCATTTTATTACTAGTGCTAAATATGATTTAATATTAAATCATAACAAATTAAGTTATACAAAATAGATTTTCTTTCATGCCTGCTTCTTCCTCCTCCCAACCTATCCCTAACCATCACATCCACTCCATTACCACTTTACTTCAATCCAACCCCACTCCAGCTACCATATACCTTGCGCATCCTTCTCTCCCACCCGCTTAACTTTCCAATCAACCTAAACCGCCTCACCGCAATGTCCAACCAGCTTACACACCTCCCAACTTCTCCATTCCTTCTTGCCCTTTGATTCTATTCCCTTCTCCATCACTAACCCAACTCCTTGGATTTTCCATTTTAAAACCAAATCTAGAAATGCTGGAAAGTTTATCCTTACCAATTATGGTCTTCATTATGAAGGTAAGCCCCTTCATATTCATGCTACGGTCTAAGAGGATGGAATCTCCTACTGGCCACACCACTATATTGGTTTTTTCCTTGATGGAAACCTTTTCTATTCTACTGTCATGTACCACTTACAAAACGCAGGAAGCTTAAGGGTTCCTACAAGGTTAAACAAGACTCTATTAATTTTTACTTTAAATTTAATGAGGATAGACATAAGATATCAAAGGCTGACCCAATATTTATAAGAGGGAAGATGTTTATTATATCAAAATGGAAACTAATTTGCGGTAACATTCACTTAATAGTCAAAGTCTGTCGATTTGGGTGCACTTCCATAAGATACCTCTCTTAACATGGTCTCTAATAGACATTAAATGGTTATTTGGTCACTTGGGTAATCTGATTTTGTACAACGAAGCTACAGAGAAGTTGGCTAGATTTGAGTATGCAAAATATCTTATAGGAATAATAGTTGAAAGACAACTACCAAATACAATAATATGTGGAGAGGATGAAAGTGTTTCTGTAATAGAAATAACATATGACTGGAAACCGAAAATTTATACTCACTATAAATGTTTTGATAATGAGACTTCTGGATGTCTCATAACTGTTTTGGGAAAAATATAGAAAATGATTGGCAAAGTGAAAACAGATTCGAAGTAGTTGAAGCTAAAGAAAAAGAAACACAAATATTAATCAAAATAGGAAGTTTGATGCTTGGGAAAAGCAAAAACCAGTGAGCCGAAACTAGGAAAAGGGACAAATGTTTTAAAATGATGCTAGAAAAAGGTTTACTAAAAGATAATGTGATTTTGGCAATGAAGCAGACACATGGTAACTAGGGCTGTCAATGAGTACCCAAAAAATCGGATATCCGTCCGAATCCGTATCCGAAAATATGAAAAATATCCGTTATTCGAAAAGCGGATACAGATATCCGTTATTCGAAAAGCGGATACGGATATCCGATATCCGAAAAGCTTTCCGGATACGGATATGGTTATTTTGATATCCGTATTCGAAAAATATTCGTCCGATTAACTGATGCTTATATATATTTAATTAAAATTATATTTAGTTAATGTATGATTTTCCAACTATTTTCTAACCATTGGATGTTACTGCAATATGGCTTTATGCTCATTTTTGTGGAAATGGACAGTTTTAGTGTTTAATTTTTGAATATTTTTGGATACGCATATGGATATTAGTATAAAATAATGTTTTATCATCATTTTTTTATTTCTTGTTTTTTATGAACATTAGTACAAAAACTGTTGTAAGTTGATCCAAACCTTTTATTTATACTTTTAAATTTATTAATTACGGGCGGAGCAGATAAATATCTGATACCCGTCCGTATCCGAAAATTAAGCGGATACGGATATCCGAAATTCGAAAATTAAGCGGATACGGATATCCGATATTCGAATATGATTTCGGATACGGATACGAATATAGCACTATCCGTATCCGAAAGTATCCGTTGACAGCCCTAATGGTAACTCAATTCTCGGTCCTCATCCATTGGAGAACACTTTACAACAGACAAAATCAAGTGATGCAACCTTTATGTCTACCTATCCACAAGTTAATATTCCTACAATTAACCCGACCAATACCCTCTAGCCACCAATTCACATGCTTATCGATTTCACTTTCAATTTTGTCCCTCCCACATGTTGTATCCTAACAATGGCTTCTTAACTTCGCATGTGACAATTTATCAAAAAGAACCCATGTGACAACCCATACCTCTAGGCACACTGATTCAATGCCTAAAATGACTTTCAAACGCAAGCCTTGCCAAGAAGTATGATCCATTGAGGCTTTTAGAACATTTCATGTTATAGGGATTAAAATAAATTTAAAGCATTCTACACTTTCAAATCTAACAGCAGAATAAATAAAATATAAATACTAAAAATATCTAGATCAGATAATGGTCTCAATAGCATGGTCCATACAATAATATCTCCAAACAATAGTACATAGATACCGATAAATAGAAATAACATAATACGAAATAAACTACAAAAGAGTAGTAATAAATAGATGTAACTTTAGGCATGCAGTATCCTACTCCACACACTATATCTAGGCCAAATCACCTACTGGCTTTGTTGGAACTGAGCCAGTCGGAAGCGGGATACTTGGGTAAATTTTAAAAAGTGTCTTTTAGATCTTTGTTGGGCTTATGTAATCTAAATTTATTTGGAACATTTCTAATTTTCTTTTAAATAAAATGATTATCTTAGTATGATTATTTAAAATTAGTTTAATTTAATTTTAAACTGTTTGTGTTATTATTTTAATTTGTTTGATGAACGCATCAAATGCACAATGAATGTGTAAGCGTTACAAATAGAAAGTGTGCATGGAAAATGTGAACATTTTAGGTGTTGGGATTTACACCACAACTATCATAGGTTATTAGTATCACATAGGTAACAGATAAAAAGGAAATTAAATGCAATATGATAATCGAATAAATGATTCAAAAGTAGAACTTTGACAATCATACATAACTCAAAAGTATACTGGAAGAAATAGAAGATGTGGAGAATTATAGGCATGTAAACATGATAATTGACATCTATATGCATAAAACAGAAAGTTACCTTTCAGACGAAGCCTAGAGAATACACCTTGAGTAATGAAAAAATTCCAAGATTCGACAAATCAGTCCCTAGATTTGCAATAATACAGAGATAACCACCTTTTCTTTTCAATTTTGTTTGAATAAGTTTTGGAAATTTAGAGCTGTTGCCACCATGAATATTCGACCTTAGAATGTTGTTGGAACTGGGTCAACCCGCAGCAGAAATTATGGATAAATTTCAAAAAAAAAAAACTTATTGGGCCTATATTGGGTGTAAAGGTAAGGGATTTTTCGTCCACGAAGGTCGACATTAATACGTCCACTGTATCAACTGCCGAGCAATCGAAGGCCGGAAAACTGTACCGTTAGGGTTAAAGAAGAGGTAGAAGATAGAAGAAAAAAGAAAGAAAAAACAACAGAACAATTATTAGAATCTCACAATCGCAGCGGAACAACATATAATAGATAAATGAATATCTTTAAAACAAAGAATCATACCAGTTATTACATTACATCACATTACATTACATCATCAATAAATTACATTATCAGAGTGTACAATAACAAACAACGGAAAATAAATACTATATACTAATTAATACGCCAAGCCATCCAGCCTGGCTCCAGAGCTCCACAGCTACACTTGAATTCCAGAATGACCTGATAACCTGACTCTAGACTTCCCGTGTGAAAATTGGTGGGCCCCCGGAGTTTAGGAAGAGAACAATAAACTCCAAGTCGGTCATGTGACTGGTGTGAGAACTTAAAACATATATTCTTTAAAAACAAACAAAGAAACATTTTAAAATAGATTCACAATGTTTTTAGAAAATGAGACTACCATTAGGCCTCCCGTACACACACAATGCAAATGTAGAATCGGAGGAGATTTCTCCTTATGATAGTCAAATATGCTTGATACGTAGAAAGATTTATTCGATATCATTACTATAAGTGCAAAGTGTAGAAAAACATTTTGAAAGTAATGATATAAATCTTAGCCAACATAGACATTCTGAACTATGCCTACTATAGCTACCATCTAAACAGTGGTGACCACCATAAGTAAATGGCAGGTTCTACAACTAAAACCGTACAGGTTTCGTATTGGAGTTTGGATTTCCAACAAATGGTCAGGCCAAGGAACTTCCCATTGCCACATAGGTACGCCTCTGGAAAGACGCCCCAAGAACCAAACCGGATCTCTGCCAACACAAGGACGGGTTACCCCTAACTGGGTAACTACTGACACGAATATGTCATCCCCCGGTCGTAACTGACCTAAATCTCGGGATTCATCAACAACCACAAAGTAATAAGTTTGCAGCAACAACATAGGTTAAGTAGCAGGGCTCCATACCATAATACCACCTCTATCCAGAAGGAAATGACATACACTAAGGGGGCACTGTCCCCTAATAACCTTGCTGCATCTTTTCCTGTTTTGACCATTTTCGGGGTGTGAGGTCCGACGAAGTCTCGTCCACAAAGCTACGCTTTATATAAAAGCCACACTTTGATCAACAAATGCTCAATAGCACTTCGTATGCCACATTACCAATTTGGAAATATATCACTAGTAACCATCAACTACATAACCTCTGAGCTCGTACGTCTTAGAGAAGGGTGTTAAGCTAAGAGAATAAATTCTGCGACACCAACATAAATATATTTGATAGAAACCAGCTTTACATCTCAAATTGTAATGTCAAACACACATCCATACAAGTCCATTCTGGGTTCGAACAGAACCGAAGGCACTTCCAAAGAAGCCCTTGCAAATCCGGATATTCACTAATCACGACCGGACTTCCAATCACAAAGGGTGATAAAATCTCTATATCGGAGATCAGCCGATGCAGAGTCATTCGACGGTAATCCTTCCGTTTTCAAAAATATCTGGTCTTCAACACGGTCTTCAAATGCTATCCATTACGACATATCATTATTCGGAATGGATTTATGACCCAAAGGTCCTCTCCCGTCTAAACCGAATAACGAGCGCTTATTTTAAAAATAAATGTAGCATTCAAATTCAAGCAAATCACAACAAATACCTATTTAAAGGTAAATATTGATAGTCGGTTATTTAACTATCAAAGCAAACCAACAAATATTCAGCACCATAACAATCATTAGGCCCTAGTTAGTAATCTCCCATAGATTAAATAACTTGCCAAATATTCACTTCAATTTACCTTTGAAAAGACATATTCTCTAAACCATTTCAATTTCTACATTGGAAAACATTTTCAAATACTTATTCATTTTCAATTTATCTTTAAAAGATAAAAACCCAAAACATTTCACTTCATATTGGAACACATTTCCATACTTATTTAACAATAAGTAATTCATAAATCTATTTATTTTCAATACTTAGAAAATATTCAATATACTTAAAACACGATTAAGTATATATCTTATTCTTTAAGGAAAACATTCTCTTTAACACATTCATTTGAGTCAAAATGAGTGTTGCGTAAAACATCGTTACGACAACCCAAAATCACTAGTATAGAGATTCGATATTTTGATAGATATATAAATCCCAATACTATACAAAACATTTCCTTTCGAAAATCATTTACTATAACAACAGTGTTATAGTCCATCATTTCCTTATACTTTCTCGAAAACGTGTATTTCAACAATGATTGTTGAAATCTATAGTTTCGACACTTATACTTTTTAAAACACTTCAGATCGTTTTAAATTCTATTTAAATATCACTTTCCCAAAACATTTCTTTAATATATTATTCACCGTCCAAAAAATGTGAATATAGATCGTTTACCAAATTCAAAACTTCTACATATTTAATTTAAAGGATTATCCACTGTCCAAAATCATGAATATATTTCCTTTAATAAGCTTTCCTATATACTTATCAAATTCAATCAATTTTGAATTTATAAATCTATGTTTATAAATTCACATTTATATATTATAAAACTTCAAGTTATAAAAAGTCACATTATTTACAAATTCTATCATATTTTATTTAATTGCCAAATCCAAATTATAAGTAAATCCACTTATAAACCTCTTATTTAGAAAATTAATTCTTTAATAACTTCATCAATTATAAATCTGTAAATCTTATTTACTTATAAAACCCATTTATACTACATTTTAATGTTTATAAAAACTCGTTTTATAATTCTAATATTTTTAATTTATAAATATCAATTTTTATAAATCTTTTATATAAACCGTTTATAATAATTCAAAAATCTCAATTTAAACTATTTTATAAAATTCATTAACTCCATATTTCAAAAATCACATTTTAACTATATTTTCTCAAAAATCATAAATTTTTATAACATTAAAATTATAACGTTTATTTATTTAAAATGAATCAAATCCAAAATTCAATAAAATGTATACTTTCAAAAATCACTTTAAAATCCTTTTAAATTTGAAAATCATCACTTAAACACTTTTAATTTTTAAAAATAGGCCCAAGGCTGCAACAGCACCAAATATAACAATCACGGCATCCAAAACATCATATGTCATATGATAACAGAATATATCTCAATATCTGTAAATAAATCAATACGGGTGAGGAATCCAGTTGGATCCCTCCAGCCTGTTTACCTGCATCCACAGATGTTAGCACAATATCAATTCCATTCCAATACGGAATATCGTGGTATATGGGAATTATAAAATATTATCTGCTATTATGCGGCGCAATAGGGTCTCATCCGCTATATAATCTGGGAAAATCAACTCCAAGTACATATATAATACCAATTCCACTTCAAGGTGAAATATCACGGTATATGTGTTTAATAAATAACATCCGCTTAATATACGGCGTATATGGTCTATTTCAAAACAATAGATAATAATTTATCATTCAATCACAAAATCAAGAAATTTTAAATCTAACTATCTAAAATTTAAATCGAAACAATTTCGATTGAGTGAGAAGTTCTCACCTTGCTTCCAATAGCGGTTTCAGCATTTATTTCGAATAAAATTAAACACACGGTTAATTTTACCCAAAATTTTCACTAGCTCTAATCAACTCCAATCCATCTCCATCGCGTAGTATTCGACAATATGATACCAACGCAAGTCGTTTCATCAAATTCCGACCTCGTATTAACAAGTTATGACGTTTTGAATATCACGCAAATTTATAAAATTCAATTTACAATTTTCCTTTTATATTTTCAACCTCATGAATCAATCGTTTCACCTTCCCAAGATCAGAGCCGACCCCTCCTTCTTCCTCCTTACGTGATATCCAGGTGAAAAATCGCGTTCGTACCCATTATGGCCGCCGTTGAACCCTAATAGCGCGACCCTATACCATCACTTCTAGGTCGATCGAATACCACCATTGCTTCGCCCCACTCAAGATCCACCTTCACCCTGAATAGCGTCGAGCTCGGTCCTCTCCTCTGCTTGAAAAACGTGAACAAAGGCCGACCAAATGCGAACGATATCTGGTCGATCCACAGCTCCATTCACGATCTCCACCATTGAGAACGTAGATCTCGTCGTGCTCTTCAACATTGTAGTTGAAGATTTCTTAAATTGGTTTACGGATTTGAAGAAATTGGAGGAGAAAGAATCGTGTATTCTCGGCCATTAAAATAGAGGGAAGTGGCGGCTGTAACCCTAGCCCAATTTTGTTTTGCAAAAGTGAATATTGAGGGTCCTTTTATAGAAAATTTCCGTGCACTATTCACCCGAAATTTTTTCGAACTCCAAACGAAGCGTGCCGCCTGGCGTTTATAATGTTTTACCCCTATTCCGAACGCAATGGAATATATATCAGGAGCCAATTCGATCAAATTTGAAAGATAAGTTTTTGAATCAACTATTTAAATTCAAAATTCACTCGAATCGATTTCTACGCGTTTTAGCTTGCCCCAGACAAACCGTAAGTCCGAGTGACACGAAATTTAAAACCATACAATAATATAACATTGCGGATCCGATGAAACTGGTTTCGTCGAAATACGAAACTGTTTGAAAAATGGCTATTTTTACTTGTCAATTAAATATTAAAATATTCAATTTCTGCAAATTAACTCTTAATTCAGTTTTAAAAGTTCTATAACATCATTCTAACTCCAATATGATTTAATACAACTTTACAAATCAATTTTAACTACATTAGACCCAATTTCCAATTATTTCTGTAATTTCAAATATTAAATTATCGATTTAATTATCCAACTAAATCTAGATATTCGAAATAAAATTTATTCAGCGTATTAAATTTACTTGTTAATATTTAAAATCAATTAAATATACGAATTTCAAATGACAAAAATTCTGGGTTGTTACAAACTTCCCCCTTAAAAGTATTTCGTCCTCGAAATTACCAAGTAAGAAAAAGTTACAGAATCCATTAACTTTTCAAAAACAAACCGTTCCAACTTGATTTCTAATTCATTTTAATTTCTTAACTTTTCCAAAATCCATAGTTAAACTTGTTACAATAACTTTACTAAGTTTTCAAATCATACTTAGTTATCTTTTCAAAATTTTCCAATTTTCTCAAAAATATTCTAACGCCTTAAATTTTCGAAAAATTTCGCCAGCGTCTCCTTTGCGCGGCTCGATCCGAAAAAAATGGCAATATATATATATATATATATATATATATATATATATCAGTAATATACATGTCATCAAGTAATGAGGCATCCCGTAGGGAAAAAAGTGTAAAAGTACGATATGTAATCCGAGATATGTACCTTATATATTATTAGCGAGCATATACGGCTAATATAGCGTGAAAGCGAGCTCCAAATGCGAAGCAAGCGCAATCCACACCTACTAAACACTCAACAACAATGAGAAACATGTATATAGAAAATAATATCGATATACAACATATACTAACAACTATATGTGCCAATATAGCAAATGAAATCAAAAGCAATAAATTCAACCATCAACCAACTATCATTCAATTAACATCCATAACCAAATCAATACACATTCACTTCCCATTAATATTCAATGAATTGGTTTTTCATTTAATCACATTTGATTCATTAACATTGGACTTTACTAACATTCATTTTCATATTCATTTAGTTTATATTCACTAATTCGCATTCAAGTTAGTTCACTTCCATATTCAAATCAAATTTCATAGCTTCCAATTTTACCAATTCAAATTCATTAACACTTAATGAATTATATACAATCAACTACCAATCATATAACAACCAAATCACAATCAAATTATTAAATTCACACTCAATTGGTTCATCACTTTTAATTAGCTTTAATGAATTAACACTTACTTTCATTATTCTACATCAATTCATTACATTAGATTGATCAACATTCAATCCTTTTATTTAATTCAATTGCCAATTCATTTAACAAATAAGGTTGAATTTCATTTATATAACTCAAGTTCATCCATTTAATTCACTTTATTCTTTTACTTCGATACCAAAATCAACTTCATACAACATTACTTAAGTTATATTCCATTTCAAACGTCATTTGTTTAACTTAACTTAAATTCCCACTTATAAATCCAATTCAGATTCCAATTCCAGTTCTATTTACTTACAAATTCGAAATGGATTTCAATTTCATTTTCTTGCACTTGCAAATTTTATTTATTCATTCCCACTTTATTTTCCAACTTAATAATTGTATTCCAATCATTTTATATATAACATTCCAAAGTCTTTTCAATCTTTCAAAACCATTTTTGAAACCAACTCAATTATCCTTTGAATTTCAAAACCCAAACTCAAATTTTCCAAACAACTTCCGTTTAAAACAACTTG
Organism: Allium cepa; assembly: GCA_030765085.1. Lineage (NCBI taxonomy): Eukaryota > Viridiplantae > Streptophyta > Magnoliopsida > Asparagales > Amaryllidaceae > Allium > Allium cepa. The sequence continues at coordinate 651,299,556 of CM060928.1, read as the reverse complement.
GCAGCAATCCCCCTTTTGCAAACCCGAAAATGAACACCGATGATGTTGCAATCATCATCAGAATTATTTTCCAGCGACCGAAAAGAGTTTAGAGCATTTTCCCTTCAAAAACATTTTTTTTCCAAACCTTTGAAAACCATTTTCAAACTCAAAAAGGAATTTAATCTTTTTCAAATTGCAAACCCTTCCAAAACATTTCCAAATATTCCTCTGGAATTTTACTTCAAATTACAAATCACATTTACAATTTATATTCTCCAATTCTATTTGTATGTGAATTTATTTCTTAATTTTGGAGTTACGATTTCAATTTCTTTTTCAACATTAATGATAATAATTTAATATCATCACTTTCTAGTAACCAAACAATCATATATTATAATAATTCACATAAATTTTTTCTCTTTTATATACGAAAATAATTAAGGTAAAATTATTTCATTTACCTTATTTTAAAACGATATCGTGTCGAATTTGTTCTGTACAAGTGTTTAGAGATCCCTATCAACAATGTTAATTACTCGTATTGACCAGAGTCCATATACCACCCAACAAACCAATCAACAAAACAAAAAACAACTTTATATTCACTAACAAATACGCACTCATATCTATTATTACACTCAAACCCATTCTAGGGCACTATTGACTCTATCTCTAATGAGTAATTCCCAACAGAGCCAAGGTTGTCACTTAACCAAAAGCTCTGATACCGAATTGTAACGAATGAGATTTTTCATCCACGAAGGTCGACATTAATACGTCCACTGTATCAACTGCCGAGCAATCGAAGGCCGGAAAACTGTACCGTTAGGGTTAAAGAAGGGGTAGAAGATAGAATAAAAAAGAAAGAAAAAACAACAGAACAATTATTAGAATCTCACAATCACAGCGGAACAACATATAATAGATAAATGAATATCTTTAAAACAAAGAATCATATCAGTTATTACATTACATCACATTACATTATCATTACATTACATTATCAGAGTGTACAACAACAAACAGCGGAAAATAAATACCATATACTAATTGATACGCCAAGCCATCCAGCCTGCCTCCAGAGCTCCACAGCTGCACCTGAATTCCAGAATGACCTGATAACCAAACTCTAGACTGCCCGTGTAAAAATTGGTGGGCACTCAGAGTTTAGGAAGAGAACAATAAACTCCAAGTCAGTCATGTGACTGGTGTGAGAACTTAAAACAGTTATTCTTTAAAAACAAGCAAAGAAATATTTTAAATAGTTTCGCAATGTTTTTAGAAAATGAGACTACCATAAGGCCTCCCGCACACACACACAATGCAAAGCAGAATCGGAGGAGATTTCTCCTTATGATTGTCGAATATGCTTGATACGTAGAAAGATTTATTTGATATCATTACTATAACTGCAAAGTGTAGAAAAACATTTCGAAAGTAATGAATAAATCTTAGCCAACATAGACATTCCGAACTATGCCTACTATAGCTACCATCTAAACAGTGGTGACCACCATAAGTAAATGGCAGGTTCTACAACTAAAACCGTACAGGGTTTCGTATTGGAGTTTGGATTTCCAACAAATGGTCAGGCCAAGGAACTTCCCATTGCCACATAGGTACGCCTCTGGAAAGACGCCACGAGAACCTAACCGGATCTCCGCCAACACAAAGCCGGGTTACCCCTAACTGGGTAACTACTGACACGAATATGCCATCCCCCGGTCGTAACCGACCTAAATCTCAGGATTCACCAACAACCACAAAGTAATAAGTTTTCAGCAACAACATAGTTTAAGTATCAGAGCTCCATACCATAATACCACCTCTATCCAGAAGGAAATGATATACACTAAGGGGGCGCTGTCCCCTAATAACCTTGCTACATCTTTTCCTGTTTTGACCATTTTCGGGGTGTGAGGTCCGACGAAGTCTCGTCCACAATGCTACGCTTTATACAAAAGCCACACTTTGATCAACAAATGCTCAATAGCACTTCGTATGCCACATTACCAATTTGGGAATATATCACTAGTAACCATCAACTACATAACCTCTGAGCTCGTACGTCTCAGAGAAGGGTGTTAAGCTAAGAGAATAAATTCTCCGCCACCAACAGAAATATATTTGATAGAAACCAGCTTTACATCTCACATTGTAATGTCAGACACACATCCATACAAGTCCATTCTGGGTTCGAACAGAACCGAAGGCACTTCCAAAGAAGCCCTTGCAAATCCGGGTATTCACTAATCATGACCGGACTTCCCATCACAAAGGGTGATAAGATTTCTATATCGGAGATCAGCCGATGTAGAGTCATTTGATGGTAATCCTTCCGTTTTCAAAAATATCCGGTCTTCAACACCGGTCTTCAAATGCTATCCATTACGATATATCATTATTCAGAATGGGATTTATGACCCAAAGGTCCTCTCCGGGCTAAACCGAATAACGAGCGCTTATTTTAAAAATAAGTGTAGCATTCAAATTCAAGCAAATCACAACAAATACCTATTTAAAGGTAAATATTGATAGTCGATTATTTAACTATCAAAGCAAACCAACAAATATTCAGCACCATAACAATCATTAGGCCCTTGTTAGTAATCTCCCATAAATTAAATAACTTTCCAAATATTCACTTCAATTTATCTTTGAAAAGATATATTCTCTAAACCATTTCAATTTCTACATTGGAAAACATTTCCAAATACTTATTCATTTTCAATTTATCTTTAAAAGATAAAAACCCAAAACATTTCACTTCATATTGGAACACATTTCCTTACTTATTTAACAATAAGTAATTCATAAATATATTTATTTTCAATACTTAGAAAATATTCAATATACTTAAAACACGATTAAGTATATGTAACGATCCCGAGTTTTAATTTATTTTAATTCGACAATTAATTTAATTTTTGAATAAAAATTGTGTAATAATTGGTAATTTATACAAAATGTTAGTAAAATTTTAATAATCGAATATTTGAAAATTATAAAACAGTCGATAGTTAAACTTAACAAGGAAATAAAGTTTGTGTTGATGTTAAACAAATATTTAAGTAAATTTATAGTTATATAAATTATGAAATGAACATATAAAACGTTCTAGAAGTAAATATTTAAGTTAAAATAGAAGTAAATGTTTAAAATAGAATAAACCATATAAATATTAAGTAGAAAATATAAAATGATAACAAATAAAATACGTTCACTTATGTATTAAAATTGGATAGGTATGTAACCAGACAAAACAAGCCAAGCAAACTTATAAGTGAGCTTGCAAAGGAAGAAAACAAGATCAATATCTACTGTACAAAATAAAAGTCTTGCCTGGTGACACCTGGAAGGAAACAAGAAACAAATATAAATATGTAGTAGCTTGCAAAATAGACAAAAGAAAATATAAGATCTTGAGCTTGCCTGAGAAGATATGTACTCAAATGTATAATATAAAAAGAAATGTACTAAGTAATTAATGCAACACAAGAAATAGTATGCAGCTTGTAAAGATTTGAACAAGCAATGATAAGTGTTAAACAAAGGTATAAACAAATGAAGACAAGTAGTAGGACAGCAAGTATATGTTTAAGTATAGAAACATAAAGTAAAAGCAAACAAGTACAAACAAAACATCTCTAAGTACATACAATATGTTCAGCCATGACCTGATATAGTGCAAAGTAACATTACCTTATTATAAACAAAGATATCACCTGTACAATACAAGTGTCTCAGCCCATCTTCTCAGTACAAAGAAAATCATGCATCAGCCTCCATTTGAAAACAAAATATCTGATCTATGTTGTAAAAACAATAATATAATACCCTGTACGACTCTCCCTATTTATCAACCATCTTCATTTTAGTTCGACCATTATCTCAACCTAAAACAAAAAAAAAAAAAAATCAAGTTAAAACAACAACAAACTAAATCAATACTTGGTTCAACTGCAACCTGATTCAAGATGCAAGAATCATCTCAGAAATCAAATCAATACAAGCCTGGAAAATATGCAAGTCAGATCAGTTTTCAAACTTGGATATCATTTCCAGTTTTAAATTCAATCGTGTTCTTGTTTTTGATCTCTGTTTCCAAATATCAAGGTGAGCAAATCTTCTTTTAAACTAGACTTCCTTGATTCTTTTATCTGTGAGTAAACTTAATTCAAAAAAAAAGCTTTAAGTTTAATTTAACAGTAAAGAAATTCTGTGATCTTTTTGTATTATATATGTTTTAATTTTGTGAGCATGATCCTGTGTTGCCTATGCTTTTCTGTTTAATTGAAACAGGGAAATATTATTGTTCGAAACTCAAAGTTATTTGCTGCAAATACATGTTAAGTTTTAAATTTTTCAATCAAACAAGGTAGTTAAACTAAAACTAAGATTTTGTAAGCTGTTTAAAACATCTATGTAAAAGTATGCTACTGTAATATGACTTTACAGGCAGTCAAGTAATTTAATGATAAATTCAATTGTTATGAAATGCTAATTCAAATTTATATCATGAATTCTTACTGAAAGATACGATTTTTAAAACTAAAACGAAGATTTTTAGTATGGGATTTCAAGAGTAGTTCGCATTTGAATAAAAATTGAATTTTTACCAATTTCTCGAAATTGAATTAGTAATAAATGGTGAAACTCGAATTGAAGCATGTGTAAACGATTGTGATCTCAAGAAAAATATACAATAATTTTTCTATTGCGTGAGATTTGGATGCGGGATCATAGTAGGGTTTTGGTAAGAATTTTTGGTCACGTCAGTTAGGTGCCGAGTTCGTCAGCATTATATGATCGAGTCGCACTAAATTCCGGTGGAAGGTTGCTCAACGTGTCGTCTTCGTATGGGCGAAGTTTTGGCGTCTCTGGTGGCTTGAACGGTGACGGCGAGGCGTTTTACTGGAAGGGTTGGCTACAGCTTTTTTTGGGTGGAACTGCTATATTTCGAACTCGAATTTTTGGAGGCCATTCGAGTTTAGTTTCCTGGTATTGGTGAGATTTGTGATTTGTCTGAAGCATTGGAGTTCGTCAGAGCTTGGACGCGCCACCGTGCACGTGTACGTGCTAGTATGTGCACGTTGATTACAGGCAAAAGAAATGGGAAGAGAGGAAGAAAGAAAACTGGGAAGAGGAAAGAAGAAGGGAAAGGAAAGGGTGTGGGCCGGGAATAGATGGGCCGGGAAAGAAAATAAAAAGAAAAAGAAAAAAAATGAAATGTTTTAATAACTTTAAATTGTTAAAGTATGTTATAAGGTGATTAAAAAAAATTCAACAGAATTTAACTCGGGTTCTATTCTTGAGTGAATTAACTTGATAAAATCTTAAGTTGTTTGTTAAAAAAAGCTTGGTATTAATGAAGTTAATGATGTTGAAAGGTTAAGTTAAAATTTGATTTTAATATTATTTGGTGAGAGGTTTGAAAATGTAAGATGATCAATAAATTTAAAGTGAAAGATAATCAAAAATGTAATTAATATATAATTGTAATTAAATTAATTATTTTTGTAATTAAAATTTGATGTTCATAATCTTGTTTGATTTTTAAATTAAGTATGCTAAATACTTAAAGGGATTTTTAAATTTAATTATTTTATAAATAAAGTCAAATTATAAATTAAAGGTAAAGGTTTTAGCAATGTGATTTAGTATTTACAGTGAGTATATTTATCTTAAGTGGAATTAAGACTTTGATAATTCATGAAATAAATTAAAGATTAATTAAGTAATTTATTAATTAGAGTGGATTAAGTGGTTAGGAAAAATCACTTATTGTAATCAATTAAGAATAATTAATTAAATGGTAATTAATCAAATTAAGGGTTGATTAAATTGTCAAAGAATTAATTAAGGGAAATTAATTAAAGGATAATTGAATTTTTTAAAGGTCAATTATTCAATAATAAAAGGTTGGTTTATTTAGTAAATGATTAAAGGACCATAAATCAAATAATTTGAAATCGATTAAAGTTAATTTATTATAATTGATGACCATCTGATCTAAATCAATTAGATAAGTAATTGAGTTCACTTATAGATGTTTGAATTCTATTGATTGTCGAACTATTTGATATTCTGATAATGTGATGCTTTGTGATATACCCTGATTTGTGTTGTGATCTGTGGTGTAATTTATTATCTATGATATATATCTGTGATCTGTACAATAAGCGTTATAGTTTATATCGCTTATCAATTATATTTCTGTGTTTTAATCTGTGATGATTGAACAATGTTGCACTATTGTGTTAAACCCCTGGACCACACCATGCACACACAATGATGGATTTCACGAGGAAATCGGTTAAGTCACAGATTTTGAAATAGTTTAAAATTTGAAATTTTAAATTCAAATGTTTTGGAAATGGAATCGGAATAAATGTGAAAAGCTTTTGGAATGGAATTTCAAGATAAAAATTTATTTTTAAATTACTTGATTAAGTTTTGGAATTTAAATAATTTGATTTAAATTTGAATTCAAAATTAGGAATTGAATTCTGTAATTTGAAACTAGGGATTAACGATATTATACTAGTCATTATGAGTTAAACCATTTTTAAAGTATTATTTTTGGAAATTTGAATTAACCCAAAGATTGTAACTTGTATAAATGCAATCGGGTTTTTTCGAAATAACACTGTTGTTTCTAAATAATAAAAAGCTTTCATAGGAGAAACGAATTTCAAATTATATAAAAGGGATTTCAAGTTTAAACTGAAATAGTTTACCATGTTATTGATGAATATTTGGAAATGAATTTTGAAAGTGAATATTTGGGAACGGTTTGAAAGCTATAAGATAAATCTTTAATTTAAAGATTTTAAACGAGTTAATCCAAATGAAATGGAAATTGTTTTGAAATCCGTAAATGGGATTTTGTGAAATAAATCTTTTGTTTTAAAAGACTTGAAATGGCAATTTGTTTAAACCATTTGAAAAGAAAGTTTTGAATTATTAAGTTGTGACTTAATTGAAATCCCATATCCATATGTTTTAAATATTTTCGCTCACTATTCGGTTTAGCCGGGAAAGGACCTTTGTGTCGTATAACCTATTCCGAATATGTGATTCGACGTTATGGATAGCATTTGAAGACCGGTGATGAAGACCGGGTATTTGCGAAAGCGATAGGATGACCTATCGATTGTTTCTGCACCGAGTCGCGCCGGTATAGAGACTCCCTAAGTGATGGGAAATCCGATCGGGATTGTGAATACCCGGATTGTAAGTACTTCTTTGGAAGTTCCTTCGGTTCTGTTCGAACCCATAACAGACTTGCATGGATTGTGTGTCTGACATTACAAATTGAGATATAAAGCAGATTTCTTTCAAATACATTTCTGTTGGTGGCGGAGAATTTATTCTCTTAGCTTCACACCCTTCTCTGAGACGTACGAGCTCAGAGGTTATGTAGTTGAAGGTTATCAGCGATATATTCCCAATTTGGTAATGTGACATGCTGAGTGTTGCTGTGAAATGATCATTGTTTGATCATTTGTGATATGATCATTTGTTTGATCTTTTATCTTTGTGATCATTTCTACGACCATTTGTTGACCCGAAGCACAGCTTTTGTATAAAGCGTGGCTTTGTGGACGAGACTTCGTCAGACCTCACACCCCGGTAATGGTCAAAACAGGAAAGATGCGGCAAGGTTATGAGGGGTAGGTCCCTTTAGGGTATGTGCATTTCCTTCTGGAAAAGGGTGGTATCATGGTATGGAGCCCAGATACTTACTCATGTTGAAACACTTTATTTATGATTGTGTGATGTTGATTACGAGCGCTCGGATAAAGGTCCCAAAGGACCGGGGGATGGCATACTCGTGTCAGTAGTTACCCAGTCAGGGGTAACCCGGCCTTGTGTTGGCAGAGATCCGGTTAGGTTCTCGGGGACGTCCTTCCAGAGGCGTTCTCATGTGGCAATGGGAAGTTCCTTGGCCTGACCATTTGTTGGAAATCCAAAGAAACAATACAAGACTTGCACGGTTTTAGTTGTATAACCTGCCATGGAATGTGGCGGTAACCTGCTATTGAACATGGTAGCTATAGTAGGCATACGATAATGGTCGTATGTTGGCTAAGATTTATATCTTTACTTTTGAAATGATTTTTACTACACTATGCACTAGTAATAATATCAAATGTTTCTTTTTAATGCATATCAAGCATCTTTGACTATCATAAGGAGAAATCTCCTCCGATTCTGCGTTTGCATTGTGTGTGTGTGCGGGAGGCCTTATGGTAGTCTCATTTTTAAAAAAGCATTGCGAATTGACTTTGAAAATCTTTTGTTGAATGTTTTAAAAGATAAACTGTTTTGTTGCTCACACCAGTCCCACGACTGATCCGGAGTTTATTGTTTCTTTCCTAAACTCTGGGTGCTCATTATTTTCTACACAAGCAGTCTAGAGTTGGGTTTTTCACATAGTCAGGTTTAGTAGATTATCTGGAGTTAGTTCAGTCTTTGGATCACACCAGTCTTGCTCAGCTTGGTGCATCATTATTGGGAGTTCGAGCTATTGCTGGATTGGTTCTTGGAGATGGAGTTGCAGTTTTGGGGTTCTTCCTTGAAAACTATCTTAGAGTTATTTGTTCCGCTGTTAGATGTCATCTATTTTCTTTTCCGCTGCTATTTATTGTATCATATCTCTGATGTATATTGATATCTACTGGATCATCTGTTGCATCAGATATTGTATCAAAGCTGTATATCAATGTATTATTCTTTTATTCCGCTGTGTTGTTTACTTAATGTTGTTATAAGCTTCGGCGAATCGGATTTGAACGGTCAAATCTATGGCATTCGAATACGATATGAAGTATGGATGTCGATTTTCGAGCGGGCAAAATCCGGTCTCGTCACAGTATATATCTTATTCTTTAAGGAAAACGTTCTCTTTAACACATTCATTTGAGTCTAAACGAATGTTGCATAAAACATCGTTATGACAACCCAAAATCACTAGTATAGGGATTCGACATTTTGATAGATATATAAATCACAATACTATACAAAACATTTCCTTTCCAAAATCATTTACTATAGCAACAGTGTTATAGTCCATCATTTCCTTATACTTTCTCAAAAACTCCTATTTCAACAATGAATGTTGAAATCTATGGTTTCGACACTTATACTTTCTAAAACACTTCAAATCGTTTTAAATTCTTTTTAAATATCACTTCCCCAAAACATTTCTTTAATATATTATTCACCGTCCAAAAAACGTGAATATAAATCATTTACCAAATTCAACACTTCTACATATTTAATTTAAAGGATTATCCACTACCCAAAATAGTGAATATATTTCCTTTAATAAGCTTTCCTATTTACTTATCAAATTCAATCAATTTTGAATTTATAAATTTATGTTTATAAATTCACATTTATATATTATAAAACTTCAAGTTATAAAAAGTCACTTTATTTACAAATTCTATCATATTTTATTTAATTGCCAAATCCAAATTATAAGTAAATTCACTTATAAACCTCTTATTTAGAAAATTAATTCTTTAATAACTTCATCAATTATAAATCTGTAAATCTTATTTACTTATAAAACCCATTTATACTACATTTTAACGTTTATAAAAACACGTTTTATAATTAATTTATAAATATTAATTTTTATAAATCTTTTATATAAACCTTTTATAATAATTCGAAAATCTCAATTTAAACTATTTTATAAAATTCATTAACTCCATATTTCAAAAATCACATTTTAACTATATTTTATCAAAAATCATAAATTTTTATAACATTAAAATTATAACGTTTATTTATTTAAAATGAATCAATTCCAAAATTCAATAAAACGTATACTTTCAAAAATCACTTTAGAATCCTTTCAAATTTGAAAATCATCACTTAAACACTTTTAATTTTTCAAAATAGGCCCAATGCTGCAACAGCACCAAATATAACAATCACGGCATCCAAAACATCATATGTCATACGATAACAGAATATATCTCAATATCTGTAAATAAATCAATACGGGTGAGGAATCCAGTTGGATCCCTCCAACATGTTTCCCTGCATCCACAGATGTTAGCACAATACCAATTCCGTTCCAATACGGAATATCGTGGTATATGAGATTTATAAAATATTATCCGCTATTATGCGGCGCAATAGGGTCTCATCCGCTATATAATGCGGGAAAATCAACTCTTAGCACATATATCATACCAATTCCACTTCAAGGTCAAAAATATCGCGGTATATGTGTTTAATAAATAACATCCGCTTAATATACGGCATATAGGGTCTATTTCAAAACAATAGATAATAATTTATCATTCAATCACAAAATCAAGAAATTTTAAATCTAACTATCTAAAATATAAATCGAAACAATTTCGATTGTGTGAGAAGTTCTCACCTTGCTTCCAATAGCGGTTTCAGCGTTTATTTCGAATAAAATTAAACACGCGTTTAATTTTACCCAAAATTTTCACTAGATCCAATCAGCTCCAATCAACTCCAATCCAGATCTATCGCGTAGTATTTGACAATACGATTCCAATGCAAGTTGTTTCGTCAAATTCCGACCTCGTATGAACAAGTTATGACGTTTTGAATATCACACGAATTTATAAAATTCAATTTAGAATTTTCTTTTTATATTTTCGACCTCATAAATCACAGCCGTCTGTTTCACCTTCCCAAGATCTGAGCTGCCCCCTCCTTATTCCTCCCTACGTGATATCCAGGTGAAAAATCACGTTCGAACCCATTATGGCCGCCGTTGAACCCTAATAGCGCGACCCTATACCATCACTTCTAGGTCGATCGAATACCACCATTGCGTCACCCCACTCGAGAGCCACCTTCACCATGAATAGCGTAGAGCTCGGTCATCTCCTCTGCTTGAAAAAAGTGAACAAAGGCCAGCCAAATGCGAGCGATTTCTGGTCGATCCACAGCTCCATTCACGATCTCCACCATTGAGAACGTAGATCTCCTCGTGCTCTTCAACATTGTAGTTGAAGATTTCTTGAATTGGTTTACGAATTTGAAGAAATTGGAGGAGAAAGAATCATGTATTCTCGGCCATTAAAATAGAGGGAAGCGGCGGTTGTAACCCTAGCCCAATTTTGTTTTGCAAAAGTGAATATTGAGGGTCCTTTTATAGAAAATTTCCGTTCACTATTCACCCGAAATTTTTCTGAACTCCAAACGAAGCGTGCCGCCTGGCGTTTATAATGTTTTACCCCTATTCCGAACGCAATGGAATATATATCGGGATCCAATTCGATCAAATTTGAACGATAAGTTTTTGAATCAACTATTTAAATTCAAAAATCACTCGAATCGATTTCTACGCGTTTTAGCTTGCCCCGGACAAACCGTAAGTCCGATTGACACGAAATTTGAAACCATACAATAATATAACATTACGGATCCAATGAAACTGTTTCGTCAAAATCCGAGACTGCTTGAAAAATGGCTATTTTTACTCGTCAATTAAATATTAAAATATTCAATTTCTGCAAATTAACTCTTAGTTCAATTTTAAAAGTTCTATAACATCATTCGAACTCCAATATGATTTAATACAACTTTACAAATCAATTTTAATCACATTAGACCCAATTTCCAATTATTTCTGTAATTTCAAATATTAAATTATCGATTTAATTAGGATATTCGAAATAAAATTTATTCAGCTTATTAAATTTACTTGTTAATATTTAAAATCAATTAAATATACGAATTTCAAATGACAGAAATTCTGGGTCGTTACATTGGGCCTATAAAGTCTAATTTATTTAGAACATTTCTAAATTTAATTTAAATAAAATCATTTATTTCATTTAAATTTATAAACAATGAATTGAATTTTATTTAATTTATGTTCATTTAAATAATTGCACACATATGTATCATATACATATATGTATGTGTGTGCATGTGTAACATAACAATCCATGTAACTTATAACATGCCCGTATAAAAATGTCGGGATTTGCATCGCAATGAATATGTTAGCTCATCTTATATGTATTGTATGTTGTCCAAATAAATTTATGTGTATATATAAAATCGTTATTTAAATAAATATTAAAATAATATAAATATTTAATTATATAATGCATGTATTTAGTAAATGTAAGAATAATATATGTATGTATGTATATTAAATTAGATATTAATTAGATAAGTATAAAAATACATACATACAAGTATATATAACATATACATATATATACATAATATACAAAGTTGTATTTTTTTTATTAAGTATAATATACAAGTATATTATATAGTAAGAAATTTATATATGTATGTATGAATGTGTATGTATGTATGTATTTATATATAATTATATTTTAATATTTAAAGTATTTATAAATAGGTGTATTTAAATGTGTGTGAGTGTATATATTAATTAGATATTAAACAGAAAATGACTATATATATAGCTTATATATATGTATAATATAAAAACTTGTAATTTTATTATTAAATATAGTATACACGTATATTATACAATAAGAAAACTATATGTATGTATGTATGTATCTGTATGTAATTTTTATTAATATTTAAAGTATTGATAAATATAGTATTTTAATACGTTTATGTGTGTGTGTTTATATAATTATATCAATTATGAAAATTAAATAATTTTATAGTATTCCAGATCCAATACACAGCACATAAAATATTTTGTTATGATTTTATATTATTAAATTATACATATATTTGTCGAAAAATAATAAAATTATGCTAAAATTAATTTCGTTTCATATTTTTCAAATTTTAAATTTTTTGAAAATCAAATATGATATTGTAAAGTCACGAAAAAAATTCTATAATTTTCTATCGAAATTATTTTTTATTATTTAATTAATATTGACTGCATGCTTAAATGATTTAAAAAAATATTGATTTTTAAATTCTTGGGAGTTAATATGGCGATGAAGAAATTTTCTAAATTTAAAATATAATTTTCGAAACATATGTTATTTTGTATGAATTATTCAACTTATATTTTGATTTAAATAATATTAAAAATAGAAAATAATTATTAAAAAACATTTTGCTATAACATAAAACTATGATTAGTATAAATCTGCATATAACATAAGATCAATTTTTAACATGATATGACGGCACAATTAAATTATAAGTCTTTTAATTCACGTAACATGGCATATTAATATAAGTATAAAATGATAAAAATTAAAATAAATTTTTTTGGCTGTGTATACATCTGATCGATATAAGAAATGTGTTCTGTTATTATACATACATACATACATATAACCATTCAATATGTGACAACATACATACATATAGGAATCCTACTTAACTAACAATATTATTATGATATATATAAACAAGCAATAGAATATTATACATAGACTATAAGTCATATGAAATTATAAACCATAACAAAACTTATGCCTTAAGGCACACCTTGTTATGATGAATATCCCTCTTTAGAACCCTTCTCAATTCGGCAGACTACCAATCTTTGAATTGTAGACCATTGACTATCCAATAGCCGTAGATTTGAAATTTATTTGAGATGAAATTCGTCGAAGCATTTGTTTAGGCGAATTTGGACAGCAAAGAGATAAAATGGCAGCCAAAAAAGTTCTATATGTATTAGGGTTCGTTGTCCTTTTATAGTGGAAGGAATGGAGAGAAAGGTGGATCATATCTCTTATCCATTCTCCCTAAATCTGAGCCATCCATCTAAGATAATCCTACCCCATCTTTTAGCCACCCCTTACATGCTTGTTGCGGCATGTATCACCATACATTATAGCTAGGCTAATTATCATTTAGGTTCAAATAAATATTACTATATGATTTAATTACTTATCAATATCGCATATCGATCGATATATTTATAACTATAATAAATATATACAATAATATTTATTCCTCAAATCATATTCAAAATTTTATAACCAATATTTCATAAATATTAATTAATTTATAACTATTATAAACTAATTAAATCATTTGGTCTAAAGAGAATTCATCATATCGATTGTGTGACTCGTTAGGTGTAAATTTGATCAATGATTAACATTGAGGTATTCGAATGTTAACATACACACGTCACTTAGTTAGTGGTGTGAGATTTTGGTCAAATTTTTCGCTTACTTAGTTTTTGTAAAATCCAATTTTAATTAATCAAGCGTCACTCGGTTGGGACATTTATTTACACAAATTCTCTTTGTCAAAACTATATCACTTTGGACTTATCGCATTTGGTAATGGTCAAAATTCTAACATCGTCCATATTCAACTCTATAGCCCAAAAATAAAGTCCTTGGTTTAATAATAATAATTATTATTAACTAAAATGCTCTTATCAAAGATTTTGACTTAGAGTTGGCTTGAGTTGACAGTGATACTAACCCATATAACAGAGGAGATGAATTCTCTTTTGAATAGTGCTTCACTTCCAATTCTTCCACTCGATTCAACTATTGTCACTCGATGAACGTCGTTTCATTTGACTATAATTAAAGTAGAGCTTTCATATTAAAGATCAATGATATTCTTAAGTTGAGAGAACTATGTAAATCAGTTACATCGATATTTTCTATTTCACCTTATTTATATTAACCAACAGAAAACTATCAAGTGAGTCGTTCCATAGTCATCCAATAATTATCAGTATGTAATTACTAAGTGCCCCCAACAGTCATGAGTAATACTCCACCTAATATTTGGACAACAATTCTAGTCACAATGGATACATGAATATGCAGTCTCAATGCATCTTGACTAGAAACATTTAAAATAGTATATTCGATTTCATTGTGATAAATTACTTACAGTTACAAAACTTTGTAACTATTATCACAAAACATAATATTTATGGATTTTATTTTAAATATACTTTTATTTATTAATTAAAACACATTACAATTATATAATAAAAGGAAAACACCTTTTATTTCGAACAAGATTGGTTATCGAATTAGACATATGCAACAAATTATATAATTTATCTAGGGCATACCTCTAACTCTATCAATCTCCCAATTATACTTGGGATCAATCATGGAATCTTATTCCAAATTCTCCAATTGGTTTCATCAAATCCAATTGGGTCGATCCCTTAGTGAATGGGTATGCTGTTATGTTTAAATTATCTATTCTATCAATAAACTCTCTTCAATGCTGATAACTATCAATATCGTATGGAACCAATTAGGAGTATGTCTCTCGACTTCCAGCGAGCTCTAAGTTCTATTACGAACTACATCACGAACTTGTTATCATGTAATAAAGTTATGAGATCTCAACATTCGGAATCATCCTCGGCTCAGTTATAAAATTGTGCATTTATTGTATATAGATTGCTTTTATTATGACACTATACAAGTCAATGTACTCGACATTTTCGTTGAATCTCTATAATCTCTTTTATTTGGAACATTTCCAAATTAAAGATTCTTAACTTGAATTTTGTTATTGACATATTATACTCAATATCATTCATGAAGTTTGAGTCTGAACGCACCTTCATAAAGAGTTCCTTGTTTCTGTAAATAATTCTCTAGTATTTCGTAAATACACGAGAACACTCCAAACTACCATTATGTGATATCATTTTGGACTTGATATTTGCTTTATGTATCAAATATATAAACAAATCATGATATCGTAGATAACATAACATGTATAATAATTTCTATTGTCAATGCATAAGAATCCACTGTACATATTCCATACTAAACATTTTAATAAGGTGTCCTTGCATATCGTTTTGGGACATTCCTAATATCTTTTGTAATTACTATAAAAGACATCAATTACAAATCCAACGTTTAGTATTAAAACAACCAAAACTAATTTTAACACAAGTACATTGTTAAAATCTGTAGTTGTTGTTTTCTTATGATTTAAAAATGTCTACGTAGACAAGCACCATTATCCAAGTGGTTAATTGATTCGGCTTTGGTGCAAGAGGCCAAAAGTCCGAAACTTGCTTTCGAATGTTTATTGACATGGGATATGTTGTCCTAATGATTTATTGTATATAAAGTACCATTTCAAAAAAAAAATATGTCTACGTTCCTTTTAACTTTTTTCTTATATGTACACACTTTCTCTGCACTTGATTGACAATCAAACCGTTTAATATGTCTATCAAAACATTTTTTCAATTTTTATGCTTATAAAGTGTACTTTCTATCTGTTCATGGATCATATCCAAAAACTCCAAAATCAATATTGCTCCAACTGACATCGAGACACGTTAGTTGTTATGTGCAAATAGTCTAGTCTAAATGTATATTTAGAAGTTTATATTTCACTACATATATACCAAAATCCAAATTCATTCTACGTGATAACTTTGTGATTAAATCTGAATTAACCTTAGTACGTTGAATAACGAATCTATTACACTGATTTCAACAATTGAAATGTGCGAGGTTATTCTTATCAACATTGTTCATTAAACTCCAAGTGTATTACTCTCTTAAAGACATAATCGTTGCCAATGGATCACTTCCCTTTGGATACCAAAATCATATTTTGATAACATATTTGGAATCCTTTCAGATTTGCGCATCATACTATTTCATCAAGTTAATAATCTTGAAGGTTTAATTGACCAACCGAGGATTATTTATTCTTGATATTGAAAAGAAACTCATAGTTTCTCTTTAACGTACAAGAATACTTACTAGACGTTCTAATGTACAAGAATAATTTTAGTCAATAATCCCGTATGATTCTATAAACCATTCTTTGGGATGATATTAATTTAATCTTACGTGCTACTCTTAAGTACATGACCATGTTGAAAGAAGTTAACTCAACTTAACTCACAATTAATTGTGCTTTGTCTAACAAAGTTTGATTACTCATTATTGATACATTATTATGTATCACAAGGAGGAGTGACTTTGGGATTGAATCATTATTCATTTTTAGATACGGTTAGAACTCTTTCCAATATACTCACACATTCGATCAAATCGAATCATTTTTATAGCATATTACATTATTTACTTTCATTTTATATTCTGCGGGCTTACCATAGACTTAAACATGTGTATCACATACACATATCCATGTCTGTGATAACTCAACGATAAATAAGATGAAGTACGTGGACATATTTGCTTATCTTACTGCTTTTGGATCCAACACTATGTTCACTGTTTGTATATTTGCACGATTTCAACTCAAATTCAAGAGAATTTCATTTAAAAGCTGTTAAAAATGATTTTAAAGTATTTTGTTGCACACTTCACGGTTCATTCTATGACATCCAACGAATGATTATCTTGAGTCAAATGAAAATTCGGATGCAGATTACACTACTAATCTAGTTGGTAGAAAAATTACTAGTGGAACGTGATTTATGTAGATATATTCAGTATTTGCATCATTTTCAAAGAAAATATATGCATATTTTTCATTTCAACTGATTTTCAATCAGCAGACATTTTCTTTTGTAAAACCCTTTCTGGGAAATAGTTTCTAGTGACCTTGTTTCAGACTAGTCATTTTAGAAAATTTGAATTGATAGTTATTTTTTGGATTTGATTTTAAATGACTGCATTAACTAATCTGACAACCTACTGATTATCGAAAAGATAAATATTAATTAAAAAAAGTGATGAATGTTGATATTAATCATATATTATAACTTGAGACAGTATATCTAGTAAATTTCTTTAAAAACTTTAAACAAGATTTATAATAAATTTTGATGGGTAAAAATTCCATGACTATCTCTATTGCTATCATATTTCTATCGACCATGGCTCATCAAAATCCAATATAGTATGTCAATATGTTGTATTTTAAACGGAAAATTAATCTTTTTTCATTTTACTACATTTTTAGAAATAAAAACTTCCAAAGTATTCACTCTCATTTAAAAGTCCTCACGGTTATGCATGGGTGAATTACTTGAAATTTTTGATTATGTGCTTTCATGCTCATTTAAAAGTCTTCACGGTTATGCATGTATGGAACACATATCAAACTGATTATTAAATAGACAAGTTGATTCTAATCTCATTTGAAAGTCCTCACGGTTATGCGTGGTTAGAAGATACTTGAATTCATTTAAAAAAATAAAATTGAAAATACTACTAATCTCATTTAAAAGTCCTAACGGTTATACATGGTTAGTAGTTATTCAAATTCATGATATAAATATATCACAAATAGACACAGTTATATGATTTTACATCATTCCTATCATTCTAAAGTGGAATATGCGCCTAACAAAGTATTTATGATTTTGGTTTGATTTTTTATTGAAATTTAATACTTATATTCAATTGGGTATTAATGTTATATTAATGTCTATCACTTTATCTCTATTTTTCCAACACTAATACTCTTTTGCTGATAAGAAAAGGAGAGAGAAATGTTAAGATTTTGGCTAATAAAGGTCAAATATTTATTTTGTATTCTCTATTTGCATCAGGTTCATTTGCATGTTTTTATTTATTTTCGTGCATATATGAAGGGGGAGCTTTGTTGTAAAGAGGGAGCATTCAAATAAGGGGAGCAAATTGAATGATCAAATACATTTAATAAATTCGAAATCTTAAATATATGTTTGTTGTCATCAAAAGGGGGAGATTGTTAAATATGCTAGTGTATGATTTTTGTTTGATGATAATAAACATATATATATATATATATTCATTTAAATGTATTTGTTATTATACTATTTTATTTTCACATAATTAAATAAATATTTGCTGAATAAAATAAGTAACACGGAATTTAAATTCAAACAAATATTTTATTACAATTTTGAATAGTATAAATTTGAGCTCACTCTATATACACATTTTTCAATTACATTACAATTCCAGTTACATAACATTTTTGACTATACATACATTTGCACCTCGCTACATATCATTCGTTCACTCATATTTGAACTTCAGCTGTATTCCAATTTGAATCCAGCATCTGAGTTATCTGCAAAATACACACTAACGCAGTAAAATTGAAAAAGAAATATTTGTGCAGTGTAAAATAAAATGTGTATTTTCGAAAATATTATTTCCCTCATTTATTTGGGTTGTTTGTCATCATTTAATTTTGAATTCATCTTACACGAACAGCTTGTGACATGCACAGTGTATCACTGTGCATGCTACAAGGCCGTGCACACAGATATACACTTGACAAAACTACATGGACAATTGAGCACAAGGTCAAACCTAAACAAAAGCTAGGTTCAACTCAAGTGAAATACAAATAAAGTATGACACGAGCACAAGGTCAAACCCGAGGCAAAGCTAGGATCAACTCAGATGCAATAAAAAAACACCACAAAATTGTAGAGTACTAGAATCCAAAAAACAACATAAACCACAGTCTCGGCCAAAACAACTAACCACACCAGACTCTAGAGAATGATGGACCAGACAAACTCAAGTGCACAAGGACAAAATGAACACACATTTAAAATGTATATCAACACTTGGCTGCATGGCTACTGCAATAAACTTCAGTGACTCGAATTTTATATGGAAATATGCAACTGTATACAAGTGCATAACAGAACCCAGGCCAAATGAAGACAATAGCAGACACATGAAGGCTGCAATAAAATGATGTATATATGAATTTCCAAATCAACAACAGTTCAACATGCTCAAATGTATACAGCGAAGTCATGAAACAACTTCAACCAGATACATTGAGCAAGATGATCTGCCTCAAAGCAACAACTCAACGCAAACACATATTGTCAAACACAAGAACAGACCATCGACCACAGTGTAGCTCAAAGGTTCATTTGAATCCATACTAAAATCAAGTGCACATATGAAGTGGAGCAAATGTACCAGTTCAATGATATGCAGACAATTTCAAAAGGACCACAACAATGAAGTGATCTGTAACGATTGTATTTGTAAACATTTAAAAGTATTAAATTAAATAAGATTTTTGAATAAAATTGTTAGAAAAAAAATTAAGACTTTACTGATACAAATTAAATTATAATACAAGCTATGAGCTTAAGTAAAATTTCTATTAATGAAACATGTTTGCAATAATGTAAGGATGATAACAAATTCTAATGTGTATTTTAATAACATTGGTTTGAGTGAAATTAACTACTGTCTGAATGTAAATTCCAATTGATTGGAATAATAAATGTTAATAAGGAATAATAAATGTTTCTTTATAAAAGAAGAAATTATATGTTTATTTATTTGAAATGTTTGGTAGTTGAAAGATTGATTGCAGAGATGAGAAACTATTATCTGGTAAGAAATATATAATTCTTGTTTGTATCCAATAGTGTATAAATATGTTTAAATTACTATTAGACAGGAAATAATTGTTCTATTCCTCATTACATTTATCTTGTCCATTTTGAAAGTCATCTTTGTAAACAACTGAATTAATGTAATTGAATAGTTTCAATTAATGATGGAGAGGACAAAAAAATGTAAATTAATAGGTGTAATTAAACGCAGCTTATGTTTTGTGAATATAAAAGGAAAGTTGGTTTAATGAAAAGAACATTTATGTCAAATAAAATGAATTTCAAATAAAATGAATGTTTCATTTATGGTAAGTAATTTTATTTATTATGCATAGAAAAAAAATTAAATGCGTACAAATTTGAATATTATATGAGTTAGTGAAGTTAATTTGGTTACGTTTCATAAATTGAATTTCAAAAAGGTTGTGCAATGTAGATGGTCCCTTCATTTCTTTTATTATTAATTGTTGCATATACGTTTTAAAATAGTTACCTCATTATTAATACTTGATCCGTTTATTTATCCTTCTGTTTAATACACAAGCCTAGACTTTTAGGTTATATTTAATTATTAACACCTTATTTTCGCGTATAAAAAATTTCATTTTCCTTTGGTTTGCGAACTTTTCCATTTCTACGTACATTTCTTTATGCATTATTAATTCCTAAAGCTTTCAAAATAAAATATGACATTTATTTTTTCTCCACCTTAATTTCCTAATTATTAAAAATCCTAAACAGCTTATTTCTTTCATTTGTAGTGTAAATTTGTGTTCTATATTTTTTTTGGCAAAGTCTTATCGGGTTTGTTTTAGACTAATGAGCTCCTTAGTAAACCAAAAGACCCTAGGAACCTTAAGAGATTTTGGATCCTTCCTTTTCTCACACATTGACCTTTTATTTTCCCATCGGACTAAAACCAAGTACGTACAAAAATTGCTCATTTGAGAAACTTTCCGCGTATTCTTCTTCTTTTTCCTTAAATCTGCAGAAAACTCCAAACCGCAAAAAAAATCCTAAATCTCCAAATCAATTTCCATCCTTCCTCCTTAAAAACCTAGCCTACCTCTCTCCTCTTACCGCCACCCACCTGCATCACAACCCACGACGGTAACCCATAGCCAAAGCCCAATCTTTTCTCTTCTCTTCTTTCTCTTTTTTTTTCCCTTTTTCCCTTATTTCCATGGCTTCTATATTCCAATAAATTACTCCAAATCAATATTTTTTTGAAACCATGTATAATTTCAATGGCAACAACTTTGTTGTTGAACTCTTATTTCCATTTCGAATATTTCTATATTAAAAACTCTACTATTCAAGTCCTTTCCCGAGTCCAGTTTTGGACGAAAATACACCATATTGTATCAAACATGTCTCCTTAAGTAATGAACCAAATTGTGACGACCGCCCATGACTCCTGCACTAAACAAGGAAATAGTGCGCTGAAAGGTGTGCCAGGCCGCCATGGACGATCATCAGGGTTAAGGTAAAACAGTAAACTCTATCGTATTACTCACAGCGCACGGATAAAATACAATAGAAAAATATACATAGTGAAGCTCCATAGAACATAATTCATCATGTAAACTCATAATAGTTTGGTACAACAATCTGAATAGTCAATACATCAAGCCTCACTACATAACACTCAGAGAATCATACAACAGTGGAACATCCAGTACATATAGTAAGCAAACAATATGCAAAAGCTTCCAGCTCGTCTTCGTCATCAACGGCGTTAGTCACTAAGAACAGCACCTGTCACCTGCTACCTAGTCTGCCCATCCCAAAACGGATGAACAGCCCAAGGTAATAAGAGTTGAACATAAAACCTTGAGTCAGACAAAAGTCCTAGTGAGCAGTAAATCAACTATCAAACATACCAAAAGAGCATAAAGGGTAAAAAGGAATAGGAACCCAACCATCCCACTCCACCACTTTCTACAGTGATAACCCCCAGACCCACTAAGCAGAAATGAACATAGCAAAGCAGACAATTAAAGTAAAGTAATTATCACTCGAGTCAAGGTCGATGTTTTCCAAGTACAAACCCCCAAGGCCTAAACCAAGATCAGATAAGCATCCACAAAACATCGCTCTTGAGACCGAATGACGATACAACCAAAGCATCCAAGCATCCATGACTCTGGCTATCACTGTTATCATTGCCTCGATATCATCGTTAATTGAATGACGGCTCATTATTTCATCCGTCCGTCAAGGGCTAATGGTAACCCCGGTTCTAGACATAACTCCGCACGTTGTCGCAGCCCGTGCCTGGGACTATCGAATCTGCCCAGCGTACTCTTGCTTTGAGCATGCTAGAACCTTCAATAACGATAAGATCTCAGCCTTCCAGTCATCCTCCTCGACGACTATTCACATACTAGCTCAAGCGCCTCTCAAGCCAACCATTATCAACAAACTCGAACCATATCACCGAGTTATCAACATGCTTGGAATGATCCCGTCTGGATTAAACCAAGGCTATCTCATATCATGCTTTGCTTCATCGCATCATAGCAAAGTTCCATCTCAACATCATGCTTTGCCTCATCACATCATAGCAAGTCCCATCTCAACATCATGATCAAATCTATCCATATGAGCTTTATCATCCGCTTCATATGCCACGAGCAGCTTTCCTTATTCAAGAGCCTTTTCACTTAGCTTTTGAATCATCTTCGACCAACTTGTCCAAATTCAATTACTAATCAACTAATCAATCAAATCAATCATTCATCCAAGTAATCAATCATTCAAATAATATCTAAATAAACAGTTATAACAATAATGGCAATTTCGTAATTAAAGGGTCCAAATCTAACAAGCATGAATTCTAAGTAATATCTTGATGAATGAACTAGCATAGGTTAACATATAGTAAAATGGATATCAAAACTTCATGAACAATGGATCTACACGCAGACTTAAGGAAAATGCATGAAATCGCTATCTTTAACACACAAACAAACCACCGATCCAATATACTCCTTTGGGTCCGTGTGAGAGATAACCACCACTCACCGAATCACCTAAACACCTCAAAATCAACCAACTTCGGATCTGGACAGTAAAGGATCTAGCTCGATCTGCCAAAACTCCGCTTCAAACGATGAAATCTCTCTTCGATGGATGGAGATCTTCAACTTTGGCTCTAGAATCTTTGATTAGATCTTCAATCTTGGATGGAAGGAAGCACTAGATTAGAGTAGAGAAAAGAAGTGAAGAAGTGTTGAAGTCGATCTCTCAAAATAGCAGCACTTCGTCGCTCCAAAATCCGATGTCAAAAAGTGGACCAAAGCCGTGTATTTATAGGCAGAAATCCCATGAGTTGGCCGCCCTCCTTAAGTTGTCGCCGACCTAACCCTAGCCGACTTATGACCTAATGACTCAACTACCCCGACCTACGACCTAAAACACATACGCATCCACGACCTACCGACCTAAGATCCCAACGACTTACCTCTTCAAGCCGACCTAACGACACAACGGCTTAACGACCTAACACGCACACGACTTAACTTCACTCAAGCGACCTAACGACTCAAGCCTTTATGCGAATCAAACTAGTATGCCGACCTAAAACACGCGCTAACCTCTAGGTCATTAACTCGTTAACTCCTAAGCTGTTACCCCACTAATCATGTTAAGCCGCTAACTCCCCTAAGCCACTAACCCTTAGGTCGTTCCATCCTATAAGTCGGTCCAACACTTAGGTCGTTAACTCCTATAAGTCGCTTACCCTATGAGTCGGTCAATCTCTTAAGTCGTTAGCTCTTAGGTCAGCCCATCTCCTTAACCCGCTAACCACCTTAAGTCGAACACTAAAGCCACCAACTCCCTATGTCGTCCACACTTCTTAGGTCGGTTCGGACCTAACTATACTTAGCAAACATACGCCACTACCCACTAGGTCGTTAGAACCCTTAAACCACTAACTTCCACATGACTTAAGCTCCTGGACAAGGTAAGCTCAGCTTGACTTAAACAATAACAACGACCTAAAGACAATTATTCTACGATTTATCGACACGTAAAAATACGGGTCGTTACATTCTCTCCCCCATAGGAATTTCGCCCCCGAAATTCCAAACAAATAAGAACAATCAAAGACTATTCTGCATGCCTCCCATCCATAGCAATCAACAACTCATGCATCCAATTACTAGCCTAGCATGTAGAATTCTAAGACTAGAACAAGTTACAGATTCATGAGATGTCACGACACCTTAGGGCTATACCTTGAAGAGTTCAGGATGAGATGCCTTCATCCTCTCTTCCTCCTCCCATGTACAGTCGTTAACATCATCACTCCATTGTACCTTGAGCAACGTAATCGTCTTCCTCCTAAGTTGTTTCGTGTCAGTTTCCACAACACGAAGCGGCTTACGAGGTCTTCTAACAACTGGATCAACTTCCAAATCTTCATAACTATCAGCAGAAACCACTGTACTTGGGTCGTGCACATACCTCCGCAGATACGATACATGAAAAACATTGTGCACACCCGACATCTTTTCTGGTAAATCCAACTTATAAGCGAGCTTTCCAATTTGCTCGACGATCGGGAATGGTCCAACAAATCTCGGAGTCAATTTTCCTTTCTTCCCGAATCGAATAACATTCTTCAGTGGAGAAATCTTCACAACAACCATATCTCCTACGTCGAATTCCAAATCCTTACGACGCTTATCGGCATAACTTTTCTAACGGTCTTGGGATGCCTTCATTCGTCGCCGAATGATCTCTATACAATCCGAAGTCTATCGAATCATTTCTGGCCCAAGTATCAACTTTTCTCCTGTTTGTATCCAACATGTCGGAGAGTTACATGGTCTTCCATACAATGCTTCATACGGTGCCATACCAATACTTGACTGGTAACTGTTATTATATGAAAATTCCACCAAATGAAGATGATCTTCTCATGATCCTACGAAGTCCAAAACACAAGCTCTAAGGAGATCTTCCAAAACTCGGTTGACTCTCTCAGTCTGACCATCTGTTTGAGGGTGATAAGCTGTACTCAAACACAACTCGGTCCCCAAAACTTCTTGGAAGCTCTTCCAAAATCCACTAGTGAACAATGGGTCCCGATCGCTCACTATGCTCTTCGGAATACCATGGAATCGAACTATGCACTTAACATATAGCTCAACCAATTTCGATGCAGTCCTAGTTGATCGAACAGAAATGAATCTTGCACTCTTAGTCAAACGATCTACGATGCCCCAAATTTCTTCATTCCCTGCTCTGGTTCTTGGTAACCCATCGATAAAATCCATCGATATTTGCTCCCACTTCCATGTAGGAACTTCTAATGGCTGAAGCAATCCACTTGGCTTCTTCTATTCGGCTTTTACCAACTGGAAATTCATGCATTTGGAAATAAAATTTCCAACATCCTTCTTCATACCTTCCCAGTAATAGGTTCTCTTCATATCCCGATACATCTTATTTCCACCTGGATGAATTGTTAACTTCGAGTGATGACTTTCCGTAAGAACTTCATCTCTCAATCCATCTATATCGGGAACAACTAGTCGTCCTTGTTTCCAAAGCCAACCCTCTCGATCGACTTCGAATCCTTTATCCTTCTCTGGGTCTGATCCAGATTCCAAATCTCGGATAATCTTAATAAGCTTATCGTCTCGCTTTTGGCTCTCGCCAATTCTTTCCACGAGAGTAGGTCTTATCGATAAGTTTGCCAACATTTCAGGTTCCAATTCACATCTAGGCCTGAAGTCAAATCCAACCAAATACTCAAGACTCTTCCATTCTGAAAACATGGCTCCCAATCCTGCATGTCTTCGACTTAACGCATCTGCCACTGCGTTACCTTTTCCTGGAGTATAGGCTATACCAAAATCATATGATGCCAAAAAATCTAGCCATCGTTGCTGCCGAAGATTCAAATCCTTCTAGGAGAAAAGATACTTCAATGACTTATGATCCGTAAACAACTCGAATCGAACTCCCAATAGATAATATCTCCACATCTTCAGAGCAAATCAATCGCCGCCAACTCCAAATCATGAGTTGGATAATTCCTTTCATGCGACTTCAGTTGTCGACTTGCATACTGTTAACGCTTAAATTTGAACGCTAACACCCCAGTGAGTAGATAGCAGTTATGAAAGCACCACCCGTTGGTACGGGAACAAGATACAAGTAAAGAAATTGCAGAAAAGCAGTAAAAGACAACAGTTTTATAGTGGTTCGGCCTAAAATCGAGCCTACGTCCACTTTGATCTCTTTATTGCTGAACAAATACAACTTATACAACTTTCTTCAATTACAATCCACTCTAGACTGTTAGTACAAACTTTTACGGAGAATTATCTTTCAAACTCATGATGAATGATGTGGATTCTCTCTCGTGAATTTGATGTAATGTCTTCGATGTTTGGAGTGCTTGAAGTGTTGTTTGAGTCGAGAAAATGGCAGAGTTTTGGCGCTTCGAGAATGAACCAAAAGTCCCTTTAATGTTGGAGGTAGGTTGGTATTTATAGGCAAAGATCTTGGACCTAAGCTAAGTCGTAACCGGTTCTGAATCGCCCCCGACCCAGCTAAGTCGTGGCCGACTTATGGGAGCACCACTATGATCTAGCTGAGTTGATCTTTCTTCGCTGAATTTGCACAAGTCCAAAGTCGTCACCGGGTCAAGCCAGGTCGTAGGTCGTTCCCTCTCTCTGATGCATGGCCTCCGACTTAAATGGGAAGTGCATGCTCAAATAGGTCGTTGCCGATTTAATGAATTGACGAGCTAAACGTGAACTAACTCCCTTGCCCAGGTCGCGCACATCCTAGCACAGACCATGAGTCGGTCACGACACAAGTGTAAGTCGTGAACTTGTTCCACTCAGTTAGGTCGGTAAACATGTTAAGTCCTTAAGTCGGATCGAATTAGGTCGGCAACTTCATTAGGCAGTTAGGTCGGCACCATGTTAAGTCGGATCCTTTGTTAAGCAGTTAGGTCGGCAACTCCATTAGGCAGTTAGGTCGGCACCATGTTAAGTCGGATCCTTTGTTATTTCTTGAGTCGTTAGGCCAGTTCCTTCTGAAGCACTAGGTCGGCATCTATGTGAAGGCATTGGGTCGGCATGCTCCTTAACCAGTTAAGTCGGTATCGATTTAAGTCGGCCACCTTGTTAATCAGTTAGGTCGGCTATCCCTTTAAGTCCTGAGTCGGCGCCATCTCCACATACTGGACCACTGAGTCGTAACCGAGGCAGGGTTAACATTTGCCCCTCGAAGTATACGCCTTGGGATTAAGTCGTGTGCTTCGATACCTTTTAACTCGGTCACTCTTAGGTCGGTAAGTCGTGAACGACTTATCAGCTAACTCGTGTATGATGACCCGTATCATTTCACTTCAGAATATAAGCCGGCCTCCTTCAACCTTCTTCGTCACTTATTCATTCACTCAATTTCGATTCTGCCATTAAAATTCTCCTGAGTTCTTTAAGGCGATTCCATCCTACCTGATCACCAGTAATTCCTACTATTCATTGCGTAAGTGATTCTACTCCTCCCTTGATTGTAGATTACCTTCGGTTCTCAAACTTTATCGCTTGAATTCGAACGGCCTCCTTGCATGATGCTTCATCACGAATTCTATCATATTTGCCGTTGATGAAACTCAGGTTGCTCGATTAAAAGTTCGATGAAATAATGAAAGTGGCTCGTCGTCTTAGGCTAATCGTTTGAGATTACCATGCGACAAATTTATGATAACTTCGAACTGATTTAGTGGACGGTCCGGCAGCAGGTAATGGTATGAATGGAATAGGGGTTTTTGCTGGTGGAGGAGCGGTTAGCGGGCTAATGGGTTGAGTAGAGTGAGGTATTGGTTTAGACGCGACCCAGTGATTTTAGGTGACTCATCTTTTGGCCGATTCAAATCATAAATCATGACCGTGTTAGTGCTTGAGTGAGACCCACCGACCTACCATTCTGCCGATCTAAGCTTTAAACCGTGGCCGAGATAATGCCAGAAAGAAGCTTACCGATCTAAACTTTAAAGCTTGAATCGTGACCGAGCTAACACTTGAGAAATTCCTGCCTTTTGAACCAGAGCTTGCGACCTAGGGGAACGAGTTGCCAAGTTAAACTATTTAGACCTTGACCTGCTACCGACTTAGCTTTATCTTGCAAAAGAATTTTAAACCGTAGCCGAGTTAGTACTTGAGCTTCAGACATGTTATCATTTAGGAGCATGGGCCTACTTTGAGCATTTGCCTTGAGCTAAAGAACTAAATTGTCTGAATTTTTGAACTTTAAACTTGCCTGAATCTCCTTGTATTATGCCGCATTAACTTATAAGCTGCTAACCTGCTAAAAATAACAAACAAAGAGAACCAAGGCGAAAATACTGCCATTGACTGCCCACGTCAGATGTCAGATTAGTCAAGACAAAACAAACAACTTAATTATATTGCATGAAATGTTTGCGAATCAATCAATTAGGGTTAAGCATTAGTGCAAAGTATCAACAATCTGAACTGATTTGTCTGCACCAACATCTTACTTGCATATTTAGGCTTAAAACAATAATCCCTGAATTTCATAACTAACAAATGTTTGCTAGTTTTTATTCCAGTTATATTTGTTTACCGCTTGATTGATTCTACACAACACTTCACACACTTTAGGAAACGTGCACCTTCATGTTTGAATACCCAGTTGTTTATGTAGAATGACTTCCCATCGAGAAGAAGAAGTGGTAACTCAAGAAGAAGAAACTTTCCCGACAACAGTTCCGATAGAGAATCCTCCGGAAAGAACTTCGACTATTCTATCTTTGAGAACATTTATTCAGCTGCGCACTCAATTTGGCTTTGCTGAAAATGATGTCCTATTCCCTGGGTCAAATGATACTGCTGATAATCCTCCCCATGGTTTCGTTGCAGTCAACCGCCACATGTGCTTAAGTGGGGCGATTCCTCCTTTTAATGACTTCCTTCGAACTCTTCTTCTCCGGTTGACAATCTCTCCATTTCAACTTCATCCTAATGGTTATGCCATCTTGATGGGGTTGTGTGTTTTGTTTAGAAGAACTCTTGATCGCCTACCGAGTTTTGAAGAAATTCGTTATCTGTGCTCTTTTACAAAGAGTAAAGATCATCCTTCACTCATTATTGTGAGAAGTGCTAGAAACCGCAAGCTCCTTTCCGATCTCACTGAAAGTGTTCATGGATTTTTGAACCAGTTTTTCTTTGCTCGCTGTCCTCCAGGGTTTTATGCCATCTGGAGAATAGGAAGTAAGACTAGTGTTTCCATTTTTTCGTTTTTGAAACTTTTTTCGAGATCCGAACTTTCAGTTGCTAACTTCATTCTTTGCTCTTTTCAGCACTTCCTCTCCCTTCTAGAGATCCGATTCATAAACAAGTTTTTGAGAGGTTGAGTGCCGTGGCTGCGGAAGAAAGGAGCATAAAATTTCTGCTGAAGGATGAATTTTTACACCAATACGGGCTTCTACACGCTTCTCGTTCTACGCATGCTCATGAAGTTCCAACAGAAGTTCCCGATTCTCCAATGAAAACTCCTGACGCCCTGGTTACTGTCGAACAACTCACATCAAAAGAGTCTAATATTGAAGCTTCATTGGTGAAGTGTTCCACTCCTACCGACATTATGGGGTCATCTAGTAAGACGGTGCTTGCCCCGATCGAGGAAGAAGAAGAACCTTCACGGCCTCTCGGGGGATTAGCTGATGTAGGAATTGAGAAAACAAGTCCCACCAAGCATGATGGTGATGATGTTTATGAGGGGTTGAGCGACATAATAGTGACTTCGCAGGAGCTTTTTAGAGATGACGTATCTAAAACTATCTCTCCTGCAATTGAGGCGACGTCTCTTCTTCGACAAACACCAACACAAATATCAACTCCTCATACCCAAGCTATCATCACCTCTGCACCAAAGAGTGGTTTGTAGCTTAATGCGTGTAGCTTGCACATCACACAACACTTAGGATTTTCCAGCACATTTATGCACTTATCTTCTTATACTTTAAAGATTTCTGAAGCTTATCTTTTCTTATTTCAGATTCTTCAATGACACGCGGCGGATCATATTATCAGGATTTCCAACGCTACGGGGGGCGTGGTCAATATGATTATCGGCGTTACTTTCCCTCCTATAGAGAGTCTGACGAAGAGAGGGCTGCTCGAAAGGCTCGTGAAAGGAGGGATGCAGAAGAGCGTTATGACAGAAGGGATAGGGATGAGCACCATGATTCCCTGCAGAGAAGTGACGACTCTTACAAAAGGAAATCTCACGATGACCGAGGAAAGGGTCATGCAGCTGAAGATTCAAGCAAACGAGCCCGATATGGTGAGAGACATGCTTCCACTATTCCCGAAAAGCCTACTGCCCCTGCCCCTCTCGACATTACTTCCGACTCTCCTGCTCTCGGGAAGGAGGACATCCAGACAATAATAAGCAGGCCTAAATTTCAAGTGGGACCTGGCCCAGCCACTTTACAAAGTCGTTTTCCACAATGGTGCTTAAAGGGTGTGAGATTCGACCTAGACTTGGTCCCCATCGACAAGTCTGCTATGTTGCGCAATCTTGATGCAGTCAAGCTTGATATCGAGAGGATGTCAAACTGGCAGAAGCTTGTTGATGAGCTTCAAAGAGTTAACCGTGCCAACTTAGAGGCCATGCTCACCATGGAAAATGATAAGGCTGAGTGGCAAAAGGTCCTTGAGCAGCACGACACCGAAATGAGGAGCATTACTTCCTACAACGAGGAGCTCGAAGCAAAGGTTGAGAAGTTGAAAGATGAGCTTACTGCTTCCTCTACTTCATACTCTCAAAAAGAAGAAGTGCTTCTCAGACAAGTTAGAGATGCTCATGCCAGTCAGAGGGATGCTGAAGACTGGCTCGAGGCACAAAAAAGAATCAGTGAAGGCTATGTCTCTGATATTGCTGATCTTCGAAAGAAAAACAACTCCCAGGAGGCGGAGATACAAATGCTTAAGCTTCAGCTTGCCAAAACTGAAAGGGAGCGCGATGAGGCTGTCGCCGGCAAAATCGTAGCCGAAGAATCTCATGAGGCGACCAAAAACAGCTTCGGCTCAACATTATTCGACTTCTACTTGCATAGCGTCTTGGGGCGTGGAAGCCTCGCCTTTCTTGGTCCCAAGTATGAGATCACTTTAGCTGAAGTGTGGGAGGCCGCCCTCGATATGCTTGGTGCTGAAGGTGCCGGTTATGACGAGTCAGCCCTGGAAAGGCATTATTTTGATGAAGACGCTCGCGCTGCTCTCGCCAGGGGAAAGGAACAACTTGCCAAACTAAGAACCGAAGTGACGGAAGGGGACCAGCTGGGGAAAACCACTTCAACTACTCTAGTCCAGCCACCTTCTTCGTCTGAAGTCGACATTATTGGTTCCAGTTCCCATCTCGCATCTCCCACCAAAGTTACCGCTGATATTACAAGCACACAAGGCGGAGACGAGGGTGAAGAGAGCGCCGATGCGCAAGCTTATGAAGTCGATATCAGGAAACCAGCTTCTCCAGGTAACTTCACTGTTAATCTCGCTACTGTCAATTCTGCTCAAGCGGGTTACTCGTTTATTTCGCATGAGTTTCACGAGCTCCTTGGCTATTTTCTCAACCTTGACGAGCCTTCATCTCCTCTTTTTACTGACTTTAACCTTTTTTCTTCTGTAGAGAAAGTACCAAGCACTGCTCAAACTTCTACTCCTCTGGTCATCCTTCCTTCATCTCCTCAGGCGGTGCCTCCTTCTGCCTCGCAACCTGGATCACAGGAGGAACAAATAGAGGCTCTTCACGGCTTGGATGATCCCATCGCTTCGCAAGAGCAGAAAGATGAGAGACCTGAGGGAGGTGACATATCCCCGGAACGGACTCCTTCTGACGACATTGTTCTATCAAAACTTGTCACTCCGGGGAGTGAGTCTTCCTCACAAAGGAGAGAGAAGCGTGGGACATCAAAGAGGAGGGGGAAGAAAATCACCGCCACTGAACAGGAGCCGGAAGTTGAACCGGTTACACCTACCTCTCCTACTTCCCTTATACCCACTGGCCGACCTGGAAAGCTGGTCATTCGACCGGGTAAAGGGTCCAAAGGAGGGAAGAAGAAGTGAAGATTTTAGCTTTTTGTCTTTTATATGAACTGGCCGAGAGTTGTGCGGGTATCGGCCCCCGCTTTTATTTTGAAAACCTGTATCTGCATTATAGTTGAATAAAATGATTCTTCGTTTGTACAAACTTCTGTTTGAATTTGAGAATGCATTTACTATTTATTTTTGCACAAGTTTATTTATATGATATTGCAGCGGGCTTATGGTATGTTGTTTGAGTATTACTTTACTGATGCAGCTATGCTACTATACCATGTTGCCCCCATACCTTAAGCTTGCTGCAATATTTTATACTTCGAGGGGACTTGCACTCTTATTTGTTAAAGAATAATTATTTTATTCTTTAAAGAAATTTTTTATAGAGTACAACTCCCTTCGTATAAGTTTTTACGCTTTGTCGTTCGAAGAAATCACTTTTTTCTTTTGCTTATGTGCATATTTTACCAAGTGAATTCCTCTATGTGGTAAAGCGGACCTCTGAAGGGTACTTTAACTTCTTTTCTTTTCTTTTTTTTTTTACGATCATTTTCCATAGTAGGCAAATTACTTTTCCTTTGAAAGTTAAAGTACGCTTTTGATGAGGATTTTTTTTTTATATATATAGAAAGTTGTACCTCTGAGGAGGGATTTTTCACGTTTCAACACTTGGAAGTTTTATTTCAATCTCGGTGAAACGTGTACCTCCAAAGAGTTATGCCTTAGAAATCCTTTTCACGTTTCAACACTTGGAAGTTTTATTTCAATCTCGGTGAAACGTGGGTTTCCGAAGAGGTCTTTCTTCTTAATTGTGTCCCCGGGAGGGGGTTGTACCTCTGAGGAGGGATTTCTCACGTTCCAACACTTGGAAGTTTTATTTCAATCTTGGTGAAACGTGTACCCCCAAAGAGTTGTGCCTTTGAAGAAAGCCTTTTCACGTTTCAACACTTGGAAGTTTTATTTCAATCTTGGCGAAACGTGGGCTTTCAGGAAGGTCTTTATCTTGTTTTTGCATTTCAACTTTGGTGAAGTGAAATTCCGAAGAGCGGTCACAACACTTCAACTCCTGGTGAAATGGGCCTCCGAAGAGGGCTTTTATTTTGTTTGCATTTCAACTCTGGTGAAGTGAAATTCCGAAGAGCGGTCACAACACTTCAACTCCTGGTGAAATGGGCCTCCGAAGAGGGCTTTTATTTTGTTTGCATTTCAACTCTGGTGAAGTGAAATTCCGAAGAGCGGTCACAACACTTCAACTCCTGGTGAAATGGGCCTTCGAAGAGGGCTTTTATTTTGTTTGCATTTCAACTCTGGTGAAGTGAAATTCCGAAGAGCGGTTATAACACTTCAACTCCTGGTGAAATGTGCCTCAGAGAGGGTTTTCATCGCCTGGAAGTTACTCTCTCATGGTTGGAGGGTCATGACTCCTCCAATCTTTTTTGTTGAGTAGAGAACTTTCTTTTTTGTGGCGTATGACCCATTAAAGGTCTTTTATCTTCCGAAGAGTTGCGCCTCCAAAGAGGACTTGTGCCGCTGATGGTAGCTTTGGTTATTCCTCTGTTCACTTGCTTATGCCTTTTCAGCGATCCTCTTTTTTTTTTTTTTCTTTTCAAGTTTTCATTCCCCTTTTCTCACAAGTGGCTTGTTTAATCCAAGGAAGTGTACTTCATTGCCAGGCAAGTTCGTGAGAACGGGCACTAGCTTCCTAATTGGATGTTTGTTTGTTCAAACAATCTCAATTTATCAGCAAGGGCTCGTTTCTATCGAAATCATTAGCCGTTCAATTGAAGTATTTCCTATCTAGGATTTGAATTCAGGGTCTTTGTGACTTGAAATTTGTTTGTTGAATGATGGTGAGAATCGCTCGATCTTATTATGCGCAAGTTTTATTTCCATTGTCTGCAAAAATTTAAATCGACATTTCAGCAATACATTTTATGTATTTTTATATCGAAAACAAAGCAAACATATAATGATAATAAGGAACACAAGATTTATAGTGGTTCGGCCATGAAATTGGGCCTACATCCACTTTATATTCTTTCATTATTTACTTGCATCAGTTTCACAACTGCTTTCAATTACAAGAATCATACATTCATAATTCTTTTTACAATGTTTCAACAAAATTTTCAAGTAAAGTATGGACGCAAATGGTTGCTGTTCCATGCCCTTGGAATTTGATCTCCATCGACAGTGGTGAGCTTGAATGTGCAGTCAAGAAGCTTCTGACCTATTACATATGGTCCTTCCCAATTTGGCCCAAACACACCTGTCGCGGTCATAATTCTTTTCAGGACTAGATCTCCAATTTCAAAGCTGCGTTGACGAACTTTGGAATTGAAATGTCTGGCTATCCTTTGCTGATGAGCTGCAACTCTGAGGTTAGCTTCATCTCTTTTTTCATCAAGGAGATCCAGCGCTTCAAGTTGCAGCTTTTCATTTTCTGCTTGATTGAAATGGATTCTTCTGTGTGAAGGGACCTCTGTTTCAACCGGGATCATTGCTTCCGATCCGTATGCTAACGAAAAAGGAGTATGCCCAGTTGCAGTTTTGTGAGTAGTTCTGTATGCCCATAGTGCAAGTGGTAGTTTATCGACCCAACCACCTTTTGCTCTTTCGAGTTGCTTTTTGATGGTTGATTTGATGATCTTGTTCACTGCTTCCACTTGCCCGTTTGCCTGCGGATGAGCTACTGCCGAAAAGCTTTTCTGGATTTTGAATCGCTTGCAAAAATCCTGGAATTCCTCGCTTTCAAACTGAGTACCATTGTCTGTGATTATTTTCTGAGGCACACCGTATCTGCAAATGATATTCTTGGTCATAAAGCTTATCATTTTCTTTGAAGTGATCGTAGCTAATGGTTCAGCTTCAGCCCACTTAGTAAAATAATCAACTGCAACAATAGCATATTTAATCCCTGATTTAGCAGTTGGTAGCGGCCCAATGAGATCCATTCCCCAAATTGCAAACGGCCATGGACTGACCATCTACGTGAGTTCGGTAGAGGGTGCTCTAGGAATTTTGGCAAATCTTTGGCATCTGTCACATTTTCGGGAGTAATCTGCAGCATCTCGATTAATTTCTGGCCAAAAATATCCGTATCGGAGAATTTTCTTTGCTAATGTTTGGCCACCTGAATGATCACCACATTCTCCTCCATGAACCTCAGCTAGGATCGTTTTGGACTCTTCCCTGGATACACATCGAAGTAAAGGCATTGAGAATCCCCGTCTGTACAATCGGCCATCCTGGATTACATAACGAGAGGCTTTCCTTAGTAGCTTCTGTCTCTCTCTCGAGTTTTCTGGCACAGAACCTCTGAGTAGGTAATCTAATATTGGAGTCATCCACGACTCTTGTTCTTGAGATACATCCATGATCCAGTCTATATCCATCTCGTCTATACTTGGTGCTGAGAGGACTTCTACGGGAACCAACCCCAATAGTTGAGCTTCACCAGAACTTGAATACTTTGCGAGGGAATCTGCCTTCGTATTCTCTTCCCGGGGAATATGGCTTATTGAATAATGATCGAGTTCACATAGGAGTTCCCAAGCCTTTGACAAGTAGGAGGGCAAGTTTCCACCTTTTGTTTGAAATTCCTTCTTGACTTGGCATACAATAAGCTGAGAATCACTGAAGATCTGTAATGCTCGAATGTTTAGCTCTTTAGCGATTTTCAGACCTGCAATAAGAGCTTCATATTCTGCTTCATTGTTTGTTGAAGGAAATTCCAGTCTTAGTGCATAACATAATGATCGACCTTCAGGAGTTTCAAGTACCACTCCGGCTCCTGAACAGTAGTCATTTCTTGCGCCATCCACATACATCTTCCACTGGATTGGGGAATCATTGACCGCTTTTTCCTCACCATTATCTTTCTCTGTGAATTCTGCAATGAAATCAGCTAAAGCTTGTCCGTTGATTGCTTTTCGGGGATGATAAGTGATGTCATATTGACTGAGTTCAATGTTCCATTTTAGAAGGCGACCCGAAGTTTCTGGGCGAAATAGGACTTGCTTTAGAGGTTGATCAGTGAGTACTTTGATAGGATGAGCTTGGAAATATTGCCTCAGTTTCCTCGATGCAACTAGTAGGCAATAGGCGAGTTTTTCCAACTTGGAGTAATTCAGCTCTGCCCCAGTGAGTCTTTTGCTGATATAGTAAACTGGATGTTGAATCCTTTTGTCTTCCCGTATCAGCGCTGCACTTAGAGCATGAGATGATACTGCCAAGTATATAAGAAGATCCTCACCATTGCCTGGCCTAGAAAGTATCGGAGGCGTTTCCATATGACGGATCAACTCTTCAAAGGCTTTTTGGCATTCGGGAGTCCATTCAAAGTTCTTCTTTCCTTTTTTCAGGGCATCGAAGAATGGGATGCATTTATCAGTAGCTTTGGAAATGAACCGACTCAAAGCGGCGACCTTTCCGTTGAGACTTTGCAATTCCTTCTTCGTTCTAGGAGCTTTAACTTCTTTTAAGGCGGTAATTTGAGCTGGACTGGCCTCAATGCCCCTAGCACTGACGATAAAACCTAAGAACTTTCCGGATTCGACCCCAAATGTACATTTTAGAGGGTTAAGCTTCATTCTGTATTTCCGGAGGACTGCGAACATTTCTGCTAAGTGTTCAATGTGATCCACTGCTTTCCTGGACTTCACTAACATGTCGTCGACGTAGACTTCCATAGTTTTGCCCAATTGCGGTTTGAACATAGCATTAACAAGTCTTTGGTAGGTTGCCCCTGCGTTTTTCAATCCGAAGGGCATAACTCTGTAGCAATAAAGTCCAACATCTGTGATAAAGCTTGTATCCTCCTGATCCGGCTCAAGCATCATGATTTGGTTATAACCGGAGTAGGCATCCATGAAAGATAACAATTCATGTCCCGCAGTTCCGTCTACCAGTTGATCAATCCTGGGTAATGGGAAGCAATCTTTGGGGCAAGCCTTGTTTAGATCAGAAAAATCGATGCACACTCTCCATTTTCCATTAGCTTTCTTGACCAACACAGGATTCGAAACCCAATTCGGATATGTAGATTCTTTGATGAAGTTATTTTCCATGAGTCGATCAACTTCTTCTTTTAATGCTGCTGACCTTTCTGGACCTTGGGTTCTCCTTTTCTGTTTAACTGGTGTAAATTTTGGGTCAATATTCAGAGCGTGTACTGCAACTTCTGGAGATATCCCACACATATCGGCATGAGTCCAAGCAAAGACATCCAGATTTGCCTTCAGGAAAGATATCAAGATGTTCTGAATTGACACATTAAGCTGTGAACCCACATTCAACACCTTATTTGGGTCTTTCGGGTCAACAGGTACCGGAACTGTCGTTTCCACCGGTACCACTCTATTCTCCCCTGCACTGGCTTTTCTGGGATCCATTTCTTTCCGTGCCCCGCTGTGCTCGCCAGTGCAGGGTCCACTCTGTAATTGCTACAAGGCTGGTTCCTTGATGCGGACTGGGGTTGCCGCATCCTTTCCCATTTCTCTTTTTCTTGACTCTCGCAGCTCTGTCAAGTAACATTCTCGCGCAGCATTTTGATCCCCTTTTATAACTCCTACTCCATTGTCAGTAGGGAATTTAATAGTGAGGCACCACGGGGCTAGGATAACTTTGAATGCTGCGAGTGTTGGACGGCCAAGAAAAGCATTGTAAGCAGAAAACTCATCGACAATCACAAATGTTTGCTTGCGGACCACTTTCCTTTCTCCTTCCCCAAGTTCTACAAACAGATCGATGGTTCCTACTGGTTGCTTTGGCTCCCCAGTGAAGCCAACGATTTTCTGTGATGAGGTTTGCACATCGATCATAGGGATTTTCATCTGGTCAAATGTCTTCTTGAAGAGAATATTACATGATGCTCCGCAGTCAATGAGGACTCTTCTGACAATGGCTGGTCCAATACCAGTCGAGATGACCAAGGGATCTAAAGTAGGAGCTTCAATACCTGTAGAATCTCTGGCTCTGAAAATAATATCATCACTAAAAGTTTTCTGTTGTTTAAGGGGCGTAGTGTCTTCTAGAACAAAGACGTCTTCTTCGGCTGGAGCATATTTCAAAGCCCTGGAATATCTCTCCATCTCACCCCAACTCTTGCCAGCTGGGTGAGGTCCTCCGGAAATGACATTGATAACGGGCCTTCCAGATTCATGCCCCGTAGCTTTCTCACCTGCCCCAGGCTGATGAACAGGAGCCCGCTGCCCCTGACTCGACGATGCAGGATTGTTGCTATTCTTTTTCACGAATTGCTGCAACTTGTTTTCTCTTAGCAACTCTTCAATCAGATTTTTCAGCTGGCGGCATTCATCGGTTTCATGACCTGGTTGATTGTGGAAGCGGCAGAATTTCCCACTTTGTATGGCTTTTCTCCCGGTTCTCAAAGGGATAGGTTTAGGGAAATCGACGGAATCTTTAGTGGCAAGGTAGATGTGCTCCGGCGTATGTGATAATGGAGTATATTCTGATGGTTTGAAGGACCGGGGCTTTTTCAGATTACCCTGTTTCTTTCCATTATTATTCTCCCTTTTCTGCCCTACCGACTCATTCTTGCGTGGAGCGACAGTGTTGTCTTCAGCTTTTTCCAACACTGCCTTTACTGGCAAAGGACGACTTTCCAAGCGAATGAATTCGTCTGCTTTTTTGTAGAACTTCTCGAGAGAGGTTGGCTCTTTCATATTTAACCATTTCCCAAATTCGCTTGACTTATCAATAGCCCTCATTAGATAAGTCAAGATCATTCGTGGTTCAGCATTATCCACTTCCGCCAGCGCTATATTAAAGCGGTTCAAGAAAGATCTGATGGACTCACCAGGATTTTGCTCTAAACTGGACAATGACATGATATCCTTGGCCTTTGAAGCATAAAGTCTAAACTGCTCCTTGAATTTTCTGGTCAAGTCTGAAAACTGATCTATAGATCGGACTGGCAGCTTGGTAAACCATAGTAGAGCCACCCCTTCAAGGTATACGGTGAAATATCGGCACTTTATTTCGTCAGAAGCTCTGGCACCTGTCATGTGCCAATCATATTTATACAAAAATTCGTTTGGATCACTTGTCCCTTTGTAAGCTGGGATGGTCGGAGGGACAAACTTCCTTGGAAATTCCGCCTTTAAGATTCTTTCAGTAAACGGAGTTTTGCTTGGAGCGAAACCCCATTCCTTCTCATCTTCAACTCTTTGCATACTTTCTTTCATGATCTGCCGGACCATTCCAGAAAGGTATTCCTCATCATGCCGAGTTCTAGATCCACCGGCGTCAGGTACTGCCTGCTCAAAGGGACTAGTAGGCCTTTCAGGAGCATTCCTTTCATTAACATCATGAATGTTGCCAGCATAGTTCCTTTCATTACCAGCCGGTTGATTGTTTGCCCCAAGTAAGTCGTTCAACTTATTCAGAATCAGAGCATTCTGGGCACTTTGAGCCTCTAGTTGTGCATTTTGGGCGTTTATCTGCTGGTTTAGCCCTAGAATCACAGCATCCAATTCCGCTTTTGTTACTCCAACAGACGGAGTGGGTAGATTAGGCACAGGGGAAGCGGAGGTTCCCTCTTGAATGTTCCCAGATCTGATAGATCTACTTTTCCTTCCAGGAGCCATAATCTCAGATATACTTCTGGTTTTTAAGGAAATTCTTTCTTCAAATCTCTGCGAAGCAATGATGACAGCTGTCCTGAGTTCAATTCTCAGTGAAAGCACCAAAATGTTAACGCTTAAATTTGAACGCTAACACCCCAGTGAGTAGATAGCAGTTATGAAAGCACCACCCGTTGGTACGGGAACAAGATACAAGTAAAGAAATTGCAGAAAAGCAGTAAAAGACAACAGTTTTATAGTGGTTCGGCCTAAAATCGAGCCTACGTCCACTTTGATCTCTTTATTGCTGAACAAATACAACTTATACAACTTTCTTCAATTACAATCCACTCTAGACTGTTAGTACAAACTTTTACGGAGAATTATCTTTCAAACTCATGATGAATGATGTGGATTCTCTCTCGTGAATTTGATGTAATGTCTTCGATGTTTGGAGTGCTTGAAGTGTTGTTTGAGTCGAGAAAATGGCAGAGTTTTGGCACTTCGAGAATGAACCAAAAGTCCCTTTAATGTTGGAGGTAGGTTGGTATTTATAGGCAAAGATCTTGGACCTAAGCTAAGTCGTAACCGGTTCTGAATCGCCCCCGACCCAGCTAAGTCGTGGCCGACTTATGGGAGCACCACTATGATCTAGCTGAGTTGATCTTTCTTCGCTGAATTTGCACAAGTCCAAAGTCGTCACCGGGTCAAGCCAGGTCGTAGGTCGTTCCCTCTCTCTGATGCATGGCCTCCGACTTAAATGGGAAGTGCATGCTCAAATAGGTCGTTGCCGATTTAATGAATTGACGAGCTAAACGTGAACTAACTCCCTTGCCCAGGTCGCGCACATCCTAGCACAGACCATGAGTCGGTCACGACACAAGTGTAAGTCGTGAACTTGTTCCACTCAGTTAGGTCGGTAAACATGTTAAGTCCTTAAGTCGGATCGAATTAGGTCGGCAACTTCATTAGGCAGTTAGGTCGGCACCATGTTAGGTCGGATCCTTTGTTAAGCAGTTAGGTCGGCAACTCCATTAGGCAGTTAGGTCGGCACCATGTTAAGTCGGATCCTTTGTTATTTCTTGAGTCGTTAGGCCAGTTCCTTCTGAAGCACTAGGTCGGCATCTATGTGAACGCATTGGGTCGGCATGCTCCTTAACCAGTTAAGTCGGTATCGATTTAAGTTGGCCACCTTGTTAATCAGTTAGGTCGGCTATCCCTTTAAGTCCTGAGTCGGCGCCATCTCCACATACTGGACCACTGAGTCGTAACCGAGGCAGGGTTAACACATACGCAACAACTTTATCCTTCTGCATTAGCACTGCTCCAAGTCCAGTACCACATGCATCGGTGTAAACCACCATCTCATCATTTCCACTTGGAATAGTCAAAACAGGAGCACTTGTCAGTCGCTCTTTCAGAATTCCGAAAGCTTGCTCACACTTAGCTTCCCATTTGAATACTTGATTCTTTTTCGTCAATCCTGTTAATGGTGCAGCTATCTTGGAAAAGTCTTTAATAAACCGACGATAATATCCTGCTAATCCAAGAAAACTTCTCACATCAGATGCATTCTTAGGTCTAACCCAATCCTGGATTGCTGCTACCTTAGCCGGATCAACCGCTATTCCATTTCTAGAGATAATATGGCCTAAGAACCTCACTTCACTCTTCCAGAAGTGACACTTCGAAAACTTAGCCCTCG
Source organism: Allium cepa (assembly GCA_030765085.1). NCBI lineage: Eukaryota > Viridiplantae > Streptophyta > Magnoliopsida > Asparagales > Amaryllidaceae > Allium > Allium cepa. The sequence goes on along the minus strand of CM060928.1, from coordinate 651,257,919 downwards.
GCTGTTGTTTTCGCAAGATCTCCAAAACAATACGCAAGTGCGTCTTGTGCTCTTCCTCAGTTCTGGAATAAATCAGAATATCATCCACGAACACAAGTACGAACTTGTTCAATTGATCCCTGAACACTCTATTCATAAGATCCACAAAATATGCTGGTGCATTGGTCAATCCAAATGGCATTACCAGCCACTCATAGAAACCGGATGGTGTCCTGAAAGCAGTCTTCGGCATACTATCCTTTGCCACTCTCAACTGGTGAAATCCCGTTGCCAAATCCATCTGAGAAAACACCTTAGCTTCGTGAAGCTGATCAAACAAGTCATCTATTCTCGGCAATGGATACTTGTTCTTCTTAGTCACTTTATTCAGCTCACGATAATCCACACACAACCTCAACGATCCATCCGCTTTGGTTGCAAACACAACTGGTGCATCCCATTCGGACACACTACGCCGAATGAATCCTTTCTGTAAAAGGTCATCAACTTGCACCTTCAACTCTTGCTGTTCCCTAGGCGCCATCCGCCTAAGCGGCATCACAACAGGTCTGGCTCCTTCAACTAGATCGACACGAAACTCGATCTCCCTATGCGGCGGTAACCCTTTGACCTCATCAAAGACATCCTCAAATCCATTCGCGATTGGTACCGATGACAGTCCATCCCGTGGAACAACCAGCGAATACATGAAGCTCATGAAGATGCCTTCTTCATGCTTACATCGTATCACAACCTTTCGCCCCTCCACATTCTCGACTGTCACCTCCAACCTTTCACAATCAACCTTTGCCGCATACTTCCTAAGCCAGTCCATACCAAAATAATTCCGAACCCCGCAAATTTCAGAACAAAACAATCACAAACAAAAGAGCAGTCATGACTTGAGACAACCAGACCACGGTATATCGTACACAAACAAGACGAACCCCCAACTGGATTAGTCACAACCAATGGTCTATCAACAATATCCGGTTCCAAACCCAACCGGCCTACACGTTCATTATAAACAAAAGAATGCGACGCCCCAGTATCAAATAACACTCTAACTGGAACACCACAAATGAAAAGAGTACCTTGAACCACCACACTCTTTCCTTTCTCTTCCGCCATAGGAGCTTTCGAAGACGTTGGCACAGCCCCCAAAGCATAAGCTCGCACAATCTTCTTGTCCTTCCTCGGTTCCGGACAATTCTTCCTGAAATGCCCCGGTTTGTCACAGTTGTGGCACTTCGCTGGCACCTTCGGATTCTTATAATCTCTGGAGAGATGTCCCTTCTGTTGACAGTTGTAGCAGGTCATTTCACCTTTCAGCTTCTTGTGACCATCCTTACCCTTCTGTTGCTGCTGCGTCCTTTTCTTATTTTCACCCTGCTGTGTTTTAGGCCCTTCCTTGGTTACAGCAACAACAGATCCTTCTTTAGGAAACAGATTCTCATGCCTGAGAGCTTTCTCCACAAGCTTCTCAAACGGATCGTCCAAATGATCCACCAACTGCCTCCCAAGATAATTGTCCAAGCCTGTCACAAACTTCTCATTCTTCTGATATGAAGACTCAATATATGACCGAGCATACTTGGACAAAGCTTCAAACTCAGAAACATATTCAAGAACTGGTCTTCCACCTTGCTTGAGTTCCATAAACTTCTTGAACAAAACAGATTTCTGAGCTGTAGAAATGAACTTAGCCTCAAATCTGACTCGGAATTGCTCCCAAGTAATTTCTTCCTCTGGAGTATCAATGGTGATAGAGTTCCACCAATCAGAAGCTCTCCCTTGAAGCTGTCTTGATGCTAGCTTCCTCTTAGTTGCATCCTCAATTCCCAAGTCACCAAAAATCCTTCTACAAGCATCAATCCATCTTTGAACTTCAATGGTTGATTCTCTCCCCAAGAAAACCTTTCCTCCAAAAGCAGTATAGTCTTTACACAACTTAGCAAAATCCACTGGTCTTGGAGCTTGAACCTGAACTCCAACATCTACCGATGGCCCCGGAGCTGGCATCCTTCTCATGATCAAAGTCATCATGGCCTCGAACATAGAAGCATAATCAGCAGCCCCCTCAACATCACGGCCTTCCCTAGCAGCTGGTCTCCCTCTTCGACTCATTCCTAATATGTATAAGAAATGATTAATACACCTTAAGAACAACTGCATAAAGGGTTCAAATCCTTCTAAGCTACTATATTATATATAGTAATCATCCATCAAAATTACAATTACGTCTCTCATACGTAGTTACGTCAGCGAGCGTTGGCTAAAATCGATTAACCAAGGCTGTGATACCAAATGTGACGACCGCCCATGACTCCTGCACTAAACAAGGAAATAGTGCGCTGAAAGGTGTGCCAGGCCGCCATGGACGATCATCAGGGTTAAGGTAAAACAGTAAACTCTATCGTATTACTCACAACGCACGGATAAAATACAATAGAAAAATATACATAGTGAAGCTCCATAGAACATAATTCATCATGTAAACTCATAATAGTTTGGTACAACAATCTGAATAGTCAATACATCAAGCCTCACTACATAACACTCAGAGAATCATACAACAGCGGAACATCCAGTACATATAGTAAGAAAACAATATGCAAAAGCCTCCAGCTCGTCTTCGTCATCAACAACGTTAGTCACTAAGAACAGCGCCTGTCACCTGCTACCTAGTCTGCCCATCCCAAAACGGATGAACAGCCCAAGGTAATAAGAGTTGAACATAAAACCTTAAGTCAGACAAAAGTCCTAGTGAGCAGTAAATCAACTATCAAACATACCAAAAGAGTATAAAGGGTAAAAAGGAATAGGAACCCAACCATCCCACTCCACCTCTTTCTACAGTGATAAACCCCAGACCCACTAAGCAGAAATGAATATAGAAAAGCAGATAATTAAAGTAAAGTAATTATCACTTGAGTCAAGGTCGATGTTTTCCAAGTACAAACCCCCAAGGCCTAAACCAAGATCAGATAAGCATCCACAAAACATCGCTCTTGAGACCGAATGACGATACAACCAAAGCATCCAAGCATCCATGACTCTGGCTATCACTGTTATCATTGCCTCGATATCATCGTTAATTGAATGACCGGCTCATTCTTTCATCTGTCCGTCAAGGGCTAATGGTAACCCCGGTTCTAGACATAACTCCGCACGTCGTCGCAGCCCGTGCCTGGGACTATCGAATCTGCCCAGCGTACTCTTTCTTTGAGCATGCTAGAACCTTCAATAACGATGAGATCTCAGCCTTCTAGTCATCCTCCTCGACGACTATTCACATACTAGCTCAAGCGCCTCTCGAGCCAACCATTATCAACAAACTCGAACCATATCACCGAGTTATCAACATGCTTGGAATGATCCCGTCTGGATTAAACCAAGGCTATCTCATATCATGCTTTTCTTCATCGCATCATAGCAAAGTTCCATCTCAACATCATGCTTTGCCTCATCACATCATAGCAAGTCCCATCTCAACATCATGATCAAATCTATCCATATGAGCTTTATCATCCGCTTCATATGCCACGAGCAGCTTTCCTTATTCAAGAGCCTTTTCACTTAGCTTTTGAATCATCTTCGACCAACTTGTCCAAATTCAATTACTAATCAGTTAATCAATCAAATCAATCATTCATCCAAGTAATCAATCATTCAAATAAGATCTAAATAAACAGTTATAACAATAATGGCAATTTCATAATTAAAGGGTCCAAATCTAACAAGCATGAGTTCTAAGTAATATCTTGATGAATGAACTAGCATAGGTTAACATATAGTAAAATGGATATCAAAACTTCATGAACAATGGATCTACATGCAGACTTAAGAAAAATGCATGAAATCGCTATCTTTAACACACAAACAAACCACCGATCCAATATACTCCTTTGGGTCCGTGTGAGAGATAACCACCACTCACCGAATCACCTAAACACCTCAAAAGCAACCAACTTCAGATCTGGACAGCAAAGGATCTGGCTCGATCTGCCAAAACTCCGCTTCAAACGATGAAATCTCTCTTCGATGGATGGAGATCTTCAACTTTGGCTCTAGGATCTTTGATTAGATCTTCAATCTTGGATGGAAGGAAGCACTAGATTAGAGTAGAGAAAAGAAGTGAAGAAGTGTTGAAGTCGAGCTCTAAAAATAGCAGTACTTCATCGCTCCAAAATCCGATGCCAAAAAGTGGACCAAAGCCGTGTATTTATAGGCAGAAATCCCATGACTCGGCCGCCCTCCTTAAGTTGTCGCCGACCTAACCCTAGCCGACTTACGACCTAACGACTCAACTACCCCGACCTACAACCTAAAACACATACGCATCCACGACCTACCGACCTAAGATCCCAACGACTTACCTCTTCAAGCCGACCTAACGACACAACGGCTTCACGACCTAACACGCACACGACTTAACTTCACTCAAGCGACCTAACGACTCAAGCCTTTATGCGACTCAACTAGTATGCCGACCTAAAACACGCGCTAACCTCTAGGTCATTAACTCGTTAACTCCTAAGCCGTTACCCCACTAATCATGTTAAGCCGCTAACTCCCCTAAGCCACTAACCCTTAGGTCATTCCATCCTATAAGTCGGTCCAACACTTAGGTCGTTAACTCCTATAAGTCGCTTACCCTATGAGTCGGTCAATCTCTTAAGTTGTTAGCTCTTAGTTCAGCCCATCTCCTTAACCCGCTAACCACCTTAAGTCGAACACTAAAGCCACCAACTCCATATGTCGTCCACACTCCTTAGGTCGGTTCTGACCTAACTATACTTAGCAAACATAGGCCGCTCCCCACTAGGTCGTTAGAACCCTTAAACCACTAACTTCCACACGACTTAAGCTTCTGGACAAGGTAAGCTCAGGTTGACTTAGACAATAACAACGACCTAAAGACAATTATTCTACGATTTATCGACACGTAAAAATACGGGTCGTTACACAAATTATGTGATTCTTTTTTTTAAATCATTTATTTTTCCAATGGCCTCAACTTTCTTTTAGATCAGTTCTTCAAATTCCTTAACTTTCTATGCCAAAAACATAAATCTTTTCGAAGTATATTTGAACTTGGATTTTCAACTCAGAAAACACCTCTGTTTGTTTTGACCATAGCTTCCTCAAAAAAAAAGCTTTTTGAGTGATTCTTTTTTTGAAATGAAGAGAAAAGAATTTGCAACAACTTTCTATTTAGTCACCTTTGTAGATTCAGTAATAACATGCTGGCCCATATATTTTCTTAAAGATGGCATAGTTTTTGGTTTGTCCACTATTCAAATTTGGGCATTTAATTGGATTTTTAGTCGTCTATAAATCAAAGGTGAGTGCTTTAACCCAAACACAACTACTAAATTATCTTATGTTGGTTAAATTAGATTTATGATGTGATTAGAAGTTTATTAATGGTTGTTTGGTGTTTTAATTTGTCATTTAGATTTAATTTGAATTGATATTGAATTTTATAGCCATGTAATAAATATTGAATATAATTTATAGTTAAACACCTAATAATGATAACCAATTAATTGTTGTGATTTATTTGCTAATTTGGATGTTGATTGTGATGTATGTTATTGGTTCAAATTTTGGATGATTGGACATTTATTTATGCTTATATCTCTGTTATCACTATGGATTGAAATAATACATACTCGAATGATCTTGTAGATTAGGGAAATCGTTTTGGGTTGAAATGATAAACCCGAGAGGTTTTCATTGATTTGAAAATTTTAATTTTAGATATTGGTTGAAGTGATATATATATATATATGTCCATAAAATTTCTCGAACTTGGATTATGTATTGTAGTTAAATTATTTAAAAGGTTTAAGTTAAACTTTGAATTTTTAAATTAAAGTGGTTAAAATTAATACCTTGAATTGTTTTAAATCTTTTGATAATTATATTCACGTTGTACACTTGATAGGAGATGGAAAATCCCCTAACATCTCTGAAGTCTTTGCACTCACCTTTTAGTTTGGACTACTTTTACTAACATAAGATCTTTTAGTTCTGACTCAAATGTTTTGTTTTCATTATGTAACGACCCCAGATTTTTATAAATTTAAAATGATAATTAAAATCTATTTTTGAAGAAAACGGTGAAATTAATCGATTTAGTGATGTGAGTTTCCCCGAGTTCAAATATATTCTATATAAATCATTTAAATTTTTAAATACTGTATATATATGTATATATGTGAATATATATATATATATGTATATTTGGGTATATATGAGTCAATTTGAAATTATAAAATCTTGTGTGTGTATATATATATATTTTGATTTGGATTTAAATCTTAGATGAATGGTTTAATAAATATTTGAGTTATAAAATAAATTAAGAAAAAATATATATATATATAGTAACTCATAAATAAATTTTAACAACATGTTAACATAGAAGTTATTCATACTATAAAGTAATAAGACAAAGCAGTGGAGCAAAACATATATATGAATTAACTTGCAAACAAACCAGCTATATTTAAACATTAAAACAAAATGTGTGAGCAAATAAAATAATATAAGACAATAAATATTAAAGTAAGATAACAATAAATATTTAAACTAGAAATAGAAAAATAATATGAGATAAATTTTAATAAAAATAGGAAGTAGAACATTTGCTAAATTCTAACAACATAATAAAATAGAAATTTATTTATATTACAAAACAAGAAGATTTAAAGAAAATAAAATACATTTAAATATGAAAAGAATGTAGACGAAAATAAAACAAACAAATAAAATACAAAGGACTAAAACAAAAAAATATGTTTTTATGAGCACTTAAAACAAACATAGATGCAAAAGCTTGTGAAAGAAAATAAAGAAAAGAAAAGAAACAACATTTAAAATATGAAAACAAATGCAGTATAAGTATGTTCAAAACTGAAATATAAGTATGTAAACGAATTAGTTAAGAAACAAACATCATTAGAATAACTATTATAATATGTACATGAAGTAAAATAAAATAGAAATTTATCAAACATAAATAAAGTAAAATAAGTGAACATATCTATGAAGCTACAGTACAAAGTAAATGAATTAAACAAAACCAAGTATAATGAACAAAACAAAGTGTGAAAGCTTGTATAGTCTGCTAATAGTATTTTCATATTTTGTACAGCTGAAGGGAAGAAAATAAAATGAAAAGTACAGATAAAATCTTCTCAGTTCAAATATATCACTTCAGCCATACTTATTTATAAAGCAAAGTAGAAGAAAGTATGTAGGCAAGTAAAAAAAAGTGCAAGAATAAATAAACTGTACAAACAAGTATATTAGCATGTAAACAAGAAAGGACCTGCATTCAATACCAAGCACGACTTGATATCATTCTAGCCTAGATCTTGTTTCATAAAACAAATGAAAATACCAGTACAAGCAAGCATATCCACCCATGCCTATTATACAAATAACATCACCTATACAAAATGTTATCAACTTGTAAACTTTTTGTTATATACATCATTTTCTTCATCTCAGTTTTCATTCATTTTAAACTGAGCAAAAGAAAAGAAAAAAAAAATCCAAACTACAGCTTATAAACACAGAGTTGTTCTCTGTTTCACAATATTCCAGGTGAGTAACTTTCTTTTTAAAACTTAAGTATATTGATATCTGATTTCATGTGGATTACTAGAAATAAAAATAGTATTGTGTGGATGTATTTGATTTAATTCACTGTGTATATACATGAATGTATGAAGGCATACTCACTATTGTGATTTATTCTTGCCTGTTCTTAGTTTCCAGTCTTAAGTTCTGATCAATCATCAATACCTCAAAATCTAATCTATGTTAAGGTTTCAATTTCAAACAAAATATGTTAGATGTATCATAGATTATAGTTTTAAATTTTATTTAAGTTAAATAAATTAGAAATACTTCTGGAAATCAAGAAAAAGCAGAGCAAATTTAATATGAGCTAAATTCCAAACATCTTGATTTATAAATTCAGGTACATAAACTGAATTCATATGCCAAAACATGATTTTTAAAGTAGAAATCATAATTTTTAAACCAAGGGAGAGAGTGGTTTGGGTTTGAATGGAAATGGGAATATTTTGGGTTTCTGGTGATCAAGTAGACCGGAGACGTCGGGGTTACTAGGGGAGGAGGAGGAGCCTACGGCGGTCGAAGGAAAAATGGGCGAAGGTGGCATCATCACTGTGGCGACTACGGTGATCGTTTTTATTTATTTTTGTTGTGCTCGAATTTTTGGCCGCCGCGACCTCATTTGTGCATCGAGTCGCACGCACTTCTGGGAGGTGGAAGGAGGGAGAGACGCGATGCTATAGCCGGAGTTTCGAGTGGCCTGGTTGTTGAGATTGTGAGAACGGCGATAGTTTCCAAGGTGATGGTGGAAACTGATGTTGTTTTCCAGGTTCTAGCATGAACTCGAATTCGATTTCGAGCTGGTGGAAAGGATCAGATGACCGAAGTAGTGGTAGAGGAGGAACGTCGACTTGCAAGAGTCAACGTGGATGGTCGGAGGCGGTTGCAGCTCCGGTGCACGTGCACCGTGCACACTTGGTTCTGGAAGAACAGAAAAAAAAAGAGAAGAAGGAAGGCACTGGAATATTGCTCGGGTTTCATTCGAGAAAGAAGGGGGGTGGACTCGAAGCAAGTCTTTGAGTGGCTCGGGTATGAGTGTTTTCCAGGTTTGAACAGAAACCTGTTTTATTGTTTTGAAAACTTAAAACTGAATTTGAATGATCAGACAAAGTTAAAATAAGTTTTGAATCAATGTTGAATATAAATCCAAGTCCAGTTGAAACTTAGTTTGGAAACAAAGTTTAAAAATTTAAATTTGTTTAATAACTGGAAAATGTTAAATACTTAAGTGTATTCTAAAAAGGGTTATTCGTTTTAATTAATTAAATTTGAAATGAATTTAAAAGTAAATTGAATATGAATTGTCAACATATTTATAAGTGATAATAAATCACTAATAAAGAAGAGATTTGTCTTAAGTTAATTAAAATGAATAATTTATTTATTTAATTTATTAATGAGTTGGGTAAATTAAATAAGGGATTAATGGTTTAAAAAAAAAGAGAGAAGAAAGAAAGAATAAGCAGGGAGAGGAAGCAAGAGGAAGATTCGTGGGAGATGGAGTGGTAACTCGAGTGTATACTCGAGTGCAATTGAGATTTTCTCGGGTTTAGCACTTAAGTGCTTACCCTTGTTAAATTTTTAAGTTAATCATCTTAAACCATTTTAAATATGAATAAATTAATTTATGTTTGTAAATTTTGAGTTAAGAAATTAATATGAAATTAAGAACCATAGATTAGACTTTAATTAATTAATGAATTTTAAGGGTAAATCAAACTTATAATTAACAACGGTTAATGTAAGTTAATTATTTAGAAAAGTAATCAAATAAATGTTAATGAAGGTCATTAACTAGATTATTTTATAATAAATTAATGTGATTGATTTTTAATTAGATTAATAAATTTAATAATAATATTATAATAGTTTAAATGTGATTACTTATTAGGAAGTAATTAAGGAATTAATCACTTATTGTAATTAATTAAGAAAATTAATTAAATGGATGTTAATTAAATTAAGGGTCGATTTAATTGTCAATAAATTAATCAAGGGAAATTAATAAAAGTATAATTGAATAATTTAAAGGTCAATTATTCAATAATTAAAGGTTGGTTTATTTGGTAAATGATTAAAGGACCATTAATCGAACAATTTGAAATCGATTAAAGTTAATTAATTATGATTGATGATCATTTGATTTAAATTAGTCAGAAAATTAATTGAGCATACTTATGAATGTTTAAATTCTACTGATGTTGAATTGTTTGATACCCATGATATTTGATGCTTTGTTTTTAGCTGTGTGACTTATTTATCTGTGATATATATATCTGTGATCTGTGAATAGAGGATAAGCGTTATAGTTTATACCGCTTATCAACTATATTTCTGTATTTTGATCTATGATGATTGAAATGATGTTGCACTATTGTGTTAAACCCTGGACCACACCTTACACACACAAATATGGATTTCACGAGGAAATCGACTAAGTCACAGATTTTGAAAATGGTTTGAATTTGAATTTTTAAATTCAAATGGTTTGAAATAAGATTGGGTTTAAAGTGAGAAGCTTTTGAAATGGAATTTCAAAGATGAAATTTATTTTGAATAACTTGATTAAAGTTTGAAATTTAAATAATTTGATTTAAATTTAAATTCAAAATGTGGAACTGAATTCTATAATTTGAAACTAGGGATTAAAGATGTTATACCACTTATATATGGGTTAAACTATTTTTTATGCATTGATTTGGGAATTTGAATTTTAATTCAAGGGCTTTAACTCGTGTAAATATAATTGGATTTTTCTAAGACGAAAACTGTTGTTTTCAAATAATAAAAGCTTTCACATAAGAAATGAATTTCCAATTTGAGTTAAAATGATTTCAAGTTTGAAAATGAAGATAATTTCCAAGTTATGAAAACGATTTGAAAGCTATAAGTTAAATCTTTGATTTAAAGATTTGACGAGTTAATCCAATTGGAATAGAAATTGTTTTAAAATCTATAAATTGATCTTTGTGAAATAAATCTTTTTGTAATATAAAGATTTGAAATGGTAATTGGTTTAAACCATTTGAATAAAAGTTTTGGGTAATAAGTTGTGACTTAATTGAAATCCCAATATCCATATATTTCTTGTAAATATTACGTTCACTATTCGGTTTAGCCGGGAGAGGACCTTTGTGTCATATATCCCATTCCGAATACGTGATATGTCGTTATGGATAGCATTTGAAGACCGGTGGTGAAGACCGGATATTTTCGAAAACGTAAGGACAACTCGTCGAATGTCTTTGCATCGAATGGTCCCCGGTATAGAGACTCCATGTGTGATGGGAAGTCCGAACGTGATTAGTGAATATCCAGATTGTAAGGACTTCTTTGTAAGTGCCTTCGGTTCTGTTCGAGCCCGGAACAGACTTGTTTGGATTGTATGTCTGACATCACAAGTTGAGATATAAAGCTGATTTATTTCAAATATATTTCTGTTGGTGGCGGAGAATTTATTCTCTTAGCTTAACACCCTTCTCTAAGACGTACGAGCTCAGAGGTTATATAGTTGAAGTTATCAGCAATATATTCCCAATTTGGTAATGTGACATACTGAGTGTTGCTGTGAAATGATCATTGTGTTGATTATTTGTGATAGGATCATTTGTTTGATCGTCTATCTTGGTGATCATTTCTATGATCATTTGTTGACCCAAAGCATGGCTTTTGTATAAAGTATGTTTTTGTGGACGAGACTGCGTCGAGCCTCACACCCCGGAATGGTCAAAACAGGAAAGATGCGGCAAGGTTATGAGGGGTAGCTCCCTTTAGGGTATGTGCATTTCCTTCTGGAAAAGGGTAGTATCATGGTATGGATCCCAAATACTTACTCATGTTGAAAACACTTTATGATTGTGTGAATTGATTGCGAGCGCTCGGTGAAAGGTCCCAAAGGACCGGGGGATGGCATACTCGTGTCAGTTGTTACCCAGTTAGGGGTAACCCGGCCTTGTATTGGTAGAGATCCGGTTTGGTTCTCGGGGACGTCCATCCAGAGGCGTTCTCATGTGGCAATGGGAAGTTCCTTGGCCTGACCATTCGTTGGAAATCCAAAGAAACAATACGAAACCTTGTATGGTATTAGTTGTAGAACCTGCCATCTAATATGGTAGCTATAGTAGGCATAATATAATGGTACCTATGCTGGCTAAGATTTATATTCTACTTTCGAAATATTTTTCTTACACTATGCACTAGTAATAATATCAAATGTTTCTTTTTAAATGCGTATCAAGCATCTTTGACTATCATAAGAAGAAATCTCCTCCAAGTCTGCGTTTGCATTGTGTGTGTGGCAGGAGGTCTTATGGTAGTCTCATTTTTAAAAGCATTGCGAATTGACTTTAAAAATATTTCTTTGAATGTTTTAAAAGATAAACTGTTTTTGTTGCTCACACCAGTCCCACGACTGATCCAGATTTTATTGTTTTTTTTCCCTAAACTCTGGGTGATCATTATTTTCTACACGAGCAGTCTAGAGTTGGGTTTTTCAGATAGCTAGGTTTAGTAGATTACCTGGAGCTAGTTCAGTCTTTGGTTCGCACCAGTCTTGCCTAGCTTGGTGCATCGTTATTGGGAGTTCGAGCTATTGCTGGATTGATTCTTGGAGATGGAGTTGCAGTTCTTGAAGTTCTTCCTTGAAGACTATCTCATATTTATATTGTTCAGTTGCTAGATGTTATCATCTATTTTCTTTTCCGCTGCTATTTATTGTATCATATCTCTGATGTATATTGATATCTATTGGATCATCTGTTGTATCAGATATTGTATCAAAGCTGTATATCAATGTATTATTCTTTTATTCCGCTGTGTTATTTACTTAATGTTGTTACAAGCTCCGGCGAATCGGATTGGAACGGTCGAATCTATGGCATTCGAATACGATTTGAAGTATGGATGTCGATTTTCGAGCGGGCAAAATCCTCGTCGTTACATTTGGTATCAGAGCTAAGGTGAAACTTTAGCTCAGGAGTGTAACACATTAAGTAACTCATTAGAGATAGGGTGAAGTAAACCCTAGAATGAGTAATTTTTAAGATATCCGTCTGAATGCCTTAGTAAATTCTCTTACTATCGAGTGATAGTGAGTATGAGTGCAAGAAGAGGACGAGATAGAGGGACAGGGAAATACGACTATAAATGGTCAATACCCTGTGGCAGTGGAAACAACTTTCTTATCAATTTTCTTTGATTCGTTTTAAATTCTTTTGATTGCTTCGGGGCAGCTCCAGAAGAAGTTTCCATATGATGTGGCTCTACGATTCGTTATAGAAAATCCTTATTTTTATCAATTTCTGATTTAAACTTTAATGAATTTAAAATTTAGAATTAAAATTTTGAATAAATTGGAAATTTTAAATTGAGTTAAAATTGATTAATAGAATATGAAGGATAATTTGAATTGTATCGATAAAACGATTTCGTTTAAAACCAAATTTTGAAATTCTGTTGTAATTTGTTGGGTTGGTTGAAGTCCGAAGAGGGACAAATTAGTATATATTTTGGGATATTCCGACTTGAATTTGGAATCCATATCTTGTATTTGAGGAATTATAGGAGATCGAATCTGTCTATCTCTGTGTTGTTTTCGTGCCTGCGAATTTCGAGGACGAAATTCTTTTAAGGGGGGAAGTCTGTAACGACCCCGGATTTTTATAAATTTAAAATGATAATTAAAATCTATTTTTGAAGAAAACGGTGAAATTAATCGATTTAGTGATGTGAGTTTCCCCGAGTTCAAATATATTCTATATAAATCATTTAAATTTTTAAATATTGTATATATATATATGTATATATGTGAATATATATATATATATATGTATGTATATTTGGGTATATATGAGTCAATTTGAAATTATAAAATCTTGTGTGTATATATATATATATATTTTGATTTGGATTTAAATCTTAGATGAATGGTTTAATAAATATTTGAGTTATAAAATAAATTAAGAAAATATATATATATAGTAACTCATAAATAAATTTTAACAACATGTTAACATAGAAGTTATTCATACTATAAAGTAATAAGACAAAGCAGTGGAGCAAAACATATATATGAATTAACTTGCAAAACAAACCAGCTATATTTAAACATTAAAACAAAATGTGTGAGCAAATAAAATAATATAAGACAATAAATATAAAAGTAAGATAACAATAAATATTTAAACTAGAAATAGAAAAATAATATGAGATAAATTTTAATAAAAATAGGAAGTAGAACATTTGCTAAATTCTAACAACATAATAAAATAGAAATTTATTTATATTACAAAACAAGAAGATTTAAAGAAAATAAAATACATTTAAATATGAAAAGAATGTAGACGAAAATAAAACAAACAAATAAAATACAAAGGACTAAAACAAAAAAATATGTTTTTATGAACACTTAAAACAAACATAGATGCAAAAGCTTGTGAAAGAAAATAAAGAAAAGAAAAGAAACAACATTTAAAATATGAAAACAAATGCAGTATAAGTATGTTCAAAACTGAAATATAAGTATGTAAACGAATTAGTTAAGAAACAAACATCATTAGAATAACTATTATAATATGTACATGAAGTAAAATAAAATAGAAATTTATCAAACATAAATAAAGTAAAATAAGTGAACATATCTATGAAGCTAAAGTACAAAGTAAATGAATTAAACAAAACCAAGTATAATGAACAAAACAAAGTGTGAAAGCTTGTATAGTCTGCTAATAGTATTTTCATATTTTGTACAGCTGAAGGGAAGAAAATAAAATGAAAAGTACAGATAAAATCTTCTCAGTTCAAATATATCACTTCAGCCATACTTATTTATAAAGCAAAGTAGAAGAAAGTATGTAGGCAAGTAAAAAAAAGTGCAAGAATAAATAAACTATAAAACAAGTATATTAGCATGTAAACAAGAAATGACCTGCATTTAATACCAAGCACGACTTGATATCATTCTAGCCTAGATCTTGTTTCATAAAACAAATGAAAATACCAGTACAAGCAAGCATATCCACCCATGCCTATTATACAAATAACATCACCTGTACAAAATGTTATCAACTTGTAAACTTTTTGTTATATACATCATTTTCTTCATCTCAGTTTTCATTCATTTTAAACTGAGCAAAAGAAAAGAAAAAAAAAATCAAAACTACAGCTTATAAACACAGAGTTGTTCTCTGTTTCACAATATTCTAGGTGAGTAACTTTCTTTTTAAAACTTAAGTATATTGATATCTGATTTCATGTGGATTACTAGAAATAAAAATAGTATTGTGTGGATGTATTTGATTTAATTCACTGTGTATATACATGAATGTATGAAGGCATACTCACTGTTGTGATTTATTCTTGCCTGTTCTTAGTTTCCAGTCTTAAGTTCTGATCAATCATCAATACCTCAAAATCTAATCTATGTTAAGGTTTCAATTTCAAACAAAATATGTTAGATGTATCATAGATTATAGTTTTAAATTTTATTTAAGTTAAATAAATTAGAAATACTTCTGGAAATCAAGAAAAAGCTGAGCAAATTTAATATGAGCTAAATTTCAAACATCTTGATTTATAAATTCAGGTACATAAACTGAATTCATATGCCAAAACATGATTTTTAAAGTAGAAATCATAATTTTTAAACCAAGGGAGAGAGAGTGGTTTGGGTTTGAATGGAAATGGGAATATTTTGGGTTTCTGGTGATCAAGTAGACCGGAGACGTCGGGGTTGCTAGGGGAGGAGGAGGAGCCTACGGCGGTCGAAGGAAAAATGGGCGAAGGTGGCATCATCACGGCGGCGACTACGGTGATCGTTTTTATTTCGTAGACCTAATTTTTGTTGTGGTCGAATTTTTGGCCGCCGCGACCTCATTTGTGCATCGAGTCCCACGCACTTCTGGGAGGTGGAAGGAGGGAGAGAGGCGATGCTATAGCCGGAGTTTCGAGTGGCCTGGTTGTTGAGATTGTGAGAACGGCGATAGTTTCCAAGGTGATGGTGGAAACTGATGTTGTTTTCCAGGTTCTAGCATGAACTCGAATTCGATTTCGAGCTGGTGGAAAGGATCAGATGACCGAAGTAGTGGTAGAGGAGGAACGTCGACTTGCAAGAGTCAATGTGGATGGTCGGAGGCGGTTGCAGCTCCGGTGCACGTGCACCGTGCACACTTGGTTCTGGAAGAACAGAAAAAAAAAGAGAAGAAGGAAGGCACTGGAATATTGCTCGGGTTTCATTCGAGAAAGAAGGGGGGTGGACTCGAAGCAAGTCTTTGAGTGGCTCGGGTATGAGTGTTTTCCAGGTTTGAACAGAAACCTGTTTTATTGTTTTGAAAACTTAAAACTGAATTTGAATGATCAGACAAAGTTAAAATAAGTTTTGAATCAATGTTGAATATAAATCCAAGTCCAGTTGAAACTTAGTTTGGAAACAAAGTTTAAAATTTTAAATTTGTTTAATTACTGGAAAATGTTAAATACTTAAGTGTATTCTAAAAAGGGTTATTCGTTTTAATTAATTAAATTTGAAATGAATTTAAAAGTAAATTGAATATGAATTGTCAACATATTTATAAGTGATAATAAATCACTAATAAAGAAGAGATTTGTCTTAAGTTAATTAAAATGAATAATTTATTTATTTAATTTATTAATGAGTTGGGTGAATTAAATAAGGGATTAATGGTTTAAAAAAAAAAAAGAGAAGAAAGAAAGAATAAGCAGGGAGAGGAAGCAAGAGGAAGATTCGTGGAAGATGGAGTGGTAACTCGAGTGTATACTCGAGTGCAATTGAGATTTTCTCGGGTTTAGCACTTAAGTGCTTACCCTTGTTAAATTTTTAAGTTAATCATCTTAAACCATTTTAAATATGAATAAATTAATTTATGTTTGTAAATTTTGAGTTAAGAAATTAATATGAAATTGAGAAGCATAGATTAGACTTTAATTAATTAATGAATTTTAAGGGTAAATCAAACTTATAATTAACAACGGTTAATGTAAGTTAATTATTTAGAAAAGTAATCAAATAAATGTTAATGAAGGTCATTAACTAGATTATTTTATAATAAATTAATGTGATTGATTTTTAATTAGATTAATTAATTTAATAATAATATTATAATAGTTTAAATGTAATTACTTATTAGGAAGTAATTAAGGAATTAATCACTTATTATAATTAATTAAGAAAATTAATTAAATGGTAGTTAATTAAATTAAGGGTCGATTTAATTGTCAATAAATTAATCAAGGGAAATTAATAAAGGGATAATTGAAAAATTTAAAGGTCAATTATTCAATAATTAAAGGTTGGTTTATTTGGTAAATGATTAAAGGACCATTAATCGAACAATTTGAAATCGATTAAAGTTAATTAATTATGATTGATGATCATTTGATTTAAATTAGTCAGAAAATTAATTGAGCATACTTATGAATGTTTAAATTCTACTGATGTTGAATTGTTTGATACCCCTGATATTTGATGCTTTGTTTTTAGCTGTGTGACTTATTTATCTGTGATATATATATTTGTGATCTGTGAATAGAGGATAAGCGTTATAGTTTATACCGCTTATCAACTATATTTCTGTATTTTGATCTATGATGATTGAAATGATGTTGCACTATTGTGTTAAACCCTGGACCACACCTTACACACACAAATATGGATTTCACGAGGAAATCGACTAAGTCACAGATTTTGAAAATGGTTTGAATTTGAATTTTTAAATTCAAATGGTTTGAAATAAGATTGGGTTTAAAGTGAGAAGCTTTTGAAATGGAATTTCAAAGATGAAATTTATTTTGAATAACTTGATTAAAGTTTGAAATTTAAATAATTTGATTTAAATTTAAATTCAAAATGTGGAACTGAATTCTATAATTTGAAACTAGGGATTAAAGATGTTATACCACTTATATATGGGTTAAACTATTTTTTATGCATTGATTTGGGAATTTGAATTTTAATTCAAGGGCTTTAACTCGTGTAAATATAATTGGATTTTTCTAAGACGAAAACTGTTGTTTTCAAATAATAAAAGCTTTCACATAAGAAATGAATTTCCAATTTGAGTTAAAATGATTTCAAGTTTGAAAATGAAGATAATTTCCAAGTTATGAAAACGATTTGAAAGCTATAAGTTAAATCTTTGATTTAAAGATTTAACGAGTTAATCCAATTGGAATAGAAATTGTTTTAAAATCTATAAATTGATCTTTGTGAAATAAATCTTTTTGTAATATAAAGATTTGAAATGGTAATTGGTTTAAACCATTTGAAGAAAAGTTTTGGGTAACAAGTTGTGACTTAATTGAAATCCCAATATCCATATATTTCTTGTAAATATTACGTTCACTATTCGGTTTAGCCGGGAGAGGACCTTTGTGTCATATATCCCATTCCGAATACGTGATATGTCGTTATGGATAGCTTTTGAAGACCGGTGGTGAAGACCGGATATTTTCGAAAACGTAAGGACAACTCGTCGAATGTCTTTGCATCGAATGGTCCCCGGTATAAAGACTCCATATGTGATGGGAAGTCCGAACGTGATTAGTGAATATCCGGATTGCAAGGACTTCTTTTTAAGTGCCTTCGGTTCTGTTCGAGCCCGGAACAGACTTGTTTGGATTGTATGTCTGACATCACAAGTTGAGATATAAAGCTGATTTCTTTCAAATATATTTCTGTTGGTGGCGGAGAATTTATTCTCTTAGCTTAACACCCTTCTCTAAGACGTACGAGCTCAGAGGTTATATAGTTGAAGTTATCAGCAATATATTCCCAATTTGGTAATGTGACATACTGAGTGTTGCTGTGAAATGATCATTGTGTTGATTATTTGTGATAGGATCATTTGTTTGATCGTCTATCTTGGTGATCATTTCTATGATCATTTGTTGACCCAAAGCATGGCTTTTGTATAAAATATGTTTTTGTGGACGAGACTGCGTCGAGCCTCACACCCCGGAATGGTCAAAACAGGAAAGATGCGGCAATGTTATGAGGGGTAGCTCCCTTTAGGGTATGTGCATTTCCTTCTGGAAAAGGGTAGTATCATGGTATGGAGCCCAGATACTTACTCATGTTGAAAACACTTTATGATTGTGTGAATTGATTGCGAGCGCTCGGTGAAAGGTCCCAAAGGACCGGGGAATGGCATACTCGTGTCAGTTGTTACCCAGTTAGGGGTAACCCGGCCTTGTGTTGGTAGAGATCCGGTTTGGTTCTCGGGGACGTCCATCCAGAGGCGTTCTCATGTGGCAATGGGAAGTTCCTTGGCCTGACCATTCGTTGGAAATCCAAAGAAACAATACGAAACCTTGTACGGTATTAGTTGTAGAACCTGCCATCTAATATGGTAGCTATAGTAGGCATAATATAATGGTACCTATGCTGGCTAAGATTTATATTCTACTTTCGAAATATTTTTCTTACACTATGCACTAGTAATAATATCAAATGTTTCTTTTTAAATGCGTATCAAGAATCTTTGACTATCATAAGAAGAAATCTCCTCCAAGTCTGCGTTTGCATTGTTTGTGTGGCAGGAGGTCTTATGGTAGTCTCATTTTTAAAGTCAATTCGCAATGCTTTTAAAAGATAAACTGTTTTTGTTGCTCACACCAGTCCCTCGACTGATCCAGAGTTTATTGTTTTTTTTCGCTAAACTCTGGGTGCTCATTATTTTCTACACGAGCAGTCTAGAGTTGGGTTTTTCAGATAGCTAGGTTTAGTAGATTACCTGGAGCTAGTTCAGTCTTTGGTTCGCACCAGTCTTGCCTAGCTTGGTGCATCGTTATTGGGAGTTCGAGCTATTGCTGGATTGATTCTTGGAGATGGAGTTGCAGTTCTTGAAGTTCTTCCTTGAAGACTATCTCATATTTATATTGTTCAGTTGCTAGATGTTATCATCTATTTTCTTTTCCGCTGCTATTTATTGTATCATATCTCTGATGTATATTGATATCTATTGGATCATCTGTTGTATCAGATATTGTATCAAAGCTGTATATCAATGTATTATTCTTTTATTCCGCTGTGTTATTTACTTAATGTTGTTACAAGCTCCGACGAATCGGATTGGAACGGTCGAATCTATGGCATTCGAATACGATTTGAAGTATTGATGTCGATTTTCGAGCGGGCAAAATCCTCGTCGTTACACATTAGCTCGGGTCAGTCTGAGCTTTTCAGTGTATTAAAGACTATTTTTTGGAGGACGAAGATGAAGATTCAATATATTATTACTACTTATTATAATTATTCCACTACATCATGTATTCCGCTGCATTATTTATTTATTTCTGTTGTATGTATAACTCTGATTTGAATTGTAAAAGTGCAATCACATGTTATTTGTAAAACAGCTTCATGAACTGTTTATTTGATTATTATATTTTGTCATTCCACTACGAGATTTTGTATTTTATTTTTCCTTCTTTTTTTTCATTTTCTTATTTACCACATTAACAATCCTCCCTTTTGAATGGTTTGAATTAGACATGTGTGGTTTATTGTCGATTTAAACCGTCCGAAAAGGTGGTTCGTTACATGATCAGAAGCATACATATATACAAATGCAAATACACATACATACATACTTATATATAGGAAGTGCACATGTAAACAAAGACCAGTGAATAGTGAAGTGAAACAAGACCACCCTCAAATCAACTATCAATACATCAGGTGCTGTCATAAAGTAACACGGTGTTGAAATAGAAACCAGAGGCACACTGGAATATGTAGTGCAAAAAAGTGGACAGTGCAATCAACCAAACTACAGTTACCAATTTGAACAAAACATATACAACATCACCGGGTTAAATGGAGGAAAGGCTAAAACTTCAAGCAAACTACATGGTGCAGCAGACTCGAATATCAGTGGCACCAATGATGATACAAGTGCAGTGCAAAGCAACAACTTAATCAAACTCGAAAATCATACTCAAGTAAATCACGACAAGAGACATCAACAGATCAACAACACATACATACACACATACATATGTATGTATGTACATATATGATGACACATATTTGAGTTAAAACAAAAAACAGAGCTAGTATATCAGACTGCAACGAGACTCAAGTACTACCAGGGTCCATCAAGCAACAACAAAGTGTACATGTAAACTAGAAAATTCCACACAAAGGAGTCAAGGTCGAAATCAATCAGAGTTTATCAAGTCCAGTATATACATGATGCAACAAACATACATGTATATATATACACAAACATGCATATACACATGTATACACACACACAAATATATACATACATATACATATACATATACATATACATATACATACATATATATATATATATATATATATGCATGAATGAATAAACATTGTGGTTCGAAAAACAAGTCAGAGCAGTTTATAGCTTTACAGAAATTTGGTAGCAGTTTCAAATTAGGGTAGCGATTTTTCAAACAAAGGCAATAATTATGTCAAGCCAAAATCAAAGTCGTGATGACCAAGATAAAAATCGAACAAGCCAAAATCAAAGCCGTGGTGACCAAGCAAAAAAATCGAATCGAATAAGTCGAAATCAAAGCCGTGATAATCAAGCAAAAGTATAAACGAAATTGAACTGGTCAGGATGAATCACATATATTCGATCAAAATCAAACGGCCAAGCTAAAATTATCAAATGAATTCAAATAATATATTCGATCGAAAATTTAGGGTTTTCAAACCTATAAAACCCATTATCATCATCGGTATATTGCAATCGAGTTCAAGCATATCAAATGGGAATAAATAAAGGAAATCGCATACTAGTTCATTCAAATCGAACTCGACGAATTGAAGTAGCCGTTCGCAAATCAAAGAGACGATCGATCAACAAAGAAATCATGAGAATATCAATTCAATCGATCAACAATCCATCGCTACTTGAATTCCAGAAACCCTGAATTTTTGAAAGAGGAAATTAGTTGAAAAAGATTTTTTAACAAGACTGCTATTCTAATATAGCCATGACATCGTTTTTTCTAAAATCTTTGGACAATGATTTGAAAAGATCAAATTTGTTGTAAAAAAAGATTGGAACTCATTTAGCACAAGTCGTAGAGCTAAAAGAGTGCACCAGCCGGGAATCGAACCCTGGTCTGTACCGTGGCAGGGTACTATTCTACCACTAGACCACTGGTGCTTAATGAATTATTTAATCTGTTACTTTTACTTAATTTGAACTATTTATATTGAATAATATTAATCACACTTGAATTGCAGAAATTCTAACGCTTCTTATGATTTATGTTTGATATTTTGTCTACTATTTTCATGTGGCCTTGATATTTTTTGTATATGTTTAAAATGGTTTAGTATAAAATTTATCCAAAACTAAAATATTGGGGATTATATTTGGATAAGGTAGCAAAAATAGAAAAGTACCACAATTAGAAATTAAACTCGAAGTCGTGCAGTGGTAGATACCATTAAACCGTCAATAAAGAATGATGTGTCAAACTTTAATTATTTACTTTGTTTTTTTTGCAATTATCTTTAACAATGTTTAATTGAATGCTTTATATCACATTTACTATTTTTTTTGATTTTATTTTAAATTTAATTTTCAACTATATGTACTCGTTCTTTTATATTCTATGTCATGTGGAAATATTGCCTGCTTTACTAAATGATTGATTCGGCAATACTTCAAACTAAGACTTGTCATCAAATAAAAAATGTGGTATGTACGAGTCATAGGCATAAGTTAGTTATGGCGAGGTAGAGTGGTTATCAGTTGTATTTTTTGCATTATTTTGATTAGTTCTATCTCTTGGTGCAATATGAATTATTGAAACTGATGGCGTGGCAAAAAACATGACCTGACTAGCGCACAACTTCAAGAAGGTTTGAAAGCTCGAGGGTGATAACCCTTAGTTTTTTATTCAGTTATTCAAAGTAATAAGTTAATACGAGTATAATCTAGTAACATTGAATCAATTAATACAACAAAAATGTAAACTATCATTTAAAAATACGTTATTGTAGTAAATACACGTATTTTATGAATGCGTACATATTGGCTGTGATTGCTGGATATTATGCAACAATTTTTACCCCTTATATAAAGGATAAAGTATAATAAGATCCATATTCGAAGAATTTTTGTGATCAATGATCCTATAATCCATACGATAGAAAAACTAGTATATGTAGTATCGATTGGTTTCGTTGGACGTAATAAAACAATTTATGTTTATAAGAA
The DNA here is from genome assembly GCA_030765085.1 of Allium cepa. Taxonomy (NCBI): domain Eukaryota; kingdom Viridiplantae; phylum Streptophyta; class Magnoliopsida; order Asparagales; family Amaryllidaceae; genus Allium; species Allium cepa. The sequence continues at coordinate 651,235,051 of CM060928.1, read as the reverse complement.
GAAAATTATAACGAGACATGTGGTCGAGAATCAATTGATTCAAATGCTCGGGTGCTTCATACGGGTCAAAAATGCGAGTGCATGTATACATACTTGCTTAAAGTTTTAATGCTAACGCATAATATGAAAATCCTCGCGTGGTAAAGTGATCCCACCATATTAGAAGTTGCATGATGCATTAATTGACACTTATTTTTGTGACTTTGTTATTGTTATTTTAATGCCGAATAGCTAAAAAACTTTTCAAACTTAAGAAGTGTGAAGATTGTAAATAATATTGGAGAAATACATGCATCAGATTCTGTTGGTGACAATGATTATCTTCGGCTGATTCGTGGACTATGTCACTTTCTATAAGATGTTTTGGCGATCTGCTCTATGGTGCAAGCAGTTCGTATCAATCGTCGCCGCCTCTAGGATAAAACAACCACTAAAAAGTTTAGTGGTATTAATTTGTTTACACGTACGAAACGAGTCATTTTGCACTCAAAAATACTGCTTGGATTTATAAAAAAACGAATGAATGTTGTTCTTCTTGTCTCGTCTACTTATCAGTTAAGAAAGCAGATTGTTAAATAAGGGGAGCAAATTGAATGATCAAATACATTTAATAAATTCAAAATCTTAAATTTATGTTTGTTGTCATCAGAAGGGGGAGATTGTTAAATATGCTAGTGTATGATTTTTGTTTGATGATAATAAACATATATATATATATATATATTCATTTAAATGTATTTGTTATTGTACTATTTTATTTTCACATAATTAAATAAATATTTGCTGAATAAAATAAATAACACGGAATTTAAATTTAAACAAATATTTTATTACAATTTTGAATAGTACAAATTTGAGCTCTTACTATATATACACATTTTTCAATTACATTACAATTTTAGTTGCGTAACATTTTTCACTATACATTCGTTTGCACCTCGCAACATATCATTCGTTCACTCATGTTTGATCTTCAACTGTATTCCAATTTGAATCCAGCATCTGAGTTATCTGCAAAATACACACTAACGCAGTAAAATTGAAAAAGAAATATTTGTGCAGTGTAAAATAAAACGTATATTTTTGAAAATATTATTTGCCTCGTTTATTTGGGTTGTTTGTCATCATTTAATTTTGAATTCATCTTACACGAACAGCTTGTGACATGCACAGTGTATCACTGTGCATGCTACAGGACCGTGCACACCGATATACACTTGACAAAACTACAGGGACATTTGAGCACAAGGTCAAACCTAAGCCAAAGCTAGGTTCAACTCAAGTGCAATACAAATAAAGTATGACACGGGCACAGGGTCAATCCCGAGGCAAAGCTAGGATCAACTCAGGTGCAATACAAAAACACCATAAAACTGTAGAGTACTAGAATCTAAAAAAACAACATAAACCACAGTCTCGACCAAAACAACTAACCACACCAGACTCTAGAGAATGATGGACCAGACAGACTCAAGTGCACAAGGACAAAATGAACACACATTTAAAATATATATCAAGACCTGGCTGCATGGCTACTGCAATAAACTTCAGTGAATCGAAGTTTATATGGAAATGTGCAACTGAATACAAGTGCATAACAGAACCTAGGCCAAATGAAGACAACAGCAGACACATGAAGACTGCAATAAAATGATATATATACGAATTTCCAAATCAACAACGGTTCAACATGCTCAAATGTATACAGCGAAGTCATGAAACAACTTCAACCAGATACATTAAGCAAGATGATCTGCCTCAAAGCAACAACTCAATGCAAACACATATTGTCAAACACAAGAAAAAGGAAACAAATGCATTCAGACTTAAAGTAACTGGACATACCATCGACCATAGTGTAGCTCAAAGGTTCATTTGAATCCATACTAAAATCAAGTGCACATATGAAGTGGAGCAAATATACCAGTTCAATGATATGCAGACAGTTTCAAAAAGACCACAACAATGAAGTGATCTGTAACGACCGTATTTGTGAACATTTAAAAGTATTAAATTAAATAAGATTTTTGAATAAAATTGTTAGAAAAAAAATTAAGACTTTACTGATATAATTTAATTATAATACAAGTTATGAGCTTAAGTAAAATTTTTATTAATGAAACATGTTTGCAATAATGTAAGGATGATAACAAATTCTAGTGTGTATTTTTATAACATTAGTTTGAGGGAAATTAACTATTGTCTGAATGTAAATTTCCAATTGATTGGAATAATAAATGTTAATAAGGAATAATAAATGTTTCTTTATAAAAGAAGAAATCATATGTTTATTTATTTGAAATGTTTGGCAGTTGAAAGATTGATTGCAGAGATGATAAACTATTATTTGGTAAGAAATATATAATTCTTGTTTGTATCCAATAGTGTATAAATATGTTTAAATTACTATTAGACAGGAAATAATTGTTTTATTTCTCATTACATTTATCTTGTCCATTTTGAAAGTCAACTTTGTGAACAATTGAATTAATGTAATTGAATAATTTCAATTAATGATAGAGAGGAAAACAAATTGTAAATTAATAGGTGTAATTAAATGCAGCTTGTGTTTTGTAAATATAAAAGGAAAGTTGGTTTAATGAAAAAACATTTATGTCAAATAAAATGAATGTTTCATTTGTAAATGCACATTTAGTTTCATTAAAATATAGAATAGAACGATTGATTTAAAAGAAGAAATATATGTATATTTGAACTGTGTTTTAGCTTATAGATGGATTACAAGAGTAGAAAAATAATTTATTTAAGTAAGTTATTTATTACTCTGTTGTATGAACAACAAATTTATAAACATGTTTAAATGACTAAAGGAAACAATTATTCTATTTTTCATCCATTTTAGTTGTTTGTTTTGAAATTTAACTTTGTAAGTAATTGCAAATAATGTAATTGAAGTTTTTCAATTAGAAGGAAAGAAAACGTTGATTGCAATTAATAGATTAAATAAAAGAAACGCACCTTTTGTGTTAAACAGAAAAGATGTTTAAATGGAAACAAAAAATCATTTTCGAAAAACCAAATTAAACATTTTCATTTTCATGGTAAGTAATTTTAATTATTATGCATAGAAAAAAAACTAAATGCGTACAAATTTGAATATCTATACTATTATATAATTAGTGAGTTCAATTTTAAGAGCACACAAGCCTTCTTGAATTTTTGCAACTGAACAGTCTCCTAATTTATTACTTAAACTTAAAAAGCACAATTCCCAAACTGTATACGCGGACAAACAAAATGCAGTCATTTCAAAATTCTCTAATCCTGTTCGTTTCAAAACTTATCTATACTATTATATAATTAGTGAGTTCAATTTTAAGAGCACACAAGCCTTTTTGAATTTTTGCAACTGAGAGTTGCCTGATTTATTACTTAAACTTAAAAAGCACAATTCCCAAACTGTATACGCGGACAAACAAAATGCAGTCATTTCAAAATTCTCTAATCCTGTTCGTTTCAAAACTTATTTCCGACTATTTTGTTAAAAAAACAACTCAACGTATTGAACATCTGCCTTCCCAAATTTCAAAAAGTAACCAAAACCAAATTATTTCTAATTATCACCTCCTTGCAAACCCTAAAACCAAATTAGGTATCAGATAAAATCGTTTGCAATTCAATCATCCACTACAAACCGGTACCCCCATCCTCCTGAAAATCAAGTACCCATCATCGATTAGGAACCAGATCTACAACATAAACGCCGTCGAATCAAAATCCGAAAGAAAAATTACCGATTTGTGGTAATTTATTTCTTTAACCTTCTTTTACTTATATTTGTTTGCAATTTAATCGTCATTCGCTATTTTTGAGCTTTGTTCGTATTTTCACTGTATCCAATCATTACTGATTGCTGGATTAGGGTTTTGGCGTCATCTGCACCACCGTGGTTTTGGTGAACAACAAGACGTTCCAATCTACCATTGTAGGCTATTAATTATTGTCCCTAAAGTCTCAAAACTAATGCTTGACTTTATTCATATAATTACTTCGGTTTGGAGTCAAACAGAACTATAGAATTAGCGAACTATAGAATTTATTGAAGGTGTTAGGTAAAAATATAATGTTCATATTACAATGCACATAATGGAGATTTTTCTGAAGTAGTATACAGGCCCGGTTCTGGGGCTATGCTAGCTACGCTTAGGGCAACCCCCCGGCAGGGGGCTACAGGATGGAAAAGATGGATGGCTAAAATAATTTAATGTTTTAAGTATTGTAATTTGTGCTTTATCTTATATTAATTAAATACATATTGGTGGGGTGGTTGTGTGCAATCTTCTTAATGCTCAGGTCGTGAGTTCAATTTCTTTTGTAGGCAAAAAAAATTCTAAATTTTTTTTTCACTTAAACTCTGAACTGCCTGGGACAACCCAGGAACTTGTGCTGACCCTGGTAGTATACTGTATAAAAGTAACTCAAGCATATGTTTCAAAAATATTCTATGTTTATATATTTTTATGCTTTTGTGCTTTTTAGTTATGGTAGTTCTACTTCTGCTCACCTTCTTCCAGTTTAGCCATTATACATCGATTTGGATGAAAGTGCCATGAAGCCCATCCAGATCTCAATTTTCAAAATCATAAGATACTTCAAATTAAAGACAATATGGGATTTATTTAGGATAAACTGATCCAATCCATTAGAGACTGCAATGTTTTGTCCACAATGAGTTTCCTTCTGTTTTGTATAAATACTCAAGCAGATTCATGCAAAGTGAAATCTTATAATCATCGTTCTTCTGCTTTTCTTACTATTAATAAACCAAGCCAAAAGCAATAAGATATATGCATATGAATAAATAAATTAACAATATTATACACATGATACTCCTCGGAAATAAATTGACTACAAAAGTATTAGCATGTTGTAAAATAAATGTGCAAGATAACATGAACGGAATATGAAGTTAGATCAAAAATAATATAATCATTTTCATAAAAAATAATAATAATATAATCATGTATAACACGATCAAATACTCAGATAAAATTTTAAATGTAAGTGGGCATACAAGATAACAGGGCATAAATGATTCTCATTTTGGAATTTAGTAATTATAGATTAAGTAATGGGATGTATATTAGTTCTTTCATCTTAGAATGCGACAATGTTTAATTGAATGCTTTATATCACATTTACTATTTTTTTTGATTTTATTTTAAATTTAATTTTCAACTATATGTACTCGTTCTTTTATATTCTATGTCATGTGGAAATATCGCCTGCTTTACTAAATGATTGATTCGGCAATACTTCAAACAAAGACTTGTCATCAAATAAAAAATGTGGTATGTACGAGTCATAGGCATAAGGTAGTTATGGCGAGGTAGAATGGTTATCAGTTGTATTTTTTGCATTGTTTTGATTAGTTCTTTCTCTTGGTGCAATATGAATTATTGAAACTGATGGCGTGGCAAAAAACATGGCCTTGACAAGCGCACAACTTCAAGAAGGTTTGAAAGCTCGAGGGTGATAACCCTTAGTTTTTTATTCAGTTATTCAAAGTAATAAGTTAATACGAGTATAATCTAGTAACATTGAATCAATTAATACAACAAAAATGTAAACTATCATTTAAAAATGCGTTATTGTAGTAAATACACGTATTTTATGGATGCGTACATATTGGCTATGATTGTTGGATATTATGCAACAATTTGTACCCCTTATATAAAGGATAAAGTATATTAAGATCCATATTCGAAAAAAAGTTATGTTCAATGATCCTATAATCCATACGATAGAAAAACTAGTATATGTAGTATCGATTGGTTCCGTTGGACGTAACAAAACAATATATGTTTATAAGAAGAAAATTATAACGAGACACGTGGTCGAGAATCATTTGGTTCAAATGCTCGAGTACTTCAAACGGGTCAAAAATGCGAGTGCATGTATACATACTTGCTTAAAGTTTTAATGTTAACGCATGATATGAAAATCCTAGCATAGTAAAGTGATCCCACCGTATTAGAAGTTGCATGATGCATTAATTGACACTTATTTTGGTGACTTTGTTATTGTTGTTTTAATGCCGAATAGCTAAAACACTTTTCAAACTTAAGAAGTGTGAAGATTGTAAATAATATTGGAGAAATACATGCATCAGATTCTGTGAGACAATGATTATCTTCGGCTGAGTCCTAGACTATGTCACTTTCTTGAGGACATTTCGGCGATCTGCTCTATGGTGCAAGCAGTTCGTATCAATCGCCGCCGCCTCTTGGATAAAACAACCTCTAAAAAGTTTAGTGGTATTAATTCGTTTACACGTACGAAACGAGTCTGTTTTCACTCAAAAATACTGCTCGGATTTATAAAAAACGAATGAATGTTGTTCTTCCTGTCTCGTCTACTTATCAGTTAAGAAAGCGGAATATCAAAAGGAACGTTGCTGGTTGGGGTAACGTGGTCTTGAAAAATGGATCAGAGAAAATAACGGGTCAAAATAATGAACGTTATGTAATGTTCCTCAATTCGGGTTTGGCCTGATTTTACCGTTCCTGCCCGGTCAAGAAATAGTTAAAGAATTTGTACCAAAAATATAAGTGTCTACACCACTACAAGCCCGAGCTCGGCCTGGGTTAGGTCGATTCGGTCTGTCGGCGCACGCGTGTGTGGTGGTCAAGCATAATCTACCTCCTCACAAAAGAGCATCATTGGGTGCCCAAAGGGCCCAACTTAGCTTCTAAGAGTCAAGTATAAATACTTGATTCTTTCATATAATCCTACAATATGAGACTATTCACATATAGGATCCACTCTCTACACTTAGCCAATTTTTTAATAATTCACTCATTGTTTAAAATAATTTCCAACAATCTCCCACTTGAATTTTAAAAAATATTTTCGAGCAATTTTTGAAAACATAAGATTGTGCATAAACAAAGGTGTCTTTCGACTTCAACCTTTGCATAGTGAATAAGATTCAGTTTTTACTAGAGTGACACGTAGTCTTGAACTCTATTCCTGACATCAGATCACACACAAACTTTCTTGAGTGCAATCAAATAAGCCCGTGCATTTATGGCCATGCACGTCTATCCCAGTTTAGTGAATGCTCTAGGAGTTTTGCCCAAAACTTTATAGGAAACCGCCAAATTTCCACATTCACACAGGTGAGTCTATCAAGAGTACTCCTGAAGGTAGATACTCCACTCCAAATGGAGTATAGATCTCATTAAGAGTTTCTATTAACCCATCCTCTAAGCACTTCAGGAATACATGCTTTTATATATATGAAAAATAGCATGTTCAACTCATATCATTTCACAACTTGTTCTTCTCCATTGAACCTAGTTCTTGGGATCTCTAGTCATTAGGTCGGGTTACCATTGTGCGTGAGTCAACAATCTAAGGGCAATAGTCCCATTTTTCTAAAAGTCGTGAGGACTTTCTCTCTGGCCAGTCCTTTCGTCAAAGGATCTACCAAATTCTCGTCACTGCATATATGATCCACTTTAATAGCTCCTAAAGAGAGTAGCTCTCTAATAGTGTTGTGCTTACGACGTATCTATCGTCTCTTACTGTTATAATAATGGTTCTGTACTTTTGCAATAGCCACGGTACTATCACAATGGATCAACACAGCTGGTATCGGTTTATCCCATAAAGGAATCTCAGCTAGCAGATTTCTTAAGCACTCTGCTTCCTCACTAGCTGTGGCTAGTGCTATCAGCTCAGACTCCATAGTAGACTGATCCAAAATAGTCTGTTTCTTGGATTTCAAAGAAACAACTCCTCCAGCAATGCTAAAGATATAGCCACTAGTGCTTTTGAGTCATCAGATAATGTATTCCAGTCTGCATCGGTGTAACCTTCAAGAACAGCTGGAAACTTTTCATAATGTAGCCTAAGGTTCATGGTTCATTTTAGGTATCTCATCATTTATAGCCTCTTGCCAAAAATTGGCATCTAATGAAGATAAGACTTCTTAGAGGTTTGTAGGATCCTCCTCTATAGTAAAAGTGCAAAAATCTGAGCCAAAATCTTTATTAACTCTTGCTCTTTTACTTCTTCTAGGTTCAATTCTAGAGATGATCGCATGAGAAATTTTCTAAAGCTCATGAGACTGCATCTCTACAAACCTGTCATCTGTCATCTGGTATTTCAGGTATCGGCTTATTGCATATTTCTTCGCTCCAGCCTCTTCAGTATCATACTTCTTTTGCAGCGCTTTCCAGATTTCTTTGGCTGACTTGTTAGAATTGTAGTAGTCGTAGAGGTCATCACTGGGGCCGTTGAGTATGAAGTTCCAGCACAGGTAATCCTGTTCTGTCCAGTTCTGCACTACCTTTGATTTTTCAATCCAGGCTTGCATCAAATCTGCGTCTGCTTCGTTTGGTCTGTCCGGTAGCTGCGGTTTGTCGGTTGTCAACACAGCCACCACCTTTTTCATGGTCAGGAAGAATTCCATCTTTTGTTTCCAGCATTTGAAGTGGAGGCCCTCGAATCTGAAAGGCGCAGCAGTGACCATTGGGACTTGGAAGAGCGAAGTGGGAGCAGCGGCATCTAAATCTGCAACAGAAGTCATCATTGATGGCGACGTCTTCAATTTGTTGGAGATTTCGGCCGAGTCGTGGACTATGTCACTTTCGTGAAGACGTTTCGATGACCTTCTCTGTGGTGTAAGCAGTTCGTATCAATCGTCGTCGCCTCTAGGATAAAACAACATTTAAAAAGTTTAGTGGTATCGATTCGTTTGCACGTACGAAACGAGTTTGTTTGCACCCAAAAATAATGCTTGGATTTATAAAAAAACGAATGAATGTTAAGAAGGCGGAATATCAAAAAGAACGTTGTTGGTTGGGGGAAACATGGTCTTGAAAAATGGGTCTGAGAAAATAACTGGTCAAAGCTCGGTCAAGAAACGGTTAAAGAATTTGTACCAAAAATATAGTGTCTACACCACTACAAGCCCGAGCCCGACTCGGGTCGAGACGGTCAGTCGGCGTGCGCGTGGTGATCACACATAATCTATCTCCTTACAAAAGAGCATCATTGGGTTCCCAAAAGGCCCAACTTAGCTTCTAAGAGCCAAGTATAAATACTTGATTCTTTTATATAATCCTACAATGTGGGACTATTCACATATAGGAGCCACTCTTCACACTTAGTCAATTTTTTAATAATTCACTCATTTTTTAAAATAATTTCCAACCGATTCTTGTTTGAAGAACAAACGTTGTGATACTTCGAAAAGACATAAACACGAGTGCGTACATACTTTTGTCTAAAATATTGATGTTAACTTATGGAAAAAAAATAAATCCTACCATGGTCAACTGACAACACATAGTATTAGATGTGGTTCCGCAATTGATTACACATTTTTGTGATTTTACTATCTTTTCCCTATGTATTGAATGATTAAAATTCTGTTTAAATTTTAAGTAGTATATTGGACATAATAGTTAGAGAATTTTTTTATATACTTTTGTGACTTAGCTATTGTTTCTTTATGCATTGAATTGTATTGTTTAGCTTGGTTTGTTCTCTTAATTTACCATGGATTATGGGCACCAATGATGTAGCTAGAAGCTTGATATAGCGAAGTTACAACTTCAGTAAATTTTGGATACTCGTGGGTGATAGCTCCCGAATATTTTTTGCCTGAAGTTACAAGCTAGTCAATTAAATAGATAATCCAATAAATTTGAATCAATTTGTACAACAATAATTTAAAATGTCATTAAAAAAACATATTATTTGAGTGAATACTTGTATTTTACGGACGTACGATGATTGTAAATATCTGTCGGAGAAAAAATGCACGAGAATCTAATCTAGGTCTCCACCGTCGAAGGTGGCACTAGATGCTATGTACTTGTATTAAACTTTAGTTACTTAAGATTGACTTAATTTATTTAGATCTATTGATCCTTTTCAATTTTCTAAGGTAGGAACGCTTTGTGTGGCTAACCTTCAAAATTTTGATATACTAAATGCTTATAATTGAAATGCGTGATCGATGTTTCCAACAAAATTGTCAGTAAGGTATACTAGGGAATCTTTAGTATAACAAAACTAAATATGGTGTGATTGTTTACTCATCTGATTTATTTATCATGATTTGCTGTACTTGATCTATCGTATGAAATATGGATACTTACAATTTTGTCGTAACTATGATTTCTTTCCAAGTAGTTCGTAGAATCTTTATCGAAAATCAAAGCAGTGGAGTTAAAGTTGTAAATAAGATAGCAATAGCCGAAAAAATGCACCAACAGAGAGTCAACCATGGTTTGTACCATGGAGGAGAACTATTCTACCAATCTAGTGACTAGTTTTTTCTTCTTCTTAAATTTAAACTATATATGTAGCAATTTTTTATAAAAGTTAAACATTTTATACCATTGTTCTTTAACATTTTTAATCCACTATTGTTTCTAGTTAACTATGGTAACTATTATGTTAATCTACCATTTTTTCTAATTAACTATGGTAACTATTATACCTTTATATACTTTCATTTGGACTTGATAAATAGCGGTTATATTTTACTGACTTGTTAGTCTGTAGACTCAATACTTTAAACTGAGACATGTGTTTTTTTCTGTAATCTTATTTCTTTTAAAGAAACGATATGTAGCAACTATAGATAGAAGTTTGTTATGATGAGCTCAACCTTTCATCAATTGCATTTTGGTATTGTTTTGTTCAGCTTTATCTCATGGGGTAGAACTATAGATCGCGTACACTAAATAACATCCGAGCTGGTGTTGCTTTACCTGATTCCAGCCTTTGATTGTTGATGATGTTCTCTAAGGTACCACACAGTTTAGGCCAAGCAGACATATATTTATTGGTTTCAAGATTTTTTTTATAAATAACATTAAACTCTAAACTGATTGTTTGAAATGCTACTAAGGTATAAACTACTATAACGACATGTGGTCATTGCTAATCACCATCTGTTATTATTTTATCCAAAATGAATAAATATTAGGTGGTATATAACATTACTTTGTTCATACGTTTTCAAGATAATACTTAAAGGTAATAAAATATTTTCATTATCCTTTTGAATTATCTAGAAACAACGCGTTCTTGCTTATGTATCAGTTGTTAATTGGGAACGTATTCTTTCAGTACTTCTTAACTAAGAGCTTCACAATGTTTGTCTAAGTAGGAATTTTGTTAAATATGCTGTATTTTTAATCATTATTTAATGTTGTTATGACTAGGTTCTATTTGTTATGCCTTCTTTGTTCAGAGTTATTGGTCTGCCTGAATATCATTTTTTAATAATAAAAATTCTTTTGTTGAGGGGTTTTGTCAATTTAAGATCTAAAGCCTTTTCTATCTCTATATTCATGCATCTCTAATTGTGACATGATCAATGTTTGGTAAGAAAAAACTGATTTTAAGCATAACTCAACCAACTATGATAAGCTCAACTACACATTAATTATATTACTTATTGTGATTGCTCCTCTTAATTATATTTCCTTGACGTAAAACTTATAGGATTTTTCCATAATTTTGATTCTGGTTTGGATAATTTAGATTTATCGAAAATTGGGGTTTGGGTTTTTGGACACATCTAGCACTACTGGCAGTGGAACAGAATAATGCACCAGCAAAGAGCCAAACCCTAGTTTATATCGTGGTGCGGTGCTATTTGACCACCATACCACTGGAGCTTAATGACATATTGAACTTTGGTTGTGTTTTATTTAAATTAGTCATTGATATACAATTTTCTTTTCCAATTTTTGGATAAAAATAAATCAAAAATTATGTTTTGAAAATTCAGTGTGGATCGTGCTATATGGAAATATATTAAACTAGTGCGGAAATAAACTAAGTTACTAAAGTAATGAATAAGTAAAATAAAACAAGCACACCATGAATTTTTATACTGGTTCGAACTACCCTTTCTACGTCCAGTTCCAGACTCCTTCTCGAATTTCAACTACAACAACCCTCACTTAACCCGGAGGAACAGGTTTACACTGCCTGAGCAATCGAACAGGACTTCACCCGCCTAAGCAACCGAACTGGACTTCAACTGCCAAAGCAACCGAATAGGACTTCTTTACAAATAACAAATGTATCTGACTGTAGTGCGTTCTTAAATAACACTGATAAGTCAATTAAGTACAATCTTCCTATATTCTTCTCCTTTGTGATATATAGTGTGATGTGCTTTGAGAATTATGGAAGATAAAGAGATTAATGATCAAAGTATGTAAGCAATTGGAATGCAATTTGAAAGCTTGAGAATATATGAGAATTCAAGAATGCTAAAAGTAAATTCAGTTTCAGTTGATTGTTTGTTGAATTCTATAATCTATTTATAGTGTATAAAGAGTTGCAACTATAGATGAAAAGTTATATTGAAAAGAACAGGTGCAACCATTGATTTTGAAGATGTTTCTCTTCGGCGAAGAGAAGTGACTTTTCAAGAAAATAGCAGTTATAAATATTCAGACGTCTGAATAAAAAAATTCGGACTTTTGAATTGGATTAATACGCAAACAACAAGGAAATATGCTATTTTTGGCCTTATTCAGACGTCTGAACATTTTCATTCAGACGTCTGAACATTGTGAAACAATATTCTAGTTTCAGCATTCACACGTCTAAATGAAGTTATTGAGACGACTGAATTTAGTTTGTAACAAAGATTATCAGAGCTCATTTCATTGGAGCACTTGCCTTCTAAACTAGTGACTCGGGTTCGAGCCTGTGACGACCCGGAAGTTTCAAGCATTCAAAATCGGAATATGAAATCAATTTTAAATGTTAATTCTAACTTGAATTAAGAATATCACAGTTTATTTGATAATTAAATTAGTAAATTAAATTATTTGAAGTTGGTAAAATATTGAATCTTCAGTTTTAAGCCTGTTAAAAATAATTTGAAGGCTTATAAAATTTATATTGATAACAATGAAGATAATAGAAGTTTTAAAATTGAATTTAACAGTGATTTGTTCGATTTTGAAAATTTTATCGATTTAAATTGAATTTAAAAATAGCCTTCCGAGGCACAGTCTCGGAATTCGACGAGGCCAGTTACATGGATCCGTAATATTGTATTATTATCGGATTTAGAATTTCGTATTGATCGGAGTTGTCGTGTGAGCATACGCATATAAACGCGTTGAAATCTATATCGAATTCAATTTAAATTTATATTTATATTTGGTCAACATCAGCTGAAATTATATCAATATCAAACCTTTTCATCACTTCAGCTGTTTTTAACATCACCTTATATCGCTGTAGCAAGTCCACTCAATCACAAGCGTATCCAACACGCGATTCCTTTTTCTTTCTTTAATAAGCACGAACCCTTTCTTCTTTTTTTCAATAACGAAATCAAAAAAAAAAAAATATAAGTCAGTAATGGCCAAACTCCTCAATCTATCGTACGCGAGAGCGATCGAAGGGGACGCGAGCGAATTGCAGAGCAATCGAAGAAATCAAAAACCTATGTATTCACGAAATCAATCACGTCCTTTCCCATTCTCGAATCAAGCCTTAGCAATGCATGCTCGGATGGAAATCGTATCCAATTTCGTTTCAAATGGTTGAGCTGAAGCTTTGGGGTAGCTCGATCTCGAGCTAAGAGGCGTCAGAGGCATTGGTCTGTGTGGCTTCGAGTTGTGGGAAGGGTAGTCACGGTGGTTCAGGCAGTGGGATCTGGACGTGGATGCGACAGAGGTCATGGGGTTGGTAGGTGAACTCGATGCCGCCGATGGGTCACGGTTGTGGAGGTTGAGATGACGAAGCAAGCTTGGCGAACGCGATGGGTAGTTCGACAGTAATGGAGGCAATCGCGTGGGAGAGGCCGGGCGCTAGGTTCCCAGTGGACGGTGAGGTATCCTCCTTTTATTTTCAATTTAAACTGAATTTATAAGCATATGCATTTATAGACAGAAAATAAAATAAAATAAAATAGAGACAAAGAGTATATTTTGTTATTCTTAAGTTTATTTATTTTATATATATATACAGGAAAGTTTGTTACAGTAAGCTAAAGTATTAAAATATGGCTTTCACAGTAAAGAAACAAGTCCTATTTTGTTTATTCACAGAAGCAAAAAATAAAAATAAATATCTTATATACATGTGTATATAAAGTAAATACACACACACACCTATTTAATTTGCTCGGTTGTTTTAAAAATAGCGTATTGTTGGAAATTGATTTATTTAATTAACTTATTAAATTAATTGGTTGCTAAAATAATATGTTAAAAAGGAATTAGCTTAAATTTAAAATTTATTAGTTCAAATAGAATCATTGGTTAATTAAATTTATAAAATGGAAATAAATTGTTCAAGTTATTGCAAAGTGTTAATAAATCATATGATTGCTATACAAGGTCAAAATCTGATAGAAGCAAGCCGGGTTGGATCAGATTTGCATATTAAAATTCAAAGGTGAGTTTATCTCACTCAGTTAAATTTAGATTTAAATGGTTAAATTTAAATAGTTGTTTGAATGATTGGATTGATTGATGTGCTATAGTGTGATATATATTTGGAATTGACATTTTATATTGTGCTAATATCTGTGGATGCAAGGAAAACAAGTTGGAGGGATCCAACTGGATTCCTCAACATTTATTTAAATTGCTTAATACCCTCTGTTGTGATTATTTGATGTTCTATAATGAATGATATTGGAATATTGAATGTTATGGTTCGATTGGATATAATAAATTACCAAAAGTATATATATTGGATTTTGAAAAAGAGAATAAAAGAAGTGAAATTGTAAGTAAAATAATTATAGAAAAATTTGAATAAAATTTAAGAATGAATTGGAGAAGAAATAAAGTGGCTTTAAATTTCTAATTAATAAAGGAAAATTTGAATAAACAGAAAGTTAATGAATTTTAAAATTCAGTGTTATTATTTAAAAGAACAAAACATTTATTTAAAAGTTAAGATTTAAATTATTGAAAGAATAAAGAGGAAATTGGGAAAATCTGGAATTTGTATATTTCAGTTAAAAGTTTTAGAATCAAATGAAAAATAATAACAACAACAATAATTAAGTCCATACTTAATGTGTTTTGAAATGAATTAAGTAATTAAAGAAAATTATTTCAAATGGGATAATTTGAAATCAATTTGGGAAAATTGATTTAAGTGATTGAAGTTGGATCTTCTCCCTGGATAACCAAGTACGTTTTCAAAGTAAGTTTTTAAATATAAGTTAAAAGTTTTTAAGTTGATTTAAAAAGCAAGTTCGGAAAATTTATTTGTCTAAATATTTAATTATAAGTAAGTCTTTCCTTTTAAATCTATTATAGTAGCAATTATTTAAAGAGTGACTTAGTAGTTTGTTTTAAGATTAAAAATTTAGTTATATTTTATAAAGTAACCTTATTTTCAGATATTTATATAGTATGTATTTTTAACAAATTGTTGAAGTAGTTTAACTTAAATGTTTAAAAGTATATTTTAAAGTAAAGTGTTTTAAATTATTTCAAAAATCGAGTTTGTGCTTGGCAATTTCAGTGGAGATAGGAAATACTTGGGAAAGTTTATTCTTGAAAGAAAGAATAATTTGAAAACTGTTTTCAAAAGGGTTTGAAAAGTGGAAATATATCTCGTGAAGATATTTTCGAGGTTAATAAATAATTTGGAAAATTATTTATTGTTGGATGGTTGCTTGTGAATATTAATTGATAGTTAAATCACCGACTATCAATATTGGCCAAATGCGTTGACCGTTTCCAAGAGACCGGGATCGAGATTTATTTCTCGAAAACCACTTTGATCCGGTTTGTACGTTTCGTGTAAACGATTTTGGATTCGAAGATGGAGCAGTGAAGTGCAAGGGCTAGTCGCTACTAATCCTGAGGATATTTCCAAAATGGATGTAGTAGGAATAGTGCCTTCGGTTCCGTTCGAACCCGGGACGGACTTGTAGGGATGAATGCTTGCGAAACATCGTCAGGTGGGCGATGGACATTCTAAGGGATATATTCTAAAAAGGTAACGCTTAGCCTCAAGCCTCATCAAATGGGAATGACTGAAAATCAGGGGTTATGCAGCAAGGCTAGGTGGGTAGCACCCAAGCAGGGTGAGGTCATTCCAGTCTAGATGTCCCTTTTTATTTCGGCTTAGTGGGCGGTTGCTGATCCCAACCGCAGGGTGATCTCACTCGGGATTATCTAGTAAGGGGTAGTCCCGGTCTTGTGTTGCAAGGGAGCGGGCGTACTCCTCGGTACGGTGATCTAGGCCCCGTACCGTGGCAGGTGGTACCCTAGTGCCTAGTCATTAGTTGGAAATCCATTCTCCCTACGAGCCTTGTACGAGTTTTGTTTGTATTACCCACTCTGTGGCTAGTAGCTGGAATTTAATGAATGTAACAATTTCGGCTATTTTATAAGTATTTGTAAATAGACCCTATTATAATATCAGAGGATTTCTATAAAAATTGTTTTAGCTATCGTAAGGTAAAAACCCGACATGTTTATTTGTGGCGTGGTCTTACGAGTTGCTTTTGTTTTCAAAGGATTTTGAAACTTTAATATTCAATTGGGTGTGATTTTCTCACGCTGGTATTCCAGACTGACTCGGGTATTATTTAACTGTAATGCTCGGGTCAGACCGAGCATTATAGGATACAGGATATGATCCTGTGGAGCTCAGGAGACGAGCAAGATGACGATACGTACTCCCGTACTTGTTTATATATATATTCCGCTGTATTGAATTGTTGTGTATTCATTTGATTGATATTGATGTTGAGATGTGATTGATGTACTCTGATGATGTAATATATATAAACAGATACATTTGATTTTGAGTAAAGATCATTTATTTTCTATTATATTTTATTCCGCTACGATGGTCAAATTCTGTTGTTGTTTTCTATTTTCTTCTTCTACCTCTTCTTCTTTAACCCAAATGGTTCGTATTTCCGTACAACTTGAGTTGATTGTTGTAGAATAGTGTTGACTCAAGGAGTACGGATTTACGGGTCGTTTCACTTGGTATCAGAGCACAGGTTGGTGATAACCTTGGCTCTGGTAGGAATTACTCATTAAATAGAGTCCGTAGTACTCTAGAATGAGTTTGAGAGTATTAATAGATATGAGTGCGTATTTGTTAGTGAATATAAAATTGTTTTATATTGCGTTGATTTATCGGTTGAGTGTTTATGGATTCTGGTCGATGTGTGGGACGCCATGTCATCGATAGGGATTTCTAAACTCTTGAACAAGATAAACCGACACAGTATTGTTTTAAATAGGGTAAATCAAATAATTTTACCCAAATTATTTTTGTATATAAAGGAACTGATTTTTCGCAAACTGTTATAGTTATATATGGATGTTTGGTTGTTAGAAAGTGATAATATTAAATTATTATCATTGTATGATAATTGAATAAAATTGAAAGAAATTTATAATAAATGAGATTTGCAAATGTGATTCATAATTGAATAAGATATTGAAACCACAATTAAAAACTAAGAAATAAATTCATATACAAATGAAATTTGTAAATGTAAACAATGAATAGGAATTATAGCGTGATTAATAATTAAAATAAGATAAAGTTTCAACGTAATGCTTGAATACAAGTTCAAAAGAGTTTGGAATTTAGAATTTAGTTTCCATTGAATTTGATAATGATTCTCAAAAGTTGGGAAGATAATATATATTGAGAAATATTTCTGAATCGGATTTGAAATCTAGTGAGATTTGGAAATTAAAATATTTGAAGAGTTTTAAATGAAAGAAAAGTATTGAACTCTTTCGGTGGCTGGAAAATAATTTCGGTGATGACTGCAACATCATTGATGTTCATTTTCGAGCTTCCAAGAGAAAGATTGCTACCAAGTTGTTTTGAATTGAAATTGTTTGCAAAACTGGGTGATTTTTGAAATTCAAAGAGATAAATTGATTTATCAAAGGAATTTTGGATATAGAAGATTTCAATGGGAATTTTGAAATGTGAAAGATTGTTTAAACTTTGGAATTTTAACTAAGAATGTTTATGGCATATAAAAAGTTTGATGACTAGTAAATTTGGAATTTGTTGAAATAAATTTAACTGTGTAAGTAAGTAAAGTGAAAACTGAAATCTAAAAATTTAAAAGGAAATTGAAATTTAATGTTGAATTTAGGTTTGAAATTTTTTTTAGACAAGTTGGATTAAATAAACAAAGTTTTAAGGATAAATTATAAGTGACTGATTAATTAATTTGGTATGCAAATGAAATGAAACTGGATATTGGATGATGTTTAATTTAAATATAGAGAAAAATAAGTTCAAATGGACTAAAAATAATTAATGTTTGAAAACAAAATTCATTGGTTGAAAATGAATTTGTGAATGAATAAACGAATCAACTATTGAACTGATAAAGTAAAGTTGATATTAATAAGAAGGGATTGAAAATTTTAATCCGGCAAATAAAATTTAACTTAAGTGAATGAAAGTGAAGAAAATATATTTGAATTTAACTTGAGATAAGTTAAATAAAATTTAAATTTAAATTAAATTAAATAGGATTATAATTGGAAGTGTTGTTGAATGAATTGGATTAAATTTGATATAAAGTTGAAAGGTAAATGATTATAATTGTGAAATGAATATGTGTATATATTATAAACTTGGATTATAAATAAATTTGTGACTTGTAGAACTTAGAAATGGAATTGTAAGTGAATTAAATATAAGTGGAGTTGGTTGAAATTGGATTACAATAGGAATGGGGCAAGTTGCAAATAAAATCCAATATGTATATAACGAGCTAATTGTGTGCTTGGATATTATCTTGATAAATTAAGAATGTGAATTAAAGTTCAAATGGATTTGAATTAATGATACACAAGCATGGGAGGCGGTTGAGCTTAAATAAAAATTTGGCGAGTATAAAATAGATTGATTTTAAAATCGATTAAATTTGATATGAGGTTGTTTCTATTGGAAATGGTTAGTGATATACAAAACATAAAATTTTGTCGAGCTAAATAAAAATGGGTTCGTATGGAACCTATGCACTATGAAATAAAATATTATGTAAGATAAAATAGAAATGAATTGGAAATGAATTGAGTTGGAGATCAATTTAAAATTTGCTATAAAACTTAAGAAATAAAATTCTATGAACTGGTAAATGTAAATAAAATTGATTTTGAAATCAATTGATTTGAATATGAGCTTGTTAGGAACAAAGATGAATTGAAATTGTATGGAATTGAATAAAAATAAAAATGATTTGAGATGAAAACAAATCCAATTAAAGCATGAATTGAAAACCTTCTTACTAATAAATGCAATAATGAAATGTTAATGTGAACTAAAGTTTAAAAATGTATAAAAGAATAAACTAATCTGATAAATTAATAAAATGGTTGGGATTTGACCCAAGGAAAATCAAATCAAAGATTTGAAGGGAAGTTGGTTGAATAAAATAAACTTAAGTTATTGGGTGGAATAATTAGAAAATAAATAAATAAATAACTTAAGTAAATTGTGAGATGGTTATGTTGGTTGTCGAGTATGATAGAATAGTTTAGAATAGAACTCTTTGGATATGAAAGAAATGCAATGGGAGTTTGTGAATAAATTAAATAGGGGACGGAATCAAGTATAAATTGAGTGAGAATCAATTTAAATGGTTATAAAGCTTAAGTAATTATGTATTCACACTAATATTATCGAATTGCATAAGAAAATGGATCGTTTGATGTAAACGAGATTGGATAAAATTCTATGAATTATTAGAAGTGAAATAAAATGATTTTGGAATCAATTGGAATGAATGTGAGGTTGTTTTGCTTAAAATGAATTAAATATAAGCGAATAAGCTATAAAACACTTCAAGTGAACGGAATGGTTTGAGAATTGATTATAAGCAATTGCAATAAGTGTCGGAACCTTATTTATGCTTATGAAAATTTTGTAACATGCATTTTATGTGAAATTTATGTGTTTATGCCAGTATATCATATGAATTGTTACAATATTGATGTTTTAGCTATTTAAATTTAAGTGAAATGTTATAAACTTATATATATAGTACTTATATGTTTAAATTGAGTAAGTACAGGTACCGGGAAGCCGTTTGGCTGGATTTGGTTGTGCTATTTGCTAAAAATAATAAGCTGCTTGCTTAAAAATGCTAAATAAGGTACGCCTACGCAATAAAAATAGGAAATATGAACTGTTTTTGGTTTTTCCGACCGTGTGGGTCGATGTGTATATATTTATATCTTTTGTCAAATTGCAAAAGCTCCTCCGTAGAAAGGGGATTCTACAAAAAAAATTCGAAATTTTGGGAGTTAGAAAATGTTTGAAAATTTTAGAAACGACAAAACGATTTCAAACTGGAAATTGAAATAAGTTAGTGAATGAAACTACTTTATAATAATAATATGAATCATATAAATGGAAGATAAAATTTAATATACAGATTTGAAGATAAATTGAATTCAGATGGAAATGAAAGAATCGATTTGACTAGAAGTGGATATAAATTAAAGTGGTAAAGTGAAAATAAATATAAGAAGCATATAAAATGCTTATGTTAACTTAAGTAAGGAATGGTCAATTCTTAATTGGAAATTGAATATTGCAAATATATTCTAATTTGATATTTGGATGAATATTGATATTTGGTAAGGAAGTCGATAAAATGTTTTTTGGAATGTTGTGATTAGATATTAGTGCTAAGCAGGATATGCGGGTGATAAAAAGGGAAAAGAGAATTGATTTTGATTTCAGAAGATAAATTTGAAATGCTCGACAAAATGGTATGTATTTAAATTTGGTGAAATTGGATTGGATTTTTGGATCGAGCCACTTGGCTTTTTGTTTTCGTTTTGAATTTGGGAGGCCATAGGGCCATTTTGTAGTTGTACCGAGCTAGCCGCGCAAAGGAGACGCTGGCGAAATTTTTGGGAATTTAGGGAGTTAGAAAAATTATGAGAAAATTTTGATAATTCAAAATTGGTTTTAAGATTAAAACTTGAATGGTGGGGCAAATAGGATTGTTTGCAAACTAGGGAAAGGTTTGGAAAGTTAATGAGAATGTTGATGGTCTTTGTAAAAGATAGTTGGTTGGATGTCGAATTGTTTGGTTTTGAGGATAAGTAAATGAGTATGGGACCATTCTTCCTAACTAGAACTTTTGGGGACGAAATTCTTTTAAGGGGGGAGGAATGTGACGACCCGGAAGTTGCAAGCATTTAAAATCGGAATATTAAATCAATTTTAAATATTTAAATGTTAATTCTAACTTGAATTAAGAATATCACAGTTTATTTGATAATTAAATTAGTAAATTAAATTATTTGAAGTTGGTAAAATATTGAATCTTCAGTTTTAAGCCTGTTAAAAATAATTTGAAGGCTTATAAAATTTATATTGATAACATTGAAGATAATAGAAGTTTTAAAATTGAATTTAACAGTGATTTGTTTGGTTTTGAAAATTTTATCGTTTTAAATTGAATTTAGAAATAGCCTTCCGAGGCACAGTCTCGGAATTCGACGAGGCCAGTTCCATGGATCCGTAGTATTGTATTATTATCGGATTTCAAATTTCGCATTGATCAGAGTTGTCGTGTGAGCATACGACATATAAACGAGTTGAAATCTATATCGAATTCAATTTAAATTTATATTTATATTTGGTCAACATCAGCTGAAATTATATCAATATCAAACCTTTTCATCACTTCAGCTGTTTTTAACATCACCTCATATCGCTGTAGCAAGTCCATTCAATCACAAGCGTATCCAACACGCGATTCCTTTTTCTTTCTTTAATAAGCACGAACCCTTTCTTTTTTTTTTCAATAACGAAATCAAATAAAAAAAATATAAGTCAGTAATGGCCGAACTCCTCACTCTATCGTACGCGCGAGCGATCGAAGGGGACGCGAGCGAATTGCAGAGCAATCGAAGAAATCAAAACCCTGTGTATTCACGAAATCAATCACGTCCTTTCCCATTCTCGAATCAAGCCTTAGCAATGCATGCTCGGGTGGAAATCGTATCCAATTTCGTTTCAAATGGTTGAGCTGAAGATTTAGGGTAGCTCGATCTCGAGCTAGGAGGCGTCAGAGGCATTGGTCTATGTGGCTTCGAGTTGTGGGAAGGGTAGTCGCGGTGGTTCAGGCAGTGGGATCTGGACGTGGATGCGACAGAGGTCATGGGGTTAGTAGGTGAACTCGATGCCGCCGATGGGTCACGGTTATGGAGGTTGAGATGACGAAGGAAGCTTGGCGAACGTGATGGGTAGTTCGACAGTAATGGAGGAAGTCACGTGGGAGAGGCCGAGCGCTAGGTTCCAGTGGACGGTGAGGTATCCTCCTTTTATTTTCAATTTAAACTGAATTTATAAGCATATGCATTTATAGACAGAAAATAAAATAAAATAAAATAGAGACAAAGAGTATGTTTTGTTATTCTTAAGTTTATTTAATTTATATTTATATACAGGAAAGTTTATTACAGTAAGCTAAAGTATTAAAATATGGCTTTCACAGTAAAGAAACAAATCCTATTTTGTTTATTCACAGAAGCAAAAAAATAAATATCTTATATACATGTGTATATAAAGTTAATACACAAACACCTATTTAATTTGCTCGGTTGTTTTAAAAATAGCGTATTGTTGGAAATTTATTTATTTAATTAACTTATTAAATTAATTGATTGCTAAAATTATATGTTAAAAAGGAATTAGTTTAAATTTAAAATTTATTAGTTAAAATAGAATCATTGGTTAATTAAATTTATAAAATGGAAATAAATTGTTCAAGTTATTGCAAAGTGTTAATAAATCATATGATTGCTATACAAGGTCAAAATCTGATAGAAGCAAGCCGGGTTGGATCAGATTTGCATATTAAAATTCAAAGGTGAGTTAATCTCACTCAGTTAAATTTAGATTTAAATGGTTAAATTTAAATAATTGTTTGAATGATTGGATTGATTTATGTGCTATAGTGTGATATATATTTGGAATTGGCATTTTATCTTGTGCTAATATCTATGGATGCGGGGAAAACAGGTTGGAGGGATCCAACTGGATCCCTCAACATTTATTTAAATTGCTTAATACCCTCTATTGTGATTATTTGATGTTCTATAATGAATGATATTGGAATATTGAATGTTATGGTTCGATTGGATATAATTGGGTATAATAAATTACCAAAAATATATATATTGGATTTTGAAAAAGAGAATAAAAGAAGTGAAATTGTAAGTAAAATAATTATAGAAAAATTTGAATAAAATTTAAGAATGAATTGGAGAAGAAATAAAGTGACTTTAAATTTCTAATTAATAAAGGAAAATTTGAATAAACAGGAAGTTAATGAATTTTAAAATTCAGTATTATTATTTAAAAGAACAAAACATTTATTTAAAAGTTAAGATTTAAATTATTGAAAGAATAAAGAGGAAACTGGGAAAATCTGGAATTTGTATATTTCAGTTAAAAGTTTTAGAATCAAATGAAAAATAATAATAACAACAATAATTAAGTCTATACTTAATGAATTTTGAAATGAATTAAGTAATTAAAGAAAATTATTTCAAATGGGATAATTTGAAATCAATTTGGGAAAATTGATTTATGTGATTGAAGTTGGATCTTCTCCCTGGATAACCAAGTACGTTTTCAAAGTAAGTTTTTAAATATAAGTTAAAAGTTTTTAAGTTGATTTAAAAAGCAAGTTCGGAAAATTTATTTGTCTAAATATTTAAATTATAAGTAAGTCTTTCCTTTTAAATCTATCATAGTAGCAATTATTTAAAGAGTGACTTAGTAGTTTGTTTTAAGATTAAAAATTTAGTTATATTTTATAAAGTAACCTTATTTTCAGATATTTATATAGTATGTATTTTTAACAAATTATTGAAGTAGTTTAACTTAAATGTTTAAAAGTATATTTTAAAGTAAAGTGTTTTAAATTATTTTAAAAATCCAGTTTGTGTTTGGCAATTTCAGTGGAGATAGGAAATACTTGGGAAAGTTTATTCTGGAAAGAAAGAATAATTTGAAAACTGTTTTCAAAAGGGTTTGAAAAGTGGAAATATATCTGGTGAAGATATTTTCGAGGTTAATAAATAATTTGGAAAATTAATTATTGTTGGATGGTTGTTTGTGAATATTAATTGATAGTTAAATCACCGACTATCGATATTGGCCAAATGCGTTGATCGTTTCGAAGAGACCGGGATCGAGATTTATTTCTCGAAAACCACTTCGATCTGGTTTGTACGTTTCGTGTAAACGATTTTGGATTCGAAGATGGAGCAGTGAAGTGCAAGGGCTAGTCGCTACTAATCCTGAGGATATTTCCAAAATGGATGTAGTAGGAATAGTGCCTTCGGTTCCGTTCGAACCCGAGACGGACTTGTATGGATGAATGCTTGCGAAACATCGTCAGGTGGGCAATGGGCATTCTAAGGGATATATTCTAAAAAGGTAACGCTTAGCCTCAAGTCTCATCAAATGGGAATGACTGAAAATCAGGGGTTATGCAGCAAGGCTAGGTGGGTAGCACCCAAGCAGGGTGAGGTCATTCCAGTCCAGATGTCCCTTTTTATTTCGGCATAGTGGGCGGTTGCTGATCCCAACCGTGGGGCGATCTCACTCGAGATTATCCAGTAAGGGTTAGTCTCGGTCTTGTGTTGCAGGGAAGCGGGCGTGCTCCTCGGTACAGTGATCTAGGCCCCGTACTATGGCAGGTGGTACCCCAGTGCCTAGTCATTAGTTGGAAATCCATTCTTCCTACGAGCCTTGTACGATTTTTGTTTGTATTACCCACTTTGTGGCTAGTAGCTGGAATTTAATGAATGTAACAATTTCGGCTATTTTATAAGTATTTGTAAATAGACCCTATTATAATATCAGAGGATTTCTATAAAAATTGTTTTAGCTATCGTAAGGTAAAAACCCGACATGTTTATTTCTGGCGTGGTCTTGTGAGATGCTTTTGTTTTCAAAGGATTTTGAAACTTTAATAATCGATTGGGTGTGATTTTCTCACGCTGGTATTCCAGACTGACTCGGGTATTATTTAACTGTAATGCTCGGGTCAGACCGAGTATTATAGGATACAAGATATGATGCTGTGGAGATCAAGAGACGAGCAAGATGACGATACGTACTCCCGTACTTGTTTATATACATATTCCGCTGTGTTGAGTTGTTGTGTATCCATTTGATTGATATTGATGTTGAGCTGTGATTGATGTACTCTAATGATGTAATATATATAAACAGATACATTTGATTTTGAGTAAAGATCATTTATTTTCTATTATATTTTATTCCGCTACGATGGTCAGATTCTGTTGTTGTTTTCTATTTTCTTCTTCTACATCTTCTTCTTTAACCCAAATGGTTCGTATTTCTGTACAACTTGAGTTGATTGTTGTAGAATAGTGTTGACTCAAGGGGTACGGATTTACGGGTCGTTTCAGAGCCCCGCTCCATTCAAATTTTTGAAAACTTGATTTTTCATTTAAAATATGAATGTATATGCGTGTATAGCATTTGGAGAAGATTTTAACATTTGTAAACTCTAGACACGACACTCTATGACTAATAAACTTTGTTTGTCATCTTTATCTTGTCTTTATCGTGTATATCTCTTCTTGTATCTCCATATATATACTTCTTTTTTGTACTGTGTATCTTCATTTTGAAGGTATTTGATTATCTCTTTTTGATGCTCATGTACCTGCAAATTAGCTTAGAGATTCTTTGGTATAATTGTATAGTTGTTGTCATTAAAATCCAATAATTGAGGTTCTAACATGTTTGAATTGTATAAATTTTTATTGACTATTGATTTAATTTATAATTTTTTGTCCTATGCACCGGTCATTTGATATCATTGTCATATCAAACTATATTTTGAAATGATCATTATACTAAAGGTTAATCAAACTAAGTCGTGAGGTCAATTTAAGAATAATATGTATGTAATTAGAACTCTTGGGGCATAACCAAGCTAAAATATGATAAGCTCAACCAAGTAGTTTGGTTTACCACTATGCATTTTTCTCTGTTTTCATGAATTCAATGTACACTTAAATGCATTAATCATTTTATATTGTGTTATCTGAACCTGACAAATTATGGTTATGTTAATAAATGGTTTGGTTTTCATGCTTCATGTTTGATCTCAAGGATCCACACAAATATAGAGATAAAAAGTGAAAAAAAACAATAGGCAAACAAATTCCTCCAAATTAAACTTTATCAATTAATCAAAAGATTACATAGAAAACCCCTAAAATTTAACAAGAAAATTCAATCCTTAAACCATAATACAAATACACTCTTTCTCTCTAATCACAACGAACCTTATACAAGACTACTTTTAATAGTCTTGATCAAATGCATTCTTAATCAACTAATTAAGAAATTGATCGATTGCTTTCATCTCTCACAATATTTCATTTCCATGTAGATAATTGTTCACATTTTCTTTAATGCAATAAAAGGGGTAAAAAATATTTTTTTAATCACTCTCCATAAACTATAAAAGAGACAAAATATTTGAAGCACAATTCCATCTTGACTCAAAAATATCTTCCAAAATCTACTTTAATTTGAATTTATTGTATCACGGAATATAACAATCTCCACAAGTACAATATACCTCCTTACCATCGAATTATGAACGTCCATCGATCGAACATGCTCATCATCAATGAATTAGAAATACTTGTAATACCACAAAAGCCTCATGCGGATTTTACGGCTTTCTGTCGATGGCTTCACCTTGATTCAGACAAATTTGTCTCTCCAACTACAATTTGAGAGCTTCATTCATTCTTCACGTTTTTTCAAGTAGTTCATATCTATTACTGCTTCCCACCTACCTATTGCCCTTTCAAACCCTTGTGACTTCACATCGAATTGATAGTTGCAGTCTTTACCTTCCAACCGTTCTACTGAAATAAGATTCTTCCTAATTTCTAGGGAATATCTAACCCTGTGGAATTAAGATTACAAATAGTAACAGGAGACATAAGTGCAACAGCAGAAATCAAACTTGAGTCTGTACTGTGACATACTACTGTTCTACTACTAGACCATTTTTGCATGATGACATAATTAGTTACTAAGAAAATTACGATAAGCTATCCTTTCGCATTTTTATTTGCTATTTTTATTTTACTAAATATTTAGTTATAAGATATTTTGAGTTGAGACACAAGGGAAAAAAGTACTAGTGATTAAATGTATTTCTAGCATTACTCTGCTTAGTTTAACCTCTTGGTGCAAAACTGTAAATCATCGCAAATATTTTATATCGTTTTGATATTGCTCTTTCAAATGTTGAATTGCTGTAAATCTACTAAAAAATAAATTTGTGAGATCCAAAACTGTATATAACAGCTGAGGAAAAACATGAAGCAGTCACCATCAAACTTTTGGCAATACCACAGCAGGGTACTATGGTATCGTTAGGCTAGACGAGATAGACCACTAGTGCATCATGACATATTAAACTTTCGTTACTTTTGTTTGATTTAATATCCACTATGCACTAATCGCTTTGTATTAAATGTCATATTAAACTTCATCAAAAATTGTTATTATATATATGTATGTTTATTTAGACTAAGATGTTTCTGAAAAAGACGTGTAATGATAATGAACCATGGGCATAAATAAGCTAATGGCGAGCTCTCTTAGTCATTAATTATATTTTAACGTTGAATCTCCATGCTGTAAATTATGGATGCTTCAAAATCTTCTTGTGATTTTAATATAGTTAGAAATGAGTAACTAAAGAATTTTCCCCAGTATGCTCACAAACAGGCATAGCATGGATATACCAATATATATCAAACAGAATATAACTTCTACAGGTGATTGGTTAATTTGTCTATATTAGCATATTACATATACCACCTAGTTGTTTGCAGGTTAACCATTGATCACTATTGTCGGGTGGTATGTTCATGATAATCCATTGAAACTCATTGTTCCTTTTGTTATATTGCAGGAAAATATTCTTCTTGTCTTCGATAGTAGATCCAGTCAATTCTAAGATATTTATCGGTGTCAGCATCCTGCCTGCCTGAATCTACTTGGTAGCAGTTATACGCGTTGCTGATTTGGTCGGAAAATAAACTGAGGTACTCTGGTAAGTTGACCTATTATTCTTAACTATTATTTCCAACACTGAAGTTAATAATATCTAGTTGCTTTCAATTATTGCAAATCAAAATTGCGTCTTTTTATTATTAATGTGGTGTTAGTAACGAATAAAAATAAAGAAAATTCTATATAATAAGTTTTTCTCTCATTGAAGGCCCTTCTCAGCGACTTATTGCGTATCTGTTTTAAAATGTGGATTTGATTGAGTGAACACCTCAAAAGTGAAAGAATATCAGATATAAATGTAACAAGAAACAACAAACATCCATAGTATTTCTTGGTAGCAAAGAACGTTTCGCCCACATACAAATTTCACAGTCCCACATCTCCTGCCATTTATGTATAGTTGTCAATAATGCCTATAAGATGAAGGAGACTTTGATTGGAAAGCTCATACCTTTCTCGGCCTTTTGGCTAAGATCAAGTGTAGTATCTGCTCTTATCAGTTTAATATCTGATACGTGGTCTAATGGATCACAACGATATTAAATTAATTTTTCAGAGGGTATAACCTAATAAATAGCTTGCTATTTGGGCTCTTATGAGTTGCCCTTGCGTTGCACTATGGCATGGACAGGCTTACCCCCATCAATTCATTAATTGAAATTTTAAACATTCATGCTCATAGTTCACCGCAATTTGTTATATGTACACGAATATATTCTGACTAAGCATAATAAGTTGGACTTGAATGTCTCCTAATAAGAAGTGGCAAACCATAATTTGAATTATCATATCAATCTTCGAGATTCGGTATATTGGGCAAAATTCGATTTCAGTGTTATTAGTTTACATGCTTATGGGCTAAACTAATATAATATAACTAGTAAATGAATTTTGAGATCCAGTTGAATATAAACCAAATTATTGCAAACATGATATGTATAATATAATAGGAGATAATTTCTGACATCATCACATCATTGTTTTCTATCCTTCAAGCTATTTTGAATGATAATTGCTGGTGCGAATTTGAATCTTTGAATTTTTAGTTTTGCTAAATATTTGATTTGCATCAAACCATTTTTCTCAGTGCTGAAATTACTTATAACATCTCTTTATTAGATGTCCACTTTACAACCATGTCAATATTTTTCTTTCGGGGATTTATTCTCACACTAAAATTAACATTCTCACACTAAAAACTGGTTTCATTTTTATTCGTTTGCCTTGGTTTCGGTTTTATTTTGTTTTCTTTTATTATATTTCTCTTTTCATGTTTAGATTAGTTATCTATTAGTTTTCTTCCACAGCTACAAATTAACTACATTGCTCACATTTAGTACTTTTATTTTAGCAAACCAGTTGATCCTCTTGCATTGTGCCAATAACGTGCTAGTAAGATCCATTCTAGAAATGTACATGCATCAAAGGTCTTATCAAACTTTATGTTTAGTAGCACATACTGAACCAAAGAGCTTTAAACCAAAAAAGAAAAAAGAGGAAGGAAAAAAAAATTCTCTCTCGATATATTAGCAAACCATAATTTGGACTTGAAAATCTCTTACTAAGAAGCGGCAAACCATATTTTGAAATATCCTATCAATCTTGGGGATTGGATATATTGGGCAAAATTCGATTTCAGTGTTATTACTTTACATGCATGTGAAAAACTATTATAATATCATAAAATTGATAATTAAAAAAAATGAACATTGAGATCCTGTTGAGTATAAACCAAATTATTACAAACATGATATGTATAATATATATAATAGAATATAAATTCTGACACCATCACATCATTGTTATCTATCCTTCAACTATTTGAAACACTTATACATTGTATTGATAACAGATTAATATTGGATAACAGGCCTGGTATCAAATTGAAGCATACTACATATCTTCACATTGAGATATGCTCTGATCAGTACATCATGATGGGATCTGTTCTAATATACATTATGTTTCATTGTAATATTAAAATTTGGACCAAAAATTATCTTTCATCTAACCAGGAATATACATAACAACTAATTCTAGGATCTCTAGAATCATATAGCATGGTGAATTCAAAAGTTGGATATAGTGTGTTTTATATTTAGGAAGAGTCTGTTAATGAAACTGATAGGAGAAATCAAACATGCTGATTTGTAATCACGTATTTTCTTTATTTCTTATTTCTAGCTCTCATTAGCCCACCATTTAAATATGCTGTTGCACCGTTGTACAATAACAAATAACAATGATACTAATACCAATACTGATACTAATACTAATACCACTTCTACCGATTATTATAATATAATAATAATGATAAAAACGATGTTCATGGCTTCTACCCAAACCAATACACAATCACTTCTTGCAAATGTGCAAAATCCGGTGTTCTCAAATTGTTTTCTTTAATTTCTTTTGTCAAATATTAAGCGATCAAAATGACTTAATTTTATTTTCATATCTCGATTTTAATTCCTTAAACCATTTTCAAATTTTATTTTTTATTCACCATAAATGAATAATTTTTTATCTTATTCAAACTCAAATAGATAACTAACTTTAATATTCAATGAAATTGCTATTTTTTTTCAAAACAAAATATCCAAATGACAAGATAGTTAATATTATGGAAAAAAAACATTTACTAAAACCGTTTTTAGGGAATTAGTTCACCATTTAAATATGTCTATTATATCGTTGTAACTGTTGGTGTGAGATTCCAACACGAGACCGCTCAAGTCGAAACCCCACAAGCACAGCGGAAGACAGGATCATGGTAAGAAGTGTAAAAACAACCAATCAACGACTCAATTTCAATCTCAACCAATCCAAAAGCAATCACAATTCTAAACAAGCAACATAGAAATCAAAGCAATAACGAAAAATAAATAACACAAAGATTTATAGTGGTTCCACTAACGTTGTGTTAGTCTACATCCACTTTAAGAGGGCTTTTATTAATATTTATGAGAAGTGTACAGGAGATTGAATACAATGATCAAAATTCTATTTAGAATTGATTTGTGGAGAAGAGAATTGAAGAAATATAGGTTTTGATAAACCCTAATTTGATGGAGGCTAATCTCTTGTGGTTGCTTGCACACTGATCTAGATCTGAAACCTGAGGCTAGCTTTTATAGGAGAATAGAAACCTTAGGCAATGTTTCGAAATTCTCCGTGCAGATGTCACAAATTTTCACGCAAGTCTGTACGTGGAAAAACATACAGAAGTTGTTTCAGATGCCTCGCCAAAAGGTCGGACGTCTGGCTTAAGTCATTGGAACGGCTTCAGCTCAGACGTCCGATCCATTTGGTCAGACGTCTGACAGAATGCTCTGGAAGCATTTCTGCTCGAACTCAGACGTCTGAAGACGTCCGAACCTTTTGGTCAGACGTCTGAGGGAATGCTCTGCCCCAACTCAGTCCACTTCGCCTTTTCTCTTAAAACTTCCACCTCCGAACTCCGATTTGCGTACCGTTTTCTCCGTTATGAAGCTACTTCCAACCTCTACAAATTCCCATATTGTGTCGCCAAAATTTAACACTCCACCTCGACGCTATATCTATCTTTAATTCCAAAGGTAACATACCACCAACGACAACCGATAGCGCCAACTATCACCTCTTCTACCTTCAACCAAACATGAATGCTTTTCTAATGAGCTCCAACAAAGCCACCGCCTATTGCACTCCACCAACGAGCTCAGGCAAAGCCCATGCCCGCTAATGAAATGTTGATAACATCCAAATCCTAAGCTATCTCACCAAAGACTAGCACTTACCAAGAAGATAGAACCTCAATCTCTCACCGATACTCTTTCTCATCTACCACCAAGCTCCTCCGTTAACCGTGAAATGACTCTCTCACCTCAATATGCTTATTCCGTGAGCTAAACGCCAAATTCTCTGCCAAATGAATAGCACTCTGGCTATCACATCGAACATCAATACTATCATGCCCGAATTCCAAGTCACACAACAATCGTTTCAAATAGAGTGCCTCGTTTGCTGCCTCCACTGCGGCCGCCTCCATAGTGGATAAAGATACTACGGTCTTCAATCTAGATCTCCAACTTATGGATGTGCCTCCAAGTGCGAACACATATCTGGAAGTTGATTTTCTCCGATCCCTATCATCGGCGTAGTCCGAATCACAATAACCAACCAACTTACAATCCATCGCCTTACTACCGTAAAAAACAATACCATGAGATGATGTGCCTCTAAGGTATCTCAATATAAGCTTCACATCTTCCCAATGTGATTTCCCCAGATTAGCCATGTATTGACTAACCGTCCCGACCGCATTTGCAATATCAGACCTTGTACACAACATAGCGTACATTAGACTTCCAATCGCACTTGCGTATGGCACATTTGCCATATAAATTTTGTCTTCCTCCAAGATAGGTGATCCTTTACTCGAAAGCTTCATATACAAAGGTAAAGGTGTATTTGACGCCTTTGCATTATCCATGCTAAACCGGCAAAGCACTTTCTCGATGTAATACTTTTGAGTTAGTTTCAACTTAAAATGCTTTCGATTCCTTACAATTTCCATGCCTAATATCCTTCTTGCTTCTCCAAGATCCTTCATTTCGAACTCTGATTTCAAATTTAGTTTTAGCCTGTTGATTTCATTCTTATCCTTAGAAGCAATAAGCATATCGTCCACATACAAGTGTAAATACACCCAACAGTCATTTTTCAACGTCTTGAAATAAACACAAACATCCATGATGCTTCTATCAAAACCATTTTCAAGCATGAAATGATCAAACCTCTTGTACCATTGTCTAGGTGATTGCTTTAAACCATACAGTGATTTCTTCAACCTGTAAACCAAATTTGACTTACCATCTAAAACAAAACTTTCCATTTGCTCCATGTAGATGTCTTCATCCAAGTCCCCATGTAAGAAGGCGGTCTTCACATCAAGTTGCTCTAACTCCAAGTCGTGAATAGCAACAATAGCAAGTAATATCCGGATAGAAGTATGGCGCACAACCGGTGCGAATATCTCATCATACTCCTTTCCCTTCCTTTGTGCAAACCCCTTAGCCACTAGTCTAGCTTTGTATCTTCCATCGTCCTTCATCTTTTATATCCATTTGCACCCAATAGCACGGTTTTCTTTAGGAAGTGGAACCAAATTCCATGTTTGATTCTTCAACAACGATTGCATCTCTTCCTCTATGGCACAAATCTATTTCGAGCTATCACTCGACTTCATGACATCATCAAGGTCCATCAGCTCATCTTGGACTACATGAAGAGCATAGTCCAAATTATCACTAAAGCTAAGATAGTTCCAATCACCATATCTTTTGGATGGTCTTATAGTACGACGATCAACCGGAGTAGCAATACCATCACCCAAACTTCCTTTGGCTCCACCTTGAACCAAATCTTCTCTAGAATCATGTACATCACCCACACTACTAGAGGCATACCGTGGACTATGTGATGTAACATCAACCGCTACTTCCTCACAAGCATCTCCAACTACTCTACTCTCTCTACTCCTTGGACAGAATGTGAAAATACTTTCCTTTTCATTTGATTCACCATGAACCAAATCTGGAACATCCGATGAGCTCACATTCTCCTTGAACATCGACGAATCATCAAAAGTAACATGACGAGAATTTATAACCTTCTTCGTTTCCGGATTCCAAATCCGA
Organism: Allium cepa; assembly: GCA_030765085.1. Classification (NCBI taxonomy): domain Eukaryota; kingdom Viridiplantae; phylum Streptophyta; class Magnoliopsida; order Asparagales; family Amaryllidaceae; genus Allium; species Allium cepa. The sequence continues at coordinate 651,201,269 of CM060928.1, read as the reverse complement.
TAGCCTTTTACTCTGTCCGTATAGCCAAGCAAAATCCCCTTGAAAGCTCTAGGTTCAAACTTATCATTTCCCGGATCATGCACATAAACAGGACTGCCAAACACACGAAGATAACTCAAGTCAATGCTTTTTCCCTTCCACACTTCCCTTTGGAATTTTGTTAAACAATGGCTGAACACGGAATTCGATTAATAAACCATGCCAAACACACGGGGTTCCTTGATTTAGAGCGCCCCCGGTTCTCCTTCTTCACATACATCTCCTTCTCCACAAATAAACCATGACCACTACTAGCACCACTACTTCCATCACCTAACTCCTTCATTTGATCCTGCAACTTCTCGTTAAGAAGACCCGTTTTGACAACATCAAGAGTCAATGTATCCCGGCTATAGATCAAACTATTTGAGAAACCCGTATAGCGATCTGGCAACGAACATAGCAATATCATTGCCTTTTTCTCTTCCTTAATCTTCAAATCTACCGCCTTCATCTTCATTAGCAACTCATCAAAAATGTTTAAGTGCGCCTTCAGCGAAGTACCTTCCTTCATCTTATAGGTGAAGAAAGTTCGTAATAAAATCAAATGGTTTATCAGTGACTTCTTCATATACAATTCCTCCAACTTGTCCCAAATACCCTTAGCGGTCGTCTCACCACTAATTTCAGAGATAACATTCTCTCCCATAGCAAGTTGAAGTGTAGTGAATGTCCACTCTTCCATCTCCTCTCTCTCAACATCTGAGATGTCCGCCGGCAATAAATGTGTGTCAAACACTACCCGATGCATCCGATTCATCCTTAGAACCGCTTTCATCTTCCATTGCCATTTTTAAAAATCATTATCTCCATTCCACTTGTCTATTACCAATTGTGATCCTGAAGCTGCGTACGAGCCACGTACATAAGGAGTTACACCATTTGGATTACCCATTGAGGAACTACTAGAGTTACTACTTGATTCAGGCATTTCTACAACCACCTATCAACACTAATCCTTTGATACCAAATGCTGGTGTGAGATTCCAATACAAGACCACTCAAGTCGAAACCCCACAAGCACAGCGGAAGACAGGATCGTGGTAAGAAGTGTAAAAACAACCAATCAACGACTCAATTTCGATCTCAACCAATCCAAAAGCAATCACAATTCTAAACAAGCAACATAGAAATCGAAGCAATAACGAAAAATAAATCACACAAAGATTTATAGTGGTTCCACTAACGTTGTGTTAGTCTACATCCACTTTAAGAGAGCTTTTATTAATATTGATGAGAAGTGTACAGGAGATTGAATACAATGATCAAAATTCTATTTAGAATTGATTTGTGGAGAAGAGAATTGAAGAAAAATAGGTTTTGATAAACCCTAATTTGATGGAGGCTAATCTCTTGTGGTTGCTTGCACACTGATCCAGATCTGAAACCTGAGGCTAGCTTATATAGGAGAATAGAAACCCTAGGCAATGTTTCGAAATTGCCCCTGCATATATCACAAATTTTCATGCAAGTCCATACGTGGAAAAACAGATGGAAGATGTTTCAGATGTCTGGCCAAAAGGCCAGATGTCTGGCTTAAGTCACTGGTACGACTTTGCTTCAGCTCAGACGTCTAACCCATTTGGTTAGACGTCTGACAGAATGCTCTGGAAGCATTTTTGCCCCAACTCAGACGTCTGAACCTTTTGGTCAGACGTTTGAGAGAATGCTCTGCCCCAACTCAGCCCACTTCGCCTTTTCTCTTAAAACTTACACCTCCAAAGTCCGATTTACGAACTGTTTTCTCCGTTACGAAGCTACTTCCAACCTTTACAAATCCCCATATAGTGTTGCCAAAATTTAACAGTAACAACAACAATAATAATGAAATTTATAGATTCTAGTCAAACCAAATGTACAATCACTTATTGCAAATATGCGAATATCAACGTTCTCAAATTATTTTCTTCAATTTCTTTTGTCAGATATTTATGTGATCAAAATGACTTAATTTTATTTTCATACCTCAATTTTATAACTTCAGACCTTTTTTCAAATTTAATCTTTTTATTCACCACAAAAGAATAATTTTTTAGCATATTCAAACTCAAACAGATAGCTAAATTTAATATTCAATGAAATTGCTATATTTTTTTAAAATAAAATATGCAAATAATAAGATAGTTAATATTATGATGAAAACATTTCTTAAAATTGTTTTAGAGAAAATATTATTATTATAATAATAACGTGATTACAAACGTTTGACACTCTGATAATGCCTTAATCCCTGTGCTTTCAGTTTTCACTACCAAGTTTGAGCTTCGCCAAATGTACAATCATTTGATACTGAGCATACTAGCGAAAATCAGATATTTGTATTCAGATTTTACAAAGTCTCCAAATTAAAATTTTTATTTGCAACTAACGATCAAAGAAAAATTATGCATATATATTTTAGATTTTAGAAAACACTATTTTTCAGAACACGGTCTGTAACTTAGACATAAAAGAGAAACCGTATAGATTGAAGTGACATAAGATGTTTTCTCTGTTTCTTATTTCTAGCTTTCTCGTTGATTCACTATTTAAGTATATTATTATGTATAATAGTAACCAAAGGTCAAAATTATTGTGCATAATAGCAAACCAATATTCATGTTTCTTTCAAGTTTTGGGTTGATTATAATGACTGGAATGCAGTTGTTAACAGTAAACTAATTACGATCGTTGGAGTCCACTACGATCACTTTATTCAAAGTCATATTCAACTTCACTAAAAAAAAGCTATATATGGAAATTTAGCTTAGGTTATTGAAATTGAGATGAGATGTTTCTGAATATATATATATATATATATATATATATATATATATATATATATATATATATATATATATATATATATATAATGATAATAAAGCATGGGCATAACGAAGCTAATTATGGTGAGCTCTTTGCTCTAATTAATCTCCATGCTATAAATTATGGACACTTCATAATCCTCTTGGGACTCTAATATTGATTGCTTTTATGTAATATGATTAGAAAGGAGGAACTAAACAATGTTTTCCAAGTATACTCACTAACAAATATGGTATTTGTTTATTATGATTTTTATAACATATGACCCATTCCGTAAAGGACAAACTTGTTTGGGTTGTTTCACTTATTTTAGCGAGTGCGGTACCAAGTAGAGCATGGATGTGTTTGTGTGTGTGTAACATAACTTATATATAAGTGTTCACTTAATTTTTCTAGATCAACACTTATTAGTTGTTTTTCGGTTAACAAGCGATTGGGTATTTTATGGTGGTATGTTCATGGTGCCTCATTGATACTCATTGTTCTTTTTTGTTATATTGCAATCAAACATTCTGTCTTCGGTAAATACTGTCGATTCACTTAGATGTGTGTGTAATAACATAACTTGTAAGTGTTCACTTAATTTGTCTAGATTATTACTCCTTAGTTGTTTGCAAGTTAACTAGTGATCTAGTACTGTCACGTGATATATTCATGATGCCTTCTTGATACTCATTGTTCTTTTTTGTTATATTGCTGGCATTTTTCTTTTTGGTCTTCGGTAGATCCGGCCAGTTCACTTAGATATATATGGGTGTTCACATTCGTGGCCGCCTTGATTTTACTTTGCTAGCAGTTATGTGTTGCGGATTTTGAGGAAATAGAGTTACTCTTGTAAGTTGACATTTTTTTGTGTTAATGCAGTGGTAGCAATGAATAAGGAATAAAGAAATTTCTATATAATAAGTTTTGCTCTCTTTGAAGCCGTATCTCAGTGATTAATTGTGTATCTGTTTTCGAATATGGGTTTGATTGGGTGAATGGACTATAGAAGTGAAAGAATATCATATATAAATACGAGCGTTACGACACACGCTTCAAGTGTGAGTTGTTTTTCTACAAATTGTATATGATTCAAACTCATCCAAAAAAGCACAAATGTTAATCATATTTTGTATTGAACTCATGTGTAGTTTGTTTGAATTTTTATTTCTAAGTTCCGGTATCTATTTTTTTCCCTTTTTTTTGTAGTTTGAATTTTATTTCTACTATCAATTAATAAAGAATGAATTTGTAAGGAAAGTTTATTTCTTAGATCATATTTTAAAGTGATTAAGATGTCATAATATATGTAGAGAGCGTTTTGAATTTGTAAAAATAACATTATTTATTAGATTTTTTTAGTGGTATTAACGTTTGTTAATATTTATTTCATGCTGAAATCAAAAAAGTGTGACACTAAATATATTACAACTATTATTAAAGATAAGTAGAAACAAAAGAGATCCATAATATTCCTCGAAAGCAAAGAATGCTTCAACCGAATATAAATTTTGTAGTCCCACATTGCCTGCCTAAGGGGCTAGTAGTCAATAACACCTATAAAATGAAGGAGATCGTGATTAGAAAACTCATATCTTTCTCGGCCTTTTGGCTAAGATCAAGTATAGCATCTGTTCTTATTAGTTTGATATCTAATATGCGGTCCAATGGACCACGACAATATTAAATTAATTTTTTGGAGGGGATGAACCTAATAAATAGCTTGCTATTTGAGCTCTTATGAGTCTCCCTTGCATTGCGCTATGGCGTGGGCAGGCTTACCCCCCATCAATTCGTTAATTGAAATTTTAAACATTCATTCTCATAGTTCACTGCGGTGTTTGGTCGGTTATGGACCACATCGGTTTAATTTTTAGTTTAGCCTTTTAGCTCATCGACCTTTGCTCTTTAAGGCCTGGTCCCTGATCCACGTAGGGTGGAACCAGCAATGCAGTAAGGCTTGACCCATTCAATACTTTAGAGCACAATTGAGGTGGTGACTAGGTGCATTTTCCTAGTTAAGTCTCATATCCTTCACCCTCTTAGAGGAGGAGCATAATCTCCCTTATTATCTTCTTATTTATCTATTATCAAATTATCCTACAAATTTTAATATTCATGTTTCCTTCAAGTTTTAGGTTTTAATAATCAAGAGTGTATTTGTTAACAGTAAGCGAGCCCACTACGATCACTTTGTATTCAATGTCATGTTCAACTTCATTAAAAAAGAGGTTGTGCGTGTGCCGCGTGCACACACATGCTGCGTGTGTGCATGTGCATGCGCGTGCGTGTGCTGCATGCACATGCGTGCGTGTTTAGATCGGGCTATTCAGATTGAGATATTTTTGAAAAAAATATGCAATGATAATAAATCATGGGCATAACTAAGCTAATTATGGTGAGTTCTTTGCTCTACAAAGTCTCCAAGTTATAAATTATGGTTGCGCCGAAATCTTCTTAACACTCTAATATTGTGTGCTTTTGAATAATATAGTTGGAAAGCAGGAACTAAATACCCACTAACAAATATGGTATCTATTTTTTTTATTGACTTTAAAACAAAACCATGGAAGCATATAACCCATTGCATAATGGGCAAACTTGTTTGGGTTCGTTTTCACTTATTTTAGCGAGTGCGATTAATTTCCAAGTAGAGCGTGGATATATATGTATGCATGCATGTATGTATGTATATATATATATATATATATATATATCTGTGTGTGTGTGTTTGTGTGTATAATAATATAACTTGTAAGTGTTCACTTAATTTGTCTAGATTACCACTTAGGTGTCTACAGGTTAACAAATGATCGAGTACTACCTAGTGGTATGCTCATGATGCCTCTGATCCTCATTGTTCTTTTTTGTCATATTGCAGGAAAATATTCTTTGCCTTCAGTAAATCCGGTCGATTCACTTAGATATGGTTCGGTGTTTACATTTCTGCCCACCTTTCTTTCAATACTCTCATCCTTACACGACCACTTTTCTTCACTCTCAAAACTCCACCTTGAGTCTTATAAGTGCAATCACAGCGATTCAACCGACCGAAAGAAATAATGCGAATAAGTGGGTACATGTCTCACTCCAGAGACTTCTCTACCCACACCGTCATGCATACGAAACCGGATAGATCCAATACCACAAATCGGTAGCTCATCTCCATTGGCTATCCTAATCATACCGACACTCTTCTCATAAGAAGAAAAACAATTCACATCTTTACAAATGTGAAAACTAGCTTCTGAATCCATCTTTCAAGGCTTATTTTCACTAACGAGGACATCACAAGGAGCATCACTATCGGTACCTTCAGTAGAACCTGCATGTGCATCACTACTAGTATCACCATGCGTAGCCTTTTTCTGATCTCTCTTATAAGCATAACACTTGCTGCATATATGACTTTTCTTAGTACAATAATGACAAGTGATAACATCTTTACCACTAGCGTCCTTCTTCCAAATTGTATCTTTCTTTGAGTCCCTTGCTACCATAGCCTCACTTTGAATTAATTTCATACCTGACCTTTTTTTCTAAGCTCCTCATTCAAAAGACCGCTTCTAACAGTTTCCAGAGAGATAGTTTCATTAGCATTGTAATTACTCAATGAAACAACCAAAGTTTTCCAACTTTCTGAAAGCGAACTCATTAATAAAAGAACTTGTAACTCATCATCAAAATTGACTTTCATATTTTCCAATTGATTTATTACATCTTGAAATTCATTAAAATGCTCTACAATAGAATTCTCTTCATTTAATTTCAGTTGTACCAACTTTCTAACCAGAAAAGCCTTACTAGTAGCACTCTTTGACTCATACAAAGATACCAACTTGTCGCATGAAGCCTTCGTGGATTCCCTACTAGCCACGTGATGGAAAACTGAATCATCAAGATACCGACGAATCAAAGCAATCATCTTCTTATCCATCTTTTTTCATTTTCCCTCATCTACATCAGAGGGCTTCCTTCCATCTTCAACAACCAGATCATGAAGATCACCGGGTACAGAACATTCTCCATTTTAGGCTTTCAAATACCATAATTTTTCCCATCCAAAATAGCCATCTTCGAAAAAGAAAGCATATCCGACATCAATAATTTTTCAAACCAAAATTACTCTAAGCTTTGCGATGATCTGTGCTCCGGTACCAAACTGTTATAGAAATAGTAGCGTTTTGCGGAAGCTTTTATCAACAGATCTTTGTCACCCAAATCACAAAGATATAACTTGGATTGGAAACAAGACGAAATTGAAATCAAAACACAATAACGCAAGATATTTCACCCAACCACCCACTTTATTGATTCACCAAAATTTTGTTTACAATTAATAGAACAAAGCTAATATAATCAAAATACTATTTGATCAATAATCAAATTGGAAAGGGAGCAAATATTTACATGACTAAAATTGTTGGAGAAGAGAAAATTAGCAAATACATTTTCCACCACACTTTTACACCCTCTTCTAGTCTCTATTTATATAATCAATTACTTAATGTCCACGTTAACATTAAATGGCAAAAAATAATCTGACTAGTCAATTAGAGAGAAAAATAAACATACTCAAATATGTCTATTAATTACGGAAAACAAAATCTTCTCTTTCTTTCTTTTGCATACTTATTTTCCTCTATTTGTGATTTTGTATCACCAAAATTTAACAATATCGTTGCATGTTAATCACTTGTATCGATAACAAGTTTGATAGTTGATAATAGATTTGGTATTAAATTGAATTATATTGTACATATACATTGAGATGCATTTTAATTAATATATTACGTTGAGATGTGCTCTAATCCATATTATGTTTCATCAGAATATAAATTTTTGATAAAAAAACATCTTTCATCTATGAGTAAGTATACATAACAACTAATTTGTGGATCTCTATAATTAGACAGGCATGGTGAAGTCAAAATTTAGATACGATGTTTTCTATTGAGGAAGAATCTATTAGTGAAATGTAAAAGAAGAACCGGACATGTTGATTTGCAATCACGTATTTTCTTTATTTCTTATATTTTTGGCCTCATTAGTTCACTGTGTAAATATATCTGTCGTGTCATTAGATATAATACTAATAGTTAAAGATCATAAGTTTTAGTCTTGCCAAATAAACAATCACTTGATACAAATGTCTCTATACTGGTGTTTTCTTCTCATTTCCTATGATTTCTTTTCTCGATTATTCTATGATCAAAATACTTAAATCTATTTTACATGTCTCAATAGCAATCTTTAAACAGTTCTCAAGTTAAAAATTTATGCCCCCAAAAAAGATATTTTTATATATTATGCGTGTTTGAACTCCAAATAGTTAACTTCAAAATTCCATAAAATTGCTATATTTGAAAACAGATATCCAAGTCATAAAACAGTTAATACTATCACAACGGCATTTATTGAAAATGGTTTTAAAGAAAATACTATTACAATAATGGGGTTGGCCATTAGAACACAATAGGTCATTGGATCTTATTAGGTTGAATTTCGTGGGGAGATCTAATGGTTGACATCTGTCATGTCACCACTTGTGTCACCTATTTCTATCCAAATAATTTTTGCTATAAAATAGCTCAATCATGAATGCTTGACATTCTAATATTGCCTAAATCGCCAATTTTCGCAGCTAAAGACACCAATTTCGAGCTTCGCCAAACACAATCATTTATTGCAATATGTGAGTACCGGTGCTCTTTAATCATCTTCCAACTTTCTTCTCAATTTAACTATGGAGGTCATTAAGCTGTAACTTTTCTTCTGATGGAAAATGCAAAACCAATAATTTGTAAATTCAGTTTACCATGGAGGTTATTAAGGCGAATGAGTTTAGAATGATAATTGCTTCTGCAAATTTGAATCTCTGGATTTTTGGTTTTGCTAAATTGTTCCTCTGCTGAAATTATCTGATAACATCTCTCATTCAAATGTTGACTTTACAACAACGTCAATATTTTTCTTTTGGGGATTTAATCTCACACTAAAATTAATAGTTGCTGGAAGAAAACTAGCAGATAACTAATCTAAACGTGAAAAGAGAAATATAAAAAGGAAAACAGGATAAAACTGAAATTAATTACATTGCTCACACTTTAATACTTTTATTCAGGTGAACCAATCGATCCTCTTGCCTTGTGCCCATAACATGCATATAAGATCCGTTCTAAAAATGTTAGACATGCATATAAGCCTCAAACCATAAAAGGAAAATGAAAAAGGAAAAAGGAGAATACAAAAAAGGAAGGAATGATAAGAATCACTACTGTATCTAGTTATATAATTGTATTTATAGTAACTTGTATGATATAAAACTGAACAAACAAGACAAGTATTTGTGTCAAATGACTTGGTTCTTTATTGCAATACTGATTACAAAGTTTAAACAGAAAGGAAATACAGAGAATGCTATAAAACAGGAAACCCTCCCACGATGTGCATATCTAACTCCAAAAAAAAATCTACCACTAAACTTATTCAAGCATCACCTACAAAAACTCCACAGCTAGCAGACTGAGTCGTCTTATTTGAAAAGAAAACACATAACCATGTTTTAAATTGTTACCAACAATCTACCCCATAATTTCAAACATGAACCTTGATACCCAGTAAGTTCCTCATTCTCTCAAATTTCACAGCAAACAAAGCTTTAGTTAACAGATCCGCCTTCTGATTCTCGCTGCTAATATGTTTGACAATAACTTCCCCACGTTCAATACACTCCCGGATAAAATGATATCTAACATCAATATGTTTGCTTCTCCCGTGAAAAACCGAATTTTTTTCCAAGTCTATAGAAGACTTATTATCGAAATAGATGATAACAGGAGGTACTTGTTCACCAGTTAATTCCTTCAGAACGTTCCTTAACCATATTGCTTGACATGCAGCAGCCGTGGCTGCCATGAACTCCGCTTCGCATGATGACAACGCAACACACCGCTGTTTCTACGAGACCCAAGTGACTAGGCATTCGTTCAGATAGAATACCATACCCCCAGTTGATTTTCTGTCTTCGATATGTCCTGCATGGTCACTATCCGAGTAACCTGTCAAAACGTTAATTCTAGCATCCTTAGTATAAATCAATCCGTACTCCAACGTACCCTTAATATACCGTAAAATTCTCTTAGCAGCATTCAAGTGTATAGTGGTTGGTCTTTCCATGTATCGACTCACAATGCCTACCGAAAACGCTATATCCAGTCTGGTATGAACCAGGTACCGTAGTCCTCCCACTACACTCTTAAACTCTGTTACATCTACAGCCCTTCCACCTTCATCTTTTGTCAATCGTTCCTTTGGATCCATTGGAAATTTACACGGATTACATTGAAACATTCCAGCCCTTTCAAGTACTTTCTTGGCGTAGCCTAATTGCTTCAGCTCTATGAACTCAGCACCTTGCTTAACTTCTATCCCCAAATAATAGCTTAATTTCCCCATATCACTCATTTCGAAATTATTACTCATCTGCTCTTTGAAGTTTTGAATAAGAGACATATCAGTTCCTGTAACTAGTAAATCATCCACGTACACGCCAACTATTATTGATTCTTCTCCCTCTCGTTTTACATAAACAACATGCTCGTAGGGACATCTCACGAAACCAAGACTTTCAAGGCACTTATTAAGCTTCGAGTACCAAGCTCGAGGAGCTTGTCTGAGCCCATACAAGGCTTTGAGCAGCCTGTACACTCGTTTTTCTTGCCCCTTTTCCACAAACCCCTCCGGTTGAGTCACATACACTTCTTCACCAATTTTGCCATTTAAGAAAGCCGTCTTGACATCAAGATGATGCACCTCCCATGAATTCTTTGCTGCCAATGCCAGTAGTAGACAGACTGTTTCGAAGCGTGTAACTGGTGCAAAAATCTCGTCAAAATCAACTCCCTTTTCTTGCACATATCCTTTTGCCACCAATCGAGCCTTATGCTTCACAATGTTCCCATTTTTGTCTTTTTAACTTGAATATCCACTTCAAACCGATTTCTTTCTTTCCTGGTGGAAAATCAGTGAGTTCCCAAGTTCCGTTTTTCTCAATTGACTCCATTTCATTCTGCATAGCTGTTCTCCAGGCCTTGTCTTTCACAGCATGGATATACGAATTTGGTTCATCAATTCCCATAAGGAGAAGCTCGTCTTCTATTTCAATCTCTTCAGTGTCTTGATAAACATCTTCGAGTAATCTGAATTTTCTGGGAGTTGCACTATCATCATAGGCATCTCTGTCAAGACTTGAACTGGAATGTTGCGACAAGGAGTTCTAACTTCTGTTTCTTCTGCGGTGCCAGTATACTCTTGTCTGGGGCTTTCAACATCAATACTCTCAACTGTAGGTACTTCTGGCACATCAAAGAAATAAGTGTTGCTGATATTTGACTCCCCCTGATTATTCCAATCCCACTCTCTTTCTTCCTCAAAAACAACATCACGGCTAACATATAACTTGTTTTCTCTAGGATCGAGCAGGCGGTAAGCTTTAGTACCGGGTTCTTTTCCATGATTAACCACCTTCAAGCTTCTATCATCAAGTTTTTTTACTTTATCGCCTGGCATTTTCATATGAGCAACACACCCAAATACTCGGATATGTCCGATATCTGGTTTGAACCCCGTCCATGCTTCATACGGCGTCTGCCCTGACAAAGTTCGAGTGCGCAACCTATTGAGAACATAAACAGCATGCCTTATTGCTTCGGCCCACATCATAGATGGCATTTTCATTTGCTTCAAATAACTCCTCCCCATTTCAACCACAGTCCGGTTTCTCCTTTCCACCACGTCGTTTTGTTGAGGCGTGTATGGTGCCGTAAAGTGCCTGGTAATACCATATTCCTCGCAATAAGAAACAAATTCCTTTGACATGAATTCCCCTCCCCTGTCAGTCCTGAAGGTTCCAATCTTTTCTTTCTGTTCCTTTTCGACTTTGACTCGGAATTTCTTGAAAACATCGAAGGCATCACTCTTATTTTTTAGCATATACACCCACATAATTCGAGTGTAGTCATCGACCAATAGAAAAAAATAACGATTCCCGGCTAGAGTTGTGGGTGTTGTAGGACCACACAAGTCTCCATGAATAAGTTCTAATGCATAACTTGCTTTAAAATTTGACTGAGAAGGGAAAAAATTTCTTACTTGTTTCGCCATTAAGCATCCACTGCAAATTCCCTTAGGTTGCGCAATATCTGGCATCCCTTTTACCATCTTCTTTTTGGACATTAACTCCATAGCCTGAAAGTTTACATGCCCGAGACGCGAGTGCCAAAGCCAAGATACATCTTCAGATTTTGAAAGCAAACAAGTATTGTTACATGGCTCGATGACAATTCTGTATAGTCTGTTGTTCGACCTGGTCACCTTCATCAGTAACTTCTCATGGTTATCATATACTCGAAGTAGATTTCCTCTAATCACAACTTTGTTACCTCCTTCAGAAAGTTGCCCAAGGCTGATGATGTTGTTACACAGAGTTGGAATGTAATAAACATCATGGAGAGTTCTTTCTTCCCCATTCTTTCATCTGAAATTTATCGACCCTTTTCCTTCGATCTTGGTTGTTGACCCATCTCCAAATCTCACATTTCCACTGTTGTCTTGGTTTAAAAAGTTGAAGTTTGATTTATCGCCCGTCATATGGTTGCTCGCGCCATTATCCAAATACCAAGTATTTGATTCTCCTACTTTCTCGTGACCTGCAGATAAAAGTTTGGGTGTCACCTCTCCTTTGTTCAACAAGACCAGATTTTTTTCATTTTTTTTAAATTTTTCCAACAACAAGCCTGGCTCTTCGTCCTCAATTGATGCGATATTTGCCTCTTGTTTTAAATCTCTTGCTCGACGTGGTTTTCTACACTCCGCAGCATAGTGTCCCAGTATGCCACAGTTATAACACTTCACCTGACTTTTGTCGCGATTCCCACGTCCCTTCTGTCCAGAAACTCCACTCGAGGCCCCTCGACTCGACCTTTTCAACCATTCTTCACTTGTGAGTAACAATTTTTCACCCTCATTGTCTCTCTTTCACCATTCTTCCTCTGTCAAAATTAGCTGCACGTCGTTAGTAGTAGTCGTTCCCTTCAGTCTTTCTTCGTGTGCTTTCAGTGCTCTGATTGCTTCCTCAAAAGACATGGTATCCAAGTTCCCAAAGTGTTCAAGAGTAGAAGCAATTTGAAGAAATTTTGGTGGAACCGCCCGCAATAATTTCTTCACCACATACGATTCTGCCACTGCTTCTCCAAGTGCCCGTATGTTTGACACAATGCCATTGATTTTCATGTAGAAATCATCAAGTTGATCTGTGTCCTTCATGTTTAATGCCTCGAATTCAGCCTTCAATGTCTGAACTTTCGCCTGTTTCACCTTTTCTGCACCTTGACTCATGGTTTTGATCGCCTCCCAGGCGTCTTTGGCTGTTTTCTTCTCGGCAATTGACAGTAAGAAATCCTGAGGAATGCCCTGATAGATCATAGCCAATGCGATTTTGTCTGTCTTTCCTTCGACAACAGCCTTGGGATCATTGTTCTCAACAGCATCCCACACTCCATGCGCCTGCATAAACACTCTCATTTTCATGGACCACGCCGTATAGTTCCCCTTTGTCAGATTCGGGTAACTAAGGCCAATTGAACCTTTGATCTTATCCATCCCAGTCTTTGACATTCACTCGATCACCTGCCTTGGCTCCGATACCAAATCTAGTTATATAATTGTATTTATAATAACTTGTATGATATAAAACTGAACAAACAAGACAAGTATTTGTGTCAAATGACTTGGTTCTTTATTGCAATACTGATTACAAAGTTTAAATAGAAAGGAAATACAGAGAATGCTATAAAACAGGAAACCCTCCCACGATGTGCATATCTAACTCCAAAAAAAATCTACCACTAAACTTATTCAAGCATCACCTACAAAAACTCCATAGCTAGCAGACTGAGTCTTCTTATTTGAAAAAAAAACATATAACCATGTTTTAAATTATTACCAACACTGTAAAGTAGATTTTAGAAATTTCAAGTAATGAAGAACATGCGCATAATAATCTATATATGTAAATCCGTTTGTTTTAAACCGATATTTTTTGAGTGTTTAAATGATGAATTTTGAAACTGAATGCTCACATCATTTGTGACTTTCTCCTTAATGCAGCTTGGATTAATAGGGTTTATGGTCGCATCAGAAAGGGAAAAGATAGATATAGAAACAAGACCTCATAGCTTGAATGCTAGAGAAGGGACTACGATTGACTGCGGAATTGTACTCTTGAATGATGATGTAAAGATTTGGCATTTTAAGTCATCACTGTGGAATTATACACTTGAATGATGAATCTCAATATCATTTGTTAACGTTATTGTTCTGGGTTTTGCAAATTTTTCTCGAATCCACAATTGCTTCTTATATGCAGTGCACATACATGATCGTTTTAGGAAGAGAGATACGCCTTTTGTGTGTGTTTGTCTGTGTATAGGGTCTGCATCTAGGTTTTTACGGTATCCTCATATTTGTGCATGACTCAACTTTATGTACCAATGAATGTTAGTGAATGTTGGAACGCAATTTTGCAGTCATGATCTATATGATCTTTGTAGAAATATAGCTTATTTCGGTAAATTTAGACTCCTATCAAAATTAATTATGTAGTATATTATATATTAGAAATATTAATTGTTGTAGTTGATTTTAAAATATCAATTTTTGATGAGTTGGAGATGTAGAATAATCAATTTTTTGCAAATATGATATTCATGTTATGTAGAACGCGCTTACAAAAATTGTGAAATTTTGACATTCTTAAATTCTTGAAATTAAATTGGACATAAATCGGGGATAAAAAAAATGGAATACGGATCCCTCCTATTCGCCTGTGTGGGCGTGTGCATGCGCACACGATTTGGTTCGGGTACTGACATAAGATTTGAAGTGACCCCATTTTCGTCTAGAGAGGATTATGAAATAATTTATTCAACTAGAGAATTTGGAGAATGCACATATACAATCTTAGAATATGTTCTTGCACACTTTGGAATTACATTTACAAAAATCTTAAAGTAATGTACGTGTGTTTTAATAGTGTACATATGTATTTGTTTTTTTAATGAGTTTCCTAGGTGGTTTATTCTTGAAATAAGTTGCTCAAGGGACTTACTTTTATAATTTGCATTACAAGATGTAGGTATCTATGATCTCTCTTCAAAATCATCCTATTTGATGTGAGGCAAGGAGAAGTAATTGCGTTAAATGAGTTTGTTCGACCAGTGTGCATTTTTGTACTAAATGATGTGGGATTGTGAGTTCTAGAAAAACGAATAGTTCAACATAACTTTAGTTGCTTTCAACCTTATTCGCCGTATCGACGGTTCTATATACTTGTTTCCATATGACATCTGGATATACGAAACCAAACTGGAGCAATGATCAAAGGAGGGCAGCTCATGGGCAATTTTTAACTTTTAGACATATTAGCGGGCATACATGCATAGACGAGCATGCGTGCTCCTGTTTATTGTTGGAAGCTTATTTTTACTTACAATATGGACGATGATTTACTTTCGGTGATTCGATCCCTGAACCATAATCAAATTGGTGGCGTTAAGGGCACCAAGGGGTAACGTAATTCTAGTTGTTGAGGAACAACTACTGTATAATGATTCATCAAGAATGTTTTATAGATTGTATATAAGTTAAATGGAAGATCTCGGGTGATGATATGCAATATTTATCAAACTAAGGAGTATCAAGATCATACTTTTGTTATGGACAATTATACGACCATAGTTGGGTATGTACTGGACTTAGGAAGTGAAACGATATTCAACTGAGAATTCATCGCCTTCAATGTAGAAGGTAAGCGTCATTGTAATTGAAAGAAGACACCAAATCATAAGACCTTGGCCAAGGTATACGACTAATCGATAAATGACATTGTGTTAAACCAAGTGAGTATGAAGATCAATCGTTGCAATTAACTACGAACATTATTAAAGCGGTAAGCATTTATCGAATTCTCAACATCAAAGTGACAAAGTCTTGACAAAGAGACACAACGTACATGGTGTATTATTTTTTAAGGACGTAGCTTAAATTTTTATGAAGTAGAACTTCACTTAGATGATTTGTAGAATTTGACCTTCCGTCTACTACTGTGCGTTAGCAAAGTACAAAGAGGCTTTAATACTTCGAACTGTTCAAATACCGCCAATGACCGAGTGTCACACATGATGGTCTCGCAACTGTGACTCACAACATTTGAACCAAAATAAGTTAATAAAATAATTTATGGAAGTTATAAATTATTACGATGAAACCAATATAATGGTCATATTAATATATTTAATATTTGTGGACTAGATTTTAACCTATGTATAAAAATTATATAAATTTTAGTTAGGAAAATAATTTCAAATAACATATAATATGAGCAAAAGTTGTTTGATATGATTAAATGATAAGGGTCAACTTGGGCACGGTCGGTTAACCGAACCTATCGGTTAATTAATCGATTTAACTGACCAAAATCAACAATTCGATTGACCGAACCAAATATGAAACTGGGCATTATAAACCAATTGAACCGTAGATTTTTAATCGCGGTTAACCACTTATATTGATCGGACAACCGATCAAGCTCCATCGATTAACCTACATCAAGTAACTGACTAATTAACCACAATTAGCAATTAAAATTAACTAAAACTGGTACGCATGCAAGCAATAACATTGTTGGGTAGAAACCACTGACCATAGCGAAAAATCAAAGTCTCGACATCTTACATAGCAATATAATACTCAACGCATACTAACCAGACCAGAGCAAAAACTCAGTAAACATATTACATAATACAGACTCAACCACTCAACATACTAGCATAGTTTGAAGACAAATACAACACAGTAGGACGCATTACATGATAAGTATTAACCAAAACCAATGACCAAGACATAGACTACACATATTACCAAAGTCTAATTTTACTACAATGTTACTACAGCAAGCAACCCAGCAAGAAATTTAATGATGGAACATTGAAATTCAGCAGGAAAGCCAACAACTCAGAAAGAGGGAAAACTCCAAGCTCTAAACGGATGATGAAACTGATGATAAAATAGTGATCATAAGATAGAAGCAACTAATGAAACAAGCTCCAAAGCATGTATATAACTCATTGAGTATACATATATTCAATAACGGCAGAATACATGCATTCATACATTATATACTTCATAGCCACATTAGCAAATGGCTTGATTTGACTTCAATTTCTATTAATTTGATTCCAATCTTCCTATGCATGTTGTTAGCTCATAGGCAGTAGTGCTTTAATATAGTAACATTACTAGTTAATTGATTTTTTTTCAAAGTAGTACACAAAATGTGCTATAGCTCAATGTAAGTTCTCTATTGCAATTATTTGAACTGTATCTCATAGTACATCTATCTCATTTGACTGTTTACTTTATTATTACATATTAATCCTAGCTTTTTAGTGATGTGAAGATGTAACCATATAGGATTGATGAACAAATGTTGAAAATGGAATATATGAGGTTTTCTATGGATATCGGGTATGTAGTACAATTTATCGGATCGGTTAACTGTATATATTGATCTTCATTGTTGTACTGGAACCATACAAATTATAACAATGGTTAGCAACAGTCAATATACTTCCAAACATCAGTCCACCTAATCTGAATGCATGACATGTTTTACATTCTTTAACCAATTTACAATTACAACTTTGTTTCAAATAAATGTATTGATTTGTATATACCTTATTTGGTTTAATGATATATTTCTACAACAACGGAGCCATTATTTGCAAACTTTAATGATATATTTCTAAAAACATAAAATACATTATCTTACACTAAATCAAAAGTAACAATCCCTCGGAGTTTTCATGCAAAAAATTCTGAAGTTTTCAAGTTATCCTACCGCAATCTTAAGAGACAGTCGATTGAACATGAAATCCTTGTACAGAACAAGTTTTCACGTATAGTATATTTCTAAAGTTAAGTATAGTTACCTTTGAATCAAGATAATCCAAAGGTTTATTAAGGTTGGGTATATATTTTCAAAGCCGACACTAGTTGGAATAAGGTTCTAAACAAAGGTTTATTAAGTTATCAATTTCTGCAAAATATGTAAACTAATGCATCAAATAGAACAATGGTTAATTATTGACAAAACAAAATGTGTATATATGTATATGGATGTATGACATCATTATTGACATATAACACTAAACCTATTCATTAACAATAAATCACAATGGTTAATTTTGTATATGTCATCATCATGTTGACCCTATGTTAGATCATCAATTTTAATATACTTATAATATTTGTATTATGAATACAAACATATTATAATATCAAAATATAAAACTAAACTAAAATCAAATCAGTAATAAAATATAATTGCTAAATCATAATAATCTAAAATATAATTGCTAAATCATAATAATCAAACATAAAAATTTAATACACAAATTAATTAAATCAAAATTGTACCCGAAACCCTTTTATTACTAGTGCTAAATATGATTTAATATTAAATCATAACAAATTAAATTATACAAAGTAGATTTCCTTTCATGCCCGCTTCTTCCTCCTCCCAACCTATCCCTAACCATCACATCCACTCCATTGCCACTTTACTTCAATCCAACCCCACTCCAGCTACCATATACCTTGCGCATCCTTCTCTCCCACCCACTTAACTTTCCATTCAACCTAAACCGCCTGACCGCAATGTCCAACCAGCTTACACACCTCCCAACTTCCCCATTCCTTCTTGCCCTTTGATTCTATTCCCTTCTCCATCACTAACCCAACTCCTTGGATTTTCCATTTTAAAACCAAACCTAGAAATGCTGGAAAGTTTATCCTTACCAATTACGGTCTTCATTATGAAGGTAAGCCCCTGCCTATTCATGCTACGGTCTAAGAGGCTGGAATCTCCTACTAGCCACACCACTATATTGGTTTTTTCCTTGATGGAAACCTTTTCTATTCTACTGTCATGTACCACTTACAAAACACAGGAAGCTTAAGGGTTCCTACAAGGTTAAACAAGACTCTATCAATTTTTACTTTAAATTTAATAAGGATATACATAAGATATCAAAGGATGACCCAATATTTATAAGATGGAAGATGTTTATTATATCAAAATGGAAACTAATTTACGGTAACATTCACTCAATAGTCAAAGTCTGTCGATTTGGTGCACTTCCATAAGATACCCTCTTAACATGGTCCCTAATAGGCATTAAATGGTTATTTGGTCACTTGGGTAATCTGATTTTCTACAACGAAGCTACAGAGAAGTTGGCTATATTTGAGTATGCAAAATATCTTATAGGAATAATAGTTGAAAGACAACTACCAAATACAATAATATGTGGAGAGGATGAAAGTGTTACTGTAATAGAAACAACATATGATTGGAAACCGAAAATTTATACTCACTGTAAATGTTTTGATAATGAGACTTCTGGATGTCTCATAACTGTTCTGGGAAAAATATAGAAAATGATTAGCAAAGTGAAAAAAGATTCGAAGTAGTTGAAGCTAAAGAAAAAGAAACACAAATATTAATCAAAATAGGAAGTTTGATGCTTGGGAAAAGCAAAAACCAGTGAGCCAAAACTAGGAAAAGGGACAAATGTTTTAAAATGATGCTAGAAAAAGGTTTACTAAAAGATAATGTGATTTTGGCAATGAAGCAGACACATGGTAACCAGGGTTGTCAATGAGTACCCAAAAAATCGGATATCCGTCCGAATCCGTATCCGAAAATATGAAAAACATTCGTTATTCGAAAAGCGGATACAGATATCCGATATCCGAAAAGCTTTCCGGATACGGATGTGGTTATTGTGATATCCGTATTCGAAAAATATTCGTCCGATTAACTGATGCATATATATCTTTAATTAAAATTATATTTAGTTAATGTATGATTTTCCAACTATTTTCTAACCATTGGATGTTACTACATGTAACGACCCGCCTTTCATAACACAGAAAGACGCATCATTAAGAAGAAAGAAAGGGATAGAAAAGAGAAAAAATAGAAAAGAAAGAACCAACAACATCGGAATCTCACAACGGAACGAATAAATTATATTAATCAAATAAAATATTACATAGTATCTCATACATCAGAGTTTTATAGCTCATACAAACGAACTATACAGTTATAACACCTGTCTAAATATTACAACTCAAGTACAAAACAGATAACAGAAACAACTCAAACACAGCGGAAAACTCTATATATATCTACACGCTGAAGCCTCCTGCTCCATTATCTCCTCCAGAACTTGTCAAAGCAATCCTGAAACACTTGACTACTCATACGTAATATGAGTACCCAAGAGTTTAATAAAACAGAAAATAAACACTCGGGTCAGATAGGGGTCTGGTGTGAGTAAACGATTAAAAGTTGCTTAACTTTTGAAAATCATTTGAAAAGAAAGGTATCACGTAAGACTCCCCACAAATAAACATGGAAAAGTTTTTACCTTACGCTAACCAAAATATTTGATAGGAAATCCAGTGATATTATAATAGTGTCTAGGGTTTTCAAAATAAAACACAGAAATAGCTGGAATGCTTACATCTCACGTTCCAACATAGTTGGGCACAATCAAAACCGTACAGGCACTTATTGGATTTTTGATTCCATACAATGGCTGGGCTACTGGGGTACCGCCCGTCACAGTACGTGGCCTAGATCACCGTACCGAGGAGTACGCCCACTCCCCTACAACACAAAGCCGGAACCATCCCTTACTGGACAGTCCCGAACAAGACCACCCCGGCAGTTGTCATGATCAACCGCCCCACACAGCCGAAATAAAAAGGGACCTCTAAACAGGGGTAAATCTTGCTCTCCAGTGGGGCTACCCACGAAGCCTTGCTGCACCTCCCTTGTTTTAGCCATTCCCGGTTGATGTGGCTTGAGGCTGCGATTACCTTCATAAAACATCTCTATCTTAGAATGCTCATCGTCCACCTAACAATGTTCTGAAAGCATTCAATCCATACAAGTTCGTTCCGGATTCGAACGAAACCGAAGGCACAATCTCGTTACACTCGTATTGGAATCACCCTCAGAGTTAACGACGATAACCCTTGCACTCTAAATCACCATCTCGAATCTATAAGCACTATTCCGTCAACTCATTACGGAATCACCCACAGAGTTATACTGACGTATAGCCCTTACACCTCGAGTCTTCACTTGCTCGACTTGGATTAACGACCTAACGTTTAATTGGAATCGATGTGGTTTTCGGAATTCCAAATTTGGAAATCCGATCCCGGCCTCATCGAAAGCAAACGACATCTTAATGTCCAAGTTGTACTTAAGGGTTTCAAACAATTAACTCATTTCATTATTATCTATTTCACACGGATAGATAAGCTACATATCACAATAGATAATCACATTCATATCATAAATGGATAATCTATATCATTATCACAAATAGATAATCATCACAACCAGATAATCCATCACACATCATCATACCTTAATCAAACATCCATATCATACAAATACAACTCATCTCATTACTGAGATCACAGCCATTCAATCAATAATATCCATAAGCAATGTTTTATTTACCATCAATTATAATTAATTTAAAAAGAATTAAATTAATTACTTCTATCATTAATTAATTTAATTTAAATTAAATTAATTACCACATTTAAATCCTGCTTAATATCCATTAATTAATTAACCCAGTTAATTAATTAATTACTAAGTACTCAACTTGACAAAACATCTTTGATTTATCATCCTCTAATTACAATAAGTAATTAGTCTTTAATTAATTTTCACAAATTAATTAACCTTATCATAAGTAATTAAAATTTAATTACTCATTTATTAATTAATTATAATTAATTATATTTATCCTTAATTAATTACAATTAGTTAATCACTTTTTTAATTATTACTTAATCAAATAATCCTTAATTACATCATTAATTATAATAATTAATGATCTCTAATATTTAAATAAATTATTTAATTAAAATTAATTACATTTAATAATTAATCTTATTATTAATCACCTTGATTAATATTCAATTTAGTAATTAACTATCTTTAATTACTCGTTAACAAATTAATTATCCAATAATTAATTATCTTAATTAATAAATCTCTTGATTAATTACAAAAGTAATTATCCAAATTACTTAATTAAAATAAATCACCTTCCACTAATTACATTCCAGTAATTTATCATTATTACCTTTCTAAGTAATCCTGCTCTATTAATTACATTAAGTAATTACTTCCATTAAATCATCAAATGATTTACTTAAATTAATTAAAATAAATTGATTAACTTAAACAAATCACAATATCAAAATTAATTACAATAAGTAATTAATTCCTTAATTACTTTATCAATTAATTATACCTAACAAATTACAATTGATTATATTCCATTAATCTAGTTAATTATCAAAATTAATTACATTAATTAATTACTTAATTATCCTTAGATAATTATTTTTTTATTAATTAACAACATTTTCAATAATTACTTACTTAAGAGAAATTATCTTAGATTAATTATCAATAAATCATCTCTAATTAAAAATTAATCTAAACCCTTATTTAAAACCAAATAATTAAGTAAATTCTTAATTATCTTAATTATTTTTCAAAATAATTTAATTACTTATCAAATGATTCATTTACATTCAAATATATTAAAACAATACATTTCTAAAATTAAATTCAAATTCCATTTAATTTTTTTAATATTTAAAATGTTTAACTATTTAAACATTAATCCAAATTTAAATAAATATAAACCTTAAAATAAAAATGAATGTTAAAGAACATTCATTACTTAAATATAAAAGAAAAGTTTAAAACAAAATTACTTGATTAAAATAAATCAAGCTTTGAAAATAGATTGATTATTTTAACTTTGAATTTTAAATTAACACTTCATATCTTAATTCAAATACTAAAGGAAATAAATTCTTTCAAGTTTTAAAACTTATTTGAAATCAAATTCTTTTAAAACATTTGAATATGTTCATTTTTTTTATTTACAAACTGTTTTGAATTCAAAATAGGATTCCAAAGTAAATTTGAAAACTGTTTTAACTTGATTTCAAAACAGATTTAATTCTTCCTTAAAAACATTTAAATCTGTTCATAATTTAAAAACTTACAAAAACTGTTTTGAATTAAAGTCTGGTTTTTAAAAGTAACCTGAAAACTGTTTTTAATCTTGATTTAAAACTAAATTTAAATCTTGTTTAAATTTTAAAATTTTCATTTCTAAAAACCTTGAATTCAAAATTTCATATTTGAATTCAGATTTAACTTATATTTGAATCATATTTCAACTTTAAAATATGAATTTCATTCAAATTCAAAAAAAACCGCAAACTTCAGGTTTTTAAACTTGTAACTATACTAACCCGAGAAACCCCATTTCTTACTTCGAGTTTCCAAACCCCTATCTCCAAGACAAAAGCACAAAACCCTGGGAAACACTTCGAGTCATCACACTGCACTACCCCACAAGGTTCATCAGACAACAAGCATGAACAATACATATACACCGGAGCTCTGATCATCTCCAGACACACTATGCAACTTCTCCTAGTCGCCGACCATCTCCTAACATGGTTACGACCACCTAATTCCCACTGCAGCTCAAACTTTGAAATCAAAGAATTTATCCAAACCTGGAAAAACTTTACAGCAACAAATACTCAAACCTGTCAACGCCGAGGGGTCCCACCTCCGACCACCATCGTTGACGCGACCTTGGCTATAGCTTCCTCTACACCCCCTCTGCAAACTCACAAAACCCCTCCTCACTCGATGCATCACAGAGAGATCAAGGAGCTACTAAACCCAACCACTTCAATTTAGGGCTTAAACCTGGAAACACCCATTATCACCTCCTCCCCACTCTGATCACCTATCACCAAATTTTCCTCCATTCTTACATCCATCCTCCAACTCCTGACAAAACAACATCACCCCAAAATCCCTATGAAATTAGATGGTCCCAGATTTCCCAATTTTGTTCAATTCAGAAATACTAACCTATCAGTAAACTATAAAATGTAAATATTGTTTGAAAATTCATGATTTCAATCATACATTCAGGTTACAAACTGTTTTAATGTTTAAGATGTTTGATATACTTGCTTCTAGAAGATATTGACTGTTGTAAATATTTCCAGAGACAACAGAATTTTAATATAGCTAAATTTTGATTTATAACCATCATTTCATTCTAAACAACAAAGTTTGTTTATATTTCAAATTCTAGTTGATATCAAATCAGGTGATAATGGATTCCAAATAAAATCTTAGTTTAAAAAGAAACAAAGCAGGTCTGTAGATACCTGCAGCAGCAACACATATATATACATATTTATATATATGTATACATAGAATATTCATCAATATGAATCGCACAAACATACATATTTCTACCCATTTCACATGCACAGAAACTTAAGCTTTTAAATTGTGAAGTTGTTCACCAAATAAAGGCACTACAGTTTTGATTCTTTTAAAAACAGTATGCATTAGAGTCTTTAGTTCTTATACTTGCTTAAGCATTTATTTTAAAAGAGAAACTGTTTTTTTGAAAAATAAAGGTTTACTCACTTGTTTATTGAAGATGCAGAGCACAAATTCCAGAGATGAAATTGCACATTCCAGGACCTGATTAGAAACTGCATGTTGAAATCTGGGCTTGCATTTTGATTCATGAAGTTGATCTTCTGGTTGATGTTGATTTTAGATTTTGCAACAGTTGAATCTGATAATTTGATTGATTCCAATTTGATTTCAAAATTATTGAATGTAGACCCACCTTCATATTCCCAGATTTGAAGTTGATCATACAGATTGCAGATTTGCAGATTTTTTTTATTGCAGATTTTTAACATTCAATATGTTTGGGTTTTAATTTTTCTTAAATCTGATTTTCAGATTTTTTATGAGAATAAGGGTTGAAAAAAATGTATTTGTTATATTTCTTATCAATATAATTAAATTTCAAAAATAAATTAGCTTGCCACTTGTTATGTTTAGTTTGTAATGTGATTACAAGTGTCCACTTTATGTTTAAGAATCTAACACATGTTTATCTAAATTTTAAAAGAAATATCTTTAATTTAAAAATGTATTTAAATTTATTCTAAAACCATTTCTAATTTAATTTAGCATGTTTTAAATATTTATTAATATTAGCCTTTAAAATAAATACTTGTCTACATATAAACTTCTTTTAAAACTATACATTTTAAATGTTTGCTTGAATATTTTCAAAATAATATTCCTTTAAAACCAATTTTCAAAAGAGAAGATTTTAAAAATAATAATGTTGAATTTATTTTATTTAAGAGTTTTAAATCAAAATACTATATTCTAATATGAATGAATTAAATCTTATTTCAAAAGAAAAACAATTTTTAAAACAAAACAAAATAAACTTTTATTATAAAACAAAATTTAAACTATATTTATTTTTATAAACAAAATAAATACTTACTTACATTTTTATGAAAATATAAGATAGACTTTTAAAACAAACTTTTGAAAACTTTTCAATACTAATTTAAATCAATTTATTCCATTTTACAATTTATACATTTATATATAATAATTAGAAAATATCCTTTATTAATATTTAAATTAAAATCAAATCTTCTATTTACAATGTATAAACATTTATACAATATAAATAAAATATCTTTAAATCAGCTTAGAAAGATAAATTTATTATCTAAATATTTTTAACATTTGAAAACAATCATATTCTCAATTTAAATTAAATTATTATTTTGAAAAGAATATCAATTGAAAAATTAAATAATTATTAATTTTCAAAAGATAAATTCCTGTTTGAATCAAATTATTAAACCAATATTTCACATTTTAAAATAATTATTAATGAAACTAATAAATAAATATTGCCTAAATTTTCGGGACATCACATTCCTCCCCCCTTAAAAGAATTTCGTCCTCGAAATTTGAAAGCAAAGGTAATTTAATAATCCCATACAGATTTTAAAATTTAAAAGAGGAATCATATGCTATCAACCAAAATACTAGCAACCATAGCAACCAATTCAAACAAGCAATTCTAACTATCCGAACAAAATTCTGAATAAGATTCCTTAGAGTTTCCCAGGTACAAACACCGGGACACTCGTTCTACAAAATCTAAACTAGCTACACCACAAAGATCTAGAGCTCCTATATGTCTAGATCTATTAATCTAAACAGAGAACTGGACCACATACAAGTCCTGATCAACTTCCAAATCTCACAGAACTACTGATTCTAAAACCAGAGATAAACCGTACACGTACTCCCTCAGAGATACGTGAAAAACAAAACAAATTCCAGACATCTGAACTAGCAATTCAATCCTGTAGACCAAACACTTAACTCTTAAGAGAACACAGAAAGATCCAATCTCTTATCCACACATCTCTCCTGTCGATCCTGGGCAGCCTTCAACCTTCTAGACCAAACAAAATCCACCACACAAACTCTACTATAGATATCAGAAGTCTTCAGACATACTATTTTATCCGCAAAATAAAACAGATGCACAAAGCAATCAAGCCTCCAGATAAAATGAATTTC
This sequence comes from Allium cepa, assembly GCA_030765085.1. Lineage (NCBI taxonomy): Eukaryota > Viridiplantae > Streptophyta > Magnoliopsida > Asparagales > Amaryllidaceae > Allium > Allium cepa. Next base: position 651,174,748 of record CM060928.1, on the reverse strand, counting down.
CTGTAGAAATCCTCTGATCCAAGACAAAACTCAAATTCCTAATGAATCCGTGTTCCTCCTATTCTGGAATAGCTGCCACCATGCTTCCATTGCAAAACTCTGATTTAAGAATGCTGTTGATGAACACAAGTACAAACTTGATCAACTCACTCCGGAAACACTGTTCATCAAATTCCATAAAATCTCAGTAACCTATCTGATTCGGTCACAACACCACAACAAAAATTCAACCAGAAAACTTGATCCGATTAACCTGTCAGCTTAAACAGATTTCTTTCTCAAGAATCTCCTACAAAGCTGAACCACCTGTAAAGCTCCAAGAACCATGTCGAAACAGAACTCAAACTCTCGATGCGGATGCAAATCTTAACTTCTTCGAAGATATCCAGAAAATACCCCTTCGATAACTCAAACATCCTCTAGAGATGCTTCAATCCAAAACAAAAAACACTTAGAAAACTTTCGAACCATCGCAAGTCACTTTTTGCGATTCCACCTAGTTCAGATCCCAAGAAATCGTTCTCTCTTCAACAATTAGAATAGCTAAAGCCTTCAAATCAAAGAAGAACTAGTGGTCCACCTCTTAACCACTAACATCACTTCCAACTGAGCTTCCAGAAGAAATGGACAAACTCCACCATCTGCTCGGCCTACTGACAAAAGAATCATCAGAGATTTTGAACCATCGAAGAAACAGGCCACTCACTGCTGCTACTGCTGCCAAAACTTCCTTATCCAAAAGCTCATCAAACCTCAAAGCTATACCAGCCTCTTCACAATAGAGCCTTCCAGTAGACAGATATCACTCCGGAAACTCGATCTTAAACCAAACACAAAACACTCTGCCAAACTGTGTCTCAAACTCAAATATAGACAGAACTCCTTCCTAAGGTTTCCAAGATACCATCTCTGGCTTCAGAACTCCCAATTATCCAAACACAAGAAAATCCACTCACACAAGTGCTACCAAGCTTACAATCCAAAGATGAACTTCGAATCTTAAAAAGATTCCCTTCAGAGATCGGTGCAATCCCTAACACTAGTCTGCCAAACAATTCTAGATACCGAATACTGCCCTACCAGACCACTTCCAACTTCAAACACTCAAACTCCAACCATTGGTAGTTGCGTCACACACACCACTACCCTATCTACCTTTATTACTTATATTGGAAAACCTGAACAGGTAACCCAATCTAATAGGTAGAAATAAATAAATATATATATATTCAAAATTATAAATACGCTCTCTCAAGACAGACACAACTCCAAAGCCTAGGTACTCGCTCAACCTAGCGCTCTGATACCACAATGTAACGACCCGCCTTTCATAACACAGAAAGACACATCATGAAGAAGAAAGAAAGGGATAAAAAGAGAAAAGATAGAAAAGAAGAACCAACAACATCAGAATCTCACAGCGGAACGAATAAATTATATTAATCAAATAAAATATTACATAGTATCTCATACATCAGAGTTATATAGCTCATACAAACGTGCTAGACAGTTATAACACATGTCTATGTATTACAACTCAAGTACAACACAGATAACAGAAACAACTCAAACACAGCGGAAAACTCTATATATATCTACACGCTGAAGCCTCCTGCTCCATTATCTCCTCTAGAACTTGTCAAAGCAATCCTGAAACACTTGACTACTCATACGTAATATGAGTACCCAAGAGTTTAATAAAATAGAAAATAAACACTCGGGTTAGACAGGGGTCTGGTGTGAGTAAACGGTTAAAAGTTGCTTAACTTTAGAAAATCATTTGAATAGAAAGGTATCACGTAAGACTCCCCACAAATAAACATGGAAAAGTTTTTACCTTACGCTAACCAAAACATTTGATAGGAAATCTAGTGATATTATAATAGTGTCTAGGGTTTTCAAAATAAAATACAGAAATAGCTGGAATGCTTACATCTCACGTTCCAACATAGTTGGGCACAATCAAAATCGTACAGGCACTTATTGGATTTTGGATTCCATACAATGGCAGGGCTACTGAGGTACCGCCCGTCACAGTACGTGGCCTAGATCACCGTACCGAGGAGTACGCCCACTTCCTTGCAATACAAAGCCGGAACCATCCCTTACTGGATAGTCCCAAACAAGACCACCCCGGCAGTTGTCATGATCAACCGTCCCACACAGCCGAAATAAAAAGGGACATCTAGACAGGGGTAAATCTTGCTCTCCAGTGGGGGCTACCCACGAAGCCTTGCTGCACCTCCCCTGTTTTAGCCATTCCCGGTTGATGAGGCTTGAGGCTGCGATTACCTTTATTGAACATCTCTATCTTAGAATGCTCATCGTCCACCTGACGATGTTCTGAAAGCATTCAATCCATACAAGTTCGTTTCGGGTTCGAACGAAACCGAAGGCACTATCTCGTTACACTCGTATTGGAATCACCCTCAGAGTTGACGACGATAACCCTTGCACTCTAAATCACCATCTCGAATCTATAAGCACTATTCCGTCAACTCATTAACGTATAGCCCTTACACCTCGAGTCTTCACTTTCTCCACTTGGATTAATGACCTAACGTTTAATTGGAATCGATGTGGTTTTTGGAATTCCAAATTTGGAAATCCGATCCCGGTCTCATCGAAACCAAACGCCATCTTAGTGTCCAATTTGTACTTAAGGGTTTTAAACAATTAACTCATTTCATTATTATCTATTTCACACAGATAGATAAGCTACATATCACAATAGATAATCACATTCATATCACAAACGGATAATCTATATCATTATCACAAACAGATAATCATCACAACAAGATAATCTATCACACATCATCATACCTTAACCAAACATCCATATCATACAAATACAACTCGTCTCATTACTGAGATCACAGCCATTCAATCAATAATATCCATAAGCAATGTTTTATTTACCATCAATTATAATTAATTTAAAAAGAATTAAATTTATTACTTCTATCATTAATTAATTTGAATCAAATTAAATTAATTACCACATTTAAATCATGCTTAATATCCATTAATTAATTAACCCAGTTAATTAATTAATCACTAAGTATTCAACTTGATAAAACATCTTTGATTTATCATCCTCTAATTACAATAAGTAATTAGTCTTTAATTAATTTTCACAAATTAATTAACCTTATCATAAGTAATTAACATTTAATTAATCATTTATTAATTAATTACAATTAATTATATTTATCCTTAATTAATTACAATTAGTTAATCACTTATTTAATTATTACTTAATCATAATTACATCATTAATTATAATAATTAATGATCTCTAATATTTAAATAAATTATTTAATTAAAATTAATTACATTTAATAATTAATCTTATTATTAATCACCATGATTAATATTCAATTTAGTAATTAACTATCTTTAATTACTCATTAACAAATTAATTATCCAATAATTAATTATCTTAATTAATAAATCTCTTGATTAATTACAAAAGTAATTATCCAAATTACTTAATTAAAATAAATCACCTTCCACTAATTACATTCCGGTAATTTATCATTATTACCTTTCTAAGTAATCCTGCTCTATTAATTACATTAAGTAATTACTTCCATTAAATCATCAAATGATTTATTTAAATTAATTAAAATAAATTGATTAACTTAAACAAATCACAATATCAAAATTAATTACAATAAGTAATTAATTCCTTAATTACTTTATCAATTAATTATACCTAACAAATTACATTTGATTATATTCCATTAATCTAGTTAATTATCAAAATTAATTACATTAATTAATTACTTAATTATCCTTAGATAATTATTTTTTTATTAATTAACAACATTTTCAATAATTACTTACTTAAGTGAAATTATCTTAGATTAATTATCAATAAATCATCTCTAATTAAAAATTAATCTAAACCCTTATTTAAAACCAAATAATTAAGTAAATTCTTAATTATCTTAATTATTTTTCAAAATAATTTAATTACTTATCAAATGATTCATTTACATTCAAATATATTAAAACAATACATTTCTAAAATTAAATTCAAATTCCATTTAAATTTTTTAATATTTAAAATGTTTAACTATTTAAATATTAATCCAAATTTAAATAAATATAAACCTTAAAATAAAAATGAATGTTAAAGAACATTCATTACTTAAATATAAAAGAAAAGTTTAAAACAAAATTACTTGATTAAAATAAATCAAGCTTTGAAAATAGATTGATTATTTTAACTTTGAATTTTAAATTAACACTTCATATCTTAATTCAAATACTAAAGGAAATAAATTCTTTCAAGTTTTAAAACTTATTTGAAATCAAATTCTTTTAAAACATTTGAATATGTTCATTTTTTTATTTACAAACTGTTTTGAATTCAAAATAGGATTCCAAAGTAAATCTGAAAACTGTTTTAACTTGATTTAAAACAGATTTAAATCTTGCTTAAAAACATTTAAATCTGTTCATAATTTAAAAACTTACAAAAACTGTTTTGAATTAAAGTCTGGTTTTTAAAAGTAACCTGAAAACTGTTTTTAATCTTGATTTAAAACTAAATTTAAATCTTGTTTAAATTTTAAAATTTTCATTTCTAAAAACCTTGAATTCAAAATTTCATATTTTAATTCAGATTTAACTTATATTTGAATCATATTTCAACTTTAAAATATGAATTTCATTCAAATTCAAAAAAAACCGCAAACTTCAGGTTTTTAAACTTGTAACTATACTAACCCGAGAAACCCCATTTCTTACTTCGAGATTCCAAACCCCTATCTCCGAGACAAAAGCACAAAACCCTGGGAAACACTTCGAGTCATCACACTGCACTACCCCACAAGGTTCATCAGACAACAAGCATGAACGCATATACACCGGAGCTCTGATCATCTCCAGACACACTATGCTACTTCTCCTAGTCGCCGACCATCTCCTAACATGGTTACGACCACCTAATTCCCACTGCGGCTCAAACTTTGAAATCAAAGAATTTATCCAAACCTGGAAAAACTTCACAGCAACAAATACTCAAACCTGTCAACGCCGAGGGGTCCCACCTCCGACCACCATCGTTGACGCGACCTTGGATATAGCTTCCTCTACACCCCCTCTGCAAACTCACAAAACCCCTCCTCACTCGATGCATCACAGAGAGATCAAGGAGCTACTAAACCCAACCACTTCAATTTAGGGCTTAAACCTAGAAACACCCATTATCACCTCCTCCCCTTTCCGATCACCTATCACCAAATTTTCCTCCATTCTTACATCCATCCTCCACATCCTAACAAAACCACATCACCCCAAAATCCCTATGAAATTAGATGGTCCCAGATTTCCCAATTTTGTTCAATTTAGAAATGCTAACCTATCAGTAAACTATAAAATGTAAATATTGTTTGAATATTCATGATTTCTATCATACATTCAGGTTACAAACTGTTTTAATGTTTAAGATGTTTGATATAGTTGCTTCTAGAAGATATTGACTGTTGTAAATATTTCCAGAGACAACAGAATTTTAATATAGCTAAATTTTGATTTATAACCATCATTTCATTCTAAACAACAAAGTTTGTTTATATTTCAAATTCTAGTTGATATCAAATCAGGTGATAATGGATTCCAAATAAAATCTTAGTTTAAAAAGAAACAAAGCAGGTTTGCAGATACCTGCAGCAGCAACACATATATATACATATTTATGTATATGTATACACAGAATATTTATCAATATGAATCACACAGACATACATATTTCTACCCATTTCACATGCACAGAAACTTAAGCTTTTAAATTGTGAAGTTGTTCACCAAATAAAGGCACTACAGTTTTGATTCTTTTAAAAACAGTATGCATTAGAGTCTTTAGTTCTTATACTTGCTTAAGCATTTATTTTAAAAGAGAAACTGTTTTTAAAAAAAATAAAGGTTTACTCACTTGTTTATTGAAGATGCAGAGCACAAATTCCAGAGATGAAATTGCACATTCCAGGACCTGATTAGAAACTGCATGTTGAAATCTGGGCTTGCATATTGATTACTGAAGTTGATCTTCTAGTTGATATTGATTTTAGATTTTGCAACAGTTGAATCTGATAATTTGATTGATTCCAATTTGATTTCAAAATTATAGCTTGTAGACCCATCTTCATATTCCCAGATTTGAAGTTGATCATACAGATTGTAGATTTGCAGATTTTTTTTTTATTGCAGATTTTTAACATTCAATATGTTTGGGTTTTAATTTTTCCTAAATCTGATTTTCAGATTTCTTATGAGAATAAGGGTTGAACAAAATTGTATTTGTTATATTTCTTATCAATATAATTAAATTTCAAAAATAAATTAGCTTGCCACTTGTTATGTTTAGTTTGTAATGTGATTACAAGTGTCCACTTTATGTTTAAGAATCTAACACATGTTTATCAAAATTTTAAAAGAAATATCTTTAATTTAAAAATGTATTTAAATTTATTCTAAAACCATTTCTAATTTAATTTAGCATGTTTTAAATATTTATTAACATTAGCTTTTAAAATAAATACATGTCTACTTATAAACTTCTTTTAAAACTATACATTTTAAATGTTTGCTTGAATATTTTCAAAATAATATTCCTTTAAAACAAATTTTCAAAAGAGAAGATTTTAAAAATAATAATGTTTAATTTATTTTATTCAAGAGTTTTAAATCAAAATACTATATTCTAATATGAATGAATTAAATCTTATTTCAAAAGAAAAACAATTTTTAAATCAAAACAAAATAAACTTTTACTATAAAACAAAATTTAATCTATATTTATTTTTATAAACAAAATAAATACTTACTTACATTTTTATGAAAATATAAGATTGGTTTTTAAAACAAACTTTTGAAAAGTTTTCAATACTAATTTAAATCAATTTATTCCATTTTACAATTTATACATTTATATATAATAATTAGAAAATATCCTTTATTAATATTTAAATTAAAATCAAATCTTCTATTTACAATGTATAAACATTTATACAATATAAATAAAATATCTTTAAATCAGCTTAGAAAGATAAATTTATTATCAAAATATTTTTAACATTTGAAAACAATCAGATTCTCAATTTAAATTAAATTATTATTATTTTGAAAAGAATATCATTTGAAAAATTAAATAATTATTAATTTTCAAAAGATAAATTCCTGTTTGAATCAAATTATTAAATCAATATTTCACATTTTAAAATAATTATTAATGAAATTAATAAATAAATATTGCCTAAATTTCCGGGACATCACATTCCTCCCCCCTTAAAAGAATTTTGTCCCCGAAATTTGAAAGCAAAGGTAATTTTATAACCCCATGCAGATTTTAAAATTTAAAAGAGAAATCATATGCTATCAACCAAAATACTAGCAACCATAGCAACCAATTCAAACAAGCAATTCTAATTATCCAAACAAAATTCTGGATAAGATTCCTTAGAGTTTCCCAGGTACAAACACCGGGACACTCGTTCTACAAAATCTAAACTAGCTACACCACACAGATCTAGAGCTCCTATACGTCTAGATCTATTAATTTAAACAGAGAACTGGACCACATACAAGTCCTGATCAACTTCCAAATCTCACAGAACTACTGATTCTAAAACCAGAGATAAACCATACACGTACTCCCTCAGAGATACGTGAAAAACAAAACAAATTCTAGACATCTGAACTGGCAATTCAATCCTGTAGACCAAACACTTAACTCTTAAGAGAAGACAGAAAGATCCAATCTCTTATCCACACATCTCTCCTGTCGATCCTGGGCTGCCTTCAACCATCTAGACCAAACAAAATCCACCACACAAACTCTACTATAGATATCAGAAGTCTTCAGACATACTATTTTATCCGGAAAATAAACAGATGCACAAAGCAATCAAGCCTCCAAATAAAATGAATTTCCTATAGAAATCCTCTGATCCAAGACAAAACACAAATTCCTAATGAATCGGTGTTGCTCCTATTCTAGAATAGCTGCCACCATGCTTCCACTGCAAAACTCTGATTTAAAAATGCTGTTGATGAACACAAGTACAAACTTGATCAACTCACTCCGGAAACACTGTTCATCAAATTCCATAAAATCTCAGTAACCTATCTGATTCGGTCACAACACCACCACAAAAATTCAACCAGAAAACTTGATCCGATTAACCTGTCAGCTTAAACAGATTTCTTTCTTAAGAATCTCCTATAAAGCTGAACCACCTGTAAAGCTCCAAGAACCAAGTCGAAACAGAACTCAAACTCTCGATGTGGATGCAAATCTTAACTTCTTCGAAGATATCCAGAAAATACCCCTTCGATAACTCAAACATCCTCTAGAGATGCTTCAATCCAAAACAAAAAACACTTAGAGAACTTTCGAACCATCGCAAGTCGCTTTTTGCGATTCCACCTAGTTCAGATCCCAAGAAATCGTTCTCTCTTCAACAATTAGAATAGCTAAAGCCTTCAAATCAAAGAATAACTAGTGGTCCACCTCTTAACCACTAACATCACTTCCAACTGAGCTTCCAGAAGAAATGGACAAACTCCACCATCTGCCCGGCCTACTGACAAAAGAATCATCAGAGATTTTGAACCATCGAAGAAACAGGCCACTCACTGCTGCTACTGCTGCCAAAACTTCCTTATCCAAAAGCTCATCGAACCTCATAGATACACCAGCCTCTTCACAATAGAGCCTTCCAATAGACAGATATCACTCAGGAAACTCGATCTTAAACCAAAAACAAAACACTCTGCCAAACTGTGTCTCAAACTCAACTATAGACAGAACTCCTTCCTAAGGTTTCCAAGATACCATCTCTGGCTTCAGAACTCCCAACTGATCCAAACACAAGAAAATCCACTCACACGAGTGCTACCAAGCTTACAATCCAAAGATGAACTTCGAATCTTAAAAAGATTCCCTTCAGAGATCGGTGCAATCCCTAACACCAGTCTGCCAAACTATTCTAGATAACCAATACTGCCCTACCAGACCACTTCCAACTTCAAACACTCAAACTCCAACCATTGGTAGTTGTGTTACACACACCACTACCTTATCTACCTTTATTACTTATATTGCAAAAAATGAACAGGTAACCCAATCTAATAGGTAGAAATAAATAAATATATATATATTCAAAATTACAAATACGTTCTCTCAAGACAGACACAACTCCAGAGCCTAGGTACTCGCTCAACCTAGCGCTCTGATACCACAATGTAACGACCCGCCATTCATAACACAGAAAGACGCATCATTAAGAAGAAAGAAAGGGATAGAAAAGAGAAAAGATAGAAAAGAAAGAACCAACAACATCAGAATCTCACAGCGGAACGAATAAATTATAGTAATCAAATAAAATATTACATAGTATCTCATACATCAGAGTTATATAGCTCATACAAACGAACTAGACAGTTATAACACCTGTCTAGATATTACAACTCAAGTTCAACACAGATAACAGAAACAACTCAAACACATCGGAAAACTCTATATATATCTACACGCTGAAGCCTCCTGCTCCATTATCTCCTCCAGAACTTATCAAAGCAATCCTGGAACACTTGACTACTCATACGTAATATGAGTACCCAAGAGTTTAATAAAACAGAAAATAAACACTCGGGTCAGACAAGGGTCTGGTGTGAGTAAACGGTTAAAAGTTGCTTAACTTTAGAAAATCATTTGAAAAGAAAGGTATCACGTAAGACTCCCCATAAATAAACATGGAAAGTTTTTACCTTACGCTAACCAAAACATTTGATAGGAAATCCAGTGATATTATAATAGTGTCTAGGGTTTTCAAAATAAAACACAGAAATAGCTGGAATGCTTACATCTCACGTTCCAACATAGTTGGGCACAATCAAAACCGTACAAGCACTTATTGGATTTTGGATTCCATACAATGGCAGGGCTACTGGGGTACCGCCCGTCACAGTACGTGGCCTAGATCACCGTACCGAGGAGTACGCCCACTTTCCTGCAACACAAAGCCGGAACCATCCCTTACTGGGCAGTCCCAAACAAGACCACCCCGGCAGTTGTCATGATCAACCGCCCCACACAGTCGAAATAAAAAGGGACCTCTAGACAGGGGTAAATCTTGCTCTCCAGTGGGGGCTACCCACGAAGCCTTGCTGCACCTTCCCTGTTTTAGCCATTCCCGGTTGATGAGGCTTGAGGCTGCGATTACCTTTATAGAACATCTCTATCTTAGAATGCTCATCGTCCACCTGACGATGTTCTGAAAGCATTCAATCCATACAAGTTCGTTCCGGGTTCGAACGAAACCGAAGGCACTATCTCGTTACACACGTATTGGAATCACCCTCAGAGTTAACGACGATAACCCTTGCACTCTAAATCACCATGTCGAATCTATAAGCACTATTCCGTCAACTCATTACGGAATCACCCATAGAGTTATACTGACGTATAGCCCTTACACCTCGAGTCTTCACTTGCTCCACTTGGATTAACGACCTAACGTTTAATTGGAATAGATGTGGTTTTTGGAATTCCAAATTTGGAAATCCGATCCCGGTCTCATCGAAACCAAACGCCATCTTAATGTCCAAGTTGCACTTAAGGGTTTTAAACAATTAACTCAATTCATTATTATCTATTTCACACAGATAGATAAGCTACATATCACAATAGATAATCACATTCATATCATAAACGGATAATCTATATCATTATCACAAACAGATAATCATCACAACCAGATAATCCATCACACACCATCATACCTTAACCAAACATCCATATCATACAAATACAACTCATCTCATTACTAAGATCATAGCCATTCAATCAATAATATCCATAAGCAATGTTTAATTAACCATCAATTATAATTAATTTAAAAAGAATTAAATTAATTACTTCTATCCACGTTTAAATCCTGCTTAACCACGTCTAAATCCTGCTTAACCAAAAATCCTGCTTAACCACGTTTAAATCCTGCTTAATATCCATTAATTAATTAACCCGGTTAATTAATTAATCACTCAGTATTCAACTTGATAAAACATCTTTGATTTATCATCCTCTAATTACAATAAGTAATTAGTCTTTAATTAATTTTCACAAATTAATTAACCTTATCATAAGTAATTAACATTTAGTTGCTCATTTATTAATTAATTATAATTAATTATATTTATCCTTAATTAATTACAATTACTTAATCACTTATTTAATTATTACTTAATCAAATAATCCTTAATTACATAATTAATTATAATAATTAATGATCTCTAATATTTAAATAAATTATTTAATTAAAATTAATTACATTTAGTAATTAATCTTATTATTAATCACCTTGATTAAAATTCAATTTAGTAATTAACTATCTTTAATTACTCATTAACAAATTAATTATCCAATAATTAATTATCTTGATTAATAAATGTCTTGATTAATTATAAAAGTAATTATCCAAATTTCTTAATTAAAATAAATCACCTTCCACTAATTACATTCCAATAATTTACCATTATTACCTTTCTAAGTAATCATGCTCTATTAATTACATTAAGTAATTACTTCCATTAAATCATCAAATTATTTACTTAAATTAATTAAAATAAATTGATTAACTTAAACCTATTTAAAGGTAAATATTGATAGTCGGTTATTTAACTATCAAAGCAAACCAACAAATATTCAGCACCATAACAATCATTAGGCCCTTTTTATTAATCTCCCATAAATTAAATAACTTGCCAAATATTCACTTCAATTTATCTTTGAAAAGATATATTCTCTAAACCATTTCAATTTCTACATTGGAAAACATTTCCAAATATTTTTCATTTTCAATTTATCTTTAAAACATAAAAACCCAAAACATTTCACTTCATATTGGAACACATTTCCATACTTATTTAACAATAAGTAATTCATAAATCTATTTATTTTCAATACTTAGAAAATATTCAATATACTTAAAACACGATTAAGTATATATCTTATTCTTTAAGGAAAACGTTCTCTTTAACACATTCATTTGAGTCAAAAACGAATGTTACGTAAAACATCGTTACGACTACCCAAAATCCCTAGTATAGAGATTCAACATTTTGACAGATATATAAATCCCAATACTATACAAAACATTTCCTTTCGAAAATCATTTACTATAACAACAATGTTATAGTCCATCATTTCCTTATACTCTCTCGAAAACGTGTATTTCAACAATGAATGTTGAAACCTATAGTTTCGACACTTATACTTTTTAAAACACTTCAAATCGTTTTAAATTCTATTTAAATATCACTTTCCCAAAACATTTCTTTAATATATTATTCACCATCCAAAAAACGTGAATATAGATCGTTTACCAAATTCAACACATCTACATATTTAATTTAAAGGATTATCCACTGTCCAAAATCGTGAATATATTTCCTTTAATAAGCTTTCCTATTTACTTATCAAATTCAATCAATTTTGAATTTATAAATCTATGTTTATAAATTCACATTTATATATTATAAAACTTCAAGTTATAAAAAGTCACTTTATTTAAAAATTCTATCATATTTTATTTAATTGCCAAATCCAAATTATAAGTAAATCCACTTATAAACCTTTTATTTAGAAAATTAATTCTTTAATAACTTCATCAATTATGAATCTGTAAATCTTATTTATTTATAAAACCCATTTATACTACATTTTAATCTTTATTAAAACTCGTTTTATAATTCTAATATTTTTAATTTATAAATATCAATTTTTATAGATCTTTTATATAAACCGTTTATAATAATTCAAAAATCTCAATTTAAACTATTTTATAAAATTCATTAACTCCATATTTCAAAAATCACATTTTAACTATATTTTCTCAAAAATCATAAATTTTTATAACATTAAAATTATAATGTTTATTTATTTAAAATGAATCAATTCCAAAATTCAATAAAATGTATACTTTCAATAATCACTTTAAAATCCTTTTAAATTTGAAAATCATCACTTAAACACTTTTAATTTTTCAAAATAGGCCCAATGCTGCAACAGCACCAAATATAACAATCACGGCATCCAAAACAGCTTATGTCATATGATAACAGAATATATCTCAATATTTGTAAATAAATTAATACGGGCGAGGAATCCAGTTGGATCCCTCCAACCTGTTTACCTGCATCCACAGATGTTAGCACAATATCAATTCCGTTCCAATACGGAATATCGCGGTATATGGGATTTATAAAATATTATCCGCTATTATGCGGCGCAATAGGGTCTCATCCGCTATATAATGCAGGAAAATCAACTCCAAGTACATATATAATACCAATTCCACTTCAAGGTGAAATATCGCGGTATATGTGTTTAATAAATAACATCCGCTTAATATACGGCGTATATGGTCTATTTCAAAACAATAGATAATAATTTATCATTCAATCACAAAATCAAGGAATTTTAAATCTAACTATCTAAAATTTAAATCGTAACAATTTCGATTGAGTGAGAAGTTCTCACCTTGCTTCCAATAGTGGTTTCAGCGTTTATTTCGAATAAAATTAAACACGCGTTTAATTTTACCCAAAATTTTCACTAGCTCTAGTCAACTCCAATCCAGCTCCATCGCGTAGTATTCGACAATACGATTCCAATACAAGTCGTTTCATCAAATTCCGACCTCGTATGAACAAGTTATGACGTTTTGAATATCACACGAATTTATAAAATTCAATTTACAATTTTCTTTATATATTTTCAACCTCATGAATCACATCCGTTCGTTTCACCTTCCCAAGATCAGAGCCGCCCCCTCCTTCTTCCTCCCTATGTGATATCCAGGTGAAAAATAGCGTTCGAACCCATTATGGCCGCCGTTGAACCCTGATAGCGCGACATTATACCATCACTTCTAGGTCGATCGAATACCACCATTACGTCGCCCCACTCGAGAGCCACCTTCACCGTAAATAGCGTCGAGCTTGGTCCTCTCCTCTTCTTGAAAAACGTGAACAAAGGCTGGCCAAACGCGAACGAATTCTGGTCGATCCACAGCTCCATTCACGATCTCCACCATTGAGAACGTAGATCTCGTCGTGCTCTTCAACATTGTAGTTGAAGATTTCTTGAATTGGTTTACGGATTTGAAGAAATTGGAGGAGAAAGAATCGTGTATTCTCGGACATTAAAATAAAGGGAAGCGGCGGCTGTAACCGTAGCCCAATTTTGTTTTGCAAAAGTGAATATTGAGGGTCCTTTTATAGAAAATTTCCGTGCACTATTCACCCAAAAATTTTCCAAACTCAAAACGAAGCGTGCCGCCTGGCGCTTATAATGTTTTACCCCTATTTCAAACGCAATGGAATATATATCGGGAGCCAATTCGATCAAATTTGAAAGATAAGTTTTTGAATGACTATTTAAATTCAAAATTCACTCGAATCGATTTCTATGCGTTTTAGCTTGCCCCAGACAAACCGTAAGTCCGATTGACACAAAATTTGAGACCATACAATAATATAACATTACGGATCCGATGAAACTAGTTTCGTCGAAATCCGAGACTGTTTGAAAAATGGCTATTTTTACTCGTCAATTAAATATTAAAATATTCAATTTCTGCAAATTAACTCTTAATTTAATTTTAAAAGTTCTATAACATCATTCTAACTCCAATATCATTTAATACAACTTTACAAATCAATTTTAATCACATTAGACCCAATTTCCAATTATTTCTGTAATTTCAAATATTAAATTATCGATTTAATTATCCAATTAAATCTAGATATTCGAAATAAAATTTATCCAGCTTATTAAATTTACTTGTTAATATTTAAAATCAATTAAATATACGAATTTTGAATGACAGAAATTCAAATTACAAATCACATTTACAATTTATATTCTCCAATTCTATTTGTATGTGAATTTATTTCTTAACTTTGGAGTTACGATTTCAATTTCTTTTTCAACATTAATGATAATAATTTAATATCATCACTTTCTAGCAACCAAACAATCATATATTATAATAATTCATAGAAATTTTTTCATTTTTATATACGAAAATAATGTAGGTAAAATTATTTCATTTACCTTATTTTAAAACGATACCGTGTCGAATTTGTTCTGTACAAGTGTTTAGAGATCCCTATCAACAACGTTAATTACTCGTATTGACCAGAGTCCATATACACCCAACAAACTAATCAACAAAATATGAAACAACTTTATATTCATTAACAAATACGCACTCATATCTATTAATACACTCAAACCCATTCTAGGGCACTACTGACTCTATCTCTAATGAGTAATTCCCAACAGAGCCAAGGTTGTCACTTAACCAAAAGCTCTGATACCAAATTGTAACGAATGAGATTTTTCATCCACGAAGGTCGACATTAATACGTCCATTGTATCAACTGCCGAGCAATCGAAGGCCGGAAAATTGTACCGTTAGGGTTAAAGAAGGGGTAGAAGATAGAATAAAAAAGAAAGAAAAAAACAACAGAAAAATTATTAGAATCTCACAATCGCAGCGGAACAACATATAATAGATAAATGAATATCTTTAAAACAAAGAATCATATCAGTTATTACATTACATCACATTACATTACATCATCATCACATTACATTATCAGAGTGTACAACAGCAAACAGCGAAAAATAAATACCATATACCAATTGATACGCCAAGCCATCCAGCCTGCCTCCAGAGCTCCACAGCTACACCTGAATTCCAGAATGACCTGACACTGCAAGAAAATTCACATTTGACAGCACAATAATATAGCGTTTTACTCAAAATGCTATTACAAATTATTTTACTTTAGAAAATAAAATAACATACGCTATTTGAGGTGGGTTGGGACGATAACCGCTATCTGTACATAACAAGGCGGTAAATTTTTACGTTCCCTCCAAATTGTGCCCTAGCTAAATAAATCATCCACCAAAATGCAGCTAAATTTCCATTCCTAATTTCATCCTGCAAAAAACCAAATCACAAAATTTTCATTCCTTCTAACTAAAATTAGTTCATCTGTCTCCCTTGTTATCTTTTTCCTTCGTCGCCACCTCAAGATCAATGAATCAATTCAAACTCCTTCCACGAAGTCTATCTATTTTCCGATTGCCTTCCCTTTTGTTATATATTTCCCAAAGTCGATCGCCTTTCCCGCCGCTCCCATGCCCACCAAACTAACAACAGTACCTCTATCCCCAAACCTCCACCTTTAACTACCAAAACCAGATCTAAAAGCAGAATGATGAGATAAAGAAGTAGATGAGGAGCCAATCAAAGATGAAAAAGGACTACGAAATATTAAGGAAACAGGTATCTAAGCATCCAGTTGGGGAGCCAAGGCAATGGGAGAACATCGCAGAGGCATTTGAAGGAAGGTTTAAAGTAGAGCCTGGAGCAACAGACAAGTTCATGGAGATAAGCAATGTATATGAGGTATTTCCTATATTTTCTATCCATTTTTCCTGCTTTGCTAGCTTAAACTTTTAACTAGCTGATCAATAAGTACAAAAATACTGTATACTGTTTGGTAAAAAGCTATATAATACATTATTATAATGCTTCCTGTCAATCATCTTCCTCCCAAAGCTTAGAGTTAATAATAGAAGAAAAAAGCACAAAAATTTGGATAGGAGTTAATAATAGAAGAAAAAAGCTCAAAAATTTGGAGGAAAAGGATAAATCAGCTTGCCTCTGAATCCTAGATTCTTCAATTCAGGTTTGCTGTTGCTGTTGCTGCTGCTTCTTCCTATTCTTCCTTTTTACCACCTTTTTTTTCCTGATTTGAGATCACGATGCTAAACTAAATCTCTTTTAACTCTGTTTCAATTGGATATTTAAATCAAAATCGTGATTCAGTATTGGACTTCAATGTTTTCGTTTTGAAATAGGATCATACATTTTACATGAGTTGCAATCCAATTTAACTCTTGGATCGATAAGGCAGTGATTCCTTCCAAATTGCATTTTGGAACGCACGACCTCGCGATTTTTGCAATCACTGGTCTGCTGTAATACAATATGAAAATGTGTGAAGTTACTATGATTTAATTGTATAACTTATCTATTGATATATCATAATGGTCCTTGAACAGTAAATCAAAAGTATTTAAAACAATATTGAAATGAACAAGACATGTAAACTTGATATGAAATGACAATATAAAGTACCGGTTATTAATGAAAATTAAAATAGCATTGTATCAAATTGATGTAGCAATTGTTCATTAATAGGAAGCTCTATGGAAACCTTGAAATTGGTTATTAAAAGTGTTAGTTTAGCACGTTGACGAATTTCATCAAACATCTGCAACTTGAAATTGATGTAGCAATTGTTCATTAATAGGAAGCTCTATGGAAACCTTCGTTATTTTCATTGAACAATGTAAGCAATAATTTTATGGCTTCAACTTGCTTTATAATCTATTATAGTTATTCAATGAAATTTAAAGAAGAGATAATAAATTTTTGACATGAAAATATCTCTTTTTCAGCACTGATAAATGTTGGCGTTATATACTATTAATCCTACTTACATATTGCTAATCTTGTAATGTAATACATAAATTTAATTCACTGAAAATATAAGTTCCCGTTCACATATCGCTGCATAAGCAAACAAAACGGAATTGATAACCAACTTTTTGATCCTAGCAAGCAAGCAAATAGATAGAAAAGGCAATTCACATGATTGGATTACTTAATTTTTCAATGATGATGACCAAAAGTTTGGAACTGGCATAATGCTAATTGGTCAGAGATTTATATGTGCATCATTCATGAACACCTAAATCAAAATTGTCCTTCACTTATATTAGAATGTTGTACCGATATTTAGATAGCTTTGAAAGCTTTATTTTGAAGTTTTCTCATTATAATATAGTTATGTATTGGTGCAATCGTTTACCTTAAAATCATAAGTACGAAGTTTAGTTGCGTAAGCGATAGTGTGTTAGATTCACAACCACTAAATAGTATGTTAAGAATTGGTAACAAAAATGATTAGCAATAATGCTGGAATAAATCCTATTGTTGGCAAATGTTAAGTGTAACAGGGACTTCTCTAAAACAATATAAGTACACAAGTTTTGTTCGTTTTACTTGCTCTATTTGCGTATGAAATACAAGCACATAAAAATGCATGCATAAGATTTCCTTTTTGTGCTGAATGTAAGCGCCGATATACCCAAACAGTTTAAGTGTTGTATGTGCATGCAAGAAGATCCTTTTTTGTGTTATGCTGAAAACAAAGAGCTTAATGAATGGTTTATACTCTCAACTCTGTATGTTTCAAGTTTTCTATTATGTGCCTTGTTTGTGTTGAGATTAATCCGCGATGATTTCATGTATTAGAAGAAGAAAAAACATTTGTGATAACATATTTTGTTTAAGACAACGTGTTCTGATATTGATCAGTTATTTTTTCCTCTTTAAATGAGCTTTTTATTTTCAATGGAATTAAGTAGAGGCTATTGCGATAGGTTGTAATTGTTGTGTAATTAAACATATATTTCAAGTATATTGTTATGAGCTATTGATGGCAGGGACAGGTGTAGAATGTCTGTACTTGGGCTGCAGCCCAGGTCAAATTCTCAAGCATTTAAGACCACCAATCATCATGCCTAATACGAATTTATCTCATTAATCCTTTGATAAGTTTGGAAATTTCCTCTTTTTCATACTAGCTTTTTCCCTCCCATCAAAACAATGTAGAAAAAGTTTACAAAAACAGCATAGACAATTGGAGAAATGTCTCTTAATTCATGACTTTTTATATTTCAAAATTCTTGTAATGCAAATTACTATATTTTTATCTAATAAATAATACTTCAAGTCACTCACATTTTGACCAAATTTGTGAACAATTACTTTTTACTTTAATATTAGTTGGAACTGTTGTCTGAGCAAGCCAATTTGATTAACATATTTTCTTATTGGTAATCCATAATTTCATAATTGTTTGTTAAAATACTTTATACGTTCACTTTTAGCATTTATCAGTTGTGCTAATTTTGGATTGGCCTGGGTCAGTATGAAACCCAAGCTCCATCCCTGATTGATGGTATGAATTTGTTTTCCTCTAAATGTTATGTTTTTTGATATAAAACAAAAACAAACACAACATTTTTGCAACAAAGAAAGTAGTAGAATTATCTTTTCAATTAAAACTTTTTTTAACATATTTTCTAAAATATATTTCTTCTATTGATATACTAATTTTAAATAGATTAATTGTTAACATTTCATTTAACTACTGAAGGATTATGTCAAATCTAATTAAAAGTTGAAGTTTTTTGTATTTTTGAGCCATCTGTTACATCCCCTCTGTAACTTTTCAAACTTCAGCCACTTTAGATGGATTTAATATGCAATGGATTCAATATTTAAATGTTTTGGGTAACCTGATGCTATAATGGATGTTTTGAACAATATCAGTGAATGTACAGCTTTGGAGTCATATGTATCGATGAAGACAAGTCATGAGTGTTAAACAATGTCACTTCATGCTTCGGTGATACTGCATGGACTGTTTCTTTTACTGTAAATTGATCGTTTAGTTCCATTTGATTTTCTAATTCTGTGAATATTTAGAGATATATCTGAAAGCATTAGCAGAACATCATAATCAGTAGCATATACCATAATATTTAATGTCGACCTTGATTTTGTTGATATTATATTATTCTCACAATTTTATTATAATATTATTATGTATGTGATTTTAATTGAAAGTTTTGATGTTGTGATTGCAATGGAAGAAGAAGAGCATGGGGAGGCTTAAAAGGAAACGACGAAAGATAAGACATAATCAAAGTAGAAGTGGTGTTCTTTTGATGTCTGGTTTGATCTTATAAAGTTTGCAAAGATTATAAAAGATACTGGACTGTAAATGATTCTCAGGATTGGGCCTTTTTAGGTGCTGAATTCAATAATGGTGGGTATGCTTATATTACTTATGTCTGTAATGTTAACTTTTGATTGTGTTTTATTTTTTTAGTTCATTTCAAAAATTCAGAAGGGTGCTTGTTTGATTGACAAGGGCCATAGTGCTAATTGTCTAATCACAATTTCGTTTCTTTTTTCATCTTGGTACTGGCTGGAATGGAATGAAGATGGCAGGGATATTGGGGTTCGAGTGAAACCTTGAACCTTAGGCACATATATAGTTGCAAGTAGATTTTCCCTTAGCTTAGCATTTTGAATGTTACATGCTAATTGTCTAACCACAATTACTTATGAATAAAATGTATTGAGTTAATTTCTAGAAAAAAAGGAATCTGGTTAATAGAATTAATAGTACTTATATGAAGGTTTTGCAAAGCTTATGATGAATGCATCATGTATATTTTTAATGCCAATTTATGTTAAAAAGATCACTAACAAAATCTCTGCATTTTTTAAGCTTAATTTGGGATTTGAGTCTAAAGCCACCCATCCTTTCTCGGATCAAATCCAGTTGCAACCATGGATGAATCTCGTATAAAGCAGGTAACATTGAAAGCCCGCTCCTTTTCTTTGACACCATAATGCTCCAACTAAGTAGAAGTATGTTCCAGATGATAGAGCATTTGATCGCCTCGGTATGGATGATCTCGAGGTACTGAGAGAAAGAAGACTACAACAAACGAAGAAAATGGCCAAGAAGAAGCGCAAATGGTTGGCTCTTGGCAATGGGGAGTATAATGAAATTTAGATTTCTTTGCTGCAGTTAAGGCTAGCAATCGCGTTTTGTGTCATTTCTATCGTGAAAATTGGGCTTGCAAGGTAAAAAAATGACTTTTAAGATTGCTTACGTTATTTCAGCCATTATATGAAATAAGTACGTTGGTTATTTTAGATATGCATTATTTTAGCCATTATATTAATTAGGTATTACACTCTGCACTTACATTGTTCATATTACATAGATACCATGATGAGTAATCAACTATTTCATTGTTCATATTACAAAGCAATTAAAAAAAATAAACCACGTACCTGGAATGGTGTAAGGTTCCGACATTGACTATCAGAGTTAACCTCTTTCCATGATAACTTTTCTGTTTCAGGTTGTCTAATAAGTGGAAAACATATCAAGTTGCACCAAGGACAAATAAAATAGACATAAGATATTTAATTTGCTGTCTAATGTAGATATACATGTAACGACCCGAAATTTTCTAACCCGAAAATTCCAGATAGTTATGAAAAAGAAGAAAGAGATAGAAGAAGAAGAACAGAAGCATCAACAACTCACATACGCAGCGGATAAAATATAATAATAAATAACAGTTTACAAAAGAATTCTACATCTATCGATTACATTTAAGATACATCAGAGTTTCATATATATACAGTCACAGAATATGTACAATTATCATGTCTGAGATTAAAATTTTTATATATACAGCGGAAATATTCTATCGCCAATGCCACCCAGCTCGCCTCCTGAGCTCCAAAACGAACCTACCTGAAAATCTGTAATACTCGGTCTGACCCGAGCATTACATCAAAGTAACACCCGGGTCAGGCTGGAAACCAGCGTGAGTAAACTCAACCAACATGGAGTACCAAAGCAATCAACTTATATAACCCGGGGTAACTTATATCAATTAACCAATTCACAATTTGCTATAGACAAAGCTCATTTCATATATAAATTTCTAAGTATCAAACTTTGAAAAAAAAATAATCCAATTTACTTAAATCAATTCTCTACATCCTATTGATTTTACAAATCAATTTATAAATATTCGAAGGGGTTTCGGGTATTTTCCGATACCCAACCCCGGTCTCTTCGAAATTCATGTTATCCTATCTCAAGTTATTCAATTAAACTACACAACATTCATATCAGAGATACCAACACATTCAAAACATCCAATACCAATAAATCATCCATCACATTCAAATCAATTCAATTTACTCAATTGAATTTCAAATCTCAATTACCTATATCCCTTCATTCAACGTTAATTAAATTCCAAGTTAATTAAATTTTCAACCCATCCTCATTCATCTTAATTAATCACCCTGGATTAATTTTCTTCCAATTCCATTCAAGTAATCATCTTTAATTAGCTTCACGATTTTAATTATTCCTAACCAAAATCAATAAGTAATCTTTAATTACCTCATTAATTAACTATATTAATTTCATTAATCCTTAATTACTTAGGTTCGTTAATTTCACATAAGTCACTTATTACAGGTCAATTCATCTTAATTAATCAATCTTTAATTCAACCACAATATAAATCACTCTCGATCCATCAAATAAATCAATTAATTTCTAACCATTTTAATCTTGTTTACTTAACAATAATTAACTACAATCCATTAATTTATCATTCCCATATTAATCATCTTTCATTTATCACTTAGTGCAATTGTTAAAAAGGATAGTAAATTATCCTTAAATAATTGTAACGTCCCGAAAATTTTCGACTTTCGAAAATTCAACATCGACACTCACTTTATCGACTGCCGAGAAATCAAAGGCCGAAAACCGAGATGTTATGGGTTTTAAAAAGAATTTAAGAAAAGAAAAGAGAAGAAGAGAGAAAAAGAAGAAAGAAAAAGAAAAATAGAGGGAAAAGAAGATAGACAATTTTTAGAAAACAGAGAATTAGAAAAACAGAAGATAGAAGAATTTTAAAAATAGAAAAAGAGAATTTGAAAATAGAACGGACAGAAAGGAAACAAAAAGAACAACAACAGAATCTCACAATTCGCAGCGGAACAACATATAATAATAAATGAATAATCTTTAAACAAAGAACTATATCAGTTATTACATTACATTTCATTTCATTACATCATATCATCAGAGTGTACAACAACATACAACAATAAACAGTGCAGCGGAAAAGAAATACTATATAAACTAGTAATACGCCATGCCAATCCAGCTTGCCTCCAGCAACTCCAGAATATCCAGAATATCCTGATAAACCTAACTCTTGACTGCCCGTGTGGAAAATTGGTGGGCACCCAGAGTTTAGGAAGGAAAACAATAAACTCCAAGTCAGTCATGTGACTGGTGTGAGAACTCAAAACAGTTTATTTATCTTTAAAATCAAAATAGAGGAATATTTTTAAACTCAATTCGCAATGCTTTTAAAAAATGAGACTACCATAAGGCCTCCCGCACACACACACAATGCAAACGCAGAATCGGAGGAGATTTCTCCTTATGATAGTCAAAGATGCTTGATACGCATTTAAAAGAACATTTTATATTATTATTAGTGCATAGTGTAGAGAAAAATTCATTTCGAAAGTAGAATATAAATCTTAGCCAACATACGACCATTATCGTATGCCTACTATAGCTACCATCCAAACAGTGGTGACCACCATAAGTGAATAGCAGGTTCTACAACTAATACCGTACAAGTTTCGTATTGGGAATTGGATTTCCAACAAATGGTCAGGCCAAGGAACTTCCCATTGCCACTGAGAATGCCTCTGGATGGACATCCCCGAGAACCAAACCGGATCTCAACCAACACAAGGCCGGGTTACTCCTAACTGAGCAACAACTGACCGAATATGCCATCCCCCGGTCCTTTGGGACCTTTTTCCGAGAGCGCTCTCTAATCAATTCACACAATCATAACAAAGTGTTTTCAACATGAGTAAGTATCTGGGCTCCATACCATGATACCACCCTTTTCCAGAAGGAAATGGACACATCCTAAAGGGTGCTACCCCTCATAACCTTGCTGCTTCTTTCCTGTTTTGACCATTTCCGGGATGTGAGGCTCGACGAATTCACGTCCACAAAAACATACTTTATACAAAAGCCATGCTTTGGGTCAACAAATGATCAACACAATGATCACTAAGATAGACGATCAAATAAATGATCCTATCACAATAATCAACACAATGATCATTTCAGCATCACTCAGCATGTCACATTACCAAACTGGGAATATATCGCTGATAACTTCAACTATATAACCTTTGAGCTCGTACGTCTCAAAGAAGGGTGTTAAGCAAAGAATAAATTCTCCGCCACGAACAGAAATATATTTGAAAGAAATCGGCTTTATATCTCAAATTGTAATGTCAGACATACAATCCATACAAGTCTGTTCCGGGATCGAACAGAACCGAAGGCACTTACAAAGAAGTCCTTGCAATCCGGATATTCACAATCCTGATCGGATTTCCCATCACTTAGGGAGTTTCTATACCGGCGCGACTCGGTGCAGAAACAATCGATAGGTCATCCTATCGCTCTCGCAAATACCGGTCTTCAACACCGATCTTCAAATGCGATTCACAACGACGTATCACATATTCGGAGTGGGTTATACGACCCCATGGTCCTTTCCCGGTTAACCCGAATAGTGAGCGCTTATTCAAAAATAAGTGTGCATTCAAATTCAATCAAATCACATCAAATACCCATTCAAAGGGAAATATTGATAGTCGGTTATTGAACTATCACTGGATATGCACACATCACCAGATTCCAAATAATTTTCCAAATTATTTATTTTTCCAAAATATCTTTACAAGATATATAATTTCAACACTTCAAAAATAAATCAACATTTATTTTCAAACAAATTCCCTTTCACATATAAATTCCATAATGAATTTATATTTCAAAATATCCATGCATATACAATTTCAACTATCCATTTCAATTTATCTTCAAAAAGATAAATTCTAATTATTCACTTTATACTGGAAAACAATTCCATACTTATTAAATAAGTAATTCACAATCTTTTATTTTCAACACTTAGAAGATATTCAATATACTTAAACCGAATTAAGTATATATTTCTTTCTTTAGAAATCATTCACTTAACATATTTATTTGGGCCAAAACGAATGTTGCGTAAAACATCGTTACTACAACCCAAAATCACTAGTATAGGGATTCGAAATTAAAATAGATATATAAATCCCAATACTATACAAAAACATTTCCTTTCGGAAATCATTTACTATAACAACAGTGTTATAGTCCATCATCTCCTTTCGTTTCTCGAAACATCTATTTCAACAATAAATGTTGAAATCTGTGGTTTCGAATCTCAACATGTTTAAAAACATCGTTAGATTGTTTTAATTCTATTTAAACATCACATTCAAAACAATTCCTTTAACGTGTTATTCACTATTAAAAAATGCGAATATAACTCCATTTCTAAGTTATAACAATTAACTTGTCAAAATAAGTCATTTGCGAATTTATAAAACAACGTTTATAAATTCCTTTTCTATTTATTTATAAAAACTTCCTTTTTTATAAATCCTTTTATTTACCTATTCAGTTTATAATTCAATTATAGACTAAAAGTTCAAATTATAAGTTAACTACTTATAAAACGATTATTTTGCAAAATCGTTCATTTAACTTCCCAATTTATTAATCTTAACTTATAAGATTGTTTATTTATCCAAAATTCATTCTTTCGATAACTTTATAAATTTTATAAACCTATTGCTTATAAAATCTCATTTATAACTTCACAGTTTATAATTTCATAAATTTCATTCATTTAGGAAATTCATTTTCACTACATTCAAACACTTATAAAAACTCGTTTTAAATGTCCATAATTCAATTTATAAATATCCATTTATAAATCTCTTAAGATAAATTAATTTATATTATTCTTTTAAAACGTCTTTAAATTCCTTTATAATTCCACTATCTTGATTTATAAAATAATCAAATTTTATAAATCCTATTTTTAACTTTTATAATATATTCAAAAATCCAATTTAACTATTTTATAAGGTCATTAATTCATATTTCTCAAAAATCAGCTTTTAACTATATTTCACAAAAACTATAATTTTTATAACTTTAAAAATTATAACGTTATTTATTTATAATGGATCAATTCCAAAAATATAGTATATTTTCAAAAATCACTTTAAAACCATTTTAAAATCCCAAAATCTGGGTCCAATGATGCTACACACCAAATAGTCAATCACGACTAACAACGATATCATATATCGATATGATAATCCATCAAATATCAAAATATCTGAAATAAAATAAATACTGTTGAGGAATCCAGTTGGATCCCTCCAACCTGTTTTCCTGCATCCAAAAACATTAGCACAATACCAATTTCGCTCCAGTACGAAATTATCGCGGTATATGTTCTTATTAAATATTATCCGCTTAATAACGGCGTAATAGGGTCTCATCCGCTAAACAAAAAATGCGGGGAATCAATAACTCCAATATATACATATGCCAATATATATATATTGCTATTATATATAATACCAATTTCACTGTTTATGAAATATTCGCGGTATATGTTTATATTAAATAACATCCGCTTACTAACGGCGCATAATGTCTATTTTAACAATCAATAATTTACAGTCATCATTTAAACATGCATTCAAATATTTTAAATCTAACTATTAAAAATAAAATCGAAATCTATTCGATTGAGTGAGAAGTTCTCACCTTGGTTTTAATTTCCGTTTTAGCTTTTATTTCGAATAAAATTAAACGCGCGTTTAATTTTACCCGAAATTCTCACTAACTCCAAATGACTCCAAACCAACTCCATCGCGTAGTGCTCGTCCATACGATTCCAACGCAACTGAGTTTGCATTTTTTCGACCTCGTATGAAAAAGATATTGATTTTACAAGTTTGTACACGATTTTTAAACTAAAATTTACACTATCCTTTATAAATTTTTACCATCCCCTCATCATCACCGTCCACACCAGATCCAACGCCCCCCCTTCATCTTCCCAAATACACGCGCAAGCTACAGCACAAGGCCGAACATCAAACCCACTAGCACAATTCTAGGGTTTATATTTTCTCCTTCGATAATCAACGAAATTCGATCACTCCAACGCCATGACGAAGCTCTCGAGACGAGCTACCACCACCATGAAGATCTCTAGGCTCGGCCCCCTAGGTAAGCGTGCGCACGGCCCTCTACAGCCCACGCACGGCCACCTCTAGCTCCCTCCACACGACTCCGTTTCCGATCACCACCGTTCAATCTCTAGCTCTCATCGCCCTCTCCAACCTTCATGTTGACAACTTCCTCTAATTGTTGACGGATTGGAAGATCTTTGGTGATGAAGATGGAGCATTTCTGGCCTTAGAATAGAAAGTGGCGGCTAGGGTTGAATTAGGGTTAGGTTTTGATATTTTTATCAATTTATGAAGAGGGTGGTGCTATTTATAGAAGAACGAACGACACTATTCACCCGGAAATTCCGAACTCCGATTTAGACGCCGTAACCAGCGTACCTAGGGTTTATCCCGCGTTCCGGACACAATGGAACAGGTTTCGGAAGCTAATTCGGAAGTATGTGCGAGTTATGGCAGAAAACGTTCAATTTAAATTAAACCGATTTAACTCGATTTCTAAGAGTTTTAATTCGTACCGGACAAACGGTAAATCCAATTGACTTGAAATTTGAAATCTTACAATAATATCACATTACGGATCCGATGAAACTGGTTTCGTCGAATTCCGAGACTTTTTGAAAAATGGCTATTTTACAGTCGATTATTAAATATTAAAATATTCAATTTTCACAAATTAACTTTTAATTCGATTTTAAAAGTTCTAAAATATTTCTATAACTCCAGTATGATTAAATAAAACTTTACAAATCATTTTCTATCATATTTAACTCTATTTTCAATTATTTCCATAATTTAACATATTAAATTATCGATTTAATTATCCAATTAAATCCAAAAATTCAAATAAAAATTTATTTGACTTAAAAATTCACTTATAAATATTTAAAATTAATTAAATATTCAAATTTAAATTATTAAAAATTCAGGGTCGTTACAATCTTTCCCCCTTAAAAGAATTTCGTCCTCGAAATTACAAGTAAGAAAAGTTACAGTATTTATTAATTTTCCCAAAATTTATAATTAAACTTCTTATGATAACTTTTACTAAGTTTTCAAATCATACTTAGTTATGTTTTCAAAAACAACTACTATTGTTTAACTTTCAACTCTAAAACAAAGTTAAAGTTTTCAAAATTTTCCCATTTTCTCAAAAATTTTCTAACGCCTTAAATTTTCGGAAAAATTCGCCATAGTCTCCTTTGCGCGGCTCGATCCGAAAAAAAAATGACAGTATATATATCACAAATATACATCTCATCAAGTAATGAGGCATCCCGAAGGGAAAAAAGTGTAAAAGTACGATATTTAATCCGAGATATGTACCTTATATTTTATTAGCGAGCATATACGGCTAATATAGCGCTAAAGCGAACTCCAAATGCGAAGCAAACGCGATCCGCACCTACTAAACTCAACAAACAACATGAGAACATGCACATATGCAAATAGTCTCAATATACAACATATATCTCCATGATAACTATATATGTCACATAGCACATGTAGTAAAACAACAAATGCAATATATATTCAACCATCAACCAATTACATCCATAACAAATCAATATTCATTTATATTCAATGAAATAGATTTTCAATATCAAATCACATTTGATTTATTAATGTTGGAATTTACTAACATTCATTCTCATTAATTTCAATTCTATTCAAATTTATTTACTTCTAATTTGAATTCAATTACATAGCTTCCAATTTCATTAATTCACTTTCATTAACACTTAATGAATTATATACAATCATCTAACAATCATATAACAACCAATGTATATTTATTTCAACCAAATTCCTTTGCTTTACTTACATTCATTTGGTTTAACATCTTTACTTTCCAATTGGTTTTATTAAATTGGTTTTCATTCAATTTTATTCAACTTCCAATAACATTAGATTTTAATGAATTAACACTTTCATTAATTATTTCTTATCAACTTAAATTACATTCAATTGATTAACATTCAATCGATTCATTAATTCAATTCAATTCTAAAGTTGAATTTCATTCACATACTCAAGTTCACATTCATTTAATCCACTTGATTATTTACTTCGATACCAAAATCAATTCCATTCAACAACACTTAAGTTATATTTCATTTAACCTTATATTCATTTTTATTTACAACTCATCATATAATTTTACTTCTTGTATATATAAGTTTATTTCACAATTGTAAATCACTTTAATTATAATTCTATTCTTATAATTCATTTGCTTATGCAATTACTCTTTATTTAGATTATTCAAACCACCTAACAATCAACTTATATACTATTTAATAATTCTGAAAAATTATTCCTTTACATATAAAAATATAATCAAGGCAAAATTATTCCATTTACCCAATTTAAAATCAATATTGTGTCGAATTGTTCTATTCAAGTGTTTAGAAACCCCTTCGGCATAGTTGTACATACCGTGCTGACGAAGGTTCATATACCACTCAACAAACCAACCATCACAATATAAAACAATTTTATATTCACTAACAAATACGCTCTCATATCTATTATTACACTCAAACTCATTCTAGAGTACTGCTGACTCTATCTCTAATGAATAATACCCAACAGAACCATGGTTGTCGCTTAACCATCAGAGCTCTGATACCAAATGTAACGTCCCGAAAATTTTCGACTTTCGAAAATTCAACATCGACACTCACTTTATCGACTGCCGAGAAATCAAAGGCCGAAAACCGAGATGTTATGGGTTTTAAAAAGAATTTAAGAAAAGAAAAGAGAAGAAGAGAGAAAAAGAAGAAAGAAAAAGAAAAATAGAGGGAAAAGAAGATAGACAATTTTTAGAAAACAGAGAATTAGAAAAACAGAAGATAGAAGAATTTTAAAAATAGAAAAAGAGAATTTGAAAATAGAACGGACAGAAAGGAAACAAAAAGAACAACAACAGAATCTCACAATTCGCAGCGGAACAACATATAATAATAAATGAATAATCTTTAAACAAAGAACTATATCAGTTATTACATTACATTTCATTTCATTACATCATATCATCAGAGTGTACAACAACATACAACAATAAACAGTGCAGCGGAAAAGAAATACTATATAAACTAGTAATACGCCATGCCAATCCAGCTTGCCTCCAGCAACTCCAGAATATCCAGAATATCCTGATAAACCTAACTCTTGACTGCCCGTGTGGAAAATTGGTGGGCACCCAGAGTTTAGGAAGGAAAACAATAAACTCCAAGTCAGTCATGTGACTGGTGTGAGAACTCAAAACAGTTTATTTATCTTTAAAATCAAAATAGAGGAATATTTTTAAACTCAATTCGCAATGCTTTTAAAAAATGAGACTACCATAAGGCCTCCCGCACACACACACAATGCAAACGCAGAATCGGAGGAGATTTCTCCTTATGATAGTCAAAGATGCTTGATACGCATTTAAAAGAACATTTTATATTATTATTAGTGCATAGTGTAGAGAAAAATTCATTTCGAAAGTAGAATATAAATCTTAGCCAACATACGACCATTATCGTATGCCTACTATAGCTACCATCCAAACAGTGGTGACCACCATAAGTGAATAGCAGGTTCTACAACTAATACCGTACAAGTTTCGTATTGGGAATTGGATTTCCAACAAATGGTCAGGCCAAGGAACTTCCCATTGCCACTGAGAATGCCTCTGGATGGACATCCCCGAGAACCAAACCGGATCTCAACCAACACAAGGCCGGGTTACTCCTAACTGAGCAACAACTGACCGAATATGCCATCCCCCGGTCCTTTGGGACCTTTTTCCGAGAGCGCTCTCTAATCAATTCACACAATCATAACAAAGTGTTTTCAACATGAGTAAGTATCTGGGCTCCATACCATGATACCACCCTTTTCCAGAAGGAAATGGACACATCCTAAAGGGTGCTACCCCTCATAACCTTGCTGCTTCTTTCCTGTTTTGACCATTTCCGGGATGTGAGGCTCGACGAATTCACGTCCACAAAAACATACTTTATACAAAAGCCATGCTTTGGGTCAACAAATGATCAACACAATGATCACTAAGATAGACGATCAAATAAATGATCCTATCACAATAATCAACACAATGATCATTTCAGCATCACTCAGCATGTCACATTACCAAACTGGGAATATATCGCTGATAACTTCAACTATATAACCTTTGAGCTCGTACGTCTCAAAGAAGGGTGTTAAGCAAAGAATAAATTCTCCGCCACGAACAGAAATATATTTGAAAGAAATCGGCTTTATATCTCAAATTGTAATGTCAGACATACAATCCATACAAGTCTGTTCCGGGATCGAACAGAACCGAAGGCACTTACAAAGAAGTCCTTGCAATCCGGATATTCACAATCCTGATCGGATTTCCCATCACTTAGGGAGTTTCTATACCGGCGCGACTCGGTGCAGAAACAATCGATAGGTCATCCTATCGCTCTCGCAAATACCGGTCTTCAACACCGATCTTCAAATGCGATTCACAACGACGTATCACATATTCGGAGTGGGTTATACGACCCCATGGTCCTTTCCCGGTTAACCCGAATAGTGAGCGCTTATTCAAAAATAAGTGTGCATTCAAATTCAATCAAATCACATCAAATACCCATTCAAAGGGAAATATTGATAGTCGGTTATTGAACTATCACTGGATATGCACACATCACCAGATTCCAAATAATTTTCCAAATTATTTATTTTTCCAAAATATCTTTACAAGATATATAATTTCAACACTTCAAAAATAAATCAACATTTATTTTCAAACAAATTCCCTTTCACATATAAATTCCATAATGAATTTATATTTCAAAATATCCATGCATATACAATTTCAACTATCCATTTCAATTTATCTTCAAAAAGATAAATTCTAATTATTCACTTTATACTGGAAAACAATTCCATACTTATTAAATAAGTAATTCACAATCTTTTATTTTCAACACTTAGAAGATATTCAATATACTTAAACCGAATTAAGTATATATTTCTTTCTTTAAGGAAATCATTCACTTAACATATTTATTTGGGCCAAAACGAATGTTGCGTAAAACATCGTTACTACAACCCAAAATCACTAGTATAGGGATTCGAAATTAAAATAGATATATAAATCCCAATACTATACAAAAACATTTCCTTTCGGAAATCATTTACTATAACAACAGTGTTATAGTCCATCATCTCCTTTCGTTTCTCGAAACATCTATTTCAACAATAAATGTTGAAATCTGTGGTTTCGAATCTCAACATGTTTAAAAACATCGTTAGATTGTTTTAATTCTATTTAAACATCACATTCAAAACAATTCCTTTAACGTGTTATTCACTATTAAAAAATGCGAATATAACTCCATTTCTAAGTTATAACAATTAACTTGTCAAAATAAGTCATTTGCGAATTTATAAAACAACGTTTATAAATTCCTTTTCTATTTATTTATAAAAACTTCCTTTTTTATAAATCCTTTTATTTACCTATTCAGTTTATAATTCAATTATAGACTAAAAGTTCAAATTATAAGTTAACTACTTATAAAACGATTATTTTGCAAAATCGTTCATTTAACTTCCCAATTTATTAATCTTAACTTATAAGATTGTTTATTTATCCAAAATTCATTCTTTCGATAACTTTATAAATTTTATAAACCTATTGCTTATAAAATCTCATTTATAACTTCACAGTTTATAATTTCATAAATTTCATTCATTTAGGAAATTCATTTTCACTACATTCAAACACTTATAAAAACTCGTTTTAAATGTCCATAATTCAATTTATAAATATCCATTTATAAATCTCTTAAGATAAATTAATTTATATTATTCTTTTAAAACGTCTTTAAATTCCTTTATAATTCCACCATCTTGATTTATAAAATAATCAAATTTTATAAATCCTATTTTTAACTTTTATAATATATTCAAAAATCCAATTTAACTATTTTATAAGGTCATTAATTCATATTTCTCAAAAATCAGCTTTTAACTATATTTCACAAAAACTATAATTTTTATAACTTTAAAAATTATAACGTTATTTATTTATAATGGATCAATTCCAAAAATATAGTATATTTTCAAAAATCACTTTAAAACCATTTTAAAATCCCAAAATCTGGGTCCAATGATGCTACACACCAAATAGTCAATCACGACTAACAACGATATCATATATCGATATGATAATCCATCAAATATCAAAATATCTGAAATAAAATAAATACTGTTGAGGAATCCAGTTGGATCCCTCCAACCTGTTTTCCTGCATCCAAAAACATTAGCACAATACCAATTTCGCTCCAGTACGAAATTATCGCGGTATATGTTCTTATTAAATATTATCCGCTTAATAACGGCGTAATAGGGTCTCATCCGCTAAACAAAAAATGCGGGGAATCAATAACTCCAATATATACATATGCCAATATATATATATTGCTATTATATATAATACCAATTTCACTGTTTATGAAATATTCGCGGTATATGTTTATATTAAATAACATCCGCTTACTAACGGCGCATAATGTCTATTTTAACAATCAATAATTTACAGTCATCATTTAAACATGCATTCAAATATTTTAAATCTAACTATTAAAAATAAAATCGAAATCTATTCGATTGAGTGAGAAGTTCTCACCTTGGTTTTAATTTCCGTTTTAGCTTTTATTTCGAATAAAATTAAACGCGCGTTTAATTTTACCCGAAATTCTCACTAACTCCAAATGACTCCAAACCAACTCCATCGCGTAGTGCTCGTCCATACGATTCCAACGCAACTGAGTTTGCATTTTTTCGACCTCGTATGAAAAAGATATTGATTTTACAAGTTTGTACACGATTTTTAAACTAAAATTTACACTATCCTTTATAAATTTTTACCATCCCCTCATCATCACCGTCCACACCAGATCCAACGCCCCCCCTTCATCTTCCCAAATACACGCGCAAGCTACAGCACAAGGCCGAACATCAAACCCACTAGCACAATTCTAGGGTTTATATTTTCTCCTTCGATAATCAACGAAATTCGATCACTCCAACGCCATGACGAAGCTCTCGAGACGAGCTACCACCACCATGAAGATCTCTAGGCTCGGCCCCCTAGGTAAGCGTGCGCACGGCCCTCTACAGCCCACGCACGGCCACCTCTAGCTCCCTCCACACGACTCCGTTTCCGATCACCACCGTTCAATCTCTAGCTCTCATCGCCCTCTCCAACCTTCATGTTGACAACTTCCTCTAATTGTTGACGGATTGAAAGATCTTTGGTGATGAAGATGGAGCATTTCTGGCCTTAGAATAGAAAGTGGCGGCTAAGGTTGAATTAGGGTTAGGTTTTGATATTTTTATCAATTTATGAAGAGGGTGGTGCTATTTATAGAAGAACGAACGACACTATTCACCCGGAAATTCCGAACTCCGATTTAGACGCCGTAACCAGCGTACCTAGGGTTTATCCCGCGTTCCGGACACAATGGAATAGGTTTCGGAAGCTAATTCGGAAGTATGTGCGAGTTATGGCAGAAAACGTTCAATTTAAATTAAACCGATTTAACTCGATTTCTAAGCGTTTTAATTCGTACCGGACAAACGGTAAATCCAATTGACTTGAAATTTGAAATCTTACAATAATATCACATTACGGATCCGATGAAACTGGTTTCGTCGAATTCCGAGACTTTTTGAAAAATGGCTATTTTACAGTCGATTATTAAATATTAAAATATTCAATTTTCACAAATTAACTTTTAATTCGATTTTAAAAGTTCTAAAATATTTCTATAACTCCAGTATGATTAAATAAAACTTTACAAATCATTTTCTATCATATTTAACTCTATTTTCAATTATTTCCATAATTTAACATATTAAATTATCGATTTAATTATCCAATTAAATCCAAAAATTCAAATAAAAATTTATTTGACTTAAAAATTCACTTATAAATATTTAAAATTAATTAAATATTCAAATTTAAATTATTAAAAATTCAGGGTCGTTACAATAATTCTCTGGTGAATTACCCTTCGATTATGTTTACCAAGCAATTATCTTCCTTATCACTTTCACTAGGAAATTTAAATCCAAATTACATCCTTCCATAAACCGTCCATTAATTTATCACATCCAACAGTTATCACTAATTACTTCACCAAGTAGTTATACTTCCATTAAGTATTTTTTTTTAATTTTTTTTTACCAACCAAAAATTTCATGATTGATTATCCATAATTAATTAATAAAATTTATTACCTTTAATTAATCATATTAATAAACCATTTAATAACCCTTGACCAATATTCTTTCGTTTGACATATTCTTTAACCAACCCTTCAATTACTTCTCGAGTTACATAACTTTAATTAATCATTTAATTACAAACTAATTAGTCAATTAATTCCTAATTTTCGAAGTATTTAATTTCTAAATTTTAACTAAATTTATTTAAAATTTCTCGATTAACTAATTCATAATCATCGATTGTCAATTCAACTTATTTAATTAACAATCCTAATCACAAATTATTTTGGCCCTATATTAAAAATCTTAATCCAAATTATTAATTTAGTAACCTAATAACCTAATTGAATAATTAAACCATATCATTAATTCATAAATTTATTTATTTAACGTTTAACTTACTTTAACAAATTTTTAATTCATCCACTGAATTCATTTCCTTATATCATTTCAAATTTAAAATTCATGATGAATACAATCTCTTCAACAATAAAGTCAACATTTAGAGTCACCTCTAAAATTTAAGACCAACTTCGATATGCATATACTTATATAGGTCGAGAATTACTCACCTCCACATGCTGTTGCCGCCGCACCCTTTCAAGATGTGACTGAAACCCTAGCAACACTCCTCTCCTCGAAATTGCGCCGCCGCCTCTGTGAGTTCACCTGTCAGCCCCCCCATCTTCTTGCCGTCACGAGCGAACAACCCAACGTTGGCGATCCCCAAACCCTAGCTCATTTCTCAGACGAGCCGCCATTTCCCCCTCGCGACCTTCGCCACCCATCGCGACCCTTGCGCGTGAGCTACATCTGTCGCGCGTCGTCCCTAACTTCAATCACGACTCCCTCCAGTCGCGATGCTCCTCCACACGACCCTCGAACTCGCTCGAGCTCGACATGACAGCGAAACCCCCCCTCTCGATCTCGAATCTTACTCAATTTTAAAAAAAATGAAGGCTTCGGCCCCTAAATTTTTATATATGCTGAATTGAATTCGTTCAGGAGGATTTTTTTTTTATTTCCTCTTGCTTTCGGTTCGACATGATTGCCCTCTTTCCCTTTTTTTTTTTTTTAAGTATGAATTGCTGTTGAAGGTTATAGAAGGGACGGGTAAGTTATAGGGTTGGAGATGGATTGTTGAGCACGAGTACTTATTTTATATTTTTAGTTTTTTAGTTATTTTGTTATATAGAGCTTCAAGATGCCCTTTGAATGCCATTTAGAATTTCAAACTCCTTTTAAACAATGCCGTTAGGTGATTACAAGGTTTACCCGCGTTCCGAACACAATGGAACATGTTTTCGGAGGCTAATTTGAACGTATGAGCAAGTTATGGATTTAAACGATCGATTTTAAATTAAATCGATTAAAATAATTCTAAGCGTTTCGAGATGCCAAGGTCACTTAACAACTCCGATTGCCACGAAAATTGAAATCCGATAATAACTAACTATTACGGATCCAATGGAACTAGTTTCGTTGAATTCTGAGACTGTCTCTTAGAAGGCTATTTTTAAATATCGATTTAAACGGCATAATATTAAAACTGAACAAATTACCTTTAAATTAAATTTCAATCATTCTATTATCTTCAGTATCCTCATTATAAATTTTATAAGCCTTCAAATTATTTTTGACTGGCTTAGAATCTCAGATTCAACAATTACCCAATTTCAATTATAAAATTCAATATTTATACCATGTAATTCAATGATTTAATTACCAAGTAAATATTGATACTGGAATTTTAAGTTAAAATTAACTTTTAAATATTTAAAATCGATTAATTGTTCCAATTTACTTTGTTAAAATTTCTGGGTCGTCACATTCCTCCCCCCTTAAAAGAATTTCGTCCCCGAAATTACTAGTTAGGAGGAATGGACCAATACCCGTTTACTTTTTCCCAAAACCCACACTTTGATAGTCTTACCAACTATCCTTTATTAAAGACCACTATCACCTTAACTAACTTCCTAAAATCTTCTATGATTTCAAACATCACCCCTCACTTAATCGTCTAAATTTCAATTTAAAACCAAATTGTGAATTATCAAAATTTTCTCAAATTTTTTTTTCTAACTCTATAAATTCCCGAAAATTTTTGCCAGTATCTCCTTTGCGCGGCTAGCTCGATACTACTACAAAAGGCCTCTACGGGCTCCCAAATTCCAAAAAGAAAACAAAAGCCAAGTGGCTGCATCAAAAATCCAATCCAATTTCATAAAGAAATTAAAATACATACCTTTTAGTCGGGCAATTTGAATTTATCTTTTGGAACCAAATCCAATTTCTTTTCTCTTTAATACCTGCATATCTCACTTAGCAACAATATCCAATCGTAACCTTATAAATCATTTTATACATCTCTTTGCATAAGTTTCATACCCACTTCTATTCAAATTAGTTTTCGCCGATTCATTTGAATTCAATTTATTTTCGATTTCTAATATTGAGTTATATCTTTCTTTTAAACTGATTCATATTAGTTTCATTTACTAGTTTACTTTAACTTCCAATTTAAAATTCTTTTGTCGTTAACCAAAATTTCCAAAAAATTTCTAACTCCCAAAATTTCAAAAAAAATTTGGCAGAGTCTCCTTTGTACGGAGGAGCTTTTGCAATTTGACAATATATATAAATATGTATACATCGACCCACACGGTCGGAAAAAGCAAAAACAGTTCATATTTCCTATTTTTATTGCGTAGGCGTACCTTATTTAGCATTTAAGCAAGCAGCTTATAAATTCTAGCAATTAGCATACCCAAATCTAGCCAAACGGCTTCCCGGTACCTGTACTTGCTCAATTTAAATATGTAAGTGCCATATATAGAAATTCTATTAGCATTACACTTACTTTTAATAGCTAACCCAAGAATTACATAAACAACAAGGATTACGAAAGCAATAAGCACCAAACACTTACTAGAAACGATTTATATGGTTTTTAAAGCTAATTTAAATGCTTCCATCCAATTCATATGCTATTTCATTTAATTTCTAATGGTTTACAACGCAATTGTTTACATTCATTTCATTTTTAAGCAAAACAAACTCATAGTCATATCATTTGATTCAAAAATCAATTATATTTGCTTCCACTACTTCATAGAATTTAATTAAATCTCGTTTACGTTAAATGACAATCATTTCTACGCAATTAGATAATATCCATGTGAATAAATAATTACTTAAGTTTTATAACCAACTAAAATTGATCCCAACTTAATTTTATTTCATTCAATTCCATTCTAACTTATTCACACCCATTCATTTAGTTCGCCACATTCCATTCTTGTATACTAGTCATTCCCAAATTACTTCAATCCAAGCTTTTATTGATGGGCTTTCATTCTTATTCGAAGCCAAGCTTCCATGCATTTTAAACTTAAGTTAATTACTTTAATTTATTCCAACATCAACTTAAGTGTACTTCTATTTGATTTTCACCTAATCAAGTTCCATTTGATTTAGTTAGCCCATCCATTTTAAATTTTAAATTTAAATTCACCTTCTCAATTTATCAGAATAATATCCAAGCACAAACACAACTCGTTTATTCTTAAAATTAATATACCAACAAATTTAAGTTCAGTCTGATAATCCAATTCCAATCACAACTTTGGTTCAGTTTTGATTCAACCAAACTTCATCCATTTATTATTTAACTCAATTAACCCATTTTAAAAAAAAAATTTAATTCAATTACTTAATTCGTTATTGAATTTATTTTATCAATATAAGGCCATTCTCAATTAGTTCTGCTTACCTGGGTTTTGTTTGCATCTCTAACCATTTCTATTATAATCACTTCTCTTATATCCAATCCACTTGCAAATCTCATTAAATATTATTCAAATCACCCTTGAATTTTATTTATAATTCAAACCATCACATTTCTTTTCCAATCCAGCCCTATTTAATTTTTACAACATCTCTTCTAATTTATTTCATTAGCAAATCCGAGTCGAATTCAATTTATAAATTCGAGTTCAACTCCTAACTCCATTATTAACTTACAAATCCATTTATTTAACAGGGTTAAATTTTATTAACATACTCTATCACATAATTATTTAGTTAATTAGCTTACTTCCAATTTTTAATTCAACATTGGATTTTTAATTACAAAGAATCACTTCATTAAAATTTCCCGAGTTTCAATTTTATTTTACAATTTCAGTTTGAACTTCCATTGATTTTCCAAAATTTCATCTCCTTTATTTTAAAATTTTAGAAATGCCTATAAAATCTCATAATAATATTAAAATAGCTTTAATAAAATATTTCTTATAACTCGATGTCTCAACTAGTCCATCCTTGTTCTCACAGAAATTCAATCATACGTTGATCAGGCGTAGGACTGAAAATCTATAAGTACTTGGTAAACCCGTTTCAACACCCAGTGAAAATATTTGGAAAATAATTTTATTGAAAATACAGAAAACAATTTTTGAAAATAGAGGAAATATCTTTGGTGAGAATGCTCTGGAAATCATCACACCCATTCCGTGGTCACAGTTACATACCAGGGTTACGTTGCAGTCGCAACAAAAGTCCATGTAACTGCAGGCTCTCCGCGGCACTCTCGATTACGCCATGTAACCCACACACAACAGATCACAGTTACATCCAGGGTTACGTTGCTGTCGCAGCAAAAGTCCATGTAACTGCAGGCTCTCCGCGGCCTCTTGATTACGCTGTCGAAATGAAACTTCTCCACTTCTACATAGGTCGCAGTCTACCGAGATAAACTCAACCGCAGACTGTTGGCTCTCAGCGGCACACACGACTTTCGCAATGTTACCATAGGTCGCAGTTACATCCTGGGTTACTTGCAGTCACAACAAAAGTCCATGTAACTGTTGGCTCTCCGCGGCACACACGACTTACGCTAAGGTAAC
This sequence comes from Allium cepa, assembly GCA_030765085.1. NCBI lineage: Eukaryota > Viridiplantae > Streptophyta > Magnoliopsida > Asparagales > Amaryllidaceae > Allium > Allium cepa. Next base: position 651,134,625 of record CM060928.1, on the reverse strand, counting down.
TCAACTCATAATCCTCAGGAACTAGTTTTGTCCGGACTCCTCATAGGATCAACTTTAGAACCCCCCCTGGGGCTCAAGGCAGCACCACCCGGTGGCACTCCTGAGAAGTTCATTTCAAGGGAGCGCCTTTTTCCCCAGAGCTATCATCAAAACACTTTATACTATACACATATAGTATCTTTCAAATCATACACCTATTATGAATTTTATCAAAGCTCCTTTACACAAAATCGATTATTCCCAAAATCGATAATTCTCAAACTAGGCTTTCCAAATTCAATATTGATTTTACCCAAAAATCAAAAGCCTTTCCAAATCCAAAGGTTTCCAAAACCCTTTTCCAAAATCCTCATAAGATCCTTTATATATATATATACAGATATATATAATTTTTAAAACCTTGGATCACTTTAAACTCGTATAAAATTCCTTTTATACTTCAAACACTTCCAAAATCCTTTTTTCTTCCCACAATAGATTCAACAAGGGAAGAATATATAACAAAGATATAACTTTGTTTACCCAAAATCAAATATCCACATTTGATTACTCTTTTCAATATCAATTCCTTTCTATTCACATTCACTTAAATTTCCATTCACTTATTCACATTTGCCTTAATCCACATTTGTATTATCACCTAAATTCTTATCCCAGTTGGGTATTTAATCATAAACAGTTTAAACTCCGACCAGTTCATATTTAGAAAATAGCTTGAAAATTTTAAAAATAGGTAAGTAGTTGAAAAATAATCAATAATTTGCAAAATAGTTGTAGAATAATTGACTAATTGCAAAAGAGTTGGAAAATAGTTAAATAGTTATAGAAATCTTAAATAATTGCGAAATAGTTGTAAATTAGAAATTAATTCGTAACTTAGTTGAAAATTAGTAATTAGTTTATAAAACAGTTGTAAAATAGTTAAAGAGTCCCAAAAGTAGTGGCAAAACCAGTATAAAATAGTTTAGGTTTTTAAAAGAAAGTTGTATGGTAAATAGATAAGAGAATAGATTTAAAACTATTTATATTAAAACAATTTACATTGAAAATGGTCTAGAGTCAAAACTGTTTACTTACCCAACAATTCAATTTAAATTTTCCCTCCATTTAAATTAACCCAATCCCAATTTAATTTACTCCAATTTCCATTGGACTTGATTCATTCCCTATTCAAATTGAATTGATTCTCAATTTCCTTCCAACTTCAAATCAAATTCCATTTGATCTTAAACCAATTCCACTTTAATTACAATTCCAAATTATTCAGATAAATCTGGACTAATATCAATCGAACTCTCTTCAAGTTCAATATCATTTTCCAGTTAATCCAATACAAATTTTCCATTTGAATTTTAAACTTGTACAACTTTAATTATAATTTACATTTTTCAACTTCTATTTCAAATCAATTGCATTCACATTTGCTTTTAACTTGGAGTTTATACATTTTATTTAGCCTATATATTTTATTATTCCATAAACATTTTGAATCCAGATTCCAGAGTTTAAACAATTTTCCAAAACTTAAACATCACCTTAGAATTTATCTATATCCAAAATTCTTTGTCAGATTCTATTTTCCCTTTGAATTTCAAAACCAAACTGAATTCACAAACAATTCCAATTTAAAACAATTTGGTAGCAATTTCTCTTCTAGAAACTCGAAAATGAACATCGATGATGCTGCAGTCATCACCGACGTTATTTTCCAGTGACCGAAAGAGTTTAATGCTTTTACGTCTCTAAAAACACTTCCAATATTTTTGAAATAATGCTATTATGTCTCCAAAACCTTTGGAAACCACTTTCAACCCAAAGGAATTTTTGATTTTTCCCAAAATTCCAAACTCTCAATCCATCAAATTCATATTTAAACATTACTCTGGAATTTTCATCTTAATTTATTTTCAAATATTCTCTGGAATTCTATTTCAAATTATAATCTCATTTATTTATGAAGTTTATTTCAATTTATAAATTACATTTACAATCTATATTTCAAATTCCTTTTTGATTATAAACCAATTCCATTGTTTTCAACCAATTCACATTCCATTTCATTCTATTTTAATGATTTACTACTGTAAGTGTTTACATTCAATTGATTTTAAATCCAAACAAACACATATTCACATCAAATGATTCAAATCAATTTTATTTAATATCTTTCAACCCATAAAATTTTAATTACTTTTGTTTACATCAATGACAACTATTTTTATGCAAATTCGACGGTACTCTCTTAATATAGTATCTATTCCAATTCATAACCACTTTAAATTAATTTTAACTCATCCTGTATTTAATTCCGTTTCATTCTTAATTAAATTTAATTTTAATTTGGTTGTATTTTCTGTTACCACTTAATTTAATTCCAATTCAAGATTTCAATTTGATTGTATTTTATATTACTTCTTAACTTATTCCCAATAATTCAACACCCAATCACCTTAATATTTATTAGAATGAAATATTGCTTTATATATCAAAATATACTTTTATATAAAACCATTTAAAATCTTTATAAGCAAATAACAAGTACGCGCTCATATATATATATATATACTCAACTCATTCTAGAGTTCTACGAACTCTATATAATGAGTAATCCCCACCAGAGCCAAGGTTCTCACTTAACCTTCAGCTCTGATACCAAATGTAACGACCCGAAATTTTCTAACCCGAAAATTCCAGATAGTTATGAAAAAGAAGAAAGAGATAGAAGAAGAAGAACAGAAGCATCAACAACTCACATACGCAGCGGATAAAATATAATAATAAATAACAGTTTACAAAAGAATTCTACATCTATCGATTACATTTAAGATACATCAGAGTTTCATATATATATACAGTCACAGAATATGTACAATTATCATGTCTGAGATTAAAATTTTTATATATACAGCGGAAATATTCTATCGCCAATGCCACCCAGCTCGCCTCCTGAGCTCCAAAACGAACCTACCTGAAAATATGTAATACTCGGTCTGATCCGAGCATTACATCAAAGTAACACCCGGGTCAGGCTGGAAACCAGCGTGAGTAAACTCAACCAACATGGAGTACCAAAGCAATCAACTTATATAACCCGGGGTAACTTATATCAATTAACCAATTCACAATTTGCTATAGACAAAGCTCATTTCATATATAAATTTCTAAGTATCAAACTTTGAAAAAAAAATAATCCAATTTACTTAAATCAATTCTCTACATCCTATTGATTTTACAAATCAATTTATAAAAATTCGAAGGGGTTTCGGGTATTTTTCGATACCCGACCCCGGTCTCTTCGAAATTCATGTTATCCTATCTCAAGTTATTCAATTAAACTACACAACATTCATATCAGAGATACCAACACATTCAAAACATCCAATACCAATAAATCATCCATCACATTCAAATCAATTCAATTTACTCAATTGAATTTCAAATCTCAATTACCTATATCCCTTCATTCAACGTTAATTAAATTCCAAGTTAATTAAATTTTCAACCCATCCTCATTCATCTTAATTAATCACCCTGGATTAATTTTCTTCCAATTCCATTCAAGTAATCATCTTTAATTAGCTTCACGATTTTAATTATTCCTAACCAAAATCAATAAGTAATCTTTAATTACCTCATTAATTAACTATATTAATTTCATTAATCCTTAATTACTTAGGTTCGTTAATTTCACATAAGTCACTTATTACAGGTCAATTCATCTTAATTAATCAATCTTTAATTCAACCACAATATAAATCACTCTCGATCCATCAAATAAATCAATTAATTTCTAACCATTTTAATCTTGTTTACTTAACAATAATTAACTACAATCCATTAATTTATCATTCCCATATTAACCATCTTTCATTTATCACTTAGTGCAATTGTTAAAAAGGATAGTAAATTATCCTTAAATAATTCTCTGGTGAATTACCCTTCGATTATGTTTACCAAGCAATTATCTTCCTTATCACTTTCACTAGGAAATTTAAATCCAAATTACATCCTTCCATAAACCGTCCATTAATTTATCACATCCAACAGTTATCACTAATTACTTCACCAAGTAGTTATACTTCCATTGTATTTTTTTTTTATTTTTTTTTACCAACCAAAAATTTCATGATTGATTATCCATAATTAATTAATAAAATTTATTACCTTTAATTAATCATATTAATAAACCATTTAATAACCCTTGACCAATATTCTTTCGTTTGACATATTCTTTAACCAACCCTTCAATTACTTCTCGAGTTACTTAACTTTAATTAATCATTTAATTACAAACTAATTAGTCAATTAATTCCTAATTTTTGAAGTATTTAATTTCTAAATTTTAACTAAATTTATTTAAAATTTCTCGATTAACTAATTCATAATCATCGATTGTCAATTCAACTTATTTAATTAACAATCCTAATCACAAATTATTTTGGCCCTATATTAAAAATCTTAATCCAAATTATTAATTTAGTAACCTAATAACCTAATTGAATAATTAAACCATATCATTAATTCATAAATTTATTTATTTAACGTTTAACTTACTTTAACAAATTTTTAATTCATCCACTGAATTCATTTCCTTATATCATTTCAAATTTAAAATTCATGATGAATACAATCTCTTCAACAATAAAGTCAACATTTAGAGTCACCTCTAAAATTTAAGACCAACTTCGATGTGCATATACTTATATAGGTCGAGAATTACTCACCTCCACATGCTGTTGCCGCCGCACCCTTTCAAGATGTGACTGAAACCCTAGCAACACTCCTCTCCTCGAAATTGCGCCGCCGCCTCTGTGAGTTCACCTGTCAGCCCCCCCATCTTCTTGCCGTCACGAGCGAACAACCCAACGTTGGCGATCCCCAAACCCTAGCTCATTTCTCAGACGAGCCGCCGTTTCCCCCTCGCGACCTTCGCCACCCATCGCGACCCTTGCGCGTGAGCTACATCTGTCGCGCGTCGTCCCTAACTTCAATCACGACTCCCTCCAGTCGCGATGCTCCTCCACACGACCCTCGAACTCGCTCGAGCTCGACATGACAGCGAAACCCCCCCTCTCGATCTCGAATCTTACTCAATTTTAAAAAAAATGAAGGCTTCGGCCCCTAAATTTTTATATATGCTGAATTGAATTCGTTCAGGAGGATTTTTTTTATTTCCTCTTGCTTTCGGTTCGACAAGATTGCCCTCTTTCCCTTTTTTTTTTTTAAGTATGAATTGCTGTTGAAGGTTATAGAAGGGACGGGTAAGTTATAGGGTTGGAGATGGATTGTTGAGCACGAGTACTTATTTTATATTTTTAGTTTTTTAGTTATTTTGTTATATAGAGCTTCAAGATGCCCTTTGAATGCCATTTAGAATTTCAAACTCCTTTTAAACAATGCCGTTAGGTGATTACAAGGTTTACCCGCGTTCCGAACACAATGGAACATGTTTTCGGAGGCTAATTTGAACTTATGAGCAAGTTATGGATTTAAACGATCGATTTTAAATTAAATCGATTAAAATAATTCTAAGCGTTTCGAGATGCCAAGGCCACTTAACAACTCCGATTGCCACGAAAATTGAAATCCGATAATAACTAACTATTACGGATCCAATGGAACTAGTTTCGTTGAATTCTGAGACTGTCTCTTAGAAGGCTATTTTTAAATATCGATTTAAACGGCATAATATTAAAACTGAACAAATTACCTTTAAATTAAATTTCAATCATTCTATTATCTTCAGTATCCTCATTATAAATTTTATAAGCCTTCAAATTATTTTTGACTGGCTTAGAATCTCAGATTCAACAATTACCCAATTTCAATTATAAAATTCAATATTTATACCATGTAATTCAATGATTTAATTACCAAGTAAATATTGATACTGGAATTTTAAGTTAAAATTAACTTTTAAATATTTAAAATCGATTAATTGTTCCAATTTACTTTGTTAAAATTTCTGGGTCGTCACAATACAAGTAAAGTAATAAATAGAGTCTAGCATAGATGCAAACAAATGGAATAAAAGGTGAAACTTGGCGTAGAGATGTTAACCAACAACTTTTTTAAAAACGATAGTCCGTCACATGGTTTAGCTTTAGAGATGTATTCTTGTTCTTTCGTGGTATTTAAATCTTGTCTTATACAATATATGGATATGTTTGTTCGTTGAAATGAAATAGTTTGATTTAATTCATTTTTAATGGTAAATATAAGTGTATAAGTTTGGACTTTGGTCTCAATGTTATTGTTTGCTAGATTTTTATTCCCTCCATATAAGTTTTTGAAGCATGATAGTAGAATACTAGTATATATGAACAATACCATCAATATTTTTTCTTCATTTCATTGCAGGAAGTGGTTTGATGCAAGGAATGCTAGCTGCTTCAAATTTTTTGCGTTAGTGCTTCAAATTACTAGTTATTACTCTTTGCAGGTTTGATGTGCATGAGCTGACAAGCGGAAGACTAAGGGATCTTGTTTTTTCATGTAATGTTTTGTTTTGAAATTATCTACTCTAAACTTATGTACCTATTATCAACTATGTAAGACCATATATATTTTGTCATTTGCAATCAAATATGCTTTTGTAGTATATTATGCTTTTGCTATTACATTTTTTACTTTTAGAAATGTAGTTTTGTATTTTGATTACTATTGAAATGAGAAATTCAGATAAGATGAAAGATAGCGTTTGTAGGATACTATAGAAAGTACATCATAATATTAAAATTAATAGCGCAAAAAAGGTGCTATGGAAATAGAAAGTAAAACGCTATAGAAACTAATTATATCAAAGGCGCTATAGGAAATAATATAATAGCGCAGGAAAAGAGCTATAATAATGGTAAACGCTATGGAAAAGAATTTTTATAGCGTTGATTCCAAGCTATGAAAAATTTATTAACGCTATAAAATAAAAATTGAGATTTTTAGTAGTTAAATAAAATTGCATGAATAAAACGCTATGAAAGTCGATATAGATAAAATGCTATCAAAAGGATTAAGTAGTGCTGAATAAGTGCTATAAAATGTTCTATTCAATAGCGTATAATATAGTGCTATCAGATGTGTCAGGGCTATTATAACATGTCGTTATATAGCGTCGTCACTAACGCTATGAAAATCTATTATAGCGTTTTTTGTGCGCTATTAAAAGGTAAATCTGCTGTAGTGTGATAACCTAACTCTAGACTTCCCGTGTAAAAATTGGTGGGCACCCAGAGTTTAGGAAGAGAACAATAAACTCCAAGTCAGTCATGTGACTGGTGTGAGAACTTAAAACAGTTATTCTTTAAAAACAAACAAAGAAATATTTTAAAATAGTTGCGCAATGTTTTTAGAAAATGAGACTACCATAAGGCCTCCCGCACACACACACAATGCAAACGCAGAATCGGAGGAGATTTCTCCTTATGATTCTCAAATATGCTTGATACGTAGAAAGATTTATTTGATATCATTACTATAAGTGCAAAGTGTAGAAAAACATTTCGAAAGTAATGAATAAATCTTAGCCAACATAGACATTCCGAACTATGCCTACTATAGCTACCATCTAAACAGTGGTGACCACCATAAGTAAATGACAGGTTCTACAACTAAAACCGTACAGGGTTTCGTATTGGAGTTTGGTTTTCCAACAAATGGTCAGGCCAAGGAACTTCCCATTGCCACATAGGTACGCCTCTGGAAAGACGCTATGAGAACCTAACCGGATCTCTGCCAACACAAAGCCGGGATACCCCTAACTGGGTAACTACTGACACGAATATGCCATCCCCTGGTCGTAACCGACCTAAATCCCGGAATTCACCAACAACCACAAGGTAATAAGTTTGCAGCAACAACATAGGTTAAGTATCAGGGCTCCATACCATATTATCACCTCTATCCAGAAGGAAATGACATACACTAAGGGGGCGCTGTCCCCTAATAACCTTGCTACATCTTTTCCTGTTTTGACCATTTTCGGGGTGTGAGGTCTGACGAAGTCTCGTCCATAAAGCTACGCTTTATATAAAAGCCACACTTTGATCAACAAATGCTCAATAGCACTTCGTATGCCACATTACCAATTTGGGAATATATCAGTAGTAACCATCAACTACATAACCTCTGAGCTCGTACGTCTCAGAGAAGAGTGTTAAGAAAAGAGAATAAATGCTCCGCCACCAACAGAAATATATTTGATAGAAACCAGCTTTACATCTCAAATTGTAATATCAGACACACATCCATACAAGTCCATTCTGGGTTCGAACAGAACCGAAGGCACTTCCAAAGAAGCCCTTGCAAATTCGGATATTCACTAATCATGACCGGACTTCCCATCACAAAAGGGTGATAAAATCTCTATATCGGAGATCAACCGATGCAGAGTCATTTGATGGTAATCCTTCCGTTTTCAAAAATATCCGGTCTTCAACACCGGTCTTCAAATGCTATCCATTACGACATATCATTATTCGAAATGGGATTTATGACCCAAAGGCCCTCTCCCGGCTAAACCGAATAACGAGCACTTATTTTAAAAATAAGTGTAGCATTCAAATTCAAGCAAATCACAACAAATACCTATTTAAAGGTAAATATTGATAGTCGGTTATTTAACTATCAAAGCAAACCAACAAATATTCAGTACCATAACAATCATTAGGCCCTTGTTATTAATCTCCCATAAATTAAATAACTTTTCAAATATTCACTTCAAATTATCTTTGAAAAGATATATTCTCTAAACCATTTCAATTTCTACATTGGAAAACATTTCCAAATACTTATTCATTTTCAATTTATCTTTAAAAAGATAAAAACCAAAACATTTCACTTCATATTGGAACACATTTCCTTACTTATTTAACAATAAGTAATTCATAAATATATTTATTTTCAATACTTATAAAATATTCAATATACTTAAAACACGATTAAGTATATATCTTATTCTTTAAGGAAAACGTTCTCTTTAACACATTCATTGTGACGCCCCACCTCTATACCCACGCTAGCCAAGAACACTCCGGAGTAGTGCTGTCAACTAGCACGGAGAATAAGGCTGTTGAGGAGCGACCATCCATGTAATTGCTTATCACACGGTGGCTATAAATAATCTTCGGAAACAAACATAGAAATAATCATATCACAAATCAGTCACAGATATCCATATCACAAAGGCGGAAGAAGATATGAATATATAACTAACACATGAAAGTGTACATCAGAGTAGTGGTCAGTAAGATCCACGATAATACAAAAGAATAGCAACACGTGCTATACAAAAGAATACAACTATGAGTCTATATCTCAAGTGTATACAACAAAAACTGCTAATCTAAACAGTTAGCCAAAAGTCAGAGTGATGAATCCCTGGGAAGAAGTCAAGCAGAAGCACCTGTAACATCTCGGTCTGACCCGAGTATTATTTAAGAAAATAATAAACGGATCAGTCTAGCTATAAATATCAGATGACATGATATAACATAAAAGATATGGCATAAACATAAACATCCATAATGACATACCACTATAAGTATGTAAATAATGATCAACAGAAGATCAATCAATAAGAGATAATCATTATCACAAGAATCTTCTCAAAGATTCGAAGAGGGCATCATACCCTAAACTTGTACTCATGACAAGTCAAAGAGATAAATTCCAGAAATCAACACAAGAGATCCAGAAATCATAAAAAGGGAAAGAGGCCTATCACATGATGGTCCGAAAACCAAGGGGAGCTACCCCGCATGTGTGAATGGAATCACACAGATTAAGGTCAAGACTAACCAAAAAGCAGAAAGGTATGTGTGAATGGAATCACACAAGTGGTGTCTAGTCTAACCTTGCAATGAAAGAGACATCGCGCAATTGCTAATCTAATTCATAGAGCGATCATCAAGATCAACGAGAAGTGTCAATTACACTAAGCTAGTAAATATAGAAGTTTAGCTTCATGTCCCATAACCACTTGCTTAACTTCAATATTTACGAACAAACTGTAAATCTTCACTAATAAAATTGTCATAAGAGGTTCAATCGAACAAGTCCAAGAATTAACCGACGAAGTGAACGCAAGCGTTTCATACCACTTGTTTTACTAAGTCGTTTAATTAGATTTCTCATCCGAGTGAGGTAAAGGCTTGTATATACTAATAGATTGGAAAACGGTTTAAGAAAAGAGCTTTGTTATTAAAAATAGAGTTGAAATTGTTTGTTAAAAGAGTTTTGATATTTACTACTAGTATTGAAACCTTTATATTATAAAGTGACAAAACACATAAGTAAGTGTAGAAACAATCAGTCACAAAGATCGCATACGGAGATGCGAATAAAATCCAAGGAAATCAGCTCAGGAAGTTCGGTTGAATGTTCTTCAGATAGGATCGCCTACGCAGAGTTATACGGGGTTCGACCTGCCCGGTCAGGTCGCGGGGGTCCAGGGGGCAGCGCCCCCGGCGGGGTGCGGGGCAGCGCCCCGTCACGGTACGACCTAAGTGAAGACAAGCGGCTTACGACCTAAAGCAAAATGAGGTCTAACGACCTAAAGAGTTCGCGGCCTAAGGGATACGACCTAAGTGGCGCGACCTAGTGGATGACAGGTCATACGACCTAAGGGTAAGGTCGGAGGCGACCTACGACTTAGTGGGGTCGAACGACTTAAGGACAGCCGACTTAACAAACAGGTCATACGACCTAAGGGGATGCGCGACCTAAAAGATGGCGCGACCTAAAAGATGGCGCGACCTAAGACCTAGCGACCTAAGGGGATGCGCGACCTAAAAGATGGCGCGACCTAAGACCTAGCGACCTAAGGGGATGCGCGACCTAAGAAAGGATCAGGTCGAACGACTTAAGGGTGATGCGACCTAAGACCTAAGCTCAGGGTGAACGACTTAACAAGGTTCACGACCTAAAGGGGCGCGACTTAATGGGTTATATGACCCAACGACCTAAGCCACTAACTCGCGAGCGACCTAAGTCCTAGGTCATGAGCGACCTAACTGCGAGTGAGCAAAAATGGCCAGAGCCAAAGCAGAGCGACCTAACGGCCATACGACCTACGACCTAAGGTCCTGAGCGACCTAACTCCGAAAACACGAAAATGGCCAGAACGACCTAGGGGTTAACTCGTACGCGACCTACGACCTAAGGTCCACACGACCTAACTCCGAGCGAGCTAAAAACGGCCAGAACGACCTAAATGCAGAAATTTCACCCAAACACCAAAAATCGGAGTCTTTCGCCAATCCAATCCAAACCAAAAGCAAATATGCATGCTAAAGTGATAGGGAATCATTCCCAACAGTCCAAGATAGATATAGACTAGATTTGTGAGATAAAAATCTCACCTTTGCACTAAAGTTTATAAAGATGAAGCTTGAAAGCAAGGAGAAGCAATCCAAAGCTTGAATCCAATATCTTCTACTTGAATTTGGAGTTGAATGTTGGATTTGCAATTGAATTTGTGCTTGGAGTTTTAATTTCCCATTCCCTCCACCATTAATGCCAAAGCTTGATTAGTTAGGAAATTTATGAAGAGTGAGGAGAAGAGGGTTGGAACTTGGGCTTAATAGGCTAAACTAACCCAAAGTCCAAAGCGGGAAAAGTCAGTGAAATTTCACTAACTCCAAACCTATCGATGTTTATACTTAAAAAGTTGTAAACGACATTTCGAACTCAATGGAAGTGGTCTCGAGTCCTAATTTGACCGTTTGCAAAAAGTAGCTTTTCGGACCAAAATCCGATTAACGAGTTAATATTTAAATAAAATATTTAAATACAAACTCGATAAATATGCGGGTTGTTACATTCATCTGAGTCAAAATGAATGTTGCGTAAAACATCATTATGACAACCCAAAATCACTAGTATAGGGATTCGACATTTTGATAGATATATAAATCCCAATACTATACAAAACATTTCCTTTCGAAAATCATTTACTATAACAACAGTGTTATAGTCCATCATTTCCTTATACTTTCTCGAAAACGTCTATTTCAACAATGAATGTTGAAATCTATGGTTTCGACACTTATACTTTTTAAAACACTTCAAATCGTTTTAAATTCTATTTAAATATCACTTCCCCAAAACATTTCTTTAATATATTATTCACCGTCCAAAAAACGTGAATATAAATCATTTACTAAATTCAACACTTCTACATATTTAATTGAAAGGATTATCCACTATCCAAAATCGTGAATATATTTCCTTTAATAAGCTTTCCTATTTACTTATCAAATTCAATCAATTTTGAATTTATAAATCTATGTTTATAAATTCACATTTATATATTATAAAACTTCTAGTTATAAAAAGTCACTTTATTTACAAATTCTATCATATTTTATTTAATTGCCAAATCCAAATTATAAGTAAATCCACTTATAAACCTCTTATTTAGAAAATTAATTCTTTAATAACTTCATCAATTATAAATCTGTAGATCTTATTTACTTATAAAACCCATTTATACTACATTTTAACATTTATAAAAACTCGTTTTATAATTAATTTATAAATATTAATTTTTATAAATCTTTTATATAAACCGTTTACAATAATTCAAAAATCTCAATTTAAACTATTTTATAAAATTCATTAACTCCATAATTCAAAAATCACATTTTAACTATATTTTATCAAAAATCATAAATTTTTACTACATTAAAATTATAACGTTTATTTATTTAAAATGAATCAATTCCAAAATTCAATAAAACGTATACTTTCAAAAATCACTTTAAAATCCTTTTAAATTTGAAAATCATCACTTAAACACTTTTAATTTTTCAAAATAGGCCCAACGCTGCAACAACACCAAATATAACAATCACGGCATCCAAAACATCATATGTCATATGATAATAGAATATATCTCAATATCTGTAAATAAATCAATACAGGTGAGGAATCCAGTTGGATCCCTCCAACCTGTTTCCCTGCATCCACAGATGTTAGCACAATACCAATTCCGTTCCAATACGGAATATCGCGGTATATGAGATTTATAAAATATTATCCGCTATTATGCGACGCAATAGGGTCTCATCCGCTATATAATGCGGGAAAATCAACTCCTAGTACATATATAATACCAATTCCACTTCAAGGTGAAATATCGCGGTATATGTGTTTAATAAATAACATCCGCTTAATATACGGCGTATAGGGTCTATTTCAAAACAATAGATAATAATTTATCATTCAATCACAAAATCAAGAAATTTTAAATCTAACTATCTAAAATATAAATCGAAACAATTTCGATTGTGGAGAAGTTCTCACTTTGCTTCCAATAGCGGTTTTAGCATTTATTTCGAACAAAATTAAACGCGCATTTAATTTTACCCAAAATTTTCACTAGCTCCAATCAACTCCAATATATCTCTATCGCGTAGTATTCAACAATACGATTCCAACGCAATTCATTTCATCAAATTCCGACCTCGTATGAACAAGTTATGACGTTTTGAATATCACACGAATTTATAAAATTCAATTTAGAATTTTCTTTTTATATTTCGACCTCATGAATCACAGCCGTCCGTTTCACCTTCCCAAGATCAAAGCCGCCCCCTCCTTATTCCTCCCTACGTGATATCCAGGTGAAAAATCGCGTTCGAACCCATTATGGTCGCCGTTGAACCCTTATAGCGCGACCCTATACCATCACTTCTAGGTCGATCGAATACCACCATTGCGTCGCCCCACTCGAGAGCCACCTTCACCATGAATCGCGTCGAGCTCGGTCCTTTCCTTTGCTTGAAAAACGTGAACAAAGGCCGGCCAAACACGAGCGATTTTTGGTCGATCCACAACTCCATTCACGATCTCCACCGTTGAGAACGTAGATCTCGTCGTGCTCTTCAACATTGTAGTTGAAGATTTCTTGAATTGGTTTACGGATTTGAAGAAATTGGAGGAGAAAGAAAAGTGTATTCTTGGCCATTAAAATAGAGGGAAGCGGCGGCTGTAACCCTAGCCCAATTTTGTTTTGCAAAAGTGAATATTGAGGGTCCTTTTATTGAAAATTTCCGTGCACTATTCACCCGAAATTTTTCCGAACTCCAAACGAAGCGTGCCGCCTGGCATTTATAATGTTTTACCCCTATTTCGAACGCAATGGAATATATATCGGGAGCCAATTCGATCAAATTTGAAAGATAAGTTTTTGAATCGACTATTTAAATTCAAAATTCACTCGAATCGATTTCTACGCGTTTTAGCTTGCCCCGGACAAACCGTAAGTCCGATTGACACGAAATTTGAAACCATACAATAATATAACATTACGGATCCGATGAAACTAGTTTCGTCGAAATCCGAGATAGTTTGAAAAATGGCTTGTTTTACTCGTCAATTAAATATTAAAATATTCAATTTCTGCAAATTAACTCTTAATTCAATTTTAAAAGTTCTATAACATCATTCTAACTCCAATATGATTTAATAAAACTTTACAAATCAATTTTAATCACATTAGACCCTATTTCCAATTATTTCTGTAATTTCAAATATTAAATTATCGATTTAATTATCCAATTAAATCTAGATATTCAAAATAAAATTTATTCAGCTTATTTAATTTACTTGTTAATATTTAAAATCAATTAAATATACGAATTTCAAATGACAGAAATTCTGGGTCATTACAAAATTCCACCCTTAAAAGAATTTCGTCCTCGAGATTACCAAGTAAGAAAAAATTACAGAATCCATTAACTTTTCAAAAACAAACCATTCCAACTTGATTTCTGATTCATTTTAATTTCTTAACTTTTCCAAAATCCATAGTTAAACTTCTTACAATAATTTTACTATGTTTTCAAATCATACTTAGTTATCTTTTCAAAATTTTCCAATTTTCTCAAAAATATTCTAACGCCTTAAATTTTCGAAAAATTTCGCCAGCGTCTCCTTTGCGCGGCTCGATATGGAAATATATATATCACTAATATACATCAAGTAATGAGGCATTCCGCAGGGAAAAAAGTGTAAAAGTACGATATGTAATCCGAGATATGTACCTTATATATTATTAGCGAGCATATACGGCTAATATAGCGCGAAAGCGAGCTCCAAATGCGAAGCAAGCGCAATCCACACCTACTAAACACTCAACAACAATGAGAAACATGTATATAGAAAATAATATCGATATACAACATATACTAACAACTATATGTGCCAATATAGCAAATGAAATCAAAAGCAATAAATTCAACCATCAACCAACTATCATTCAATTAACATCCATAACCAAATCAATACACATTCACTTCTCATTAATATTCAATGAATTGGTTTTTCATTTAATCACATTTGATTCATTAACATTGGACTTTACTAACATTCATTTTCATATTCATTTAGTGTGACGCCCCACCTCTATACCCACGCTAGCCAAGAACACTCCGGAGAAGTGCTGTCAACTAGCACGGAGAATAAGGCTGTTGAGGAGCGACCATCCATGTAATAGCTTATCACACGGTGGCTATAAATAATCTTCGGAAACAAACATAGAAATAATCATATCACAAATCAGTCACAGATATCCATATCACAAAGGCGGAAGAAGATATGAATATATAACTAACACATGAAAGTGTACATCAGAGTAGTGGTCAATAAGATCCACGATAGTACAAAAGAATAGCAACACGTGCTATACAAAAGAATACAACTATGAGTCTATATCTCAAGTGTATACAACAAAAACTGCTAATCTAAACAGTTAGCCAAAAGTCAGAGTGATGAATCCCTGGGAAGAAGTCAAGCAGAAGCACCTGTAACATCTCGGTCTGATCCGAGTATTATTTAATAAAATAATAAACGGATCAGTCTAGCTATAAATATCAGATGACATGATATAACATAAAAGATATGGCATAAACATAAACATCCATAACGACATACCGCTATAAGTATGTAAATAATGATCAACAGAAGATCAATCAATAAGAGATAATCAATATCACAAGAATCTTCTCAAAGATTCGAAGGGGGCATCATACCCTAAACTTGTACTCATAACAAGTCAATGACACAAATTCCAGAAATCAACACGAGAAATCCAGAAATCATAAAAAGGGAAAGAGGCCTATCACATGACGGTCCGAAGACCATGGGGAGCTACCCCACATGTGTGAGTGGAATCACACAGAATGAGGTCAAGACTAACCAAAAAGCAGAAAGGTATGTGTGAATGGAATCACACAAGTGGTGTCTAGTCTAACCTTGCAATGAAAGAGACATCGCGCAATTGCTAGTCTAATTCATAAAGCGATCATCAAGATCAACGAGAAGTGTCAATTACACTAAGCTAGTAAATATAGAAGTTTAGCTTCATGTCCCATAACCACTTGCTTAACTTAAATATTTACGAACAAACTGTAAATCTTCACTAATAAAATTGTCACAAGAGGTTCAATCGAACAAGTCCAAGAATTAACCGACGAAGTGAACGCAAGCGTTTCATACCACTTGTTTTACTAAGTCGTTTAATTAGATTTCTCATCCGAGTGAGGTAAAGGCTTGTATATACTAATAGATTGGAAAACGGTTTAAGAAAAGAGCTTTGTTATTAAAAATAGAGTTGAAATTGTTTGTTAAAAGAGTTTTGATATTTACTACTAGTATTGAAACCTTTATATTATAAAGTGACAAAACACATAAGCAATTGTAGAAACAATCAGTCACAAAAATCGCATACGGAGATGTGAATAAAATCCAAGGAAATCAGCTCAATGTTCTTCAGATAGGATCGCCTACGCAGAGTTATACGGGGTTCGACCTGCCCGGTCAGGTCGCGGGGGTCCAGGGGGCAGCGCCCCCGGCGGGGTGCGGGGCAGCGCCCCGTCACGGTACGACCTAAGTGAAGACAAGCGGCTTACGACCTAAAGCAAAATGAGGTCTAACGACCTAAAGAGTTCGCGGCCTAAGGGATACGACCTAAGTGGCGCGACCTAGTGGATGACAGGTCATACGACCTAAGGGTAAGGTCGGAGGCGACCTACGACTTAGTGGGGTCGAACGACTTAAGGACAGCCGACTTAACAAACAGGTCATACGACCTAAGGGTAAGGTCGGAGGCGACCTACGACTTAGTGGGGTCGAACGACTTAAGGACAGCCGACTTAACAATTCGCGACTTAGAGAGGCTTAGGTCGGATACGACCTATGACCTAGTGGAGCATAGGTCGGAGACGACTTACGAGATAACACGCGAACGACTTACTGGAGCTTAGGTCGGAGACGACTTACGAGATAACACACGAACGACTTAACTCTTAACTCGCAGCCGACTTAGCACTCTAACTCGTGAACGACTCAACACAGGCGAACAGAAATACAAATGCGGTGACTTTTCAACGCGCGCGACTTACGACTTAGGCTTAACTCGTGGACGACTTAACACCGGCGAACAGAAATACAAAGGCGGTGACTTTTCAACGCGCGCGACTTACGACTTAGGCTTAACTCGTGGACGACTTAGCGATGGCCAGAAACGACTTAAGGCCAGAACGACCTAACTCCGAGGCAGTGCGACCTAACTGCAGTTTTTTGTCAAAAACGCTAAAAATTGGAGTTTTTCGCCAATCCAATCCAAACCAAATGCAAATGCACATGCTAAAGTGATGGGGAATCATTCCCAACAGTCCAATATAGTTATAGGCTAGAATTGTGAGATAAAAATCTCACCTTTGCACTAAAATTTATGAAGATGAAGCTTGAAAGCAAGGAGAAGCAATCCAAAGCTTGAATCCAATATCTTCTACTTGAATTTGGAGTTGAATGATGGAGTTGCAATTGAATTTGAGCTTGGAGTTTTAATTTCCCATTCTCTTCACCATTAATGCTAAAGCTTGAGTTAGTTAGGAAATTTATGAAGAGTGAGGAGAAGAGGGTTGGAACTTGGGCTTAATAGGCTAAACTAACCCAAAGTCCAAAGCGGGAAAAGTTAGTGAAATTTCACTAACTCCAAACCTATCGATGTTTATACTTAAAAAGTTGTAAACGACATTTCGAACTCAATGGAAGTGGTCTCGAGTCCTAATTTGACCGTTTGCAAAAAGTAGTTTTTCGGACCAAAATCCGATTAACGATTTAATATTTAAATAAAAATATTTAAATGTAAACTCGATAAATATGCGGGTTGTTACATTTAGTTTATATTCACTAATTCGCATTCAAGTTAGTTCACTTCCATATTCAAATCAAATTTCATAGCTTCCAATTTTACCAATTCAATTTCATTAACACTTAATGAATTATATACAATCAACTACCAATCATATAACAAACAAATCACAACCAAATTATTAAATTCACATTCAATTTGGTTCATCACTTTTAATTAGCTTTAATGAATTAACACTTACTTTCATTATTCTATATCAATTCATTTACAATAGATTGATCAACATTCAATCCTTTTATTTAATTCAGTTGCTAATTCATTTAACAAATAAGGTTGAATTTCATTTATATAACTCAAGTTCATCCATTTAATTCACTTTATTCTTTTACTTCGATACCAAACTCAACTTCATACAACATTACTTAAGTTATATTCCATTTCAAACGTCATTTGTTTAACTTAACTTAAATTCCCACTTATAAATCCAATTCAGATTCCAATTCCAGTTCTATTTACTTACAAATTCGAAATGGATTTCAATTTCATTTTCTTGCACTTGCAAATTTTATTTATTCATTCCCACTTTATTTTCCAACTTAATAATTGTATTCCAATCATTTTATATATAACATTCCAAAGTCTTTTCAATCTTTCAAAACCATTTTTGAAACCAACTCAATTATCCTTTGAATTTCAAAACCCAAACTCAAATTTTCCAAACAACTTCCATTTAAAACAACTTAGCAGTAATCCCTCTTTTGGAAACCCGAAAATGAACACCGATGTTGTTGAAATCATCATCGGAATTATTTTCCAGCGACCGAAAAGAGTTTAGAGCTTTTATCCCTTCAAAAACATTTTTTTTCCAAACCTTTGAAAACCATTTTCAAAATCAAAAAGGAATTTAATCTTTTTCAAATTGCAAACCCTTTCAAAACATTTCCAAATATTCCTCTGGAATTTTACTTCAAATTACAAATCACATTTACAATTTATATTCTCCAATTCTATTTGTATGTGAATTTATTTCTAAACTTTGGAGTTACGATTTCAATTTCTTTTTCAACATTAATGATAATAATTTAATATCATCACTTTCTAGCAACCAAACAATCATATATTATAATAATTCATAGAAATTTTTTCTCTTTTATATACGAAAATAATGTAGGTAAAATTATTTCATTTACCTTATTTTAAAACGATATCGTGTCGAATTTGTTCTATACAAGTGTTTAGAGATCCCTATCAACAACGTTAATTACTAATATTGACCAGAGTCCATATACCACCCAACAAACCAATCGACAAAATATAAAACAACTTTATATTCACTAACAAATACGCACTCATATCTATTATTACACTCAAACCCATTCTAAGGCACTACTGACTCTATCTCTAATGAGTAATTCCCAACAGAGCCAAGGTTGTCACTTAACCAAAAGCTCTGATACCAAATTGTAACGAATGAGATTTTTCATCCACGAAGGTCGACATTAATACGTCCACTGTATTCAACTGCCGAGCAATCGAAGGCCGGATAATTGTACCGTTAGGGTTAAAGAAGGGGTAGAAGATAGAATAAAAAAGAAAGAAAAAAACAACAGAACAATTATTAGAATCTCACAATCGCAGCGGAACAACATATAATAGATAAATGAATATCTTTAAAACAAAGAATCATATCAGTTATTACATTACATCACATTACATTACATTATCAGAGTGTACAACAGCAAACAGCGGAAAATAAATACCATATACCAATTGATACGCCAAGCCATCCAGCCTGCCTCCAGAGCTCCACAGCTACACCTGAATTCCAGAATGACCTGATAACCTAACTCTAGACTGCCCGTGTAAAAATTGGTGGGCACCTAGAGTTTAGGAAGAGAACAATAAACTCCAAGTCAGTCATGTGACTGGTGTGAGAACTTAAAACAGTTATTCTTTAAAAACAAACAAAGAAATATTTTAAAATAGTTTCGCAATGTTTTTAAAAAATGAGACTACCATAAGGCCTCCCGCACACACACACACAATGCAAACGCAGAATCGGAGGAGATTTCTCCTTATGATTGTCAAATATGCTTGATACGTAGAAAGATTTATTTGATATCATTACTATAAGTGCAAAGTGTAGAAAAACATTTCGAAAGTAATGAATAAATCTTAGCCAACATAGACATTTCGAACTATGCCTACTATAGCTACCATCTAAACAGTGGTGACCACCATAAGTAAATGGCAGGTTCTACAACTAAAACCGTACAAGGTTTCGTATTGGAGTTTGGATTTCCAACAAATGGTCAGGCCAAGGAACTTCCCATTGCCACATAGGTACGCCTCTAGAAAGACGCCACGAGAACCTAACCGGATCTCTGCCAACACAAAGCCGGGTTACCCCTAACTGGGTAACTACTGACACGAATATGCCATCCCCGGGTCGTAACCGACCTAAATCCCGGAATTCTAACCACAAAGTAATAAGTTTGCAGCAACAACATAGGTTAAGTATCAGGGCTCCATACCATAATACCACCTCTATCCAGTAGGAAATGACCTACACTAAGGGGGCGCTGTCCCCTAATAACCTTGCTACATCTTTTCCTGTTTTGACCATTTTCGGGGTGTGAGGTCCGACGAAGTCTCGTCCACAAAGCTACGCTTTATACAAAAGCCACACTTTGATCAACAAATGCTCAATAGCACTTCGTATGCCACATTACCAATTTCGAAATATATCAGTAGTAACCATCAACTACATAACCTCTGAGCTCGTACGTCTCAGAGAAGGTTGTTAAGCTAAGAGAATAAATTCTCCGCCACCAACAGAAATATATTTGATAGAAACCAGCTTTACATCTAAAATTGTAATGTCAGACACACATCCATACAAGTCCATTCTGGGTTCGAACAGAACCGAAGGCACTTCCAAAGAAGCCCTTGCAAATCCGGATATTCACTAATCATGATCGAACTTCCCATCACAAAAGGGTGATAAAATCTCTATATCGGAGATCAGCCGATGCAGAGTCATTTGACGGTAATCCTTCCGTTTTCAAAAATATCCGGTCTTCAACACCGGTCTTCAAATGCTATCCATTACGACATATCATTATTCGAAATGGGATTTATGACCCAAAGGTCCTCTCCCGGCTAAACCGAATAACGAGCACTTATTTTAAAAATAAGTGTAGCATTCAAATTCAAGCAAATCACAACAAATACCTATTTAAAGGTAAATATTGATAGCCGGTTATTTAACTATCAAAGCAAACCAACAAATATTCAGCACCGTAACAATCATTAGGCCCTTGTTATTAATCTCCCATAAATTAAATAACTTGACAAATATTCACTTCAATTTATCTTTGAAAAGATATATTCTCTAAACCATTTCAATTTCTACATTGGAAAACATTTCCAAATACTTATTCATTTTCAATTTATCTTTAAAAGATAAAAACCCAAAACATTTCACTTCATATTGGAACACATTTCCTTACTTATTTAACAATAAGTAATTCATAAATATATTTATTTTCAATACTTAGAAAATATTCAATATACTTAAAACATGACTAAGTATATATCTTATTCTTTAAGGAAAACGTTCTCTTTAACACATCATTTGAGTCAAAACGAATGTTGCGTAAAACATCGTTATGACAACCCAAATCACTAGTATAGGGATTCGACATTTTGATAGATATATAAATCCCAACACTATACAAAACATTTCCTTTCGAATATCATTTACTATAACAACAGTTTTATAGTCCATCATTTCCTTATACTTTCTCAAAAACGTCTATTTCAACAATGAATGTTGAAATCTATGGTTTCAACACTTATACTTTTCAAAACACTTCAAATCATTTTAAATTCTATTTAAATATCACTTCCCCAAAACATTTCTTTAATATATTATTCACCGTCCAAAAAACGTGAATATAAATCATTTACCAAATTCAACACTTCTACATATTTAATTTAAAGGATTATCCACTATCCAAAGTCGTGAATATATTTCCTTTAATAAGCTTTCCTATTTACTTATCAAATTCAATCAATTTTGAATTTATAAATCTTTGTTTATAAATTCATATTTATATATTATAAAACTTCAAGTTATAAAAAGTCACTTTATTTACAAATTCTATCATATTTTATTTAATTGCCAAATCCAAATTATAAGTAAATCCACTTATAAACCCCTTATTTAGAAAATTAATTCTTTAATAACTTCATCAATTATAAATCTGTAGATCTTATTTACTTATAAAACCCATTTATACTACATTTTAACGTTTATAAAAACTCGTTTTATAATTAATTTATAAATATTAATTTTTATAAATCTTTTATATAAACCGTTTATAATAATTCAAAAATCTCAATTTATACTATTTTATAAAATTCATTAACTCCATAATTCAAAAATAAAATTTAGCTATATTTTATCAAAAATCATAAATTTTTATAACATTAAAATTATAACGTTTATTTATTTAAAATGAATCAATTCCAAAATTCAATAAAATGTATACTTTCAAAGATCACTTTAAAATCCTTTTAAATTTGAAAATCGTCACTTAAACACTTTTAATTTTTCAAAATAGGCCCAATGTTGTAACAGCACCAAATATAACAATCACGACATCCAAAACATCATATGTCATATGATAACAGAATATATCTCTATATCTGTAAATAAATCAATATGGGTGTGGAATCCAGTTGGATCCCTCCAACCTGTTTCCTTGCATCCACAGATGTTAGCACAATACCAATTCCGTTCCAATACGGAATATCGCGGTATATGAGATTTATAAAATTTTATCCGCTATTATGCGTCGCAATAGGGTCTCATCCGCTATGTAATGCAGGAAAATCAACTCCTAGTACATATATAATGCTAATTCCACTTCAAGGTGAAATATCGCGGTATATGTGTGTAATAAATAACATCCGCTTAATTTACGGCGTATAGGGTCTATTTCAAAACTATAGATAATAATTTATCATTCAATCACAAAATCAAGAAATTTTAAATCTAACTATCTAAAATATAAATCGAAACAATTTCGATTGTGTGAGAAGTTCTCACCTTGCTTCCAATAGCGGTTTCAGCGTTTATTTCGAATAAAATTAAACGCGTGTTTAATTTTATCCAAAATTTTCACTAGCTCCAATCAACTCCAATCCAGCTCTATCGCGTAGTATTCGACAATACGATTCCAACGCAAGTCGTTTCGTCAAATTCCGACCTCGTATGAACAAGTTATGACGTTTTGAATATCACACGAATTTATAAAATTCAATTTAGAATTTTCTTTTTATATTTTCGACCTCATGAATCACAGCCATCCGTTTCACCTTCCCAAGATCAGAGCCGCCTCCTCCTTATTCCTCCCTACGTGATATCCAGGTGAAAAATCACGTTCGAACCCATTATGGCCCCGTTGAACCCTAATAGCGCGACTCTATACCATCACTTCTAGGTCGATCGAATACCACCATTGCGTCGCCCCACTCGAGAGCCACCTTCACCGTGAATAGCGTCGAGCTCGGTCCTCTCCTCTGCTTGAAAAACGTGAACAAAGTCCGGCCAAACGCGAGTGATTTCTGGTCGATCCACAGCTCCATTCACGATCTCCACCGTTGAGAACGTAGATCTCGTTGTGCTCTTCAACATTGTAGTTGAAGATTTCTTGAATTGGTTTACGGATTTGAAGAAAAAGGAGGAGAAAGAATCGTGTATTCTCGGCCATTAAAATAGAGGGAAGCGGCGGCTGTAGCCCTAGCCCAATTTTGTTTTTCAAAAGTGAATATTGAGGGTCCTTTTATAGAAAATTTCCATGCACTATTCACCCGAAATTTTTCCGAACTCCAAACGAAGCGTGCCGCCTGGCGTTTATAATGTTTTACTCCTATTTCGAATGCAATGGAATATATATCGGAACCCAATTCGATCAAATTTGAAAGATAAGTCTTTGAATCGACTATTTAAATTCAAAATTCACTCAAATCGATTTCTACGCGTTTTAGCTTGCCCCAGACAAACCGTAAGTCCGATTGACACGAAATTTGAAACCATATAATAATATAACATTACGGATCCGATGAAACTAGTTTCGTCGAAATCCGAGACTGTTTGAAAAATGGCTATTTTTACTTGTCAATTAAATATTAAAATATTCAATTTCTACAAATTAACTCTTAATTCAATTTTAAAAGTTCTATAACATCATTCGAACTCCAATATGATTTAATACAACTTTACAAATCAATTTTAATCACATTAGACTCAATTTCCAATTTTTTCTGTAGTTTCAAATATTAAATTATCGATTTAATTATCCAATTAAATCTAGATATTCGAAATAAAATTTATTCAGCTTATTAAATTTACTTGTTAATATTTAAAATCAATTAAATATACGAATTTCAAATGACAGAAATTCTGGGTCGTTACATTGGGCCTATAAAGTCTAATTTATTTAGAACATTTCTAAATTTAATTTAAATAAAATCATTTATTTCATTTAAATTTATGAACAATGAATTGAATTTTATTTAATTTATGTTCATTTAAATAATTGCACACATATGTATCATATATGTATGTGTGTGCATGTGTAACATAACAATCCATGTAACTTATAACATGCCCGTATAAAAATGTCGGGATTTGCATCGCAATGTATGTCTTAGCTAATCTTATATGTATTGTATGTTGTCCAAATAAATTTATGTGTATATATAAAATCGTTATTTAAATAAATATTAAAATAATATAAATATTTACTTATATAATGCATGTATTTAGTAAATGTAAGAATAATATATGTATGTATGTATATTAAATTAGATATTAATTAGATAAGTATATAAATACATACATACAAGTATATATAACATATACATATATATACATAATATACAAGGTTGTATTTTTTTATTAAGTATAATATACAAGTATATTATATAGTAAGAAATTTATACATGTATGTATGAATGTGTATGTATGTATGTATTTATATATAATTATATTTTAATATTTAAAGTATTTATAAATAGGTGTATTTAAATGTGTGTGAGTGTATATATTAATTAGATATTAATCAGAAAATGACTATATATATAGCTTATATATATGTATAATGTAAAAAGTTGTAACTTTTTTATTAAATATAGTATTCACGTATATTATACAATAAAAAAACTATATGTATGTATGTATCTGTATATAATTTTTACTAATATTTAAAATATTGATAAATATATGTATTTTAATACATGTATGTGTGTGTGTGCGTGTTTATATAATTATATCAATTATGAAAATTAAATAATTTTATAGTATTCCAGATCCAATACACAGAACATAAAATATTTTATTATAATTTTATATTATTAAATTATACATATATTTGTCGAAAAATAATAAAATAATGCTAAAATTAGTTTCATTTCATATTTTTCAAATTTTAATTTTTTTGAAATTCAAATATGATATTGTAAAGTCACGAAAAAATTTCTATAATTTTCTGTCGAAATTATTTTTTATTATTTAATTAATATCGATTGCATGCTTAAATGATTTGAAAATAATAATAATATTGATTTTTAAATTCTTGGGAGTTAATATGGCGATGAAGAAATTTTCTAAATTTAAAATATAATTTTCGAAACATATGTTATTTTGTATGAATTATTCAACTTATATTTTGATTTAAATAATATTAAAAATAGAAAATAATTATTAAAAAACATTTTGCTATTACATAAAACTATGATTAGTATAAATCTGCATATAACATAAGATCAATTTTTAACATGATATGATGGCACAATTAAATTATAAGTCTTTTAATTCACGTAATATGGCATATTAATATAAGTATAAAATGATAAAAATTAAAATAAATTTATTGGGCTGCGTATATATCTGATCGATATAAGAAATGTGTTTTGTTATTATGCATACATACATACATATAACCATTCAATATGTGACAACATACATACATATAGGAATCCTACTTAACTAACAATATTATTATGATATATGTAAGCAAGTAATAAAATATTATACATAGACTATAAGTCATATGAAATTATAAACCATAACAAAACTTATGCCTTAAGGCACACCTTGTTATGATGAATATCCCTCTTTAGAACCCTTCTCAATTCGGCAGACTACCAATCTTTGAATTGTAGACCATTGACTATCCAATAGCTGTTGATTTGAAATTTATTGAGATGAAATTCGTCGAAGCATTTGTTTAGGAGAATTTGGACAGCAAAGAGATAAAATGGCAGCCAAAAAAGTTCTATATGTATTAGGGTTAGAAGTCCTTTTATAGTGGAAGGAATGGAGAGAAAGGTGGATCATATCTCTTATCCCTTCTCCCTAAATCTGAGCCATCCATCTAAGATAATCCTACCCCATCTTTTAGCCACCCCCTACATGCTTGTTGCGGCATGTATCACCATACATTATAGCTAGGCTAATTATCATTTAGGTTCAAATAAATATTACTATATGATTTAATTACTTATCAATATCTCATATCGATCGATATATTTATAACTATAATAAAAATATACAATAATATTTATTCCTCAAATCATATTCAAAATTTTATAACCAATATTTCATAAATATTAATTAATTTATAACTATTATAATCTAATTAAATCGTTTGGTCTAAAGAGAATTCATCATATCGATTGTGTGACTCGTTAGTTGTAAATTTGATCAATGATTAACATTGAGGTATTCGAATGTTAACATACACACGTCACTTAGTTAGTGGTGTGAGATTTTTGTCAAATTTTTCGCTTACTTAGTTTTTGTAAAACCCAATTTTAATTAATCAAGCGTCACTCGGTTGGGACATTTATTTACACAAATTCTCTTCGTCAAGACTATATCACTTTGGACTTATCGCATTTGGTAATGGTCAAAATTCTAACATCGTCCATATTTAACTCTATAGCCTAAGAATAAAGTCCTTGGTTGAATAATAATAATTATTATTAACTAAAATGCTCTTATCAAAGATTTTGACTTAGAGTTGGCTTGAGTTGACAGTGATACTAACCCATATAACAGAGGAGATGAATTATCTTTTGAATAGTGCTTCACTTCCAATTCTTCCACACGATTCAACTATTGTCACTCGATGGACGTCGTTTCATTTGACTATAATTAAAGTAGAGCTTTCATATTAAAGATCAATGATATTCTTAAGTTGAGAGAACTATGTAAATCAGTTACATCAATATTTTCTATTTCACCTTATTTATATTAACCAACAGAAAACTATCAAGTGAGTTGTTCCATAGTTATCCAATAATTATCAGTATGTAATTACTAAGTGCCCCCAACAGTCACGAGTAATACTCCACCTAATATTTAGACAACAATTCTAGTCACAATGGATACATGGATATGCAGTCTCGATGCATCTTGACTGGAAACATTTAAAATAGTATATTCGATTTCATTGTGATAAATTACTTACAGTTACAAAACATTGTAACTATTATCACAAAACATAATATTTATGGATTTTATTTTAAATATACTTTTATTTATTAATTAAAACACATTACAATTATATGATAAAAGGAAAACACCTTTTATTTCGAACAAGATTGGTTATCGAATTAGACATATGCAACAAATTATATAATTTATCTAGGGCATACCTCTAACTCTATCAATCTCCCAATTATACTTGGGATCAATCATGGAATCTTATTCCAAATTCTCCAATTGGTTTCCTCAAAGCCAATTGGGTCAATCCCTTATTGAATGGGAATGCTATTATATTTAAATTATCTACTCTATCAATAAACTCTCTTCAATGCTGATAACTATCAATATCATATGGAACCAATTAGGTGTATGTCTCTCGACTTCCAGCGAGCTCTAAGTTCTATTACGAACTACATCATGAACTTGTTATCATGTAATAATGTTATGAGATCCCAACATTCAGAATCATCCTCGGCTCAGTTATAAAATTGTGCATTTATTGTATATAGATTGCTTTTATTATGACACTATACAAGTCAATGTACTCGGCATTTTCGTTGAATCTATATAATCTCTTTTATTTGGAACATTTCCAACTTAAAGATTCTAAACTTGAATTTTGTTATTGACATATTATACTCAATATCATTCATGAAGTTTGAGTCTGAACGTACCTTCATAAAGAGTTCCTTGTTTCTGTAAATAATTCTCTAGTATTTCGTAAATACACGAGAACACTCCAAACTACCATTATGTGATATCATTTTGGACTTGATATTTGCTTTATGTATCAAATATATAAACAAATCATGATATCGTAGATAACATAACATGTATAATAATTCCTATTGTCAATGCATAAGAATCCATTGTACATATTCCACACTAAACATTTTAATAAGGTGTCCTTGCATATCGTTTTGGGACATTCCTAATATCTTTTGTAATTACTATAAAAGACATCAATTACAAATCCAACGTTTAGTATTAAAACAACCAAAACTAATTTTAACACAAGTACATTGTTAAAATCAGTAGTTGTTGTTTTCTTATGATTTAAAAATGTCTACGTAGACAAGCACCATTATCCAAGTGGTTAATTGATTCGGCTTTGGTGCAAGAGGTCACAAGTCCGAAACTTGCTTTCGAATGTTTATTGACATGGGATATGTTGTCCCAATGATTTGTTGTATATAAAGTACCATTTCAAAAAAAATGTCTACGTACCTTTTAACTTTTTTCTTATATGTACACACTTTCTCTGCACTTTGATTGACAATCAAACCGTTTAATATGTCTATTGCTTGCACAAAAAATGGGCAAACACCTCCAAGTTGTACGAATTAGTTGATTTTATGTTGTTTTTAGTGATTTGATTGATTTATGCAAATATATAAAAAGCAGGGACTAAACTGTAAAGGACACGCAGATTAATAGTGGTTCGGCCAGAATGTGCCTGCGTCCACTTTATATGTTATTCTCCTTTTCTCTTCGGAGTACAAGTACAAAGCTTTTATTACAAGAGTATGAAAGTTGTTTGAAAGTTCTATCCGTGCTTGAGCTCTCAAACTTGTCTGCCATTGTTGTACCCCTGCCCCCTATTTATAGAGTGAGGCTGGGGGCAGGGGTCCTGGATGTATATAGCTGTTGGTAGGCCTAGGCTGAAGCAATCTGGCCTGGCAACCTTTGTTCGGCAAAGCCTTGGTTCGGTAGTAGATGGCTGGAGTTGAGGCCTTGGTCCGGTAGTACTTTGGCTTGATGGGACTTTGGTTTGTGTTGGTTCGGCGTTGAGTTGGTGATCTGGTTCGGCGACGTTGGACCGGTAGTGGATGGAAGGTGGCTGGTTCGGTGGTGTTGGACCGGTAGTGGATGGAAGGTGGTTGGTTCGGTGGTGTTGGACCGGTAGTGGATGGAAGGTGGCTATGTGGGGAAGGGAGTTGGCTCGGCAATGCATGGAGAGGGGATGGTTCGGCATTGCTTGGAGAGGGACGGTTCTGAAGTAGGTGAAAACGTGCCTAACAATTTCCCTCCAAAGTAGGGCATATGCCTGTATATGGCGTGCTTTGTTTTAAGGCATTCATCCTGGATGCTATCATCCGGTCCCTAATGCCGAACCAACTGGTCCGGTCATTGATTTTTGCTTATAAATAGGGGCCTAACGCTTTCGTTATTCTTTATCAGCCGAGCCGACCCCTTGTTCTTGCCGAATCGAAACCTTATCTTCGCCGGACCGAACGTGTTAGCCGAAAATTCTTATCCTTGTCGAACCAGGTGAGACCCTTTTTTGCCGAATGGGTTTTTGTTTTGGAACTACCGAATTGACTCGGGAACTTGACTTACCGAATAAACCTTTAGCTTTTCATGTTTTGACTTATGAATCAAACTCTAGACTGTATGTACTTTCTTTTTATATCTCCACTTCTAACAACTTGCTTTCTTGTGTTGCAGATAAATGTCTCGTAAAGTGGAAACTCGATCAGATAAGAGGAAATCCCAGGACAAAGGAGAGTCCACCGCAGTGCCCCCAGCTCAGCCAGGACCGGAACGTCATGGACCCACCCCGAGATCGCTAGTAGATGGGTACGGTGCTCGAGAGCTTCTGAATTCTCTGCTTGACTGCTTTCCTAGCTCTCTCAAAGAAGAGCAGCTGGATGTTATCTCCCGCTCCTTTGGGATTGATAGAGCACGCATGCTGTTGCCAGGGAAGGGGGTCATGCCATATAATCCCCCTGAAGGATACTTCGCCTATAGTAGGTACCACTGCATGTGTGGGGCCATTCCTCCGATCAATGCTTGGATAGTTAGCTTCGTCACCTATTTGAAGGTGGATCCTTTCCAGCTCCAGCCCAACTCCTACGCTATCTTGGTGTGCCTATTCATGATTTTCCAGAGAAAGTACGGGCGCCCCCCTTCCAACCGGGAGATTCGATACCTATATAACTTGAGAGGTTACAAGAAGGGGTCTCCATACATTACCTTGGAATCGGCCATGTCCTTCAAGCCGGTCCTGGACTTGTACTCAAAGTTCACCATGTTTAAGAAGTTATGGTTCTTCATCCAGGATGACTCCGTTTCTATCCATCACTTCACCTCTGGCTGTAAGTTGAATTTTACTTGTAGTTTCTATTTTGACTGCAATGCTTCTCCTCATGTGCTTTATTATTTGCTAGCGACAGGTGGCTTTGCGGTCGTGGAGAATGATCACTTGGTTCAGATGGCCGCGGAGATAGAAGCCATTTCGGGAAGGGAGAGGTCAGCTTCTTACCTGATCAGGAACGCTACTCTTCTGTAGCACAACTTGATTCTACCACATCAGTCTGTGGTCAAGCAGAGGGATACGGCTGAGGAAAGAGCTGCCAAAGCCAAAGGAGGGGCCATGACAAAAAGCACCAAGAGGAAACCTTTCTCGATACCTCCAGTCGTCGGGGGGAAGAAGCTCA
Source organism: Allium cepa (assembly GCA_030765085.1). Taxonomy (NCBI): domain Eukaryota; kingdom Viridiplantae; phylum Streptophyta; class Magnoliopsida; order Asparagales; family Amaryllidaceae; genus Allium; species Allium cepa. The sequence goes on along the minus strand of CM060928.1, from coordinate 651,103,466 downwards.
AGAAAACTGATGGACCCTCCCCCAGCACATTCCTAAATGTTCCGGAGGAGGAAAGTGGAGAGGAGGAAATAGGCGAGGAAAAAAGCGGAGGTGATGGAGAAAGTGATGGTGGCAATGGTGGCGAAGGACAAAGTGGGAGTGGCGTTGGTGCCTTGACCTCTGGGCAAGTAGGTGACATTCAATAGTGGACGGATGATGCTTTCCGCCAAGCTTTTGAGGGGTTGGAAGAAGGGTCGGCCTTAGTGGAGAAACCGAAGGAAACTGATAAGGCTGGAACTGGTGCCGGTTCATCTTCTCAGAGTATTCCGGCTAAGGCGACTCCGGTGATTCAAGGTGAATTTTTGACTTCTGTAGACTCCCTTTATGATAAGGACTTAGGAATATTTTATGGCCAGCTCCCGTCCTGGAATGAGATTCGGGACTTATTGCAGTATCCCACTCCCCCTCAGGGTTTGTAAAATAACTGCATCTTCCTACTCCTTTTAACTTAACATATTTCTTGAATTATGGATTAGTGTATGCTCGTAACACTTGTTCTTTATTCTAGGGGCAGGCGAGGTGGCCAAGACATCAGATGTTCGACACCGCCTCGAGCAATACAAGCTACTCAGAGCCTCTGCTAGACCGAAGCCTCCTACTAGCCGCCCCGGGGATGTAGTCGGCTATCGCCCTCTTCTCGGGATTATTGAAGAAGATATCCAAAGGAAGAAGAGGAACCGCTCTTTGTTTGAATCTCCATCTCGTCCTCAGCCTCCAACTCAGCCGCTTCAGGATATTACGGAGGAGACTACTGATTTTGTACCCTCTCTACATCCATCTGAGAACCCTACCGTTACTCCGATAGACCGTCCCAGCTTGGCTCGCAACCCATTCGCGGGTCATCCGAACCTGGACCCGAACCTTCATGATATTTCCTTTGATGAGGTTACCGGTGAGCACCTCCTACCCCGCAATCCTATGGTAAGGGTGCTTGATGAGGCTAAGTCTTTGGATCTCGACTTGTTGACCACTCGGATTGTGACTATGGGGGATGAGGCCAAGGCAAACATCGATCGGGTGGCTGAGGAGACCAGGAAGATGATGGCGCATCATGCCCGATTGGTCGAGGCTGGAGAGGAAATCGGAAGTGCTAACATTCGGTTGCAGCTAATGGTTTCCAATCAGGCCAAACAGCTTCCCGATCAGGCCATTCAGATCTCCCAGCACGAGGCGGCCTCCAGACGACTAAAGAAAACCATGGAGGAGGCTAGCAAGGCAGAGTTGCGAAAGATGGAGGCTGCTTGCAAGAAACAAATTGACATGGCCACCGCAACGGTGGATGAGGTTCGGAGAGCGGATCTCGAGCAGGTAGAGGAGTTATCTGGAAGGCTTGAAGCCGCATAGCTTGCTCATGCCAAGCTAAAGGAGGAGATGGAGGTGATGAGGAGATCCCTTCAAGCTGACTGCTCGCGATATCGATTGGAGAGGGATGCTGCCGTTGCTAAGTTGTCGGCTTCTGAGGCCCGTATGAGGGAGTTTGAGGAGAACAAGGGGATGATGGATGATATGCTGCAGGACATGTATTTTCGTACTTGGAAGCAGGGCAACCTATCCTGGATGGACGGTTACCCCCGGGTCATGGCTAGGATATATCTCCGGGCTTTGGAGGAGGCCAAGGCTGATGCGGATAAAGAGGGTGGCGTGGCCTTCAGAATGGATGTGGTTACCGCTCAGTTCACCAAGGAGGAGAAGGTGGTGGTGAAGGAGGGCATGCGGCTGCTTACCGCCGAGGAAGTGGGTGTGCAGTTGGAGGATGATGATCAGGGAGCAGACGCTGGTAAGTCTTCCCTTTTAATCTTTTCTTAACTTGATTGCTTATCGTTTGTCTAATAGATTCTTCTCCTGTATTGGACAGGTGGGACCTCTGGTCAGCGTCCTGGGAGTTCTGATCCTGCGGTCAAGTAGATCTTGGGGGGTTGGAAGGATAGAGATGAAGTTCTGATGCTGCCGACTATTTTGACTTGATCCGGGCATTTTTGGTTTTACTTGACATTCCTGTACACACTAATTCTAAAACATTAATGTACTTTCAGGTTGTAATTATGTCATTGCAACGAACGACTTTATTTTTGACATGTGACTTTATAACATAAGCTGATTCTGTCATACTAGGATGCTGTCATTATTTTGATGTGCTGCATAAGAAATATAGCTGTGCATGTGCTAGTGATTCAACTGCGTTTTGATGTCAAGTTCTTGCTTAAAATATAATTTCATGTCTTGCAATGTTAATGTGATTTGTGTGAATATATCAGAGCTACTTATTTGTATACCAAATAAGAGAGTACCGCCCTTTCAATTTTTAGCAGTAGAAGCTTTGAATGCCTTGTGTGATCGAGTACGGAACGCAGTTGAGTGACCCGTCATCCAGCTTTGAGTTCTTATTCCCATTAGCGAATGCCTCCTACTTGGTGTCCTGTACTTTAAGGGTTGTTATAGAAGATAGGAGGAAAGTTTTCAAATAGAATGGAAATATAAGAAAAAGTAAAACTTCCAATCACGAAAGGCCTTCGATGTGCTTAAGTTCGTGGCAAACGGGTTTTGTAGTCACTTTCCCTAGCTGTGGGTCTTGAAGACATTCGTCACCCATCTTACGCCTCCGCGGGGATTTTTTCTTTTTTACCACAGCCGTACTTAAGACACATCGGAGCCGAGATCGCGCACAGTAACTACCCGGGCCATTATGGCCCATAATCGTGGGTATTATTTGATTTACCATGGCCGGCTAGCGTGGGTGCCGATCGTCAACTGTGAACTGCCCCTGGCTGGCCACACCTTATGTTGGGGCTTATAATCGGTTGATAGTCGCCGGCGAGCCGAACGCCGTAATGAGCTGCCTCGGCTATAGTCGGCCTTCTCGGTGGCTTATGATCGGCTCATTACAGTTGGCTTTGAGGGCCGTCGCGAGCAATGAGTTAACCCGCAGCAGAGGGATGCTGGAGCAAAAGTGTCTCATTGACGAGGGCATAGATTCGTATAGTACCTGTTAGGTCTTGTCCAGGTGAGGTTGTGCCGTGAAGTGTCCAGAATGGAAATGCCGTTATACAGGATTTTGTTCAACAGAAAAGGATAAAGCTTAACAAGCAGCCAAGATATAAAGTAATAAGTTAAAAAAAAAAGAGACAAGATTTTTAGAGTGATTCGGCACGAAAATGCCTACGTCCACTGATTCTCTTTATTAATTCACTTCATATGGGCAGTACAAGTTAAGAAAAGTACCGACGAAGGTGTTGGATGTTCCATGCCCTCTGGAAAACCTCTCCGTCCACTATTGACAAAATATAAGCTCCGTTGTGGAGATCTTTATGAATTACATAGGGTCCGTCCCAGATTGGATCTAGCGCGTCGGGGCGGGGAATGATCCGTTTGAGGGCAAGATCTCCTTCTTGTAAGCTGCGGTGTTTGACTTTGGAGTTGTATTGCGCTGCCACTTTTTGCTTGTGAGCTGCCGCTTTGAGTGCTGCATCGTTTCTTCTCTCTTCAATTAAATCCAAAGACATGTGGAGGAGTTCTTCGTTCTCTTCTGGGTTGTAGTTGATCCTACGGTGGGAAGGCACTATAGTTTCAACTGGGAGTGTGGCCTCCGATCCGTACGCCAAAGAGAAAGGAGTATGCCTTGTTGATGTTCTGTAAGATGTGTGGTAGGCCCAAAGTGCCGTAGGAAGTTCATCCACCCAAGCACCTTTTGATTTTTCAAGTTTCGTCTTGACGAGAGTTTTAAGAATTTTGTTGACAGCTTCGACTTGTCCGTTTGCCTGAGGATAAGCTACAGATGAGAAGCTTTTGTGAATTCCGTGCTCTCGGCACCAGTCGGCGAACTCCTCACTGTCAAACTGAAGTCCATTGTTCGATATGATTTTGAGTGGAACCCCGTACCTGCATAGAACATTTTTGATCAAGAAATTAATAACTTTTGCTGAAGATATTTTATTTAAAGGTTCCGCTTCCACCCATTTGGTGAAATAGTCGACTGCCACTATAGCATATTTGGCTCCGCCTCGGCCCATCGGCAGTTCGCCAATCAAGTCAATTCCCCATACTGCAAAGGGCCAAGGGCTGGTTATTTGAGTAATCTCATTTGTTGGTAGTCGAGGAATCTTAGCAAATTTCTGACATCTGTCACATCTTTTGACAAAGTCTAAGGCATCTTTGTTTAAAGTGGGCCAGTAATACCCATATCGGAGTATTTTCTTTGCTAGAGTCTGCCCTCCAGTGTGATCTCCACAACTTCCTTGATGGATGTTGGACAAGACTTCCTTGGCTTCCCTTCTAGCGACACACCTTAATAAGGGGTTAGAGAAACCGCGCCGATAGAGGATGCCTTCTTGTATTGTGTAGCGGGAAGCTTTCCTTAAGATTTTGTTAACTTCGTTACGCCCGTCGGGCAGTGTGCCACTTTGTAAGTACTTCCGGATGGGAGTCATCCAAGTTTCCTCTTCGATTGCAGCTATTAGATTCACTGGCTCGAAACTCGGGGCTAGTTGCTTTGAGATGGTTATTGTTTCGAAAGTGGTGCCGTCCTTCATGCTAGCTTGCTTTGCCAGTTCGTCGGCCTCCTGATTCTCTCCTCGAGGAATGTGTTTGATTAAATAGTGATCCAATTGATTGAGCAGCAGCTTGGTCTTCTTTAGATATGCTGTGAGTCGTTCTCCTCGAGCCTGGAATTCTCCCAGTATTTGATTTACAATGAGTTGAGAATCACTATGGAGACATAAAGAACCGACTCCAATCTCTAGGGCACGCAAGTTCTAATCCGGCTATCACTGCTTCGTATTCTGCGTCGTTGTTGGTGGCAGCGAATTCCAACCTTAGGGCATAGTGCAGCTTCCTTCCCCTAGGGGTGATTATCACAACACCTGCCCCCGAGGCTTGTTCATTTGATGCTCCATCTACAAAGAGATTCCACTTGATATCTTTTGTTATTTCAGATCGATGTTTACCTTCGTTGGTAGTGAATTCGGCAATGAATCGGCCATGGCTTGTCCCTTGATGGCGGTGCGAGGATGGTAGGTGATATTATATTGACTTAGTTCAATGCAACATTTAAGTAGTCGCCCAGAAGTGTCGGGGCGGTGGAGTACCTGCCTTAGCGGTTGATCGGTTAAAACTCTGATGGAATGAGACTGGAAATAGTGTCGCAGTTTCCGTGACGTGATTAGCAAACAGTATGCTAGCTTTTCAAGTTTAGGGTATCTAGCTTATGCCCCTGTAAATCTCTTGCTTGCAAAGTATACGGGCCGCTGCGCGCGGTTGTCTTCTCTCACCAAAGCAGCGCTTAAATCATGGGATGATACAACAAGGTATAGGTATAGTTCTTCGCCTTCATTTGGAGTTGAGAGTACTGGTGGTCTCTGAAGGAGTTCGATTAGGTTAAGGAAGGCTGTCGAGCATTCGTCAGTCCATTCGAACTTTTCTTTGTCTTTCTTTAGAGCTTCGAAGAAAGGGATGCATTTGTCGGTTGCTTTAGAAATGAACCTGCTTAGGGCGGCCACTTTCCCGTTTAGGCTTTGCATCTCTTTTCGAGTGGATGGTACCCTGATATCATGCAAAGCCCGGACCTATTTGGGGTTTGCTTCAATCCCCCTGGCATGGACGATGAATCCTAAGAACTTTCCCAACGATACTCCGAAGGAGCACTTTAGAGGATTCAGCTTCATTCCATATTGGCGAAGTACTTGGAACATCTCGTCCAGGTGGTTTATATGATCATTGGATTTCCTCGATTTTACCAGCATGTCATCCACATAAACTTCCATAGTTCGTCCTAATAGTCTCGTGAACATCTTGTTGACGAGGCGTTGATAAGTAGCTCCGGCGTTTTTAAGTCCAAAAGGCATTACTCTGTAGCAGTACAATCCCCGGTCAGTGATGAAACTAGTGTGGTCTTGATCGGGGGCATGCATAGGGATCTGGTTATATCTTGAGTATGCGTCCTTAAAGGATAAGAGTTCGTGTCCGGCTGTGCTGTCCACGAGCTGATCGATTCGGGGGAGTGGGAAGCAGTCCTTCGGGCAAGCGTCATTTAAGTTGGAGAAGACAATGCATGTTCGCCACTTCCCATTAGCCTTCTTTACCAGTACCGGGTTCGCAATCCATTCTGGATAGATGGCTTCTCGTATGAAGTTATTGGCAAGTAGATTCTTTACTTCTTCCTCGAGGGCTGCTGATCGTTCTGCCCCCATGCTTCTCCTTTTCTGCTTTACTGGCACCTTGGTGGGATCGATGTTCAGTACGTGGCATGCTACGTCTGGGGAGATTCCTGTCATGTCGGCGTGCGTCCATGCAAATACATCCATGTTGTGGCGAAGAAAATCGACGAGTTGATCCTTCAATTCCGATCTTAACTGAGACCCGACTCTCAGCAATCTACTTGGGTCGTGTTTGTCTACGGATACAAATTCCATAGCCTCTGCAGGCTCGGTGGTGGCCTCCTCCTCCTTGTCCCTGGAGTCTAATTCGTTGAAAGGATCGCTGGTATATCGAAGAGGAGGAGCTTTCTTTAATTGCTATGCTTCCAAGTTTTTCTTGCAGAGAGAAGTCTCTGCATCCTTCCCTTTATCCTTCCTGCGGTTATTGCGAAGTTCAGTTACATAGCAATCTCGAGCGGCGTCTTGATCTCCCTCCATTTCTCCTATTCCGTTATCTGTTGGAAATTTCATATTCAGGCACCATGGGGCTAGGACAATTTGGAAGTCAGACACGGCTGGTCTTCCCAAAAAGGCGTTATAAGCCGAGTGGTTCTCTATTAGCACAAATGTTTGTTTTCGCACAACGGAGCGGGGATGACTTCCTATTTCGACAAAGAGGTCCAGTTGCCCGAGGGTCATCTTCACATCTCCGGTGAAACCATGTAGCGGTTTGCTGCAGGGAGACACATCCTTCATTGACAGCTTCATTTTGTCGAAAACATGCTTGAATAGGATGTTTACTGAGCGTCCAGTGTCTATTAGGATTCGGAAAACTTTGGCTGGACCGAACCAGGCAGAGATGACCATAGGATCCATGTGAGGGTACTGCCTTCCCTCTAGATCACGCCTACAGAATGTGATGTCATCATTCTCTCTCCGTTTCGGGTGGCGTTCTTCGGTAGCAGAATTAACGTAGCCTTCATTGTTTCTAAGTGATTTACCGTATCTTTCATCTCTGCCCATCTTCCGTCGGCTATATGTGGCCCTCCTGATATGGTAATGACCACTATCTTCTCTTGACTGGAGCCGCTGGTGTTGCGATTTCCTCCGCCTACTTCCGGGAGGGGTAGCCCTGGGTTCCCACTGGCAGGAGTTGAAGTCCTGTTCTGACCTTTCACATAGCGCTCCAGTCTCTTCCTTCTGATGTGTTCTTTAATCAAGTCCCGGAGATGATGGCATTCATTGGTGTCATGCCCATGAGATTCGTGGAAGCGAAAGAACTTTCCAGACTTAATTGCATTATCTGATTCCTTCTTGTGCATGGGGCGCTTGTATCTAACTTCGTCTTGGGTAGCCAAGAAGATGTTTTCGATTGTTTCATTTAAAGGAGTGTAAGAGTCAAATCTCGGTCCTGGCCTATATAAGCACTTTTCTCCCTTCTTGCCCCCAGCACTATCTCTAGAGTCATTTCTTCGAGCGTCCTTTGCTACTGCGGGTGTGTTGCCATGAGTTGCCTTGGTTTGTTGCCCTATCTGCCTTTCAATGGCAGCGTCTTCGAGTCTCATGTATTTCCCAGCTTCATGGAAGAAATCAGGTAAGGTAGCTGGCTTTTCTTTCGTTAATCTCCTAGCAAATTTAGTATCCGGATGTACACCACTACAGAGGGCCATTAGGATAAGTTTCTCGTCGGCATCTTGGACTGCGGCCGCTGCGGCGTTGAATCGAGTTAGATATTGTTGCACTGTCTCTCCGGGTTTCTGTTTGATATTAGATAGGGAATAAGCGTCCTTGGGTTGTTCCACATGAATGCGGAACTAGCTGATGAACTTTTCTTTCAACATTTCCCATGAGATGATGGATCCTTGGGGTATGTGGAAGAACCAGGAGGTAGCTAGATCTGCCAGGAATAGTGGGAAGCATTTACACAACACCCCCTCTGTTGCTCCGCTCATGAGCATATGCGGTGTGTATCTCTGCAAGTGTACAACGGGGTCAGAGGTTCCCTTGTAAGGATCCATTGTTGGCATTTTACATTCCCGGGGGTTGATGGCGATTTCGATATTGCGGGTGAAGGGGATGGTTACCCTAAAGCCTATCCCTCGATCTCTTTGATCCCGTCGGACGCACTCTCTAAACAATCGCGCCATCCTTTCATCAGAACTTGGAGCGGATAGAAATGAGCTTGGTTCTTCCCTGCGGGATTGATTCCGCCCAGATGACCTGTAGGGATGGTATCGTCTATCACTCCTAACTATCTCCAATGGTTGCCTCTGGTCTACCGGGGGCATGCTGGGGTCAGCCACAGTTGGGCCTTGCCTTGATCTTCCCCTGTTGGGTTTTGTCCTCAGTACTTCCTCAGGTCCAACTTCGGGCTGGACTCCAGCTCGGCCCCGTCCATTGGCATTTCCATGGTTAGGTAGCATGGCGGGCTCAGCTACATCCGACCCCTGCCTGGTACCTCCCCTGTTGGGTTCAGTCCCAAGTGTTTCCTTGGGTCGGAATTCAGGCTGAGTCCGGGCTCGGCTCCTACGATAGCCGTTTCTGTTGTTAGCTTCTTCAAAGAAGAAAGACCTTTGTCGTCTCCCAGATCCTCCAGACTGGGACTCACCCCATGATTCAGTGTTGCGGTTGGATTCTTCAGCATCCCTTAAGCGTGACATGAGTTGATCCACCAAGGCTTCTTGTTGAGATGCGAAACAGTTAGTTACTTCGGCCACAACCCTGTCCAGATCCGTTCTTGTAATTGGTTGTTCCGTAGCAGGGGCTGTCGGATTTGCCTGATTTCCATTTGCTGTTGGAACCGGATGATTGTCTTGATCTATGATCACTGGATCTGGGATACTGCTAGTTGCGATGTTCTTTCCTTTGTTAGCATCTTTCTTTCGTCCGGGAGGCATGTTTTCCAAGCAATGAACGATGCTGATAGGAAAAGGGTTAAGTGGAGAAGCTGAAGCTTCGAGCTCCTGTTCTCAGTGAAAGCACCAAAAATGTTTGCACAAAAAATGGTCAAACACCTCCAAGTCGTACGAATTAGTTGATTTTATGTTGTTTTTAGTGATTTGGGTGATTTATGCAAATATATAAAAAGCAGGGACTAAACTGTAATAGACACGCAGATTTATAGTGGTTCGTTCAGAATGTGCCTACGTCCACTTTATATGTTATTCTCCTTTTCTCTTCGGAATACAAGTACAAAGCTTTTATTACAAGTGTATGAAAGTTGTTTGAAAGTTCTATCCGTGCTTGAGCTCTCAAACCTGTCTGCCATTGTTGTACCTCTACCCCCCTATTTATAGAGTGAGGCTGGAGGCACGGGTCCTGGATGTATATACCTATTGGTGGGCCTGGGCTAAAGCAATCTGGCCTAGCAACCTTGGTTCGACAACGCCTTGGTTCGGTAGTAGATGGCTGGAGTTGAGGCCTTGGTCCGGTAGTACTTTGGTTTGATGGGACTTTGGTTTGTGTTGGTTCGGCGTTGAGTTGGTGATCTGGTTCGGTGGCGTTGGACCGGTAGTGGATGGAAGGTGGCTGGTTCGGTGGTGTTGGACCGGTAGTGGATGGAAGGTGGCTATGTGGGGAAGGGAGTTGGCTCGGCAATGCATGGAGAGGGGATGGTTCGACATTGCTTAGAGAGGGACGGTTCGGTAGTAGGTGAAAACGTGCCCAACATCTATCAAAGCATTTTTTCAATTTTTATGCTTATAAAGTGTACTTTCTATCAGTTCTTGGATCATATCCAAAAACCCCCAAAATCAATATCGCTCCAACTGACATCGAGACACGTTAGTTGTTATGTGCAAACAGTCTAGTCTAAATGTATATTTAGAAGTTTCTATTTCACTACATATATACCAAAATCCAAATTCATTCTACGTGATAATTTTGTGAGTAAATCTGAATTAACCTTAGTACGTTGAATAACGAATCTATTACACTGATTTCAACAATTGAAATGTGTGAGGTTATTCTTATCAACATTGTTCATTAAACTCCAAGTGTATTACTCTCTTAAAGACATAATCGTGGCCAATGGATCACTTCCCTTTGGATACCAAAATCATATTTTGATAACATATTTGGAATCCTTTCAGATTTGCGCATCATACTATTTCATCAAGTTAATAATCTTGAAGGTTTAATTGACCAACCGAGGATTATTTATTCTTGATATTGACAAGAAACTCATAGTTTCTCTTTAACGTACAAGAATACTTATTAGACGTTCTAATGTACAAGAATACTTTAAGTCAATAATCCCGTATGATCCTATAAACCATTCTTTGGGATGATATTAATTTAATCTTACATGCTACTCTTAAGTACATGACCATGTTGAAAGAAGTTAACTCAACTTCACTCACAATTAATTGTGCTTTGTCTAACAAAGTTTGATTACTCATTATTGATACATTATTATGTGTCACAAGGAGGAGTGACTTTGGGATTGAATCATTATCGATTTTTAGATACGGTTGGAACTCATTCCAATATACACACACATTCGATCAAATCGAATCATTTTTATAGCATATTACATTATTTACTTTCATTGTATATTCTGCGGGCTTACCATAGACTTAAACATGTGTATCAAATACACATATCCATGTCTGTGATAACTCAACGATAAATAAGATGAAGTACGTGGACATATTTGCTTATCTTACTGCTTTTGGATCCAACACTATGTGCACTGTTTGTATATTTGCACGATTTCAACTCAAATTCAAGAGAATTTCATTTAAAAGCTGTTAAAAATGGTTTTAAAGTATTTTGTTGCACACTTCACGGTCCAGTCTATGACATCCAACGAATGATTATCTTGAGTCAAATGAAAATTAGGATGCAGATTACACTACTAATCTAGTTGGTAGAAAAGTTACTAGTGGAACTTGATTTATGTAGAGATATTCAGTATTTGCATCATTTTCAAAGAAAATATATGCATATTTTTCATCTCAACTGATTTTCAATCAGCAGACATTTTCTTTTGTAAAACCCTTTCCAGAAAATAGTTTCTGGTGACCTTGTTTCAGACTAGTCATTTTAGAAAATTTGAATTGATAGTTATTTTATGGATTTGATTTTAAATGACTGCATTAACTAATCTGACTGCCCACTGATTATCGAAAAGATAAATATTAATTAAAAAAGTGATGAATGTTGATATTAATCATATATTATAACTTGAGACAGTATATCTAGTAAATTTCTTTAAAAACTTTAACAAGATTTATAATAAATTTTGATGGGTAAAAATTCCATGACTATCTCTATTGCTATCATATTTCTATCGACCATGGCTCATCAAAATCCAATATAGTATGTCAATATGTGGTATTTTAAATGGAAAATTATTCTTTTTTCATTTTACTATATTTTTAGCAAAAAAAGAACTTCCAAAGTATTCACTCTCATTTAAAAGTCCTCACGGTTATGCATGGGTGAATTACTTGAAAATTTTGATTATGTGCTTTCATGCTCATTTAAAAGTCTTCACGGTTAGGCATGTATGGAACACATATCAAACTGATTATTAAATAGACAAGTTGATTCTAATCTCATTTAAAAGTCCTTACGGTTATGCGTGGTTAGAAGATACTTGAATTCATTTAAAAAATAAAATTGAAAATACTACTAATATCATTTAAAAGTCCTAACGGTTATACATGGTTAGTAGTTATTCAAATTCATGATATGAATATATCACAAATAGACACAGTTATATGATTTTACATCATTCCTATCATTCTAAAGTGGAATATGCGCCTAACAAGGTATGTATGATTTTTGTTTGATTTTTTATTGAAATTTAATACTTATATTCAATTGGGTATTATTGTTATATTAATGTCTATCACTTTATCTCTATTTTTCCAACGCTATTACTTTTTTGCTGATAACAAAAGGAGAGAGAAATGTTAAGATTTTGGCTAATAAAGGTCAAATGTTTTATTTTGTATTCTTTATTTGCATCTGGTTCATTTGCATGTTTTTATTTATTTTCGTGCATATATGAAGGGGGAGCTTTGTTGTAGAGAGGGAGCATTCAAATAGGGGGAGCAAATTGAATGATCAAATACATTTAATAAATTCAAAATCTTAAATATATATTTGTTGTCATCAAAAGGGGGAGATTGTTAAATATGCTAGTTTATGATTTTTGTTTGATGATAATAAACATATATATATATATATATATTCATTTAAATGTATTTGTTATTGTACTATTTTATTTTCACATAATTAAATAAATATTTGCTGAATAAAATAAATAACATGGAATTTAAATTCAAACAAATATTTTATTACAATTTTGAATAGTATAAATTTGAGCTCTCACTATATATACACATTTTTCAATTACATTACAATTTCAGTTACATAACATTTTTGACTATACATACATTTGCAATTCGCTACATATCATTCGTTCACTCATATTTGATCTTCAGCTGTATTCCAATTGGAATCCAGCATCTGAGTTATCTGCAAAATACACACTAACGCAGTAAAATTGAAAAAGAAATATTTGTGCAGTGTAAAATAAAAGGTGTATTTTCGAAAATATTATTTGCCTCATTTATTTGGGTTGTTTGTCATCATTTAATTTTGAATTCATCTTACACGAACAGCTTGTGACATGCACAGTGTATCACTGTGCATGCTACAAGGCCGTGCACACCCATATACACTTGACAAAACTACATGGACAATTGAGCACAAGGTCAAACCTAAACAAAAGCTAGGTTCAACTCAAGTGAAATACAAATAAAGTACGACACAGGCACAAGGTCAAACCCGAGGCAAAGCTAGGTTCAACTCAGATGCAATAAAAAAACACCACAAAATTATAGAGTACTAGAATCCAAAAAACAACATAAACCACAGTCTCGGCCAAAACAACTAACCACACCAGACTCTAGAGAATGATGGACCAGACAAACTCAAGTGCACAAGGACAAAATGAACACACATTTAAAATATATATCAAGACTTGGCTGCATGGCTACTGCAATAAACTTCAGTGACTCGAAGATTATATGGAAATATGCAACTGAATGCAAGTGCATAACAGAACCCAGGCCAAATGAAGACAACAACAGACACATGAAGACCGCAATAAAATGATGTATATATGAATTTCCAAATCAACAACAGTTCAACATGCTCAAATTTATACAGCGAAGTCATGAAACAACTTCAACCAGATACATTGAGCAAGATGATCTGCTTCGAAGCAACAACTCAATGGAAACACATATTGTCAAACACAAGAACAGACCATCGACCATAGTATAGCTCAAAGGTTCATTTGAATCCATACTAAAATCAAGTGCACGTATAAAGTGGAGCAAATATACCAGTTCAATGATATGGAGACAGTTTCAAAAGGACCACAACAATGAAGTGATCTGTAACGACCGTATTTGTAAACATTTAAAAGTATTAAATTAAATAAGATTTTTGAATAAAATTGTTAGAAAAAAAAATTAAGACTTTACTGATACAAATTAAATTATTTTACAAGCTATGAGTTTAAGTAAAATATCTTTTAATGAAACATGTTTGCAATAATGTAAGGATGATAACAAATTCTAGTGTGTATTTTAATAACATTGGTTTAAGTGAAATTAACTATTGTCTGAATGTAAATTCCAATTGATTGGAATAATAAATGTTAATAAGGAATAATAAATGTTTCTTTATAAAAGAAGAAATTATATGTTTATTTATTTGAAATGTTTGGTAGTTGAAAGATTGATTGCAGAGATGAGAAACTATTATCTGGTAAGAAATATATAATTCTTGTTTGTATCCAATAGTGTATAAATATGTTTAAATAACTATTAAACAAGAAATAATTGTTCTATTCCTCATTACATTTATCTTGTCCATTTTGAAAGTCATCTTTGTAAACAACTGAATCAATGTAATTGAATAATTTCAATTAATGATAGAGAGGACAACAAATTATAAATTAATAGGTGTAATTAAACGCAGCTTATGTTTTGTGAATATAAAAGGGAAGTTAGTTTAATGAAAAGAACATTTATGTCAAATAAAATGAATGTTTCATTTGTGAATGCACATTTAGTTTCATTAAAATATAGAATAGAACGATTGATTTAAAGGAAGAAATATATGTATATTTGAACGGTGTTTTAGCATATAGATGGATTACAAGAGTAGAAAAATAATTTATTTAAGTAAGTTATTTATTATCTGTTGTATGAACAAAAAATTAATAAACGTGTTTAAATGACTAAAGGAAACAATTATTCTATTTTTCATCCATTTTAGTTGTCTGTTTTGAAATTTAACTTTGTAAGTAATTGCAAATAATATAATCGAAATATTTCAACTAAAAGGAAAGAAAACGTTTATTGCAATTAATAGATTTAATAAAAGAAACGCACCTTTTGTGTTAAATAGAAAACATGTTTAAATGGAAACAAAAAATCATTTTCGGAAAACCAAACTGAACATTTTCATTTCTATGGTAAGTAATTTTATTTATTATGCGTAGAAAAAAAACTAAATGCGTACAAATTTGAATATTATATGAGTTAGTGAAGTTAATTTGGTTACGTTTCATAAATTGAATTTCAAAAAGGTTGTGCAATGTACATGGTCCCTTCATTTCTTTTATTATTAATTGTTGCATATACGTTTTAAAATAGTTACCTCATTATTAATACTTGATCCGTATTTATCCTTCTGTTTAATACACAAGCCCAGACTTTTAGGTTATATTTAATTATTAACACCTTATTTTCGCATATAAAAAATTTCATTTTCCTTCGGTTTGCAAATTTTCCATTTCTACGTACATTTCTTTATGCATTATTAATGCCTAAAGCTTTCAAAATAAAATGTGACATTTATTTTTTCTCCACCTTAATTTCCTAATTATTAAATAACCTGCAGCTTATTTCTTTCATTTGTAGTGTAAATTTGTGTTCTATATTTTTTTTGGCAAAGTCTTATCGGGTTTGTTTTAGACTAATGGGCTCCTTAGTAAACCAAAAGACCCTAGGAACCTTAAGAGATTTTGGATCCTTCCTTTTCTAACACATTGACCTTCTATTTTCCTATCGGACTAAAACCAAGTATGTACAAAAATTGCTCATTTGAGAAACTTTCGGCGTACTCTTCTTCTTTTTCCTTAAATCTGCAGAAAACTCCAAACTGCAAAAAAAAAATCCTAAATCTCCAAATCAATTTCCATCCTTCCTCCTTAAAAACCTAGCCTACCTCTCTCCTCTTACCTCCACCCACGTGCATCACAACCCACGACGGTAACCCATAGCCAAAGCCCAATCTTTTCTCTTCTCTTCTTTCTCTTTTTTTCCCTTTTTCCCTTATTTCCCTGGCTTCTATATTCCAATAAATTACTCCAAATCAATTTTTTTTGAAACCGTGTATAATTTTAATGGCAACAACTTTGTTGTTGAACTCTTCTTTCCATTTCGAATATTTCTATATTAAAAACTCTACTTTTCAAGTCCTTTCCCGAGTCCAGTTTTGGACGAAAATACACCATATTGTATCAAACATATCTCCTTAAGTAATGAACCAAATTATGTGATTTTTTTTTTAAATCATTTATTTTTCCAATGGCCTCAACTTTCTTTTAGATCAGTTCTTCAAATTCCTTAACTTTCTATGCCAAAAACATAAATCTTTTCGAAGTATGTTTGAACTCGGATTTTCAACTTAGAAAACACCTCTGTTTGTTTTGACCATAGCTTCCTCAAGAAAAAAGCTTTTTGAGTGATTCTTTTTTTGAAATGAACAGAAAAGAATTTGCAACAACTTTCTATTTAGTCACCTTTGTAGATTTAGTAATAATATGCTGGCTTGTATATTTTCTTAAAGATGGCATAGTTTTTGGTTTGTCCACTGTTCAAATTTGGGCATTTAATTGGATTTTTAGTCGTTTATAAATCAAAGGTAAGTGTTTTAACCCACACACAACTACTAAATTATCTTATGTTAGTTAAATTAGATTTATGATGTGATTAGAAGTTTATTAATTGTTGTTTGGTGTTTTAATTTTTCATCTAGATTTAATTTGAATTGATATTGAATTTTATAGCCATGTATAAATATTGAATATAATTTATAGTTAAACACCTAATAATGATAACCAATTAATTTTGTGATTTATTTGCTAATTTGGATGTTGATTGTGATGTATGTTATTGGTTGAAATTTTGGATGATTGGACATTTATTTATGCTTATATCTCTGTTATCACTATGGATTGAAATAATACATACTCGAATGATCTTGTATATTAAGGAAATCGTTTTGGGTTGAAATGATAAACCCGAGAGGTTTTCATTGATTTGAAAATTTTAATTTTAGATATTGGTTGAAGTGATATATATATATATATATATATATATATATATATATATATATATATATATGTCCATAAAATTTCTTGAATTTGGATTATGTATTGTAGGTGAATTATTTAAAAGGTTTAAGTTAAACTTTGAATTTTTAAATTAAAGTGGTTAAAATTAATACCTCGACTTGTTTTAAATCTTTTGATAATTATATTCACGTTGTACACTTGATAGGATATGGAAAATCCCCTAACATCTCTGTAGTCATTGCACTCACCGTTTAGTTTGGATTACTTTTACTAACATAAGATCTTTTGGTTCTGACTCAAATGTTTTGTTCTCATTAGCTCGGGTCAGTCTGAGCTTTTCAGTGTATTAAAGACTATTTTTTGGAGGACGAAGACGAAGATTCAGTATATTATTACTACTTATTATAATTATTCCACTACATCATGTATTCCGCTGCATTATTTGTTTATTCCTGTTGTATGTATAACTCTGATTTGAATTGTAAAAGTGCAATCACGTGTTATTTGTAAAACAGCTTCATGAACTGTTTATTTGATTATTATATTTTGTCATTCCGCTACGAGATTTTGTATTTTATTTTTCCTTCTTTTCTTTTATTTTCTTATTTACCCCATTAACAATCCTCTCTTTTGAATGGTTTGAATTAGACATGTGTGGTTTATTGTCGATTTAAACCGTCCGAAAAGGTGGGTCGTTACATGATCAGAAGCATACATATATACAAATGCAAATACACATACATACATACTTATATATAGGCAGTGCACATGTAAACAAAGACCAGTGAATAGTGAAGTGAAACAAGACCACCCCCAAATCAACTATCAATACATCAGGTGCAGTCATAAAGTAACATAGTGTTGAAATAGAAACCAGAGGCACACTGGAATATGTAGTGCAAAAAAGTGGACAGTGCAATCAACCAAACTACAGCTACCAATTTGAAAAAAACATACACAACATCACCAGGTTAAATGGAGGAAAGGCTAAAACTTCAAGCAAACTACATGGTGCAGCAGACTCGAATATCAGTGGCACCAATGATGATACAAGTGCAGTGCAAAGCAAGAAATTAATCAAACTCGAAAACCATACTCAAGTAAATCACGACAAGAGACATCAATAGATCAACAACACATACACACACACACATACATATGTATGTATGTATGTACATGTATGATGACACATATTTGAGTTAAAACCAAAACCAGAGCTAGTATATCAGACTGCAACGAGACTCAAGTACTACCAGGGTCCATCAAGCAACAACAAAGTGTACATGTAAACTAGAAAGTTCCACACAAAGGAGTCAAGGTCGAAATCAATCAGAGTTTATCAAGTCCAGTATATACATGATGCAACAAACATACATGTATATATATATATATATACACAAACATGCATACACACATGTATATACACACACACAAATATATATATATATATATATATATATATATCCATGAATAAACATTGCGGTTTGAAAAACAAGTCATAGCAGTTTATAGCTTTATAGAAATCTGGTAGCAGTTTCAAATTAGGGTAGCGATTTTTCAATCAAAGGCAATAGTTATGTCAAGCCAAAATAAAAGCCGTGATGACCAAGATAAAAATCGAACAAGCCAAAATCAAAGCCGTAGGTACCAAGCAAAAAAATCGAATCGAATAAGTCCAAATCAAAGCCGTGATAATCAAGCAAACTATATACGAAATTGAACCAGTCTGGATGAATCACATATATTCGATCAAAATCAAACGGCCAAGCTAAAATTATCAAATGAATTCAAATAATATATTTGATCGAAAATTTAGGGTTTTCAAACCTATAAAACCCATTATCATCATCGGTATATTACAATCGAGTTCAAGCATATCAAATGGGAATAAATAAAGGAAATCGCATACTAGTTCATTCAAATCGAACTCGACGAATTGAAGCAGCCGTTCGCAAATCAAAGAGACGATCGATCAACAAAGCAATCATGAGAATATCAATTCAATCGATCAACAATCCATCGCTACTTGAATTCCAGAAACCCTAAATTTTTGAAAGAGGAAATTAGTTGAAAAGATTTTTTAACTAAACTGCTATTCTAATTTAGCCATGACATCGTTTTTTCTAAAATCTTTGGACAATGATTTGAAAAGATCAAATTTGTTGTAAAAAAAGATTGGAACTCATTTAGCACAAGTCGTAGAGCTAAAAGAGTGCACCAGCCAGGAATCGAACCCAGGTCTGTACCGTGGCAGGGTACTATTCTACCACTAGACCACTGGTGCTTAATGAATTATTTAATCTGTTACTTTTACTAATTTGAACTATTTATATTAAATAATATTAATCACACTTGAATTGCAGAAATTCTAACGCTTCTTATGATTTATGTTTGATATTTTGTCTAATATTTTCATGTGACCTTGATATTTTTTATATGTTTAAAATGGTTTAGTATAAAATTTATCCAAAACTAAAATATCGGGGATTATATTTGGATAAGGTAGCAAAAATAGAAAAGTACCACAATTAGGAATTAAACTCGAAGTCGTGCAGTGGTAAATACCATTAAACCGTCAATAAAGAATGATGTGTCAAACTTTAATTATTTACTTTGTTTTTTGAAATTATCTTTAACAATGTTTGAATGCTTTATATCACATTTACTATTTTTTTGATTTTATTTTAAATTTAATTTTCAACTATATGTACTCGTTCTTTTATATTCTATGTCATGTGGA
Source organism: Allium cepa (assembly GCA_030765085.1). Lineage (NCBI taxonomy): Eukaryota > Viridiplantae > Streptophyta > Magnoliopsida > Asparagales > Amaryllidaceae > Allium > Allium cepa. Next base: position 651,084,169 of record CM060928.1, on the reverse strand, counting down.
AATATTGCCTGCTTTACTAAATGATTGATTCGGCAATACTTCAAACTAAGACTTGTCATCAAATAAAAAATGTGGTATGTACGAGTCATAGGCATAAGTTAGTTATGGCGAGGTAGAGTGGTTATCAGTAGCATTTTTTGCATTGTTTTGATTAGTTCTATCTCTTGGTGCAATATGAATTATTCAAACTGATGGCGTGGTAAAAAACATGACCTGACAAGCGCACAACTTCAAGAAGGTTTGAAAGCTCGAGGGTGATAACCCTTAGTTTTTTATTCAGTTATTCAAAGCAATAAGTTAATACGAGTATAATCTAGTAACATTGAATCAATTAATACAACAAAAATGTAAACTATCATTTAAAAATACGTTATTGTAGTAAATACACGTATTTTATGGATGCGTACATATTGGCTGTGATTGCTGGATATTATGCAACAATTTTTACCCCTTATATAAAGGATAAAGTATAATAAGATCCATATTCGAAGAATTTTTGTGATCAATGATCCTATAATCCATACGATAGAAAAACTAGTATATGTAGTATCGATTGGTTCCGTTGGACGTAACAAAACAATATATGTTTATAAGAAGAAAATTATAACGAGACACGTGGTCGAGAATCATTTGATTCAAATGCTCGGGTGCTTCATATGGGTCAAAAATGCGAGTGCATGTATACATACTTGCTTAAAGTTTTAATGCTAACGCATGATATGAAAATCCTCGCGTGGTTAAGTGATCCCACCATATTAGAAGTTGCATGATGCATTAATTGACACTTATTTTTGTGACTTTGTTATTGTCATTTTAATGCCGAATGGCTAAAAAACTTTTCAAACTTAAGAAGGACGAAGATTGTAAATAATATTGGAGAAATACATGCATCAGATTCTGTTGGCGACAATGATTATCTTTGGCTCATTCGTGGACTATGTCACTTTCTATAAGACGTTTTGGCGATCTGCTCTATGGTGCAAGCATTTCGTATCAATCGCCGCCGCCTCTAGGATAAAACAACCTCTGAAAAGTTTAGTGGTATTAATTCGTTTACACGTACGAAATGAGTCATTTTGCACTCAAAAATACTCCTTGGATTTATAAAAAAACGAATGAATGTTGTTCTTCCTCTCTCGTCGACTTATCAGTTAAGAAAGCAGATTGTTAAATAAGGGGAGAAAATTGAATGATCAAATACATTTAATAAATTCAAAATCTTAAATATATGTTTGTTGTCATCAAAAGGAGGAGATTGTTAAATATGCTAGTGTATGATTTTTGTTTGATGATAATAAACATATATATATATATATATATATATATATATATATTCATTTAAACGTATTTGTTATTGTACTATTTTAGTTTCACATAATTAAATAAATATTTGCTAAATAAAATAAATAACACGGAATTTAAATTCAAACAAATATTTTATTACAATTTTGAATAGTACAAATTTGAGCTCTTACTATATATACACATTTTTCAATTACATTACAATTTTAGTTGCATAACATTTTTCACTATACATTCATTTGCACCTCGCAACATATCATTCGTTCACTCATGTTTGATCTTCAACTGTATTCCAATTTGAATCCAGCATCTGAGTTATCTACAAAATACACACTGACGCAGTAAAATTGAAAAAGAAATATTTGTGCAGTGTAAAATAAAACGTGTATTTTTGAAAATATTATTTGCCTAGTTTATTTGGGTTGTTTGTCATCATTTAATTTTGAATTCATCTTACACGAACAGCTTGTGACATGCACAGTGTATCACTGTGCATGCTACAAGACCGTGCACACCGATATACACTTGACAAAACTACAGGGACATTTGAGCACAAGGTCAAACCTATACCAAAGCTAGGTTCAACTCAAGTGCAATACAAATAAAGTACGACACGGGCACAAGGTCAATCCCGAGGCAAAGCTAGGATCAACTCAGGTGCAATACAAAAACACCACAAAATTGTAGAGTACTAGAATCCAAAAAAACAACATAAACCACAGTCTCGACCAAAACAACTAACCACACCAGACTCTAGAGAATGATGGACCAGACAGACTCAAGTGCACAAGGACAAAATGAACACACATTTAAAATATATATCAAGACCTGGCTGCATGGCTACTGCAATAAACTTCAGTGACTCGAAGTTTATATGGAAATGTGCAACTGAATACAAGTGCATAACAGAACCCAGGCCAAATGAAGACAACAACAGACACATGAAGACTGCAATAAAATGATGTATATATGAATTTCCAAATCAACAACAGTTCAACATGCTCAAATGTACACAGCGAAGTCATGAAACAACTTCAACCAGATACATTGAGCAAGATGATCTGCCTCAAAGCAACAACTCAACGCAAACACATATTGTCAAACACAAGAAAAAGGAAACAAATGCACTCAGACTTAAAGTAACTAGACAGACCATCGATCATAGTGTAGCTCAAAGGTTCATTTGAATCCATACTAAAATCAAGTGCACATATGAAGTGGAGCAAATGTACCAGTTCAATGATATGCAGACAGTTTCAAAAAGACAACAACAATGAAGTGATCTGTAACGACCGTATTTATGAACATTTAAAAGTATTAAATTAAATAATATTTTTGAATAAAATTGTTAGAAGAAAAAAAATTATGACTTTACCGATATAATTTAATTATAATACAAGTTATGAGCTTAAGTAAAAAATTTATTAATGAAACATGTTTGCAATAATGTAAGGATGATAACAAATTCTAGTGTGTATTTTAATAACATTAGTTTGAGGGAAATTAACTATTGTCTGAATGTAAATTTCCAATTGATTGGAATAATAAATGTTAATAAGGAATAATAAATGTTTCTTTATAAAAGAAGAAATCATATGTTTATTTATTTGAAATGTTTGGTAGTTGAAAGATTGATTGCAGAGATGAGAAACTATTATTTGGTAAGAAATATATAATTCTTATTTGTTTCCAATAGTGTATAAATATGTTTAAATTACTATTAGACAGGAAATAATTGTCTGAATGTTTCATTTGTGAATGCACGTTTAGTTTCATTAAAATATAGAATAGAACGATTGATTTAAAAGAAGAAATATATGTATATTTGAACTGTGTTTTAGCATATAGATGGATTACAAGAGTAGAAAAATAATTTATTTAAGCAAGTTATTTATTACTCTGTTGTATGAACAACAAATTTATAAACGTGTTTAAATGACTAAAGGAAACAATTATTCTATTTTTCATCCATTTTAGTTGTCTGATTTGAAATTTAACTTTGTAAGTAATTGCAAATAATGTAATTGAAGTTTTTCAATTAGAAGGAAAGAAAACGTTGATTGCAATTAATAGATTAAATAAAAGAAATGCACCTTTTGTGTTAAAAAGAAAAGATGTTTAAATGGAAACAAAAAATCATTTTCGAAAAACCAAATTGAACATTTTCATTTTTATGGTTAGTAATTTTTTTTATTATGCATAGGAAAAAAAACTAAATGCGTACAAATTTGAATATTATATGAGTTAGTGAAGTTAATTTGGTTACGTTTCATAAATTGAATTTCAAAAAGGTTGTGCAATGTACATGGTCCCTTCATTTCTTTTATTATTCATTGTTACATATACGTTTTAAAATAGTTACCTCATTATTAATACTTGATCTGTATATTTATCCTTCTGTTTAATACACAAGCCTAGACTTTTAGGTTATATTTAATTATTACCACCTTATTTTCGCGTATAAAAAATTTCATTTTCCTTTGGTTTGCAAACTTTTCCATTTCTACGTACATTGCTTTATGCATTATTAATGCCTAAAGCTTTCAAGATAAAATGTGACATTAATTTTTTCTCCACCTTAATTTCCTAATTATTAAATAACCTGCAGCTTATTTCTTTCATTTGTAGTGTTGATTTGTGTAAAGACCCGTATATTTCGACAATTTAATTTTTTTATTTAATAGGATTTTTGTAATTTATTTTTGTAGAAATAATAAAGGTGATAAATAAATATTAAAATGAGGGCTAAAATAAATTATGTAAATGGTGACTTAAAACATATTTATAGAAATTTGAATAAAATCCAAATTGAATTAAGTAGAAAAGGATTCTTACCTGGATATAAAATTTAATATGAGAAATTTATGAAAATATTAAATAGATTTAATGCAATAAAAGAGCGTAAACGGTAATTGGAATAAATTAAGGAATCATGTTAATGCAAGTTAATAATTTATGACTTGAATGAAATTCCAATTTAATAAAATCATTTAAATGTTATGATTTAATTTTAAATGGAATATGAGAAAAACAAATGTAAGGATTTGATTAATTTATATGTTATTTATTCAGGTTATTAAATAAAATTGGGAATCCAATTGTAATTAATGGTAATAATGTTGGTATTAGCCAATAAATTAAATTTCAATGCAATACCCATAAATGAATGAAATGAAATAAATGTATGAAAATGTATACTAGGTTATTTATCAAATAAAAAGGAAAGAAAAGTAAATATCGAATTGATTGATGAATAAATATGCATTGAATAGTAATTGAATGTAAAGTTAATGGTAATTGTATAAAATCAATATAAGATAATGAATTGCAATAATTGTGGGTTGATAATAAGGTGTGAATGGTAAAGTGATTGTTATATTAATTGAATGAAATTCAAATTTGATGGGAAAGGTAAATGGGTATTTGGTAATAAATTTAAAACGGACTTAAATAGTGAATTTATCTAATTAATATATAATAAATAACGACTGAATAAAAAACCTATACCTGTAAATATCTATAATATTTGAGTGGAAATAACAAACTTATAAATGTGCGATTGAGAGTTTTACAACAATTATTATGAGTTATATACTTAGTTCGTTCAATTAAATCAGAAACCATTACAATAAATATAAATTTAATGTTATGCAATTGAGATAAACAATTGGAAAATGTTAAAGTATCTGGATATATATACTAAAATAAATGGTACCCAGGATGGTATTATGATAAATAGTGAATTTAAGAATAGGAATCATGATTTATTTATTTATATGGAAACTTAAAGTCTAATAATTGAATTTTATTGAAATTAAATGAGATTGAATATAGTTAAATAATTCATTATTTGAAATGAAGATAATGTGAGAAATTTGTGTGATAACTTGGAATCCAATATTTAAATCCATCTGTTGACAGGAATGAATGGAATACTAATTTATTTATTTAACTAAATGGAATTTTAGGATATTATTTATAATTTGGGAATTTAATGAAATGAAGGATTCATATTGAAATTTATAATTTACCTTCTTTAAATTTGACATCTAAACTTGTTGGAATTTTGTAAATGATTAAGGATTTTTAAAAGTGATAAAATGAGTCAATTTTAGAATCTAAATATCAAATTTGGATTTATTTACTAATTCTTAATTTATTTAATTAATATAAAAATAGCAATTTTGGTCACGGACTCGGATTTCGATGAAACCAGTTTCACCGGATCCGTAACAGTGAATTATTGTAGGGTTTCAAGTTTCGTAGCAATCAGACTTGTCGTTTGATCGTACAAACGCGAAACGCCTTGAAATCGATTTAATTGAAATCAATTTGAAAATATTAATTTCAGCATAACTTCTTCATACGATTGAATTTGGACGTGAAACTTTTTCCATCGCGTTTAGAATATTTTAAAACACCTATTTGGATATATGGGTTTACCCAATTTCGTTCCGGGGTCAGAACGGGCTTTTTGCGCCACGTTAGCGATAGCACGTATATTCAGTCCGATCCATCTATTCAAATTTCTAACCTACCTATATAAACTCAATTATAAACCCTTGCCTCAATCTACTGTCATTTCTTTGTGCGTTCATTTTCCTCAACTCTTCCCCTTCCTCAATGGCTGTAAACACTAGATCCAAATACAATTCAAAAAAATCAAATCCAAAGCCAAATTTCAATCTCCTCAAATCATAGCAAATTGTATATGGACTTGAAGCCCTCGACGAGCGTAATTCAATGGTGGAATTCATTTTTCAAATCGAGTTATCGTTGGCTCAGAAAGGGATCCTTTATTCTCGGCCTTCCATTTCACCGAATTCAAACTGCATCGGATCGTCAAATTGACGATACCATGGCGTGGAGGAGGTCATGCGTAGTCCATCGACGTGTTTAGTTGGGGGTTTTAGTGGTTAGATCGATGCCTAAAATTCGAACTAGGGTTCGAATAGGTGGCGGCCGGCGGCGAAGGGGAGGACCGGACTTGGGGCAATCGTGGCGGCTGGCCGAGGGGCGTTCGGCGGAGGTGGTCAGCGGTAGGCAGGAGGCCGGTGGCAGTTGCAAGCCTTGGTCAAAGGGGGCGAGTCAACGGGCATGGCTTCCTGAGTATTTCGAACGATGTCGCATGAGATTGGGGTTACAGGGAGATAGTATGACGTGGGGAAGTTAATATTAGGTAAGTTTTATTTAATTTAATTTTTGTTTCAATCGCAATTTTCGAAATAACTTTCACATACGGACTCCGTTTCACGCAATTTTTTTTTATAGGATCGTAATAAAATCCCAAATGCTTTGACGCTGGTTTGGACAGATTTGAAGACTGTCGAATTTTTGGGTTTTGTCAGGACTCGATTCTTCGTCTTCCGAAAATTCGACATCGACACTCACTTTATCGACTGCCGAGGAATCGAACGACGGAAAACCGAACACTGAGGGTTTTTTTTAAAAAAAGATTTAAGGAAAGAGAAAGAGAAAAAGATAGAAGAAGATAGAAGAAGGTAGATAATAGAGAGAATAGAAAACATAAGATAGAAAATTTAGATAGGGAAAAGAAGATAGAAAAATTTAAAAATAGAAGGAAAAGAGAATAGAGAACATTTTGAAAACACAGAAGAAAAGAGAATAGAACGGAACAGAAAACAACAGAACTACAACTGAACAACATCAGAATCTCACAATTCGCAGCGGAACAACATATAATAATAAATGAATAATCTTTAAACAAAGAACTATATCAGTTATTACATTTTATACATTACATTACATCATATCATCAGAGTGTACAACAACAATATACAACATCAAACAGTGCAGCGGAAAAAGAAATACTATATAAGTAATATGCCATGCCATCCAGCTTGCCTCCAGCAATTCCAGAATATCCAGGATATCCTGATAAACCTTAACTCTTCACTGCCCGTGTGAAAATTGGTGGGCACCCAGAGTTTAGGAAGGAAAACAATAAACTCCAAGTCAGTCATGTGACTGGTGTGAGAACTCAAAACAGTTTATTTATCTTTAAAATCAAAATAGAGGAATATTTTTATTTCAATTCGCAATGCTTTTTAAAAATGAGACTACCATAAGGCCTCCCGCACACACACACATGCAAACGCAGAATCGGAGGAGATTTCTCCTTATGATAGTCAAAGATGCTTGATACGCATTTAAAATAACATTTGATATTATTACTAGTGCATAGTGTAGAAGAAATTCATTTCGAAAGTAGAATATAAATCTTAGCCAACATAGACATTTCGAACTATGCCTACTATAGCTACCATCCAAACAGTGGTGACCACCATAAGTGAATGATAGGTTCTACAACTAATACCGTACAAGTTTCGTATTGGGAATTGGATTTCCATCAAATGGTCAGGCCAAGGAACTTCCCATTGCCACATGAGAATGCCTCTGGAAAGACATCCCCGAGAACCAAACCGGAACTCTGCCAACACAAGGCCGGGTTACCCCTAACTGGGTAACTACTGACACGAGCACGCCATTCCCCGATCGTAAACGACCTTTCTCACGGGATCCCGAAAACCAACAACCACAAAGTAATAAATTCGTAGTAACCACATAGGTTAAATATCTGGGCTCCATACCATGATACCACCTCTATCCAGAAGGAAATGTACATACCCTAAAGGGTGCTACCCCTCATAACCTTGCCGCATCTTTCCTGTTTTGACCATTTCGGGGGTGTGAGGTTCGACGAAGTCACGTCCACAAAAACATACTTTATACAAAAGCCATGCTTTGGGTCAACAAATGATCAACACAATGATTACCAAGATAGACGATCAAATAAACGATCCTATCATAATAATCAACACAATGATCATTTCAGCATCACTCAGCATATCACATTACCAAATTGGGAATATATCGCTGATAACTTCAACTATATAACCTCTGAGCTCGTACGTCTCAGAGAAGGGTGTTAAGCTAAAAGAATAAATTCTTCGCCACCAACAGAAATATATTTGAAAGAAATCAGCTTTATATCTCAACTTGTAATGTCAGACACACAATCCATACAAGTTTGTTCCGGGATCGAACAAAACCGAAGGCACTTACAAAGAAGTCCTTGCAATCCGGATATTCACAATCCTGATCGGATTTCCCATCACTTAGGGAGTCTCTATACCGTTGCAACTCAGTGCAGAGACAATCGACAGGTCATCCTATCGCTCTCGCAAATACCGGGTCTTCAACACCGATCTTTAATGCAATTATAACGACGTATCACATATTCGGAATGGGTTATACGACCCCAAGGTCCTTTCCCGGTTAACCCGAATAGTGAGCGCTTATTCAAAAATAAGTGTGGCATTCACATTCAAACAAATCGCATCAAATACCCATTCAAAGGGAAATATTGATAGTCGGTTATTGAACTATCACTGGATATGCACACATCACCAGATTCCAAATAATTTTCCAAATTATTTATTTTCCAAAATATCTTTACAAGATATATTATTTCACACTTCAAAAATAAATCAATATTTACTTTTAAACAAGTTTCCCCTTTCATTTATAAATTCCTTAGTGAATTTATAATCCAAAATATCTATGAATATTCGATTTCGATCATTCATTTCAATTTATCTTCAAAAAGATAAATTCTTAAGATATTCACTTTATATTGGAAAACATTTCCATACTTACTTATTTATAAGTAATTCACAAATTTTATTTATTTTCAACACTTAGAAAATATTCAATATACTTAAATCGAAATTAAGTATATATTTCATTCTTTAAGGAAATCATTCTCTTAAACATATTTATTTGGGCCAAAACGAATGTTGCGTAAAACATCGTTACGACAACCCAAAATAACTAGTATAGGGATTCGAAATTAAAATAGATATATAAATCCCAATACTATACAAAACATTTCCTTTCGGAAATCATTTACTATAACAACAGTGTTATAGTCCACCATTTCCTTTTATTTCTCGAAAACGTCTATTTCAACAATCAATGTTGAAATCTATGGTTTCGAATCTCAACACATTTTAAAACATCGTTAGATCGTTTTAATTCAATTTAAACATCTCATTCAAACATTTTCTTTAACATATTATTCACTATTCAAAAACGTGAATATTCTTTGTTAACAAATTTCATCCTTTTATTCATTTTATTTCAAAGGATTATTCACAGTTCAAAAACGTGAATATAACTCCATTAATAGGTTTCAAAAAATTAACTTATCAAAATAAGTCGTTTGTGAATTTATAAAACAGCGTTTATAAATTCCATTTCTATTTATTTATAAAAACTTCCTTTTTATAAATTCTTTTATTAACCTATTCCAGTTTATAACTCAATTATAAACTAAAAGTTCATATTATAAGTTAAATGCTTATAAAACGATTATTTTACAAAATCATTCTTCTAAAGACTTTCCAAACCATAAATTTTATAACTTATAAGATTCATTTATTTAACCAAATCTATTCTTTCAATAACTTCACAAATTTATAATTCTTACTATTTATAAATTTCATTTATAACTTCACCGTTTATAATTCTATAAATTTCATTCTTTAATGAAATTCATTTTCACTTCATTCAAACACTTATAAAAACTCGTTTTAAAATGTCCATATTTCAATTTATAAATATCCATTTATAAATCTCTTAATATAAATCAATTTATATTATTCTTTTTAAACGTCTTTAAATTCCTTTAAAAACTTCTTCCTTTTGATTCATAAAATAATTAAATTTTATAAATCCTATATTTAAACTGTTCACAATAATTCTAAAATCCCGATTAAACTCTTTTATAAAACCATTAGTTCATATTTCTCAAAAATCAGCTTTTAACTGTATTTCACAAAAACCATAATTTTAGAACTTTAAAAATTATAGCGTTTAATTATTTTAAAATGGATCGATTCTAAAATATAGTATATTCTCAAAAATCACTTTAAAAATCATTTTAAAATCCCAAAATTTGGTCCAATGATGCTACACACCAAATAGTCAATCACGACTACAACGATATCATATATCAATATGAAAATCCATCAAATATCAAAATATCTGAAATCAAATAAAAACTGTTGAGGAATCCAGTTGGATCCCTCCAACCTGTTTTCCTGCATCCACAAACATTAGCACAATACCAATTTCGCTCCAGTACGAAATTATCGCGGTATATGTTCTTATTAAAAATTACCCGCTTAATAACGGCGCAATAGGGTCTCATCCGCTAAACAAAAAATGCGGGAAATCAATAACTCCAATATATACATATGCCAATATATATATATTGATATTATTTATAATACCAATTTCACTGTTTATGAAATATTCGCGGTATATGTTTTTATTAAATAACATCCGCTTACTAACGGCGTATAATGTCTATTTTAACAATCAATAGATATCAATCAACATTCAAACATGCATTCAAATATTTTAAATCTAACTATTTAAAATAAAATCGAAACCGATACGATTGAGTGAGAAGTTCTCACCTTGATTTTATTTTCTGTTTTAGCGATTTATTTCGAATAAAATTAAACGGACGTTTAATTTTACATGAAATTTTCACTAACTCCAAACGACTCCAAACCAACTCCATCGCGTAGTGCTCGTCCATACGATTCCAACGCAACTGGTTTCGCACGTTTTCGACCTCGTATGAAAAAGTTATGAATTTTTAAAGTTTACTCGAACTTTTATATAACAATTTACAACATATATAATTATTTTAAACCCTCACTAACAATCACCGTTAGATTTAAGCAACCCCATCAGAGCCGTGCACTGCGTCTCCCCCCTCTCCCTTTTGCACGCAACTTCTACAGGTAATGGAACGCACACTTGAACCCATTTGCTCCAATTAGGGTTTAATTATTCTCCACCCATACTCGACTATACACGATCAAACCACCACCATCTTGAAGCTCTCAACCCCCCCTATGCTCGGCCTGACTATGGTGGCACTCGGCCTCCTCGTGATGCGCGCACACGTGTGATGAACGGCCATGTTTGCACTCGATTTCCCATCAATCCGTGAAGCCATTCGCGATCTCCACCGTTGATCTTGTAGTTCGTGTTGCCCTCTTCAACATTGTAGTTGAACGTTTCTTGTAAATGTAAACGGATTTGAAGTTATCGAGGGAGGAAGAAGAGACAATTCTGGCCATTGGTGATAAATGTGGTGGCTAGGGTTTAATATTAGGGTTTAGTTTATTTTTTTATCAAATTTATGAAGGCTCGTGTCTATTTATAAAGAAAAATCGAACACTATTCATCCGGAAATTCCGAACTCCGATTTACGCGCCGTAACCAGCATTTCTAGGGTTCACCCCGCGTTCCGGACACAATGGAACAGGTTTCGGAAGCTAATTCGGACATCTGTGCGAGTTATGGCTGTAAACGCTCAATTTAAATTAAACCGATTTAAGCGATTTTCTAGGCGTTTTAATTTGTACCGGACAAACGGTATATCCAATTGACTTGAAATTTGAAACCTTACAATAATATCACATTACGGATCCGATGAAACTAGTTTCGTCGAAATCCGAGACTTTTTGAAAAATGGCTATTTTCACTCGTCAAATTAAAATTAAAAATAATTCGATGCGTTTCGAGCTGCCACGATCAAACGATAACTCCGATTGACACGAAAATTGAAATCCGGTAATAACTAACTATTACGGATCCAACGGAACTGGTTTCGTTCAATTCTGAGAAGGTTCAAAAATTGACTATTTTCACTAGTCAATTTTAATATTAAAATATTCAATTTTCACAAATTAACTTCAAATTCGATTTTAAAAGTTCTAAAATATCGTTCTAACTCCCATATGATAAAATAAAATTTTACAAATCATTTTCAATCATATTTAACCCAATTTTCAATTATTTTTATAATTTAACATATTAAATTATCGATTTAATTATTCAATTAAATCCAATAATTCAAAATAAAAATTTATTTGACTTATAAATTCACTTATAAATATTTAAAATTAACTAAATATTCAAATTTTAATTAATAAAAATTCTGGGTCGTTACAGGTTTAAATTGGATTTAAATTCGATTTAAATTCAAAAGGTGAGTGTTTTAACCCACTCACAACTTCTAGAATTTCTTATGTTTGTTAAATTGACTTAAGATATGAGTAGAAATTTATTTATGACTGTTTGGCATGTTTTATTCACCATCTCAGTAAAATCACATTTATTTAGTTTAACTGTTAATTAATTTTTATTATTGCATATAAATTGACAGTTATAATTTATTTATTTGCATATAGACTGCTAGTTAAACAGTTATTAAATTTATTACTGAATATAAACGTTAGTTAATACCTGTTATTTATTCCCTGTTATATTTATATGCTCTATATTGATGTTGTAAAATCGGATGATGATTATAATTAATGGTTGATGTTTGATGTTTGGTAAATGGGTGATGTGTACTATAATTAAAAATCTGTCAGTTATCATGCATTTCATTTTATTCAGGATTGCGGTTTGAAATGATATACAACTGCATTTTTATTTTATTTTAAATTGCGGGTTGAAATGATAAATATCCGTATCACTTGACCATAGGGTAGAAAATTTTATACGGGCACCGCGGTATATATATATATATATATATATATATATATATATATATGTATATATAACTATTTTGAAATGATTTTTGGTTTGGATATGATACGGTTTAGTAAATATTAAATTTGGATATTTTCTATTAAATTTAGAATTTAAGCTACGTATAAATCTGTTGAATAGTGAAGTTTGACAATTTATATTATACGATTAAGTACAGGTTTAAGATATTTTATATTTTATATATAGAGTTTAATGATTCCAATCAATTAAGATTTGAAGATAAGTTGGAATTGGGTTTATTTAAAAATTAAACTCCGTAGTTGATGTAAACTTATTAAGATTGGAATTTTTAAAGGTATGATATTCATAACTTGATTCTTTATTCAAGATAAATTTAATGAATATTTCTAGTATAAATAAAGTGAAGGAAATAATTAATTGTTAGAAATTTGAGTTTTATTTTATGGATTTTTTATGTGAATATTTCAAAACTAAATAATAGGACAATAGATTTGTTGAATAGAAATTTCCAACCTTAGTTTTGAAATTGTTAAATACGCAAAGTTTGAAATATTTTTGGAATCGAAGTGTTTTTATTGTAACTAAAAGTGAATCTAAATTTATGGGATTTAGACCTAAATTTTAAATGAATAAAATTTGTGAAGTCGCGGAAATTATTTTATACAGTAATTTTAAATTCAAACTATTTTATTCTAGATACTGTTGAATATCCAAACCATTCAAGTTTAGGAGTTATGGTTTTAAAGCTATGAATTTTGAAGTATTATGCTTTGAAAGTTATATTTCAAATGTTTGGTTTCCAGATACTGCAAATTTTAAAGCAGTATGATTTTGGAAAAGAAATATATTTGTATAAAGGGATATCATATGGATCTGGGTTTTAAAATAGAAATGAAATCGTATTTATGGTTTTGAAAGGAATATTTTATTCTGGTTTTAAAGTATAAATTAATTTTAAATAACCGCGGTGTTATAATAACGATTGGTTGTTGAAGAGACCGGGATCGGAAGTTGTCATACTCTCTGCCAACTCTGAAAACCACTTTAACAACCGTATACGCGGTGGAGATTCCAGAATGAAGTAGGTTGGTGGCGGCGTTTCCTGTAAGGTAAATACGTGAACCCAACTCCCATGAGTTGGCATAAGGTGGCTATAACAGGAGCGATTGACGGGTTAATAAGGTAGCACCTTTGATCGGACACATCCCTTCGATATTATACTTTGACTTTTGGATTGATTCGGTGGCCACTTTTAATTTTTATTTGGGGATGTGGCTCGAGGTGGCGGTAGCTGCGCGTACGCGTTACCACCGACCCGGAAGCGTAATTGGTATATCTACCCTGGCATTGCCTAGTTGTGCCGTGTCACCTACCATATCGAGCCTTACTACGAGTTTCTATTTGTGTCGTACCTATGGAGTGTCTTCTCGTAGTCTCCCGATCAGGAGATATGCAGGCACTGTATAGACTATTGGCATTTTATGTGTTAAGGTGGAAAATGTAAAGCCTTAACGCTATTTTAAAATAAGTTTATTTTACAATTAGACACTATTATAATAGCGCAATATACTACATAGTAAATAGTTTAACGGATCCATAGGAGATGTAAATCCCAAGCATCTCTTGAGTTACTGCACTCATATTTATTTCTGTTAAGTTAACTCCCATAAGATCTTTTAGTTCTGACTCGAGTGTTTTTTTTTTAAATTCGCTCGGGTCAGTCCAAGCGTTTCAGGATTTGAAGATTTTATTCTGGAGGACGAAGACGAAGATTTGTAGTATTACTATCTACTATATTATCCCACTACACTATTTAATTCCGCTGCATTGATATTATTGGTATGTGAACTCTGATATTTAATTGTATAAAGAAGAATCCAATGTTTTGTAAACAGTTTTATGAACTGTATATTTTATTATTATATTTTATCCTTCCGCTGTGAGATTCTGTTTTCTTTTTATTTCTTTCTTGTTTTTCTTATTTACCCCATAACAATCCGCCCTTCCGTATGGTTTGAACTGGCACGTGTGTCGATTTAAAGCGTGCGAAAAGGCGGGACGTTACATCTGGTATCAGAGCTTTGGTTTAGTGATAAACCTTAGCTTTGTGGGGTCTGGCTCTTTATCAATAGGGTAGAAACACCCTATGGGAGTCGCTGAGTGTATATATATGAGAGAGCGTATTTGTTAGTGTTATAAAAGGGCTTTAATATTATGTTAATATGTTCCGTTTTTAATTTATAAATTCCGGTTGATGCATGGGACGCTGTGACATTAATAGGGATTTCTAAACACTTAATAGGACAGAGCGACATAATGTTTGTTTTAATATAGGTGAATGAAATAATTTTGCCTATTATATTTTCTATATATAGAATAAAGTTTTTTTTATAAATAAGATATATATTTTGTTGCAATATATCGGTTGCAATATATTGGTTGTTAGGTAATAAAATTTATAAATAATAGATGAAATTAGATAGAAAATAAAACTGGAAATTTAGAACTTACGTTCCGGGGTTTTGGAAATTCTTTCAATTGATTTTGGAATTTAATAATAATACTATTAGAAGTATTTTCTGATATAAATATTTCAATATAATTTGAAAGAACTGTTTAAAAAGAAATTTTGAAAAGAAATAAGTTATGTACTCCCCTCTCTGTCGCTGGAAAATAATTTCGGTGATGAGTGCACGCATCATCGACTTTCATTTTCGAGTTTCGAAGTGGGAAAGCCACTGTGTTAGTTTTACTACAGATTTTTTGATAAACAAAAGTGAATTTTTAATTTGTTTTAAATATAATTGGGTTTATAAGTTGTAAGTTTATATATTTACCTATTATTTTTAAAATAATTTGAAATTTTACCCGGTATTTAGTTCTTAAGTTTCCACAATAAATAGTTTCAATTATTCTAGTGAAATGGAATCTAAGTAATTAATAATTGAAACCCTAAATGAAATAAGAGGTTTAATGCTAGCTTATAAATGGTATTAAATGAAATTTAAAATTATAACCTATGAAATAAAGGATTATTATTGAACAGTAAATTTATTGAAGAAATAGGAGAAACTTGTATGATTTTAATTACATTCTTAAAAACATATATATAACTTACCAAATATTTAAAAGTTGAAATGTTGAATAAGAAAATGTAACGGAAATAATACAAGTAAAAGTATGTAATGAAGGTGTTCAATAAATCGCTTTTATTCATAAGAAGTGATGATATCGGGATAAGTTAAGTTATAATTGAAATTTTACTATTAGTAAATTAAATAAAAGGTAAGTATTACAAATAGATGATTATAAACTTAAGTTAACAAAATGGAAATGCTAAGAAATTGAATGGGACATGAATACTATTGATAAATAAATGTAAATAAAAGAGGTCATGCTATAATAAATGAATGAATAATTATAATGAAATAAAAGGAACTGACATGACCTGAGTTAATGGAACTGAATAATTGTAAGTAATAAGTAAAAATAAATGAAGCAAACATTTAATGAGTAAATGTAAATTTAAAAGACAAATCAATGTATAAATAAAAAGAAAATCAAACAACAAAGGTATGAAAGGAAATTATTAATAAGTTAAGTTGATTGTTGTTTGGATTTGTTGTTGTTTAGTTGATGGTTGTTTGGGCAAGAATACTTTAAAATTGGATTAGGATAAATGAATAATCTATTTAGTTTTATCTAAGACTGTTGAGTAAATGATGCGCTAGTAGTTTATTCTTCATTCCGTACAATATAAAGGTTTTGAACCCGAACAACTATTTGTTTGTTTGATTTAATGGTTGTTTTATATTTGTTGTGTATGCTATTTGTTGAAATTGATGGTTGTATTGATTTGTTGTTATTTGATTGAAACCACTTAAAAATTTCACTTTATATAAATTGTTAACCCTTTGGATTATATGAGTGAAATGCAGGTTATGGAAGCAATTGCTACTGCTTTTGGTTCCATAAATAAACGTTAATTGCCCGACAAATAGGTACGTTTTCGGATTACGGTTTATAGCGCTATTTTATATATTTTCCCGTGTAGGGATATATATTATTTTGGAAAATATTTGTGTATATTGTTATATTTATATTATATTTTCTTCCGAGCCTCTCCGTACAAAGGAGACTCTGCCAAAAAATTTCGTAAATTTTGGACTTAGAAAATTTTGAAAATGTTTATAAACTTTAACAATCTATGCATAAAGGATTTAAATAGGTATAAATTGGTATATTTTATGTTAAATTATTTTATTTTGTAAACTTATTTGTTTATAAATTTAATTAAGAAAGATATATTATTTTCTTATTTCTTATTTTCCTTTTCGCGGACGAAAAGTTTTGAGTGGGGGAGAGTGTAACGACCCGTATATTTCGACAATTTAATTTGTTTATTTAATAGGATTTTTGTAATTTATTTTTGTAGAAATAATAAAGGTGATAAATAAATATTAAAATGAGGGCTAAAATAAATTATGTAAATGGTGACTTAAAACCTATTTATAGAAATTTGAATAAAATCCAAATTGAATTAAGTAGAAAAGGATTCTTACCTGGATATAAAATTTAATATGATAAATTTATGAAAATATTAAATTGATTTAATGCAATAAAAGAGTGTAAACGGTAATTGGAATAAATTATGGAATCATGTTAATGTAAGTTAATAATTTATGACTTGAATGAAATTCCAATTTAATAAAATCATTTAAATGTTATGATTTGATTTTAAATGGAATATGAGAAAATCATTTAAATCAAGTTCTAGTGGTCCAGTGGTTTCGACATAGTGGATGTTGCTACATTGTGTTGTAGTGGCACCGAATCGATTCCCAGCGGCCACAATAATGAGACATAAGTGGTCTGGGCACTATAAAACCAGTCTAACCAAAGGCCAGGAGAAACATAGTTTCCTTGGCCCCAAAGTTTAGTCAAGTTCTAGTGGTCCAGCGGTTTCAACATAGTGGATGTTGCTACATTGTGTTGTAGTGGCACCGGATCGATTCCCAGCGGCCACAATAATGAGACATAAGTGGTCTGGGCACTATAAAACCATTCTAACCAAAGGCCAGGAGAAACATAGTTTCCTTGGCCCTAAAGTTTTGTCAAGTTCTAGTGGTCCAGTGGTTTCGACATAGTGGATGTTGCTACATTGTGTTGTAGTGGCACCGGATCGATTCACAGCGGCCACAATAATGAGACATAAGTGGTCTGGGCACTATAAAACCAGTCTAACCAAAGGCCAGGAGAAACATAGTTTCCTTGGCCCCAAAGTTTTGTCAAGTTCTAGTGGTCCAATGGTTTCGACATAGTGGATGTTGCTACATTGTGTTGTAGTGGCACCGGATCGATTCCCAGCGGCCACAATAATGAGACATAAGTGGTCTGGCACTATAAAACCAGTCTAACCAAAGGCCAGGAGAAACATAGTTTCCTTGGCCCCAAAGTTTTTGTCAAGTTCTAGTGGTCCAGTGGTTTCGACATAGTGGATGTTGCTACATTGTGCTGTAGTGGCACCGGATCGATTCCCAGCGGCCACAATAATGAGACATAAGTGGTCTGGGCACTATAAAACCAGTCTAACCAAAGGCCAGGAGAAACATAGTTTCCTTGGCCCCAATGTTTAAAAGTTTACAAAGTAAATAATTCTCGTCGTCAATGGCGACCTGGAATCGCGTATTGGTATTGGCATTCAGACCCTTCTCAACCATCGCTTCTTTTCTGCCACTTCTCTAAATCGTTCTCCCCGCATCTCCTATGCCCGATCCCTCTCAGCCCTTTCTCTATCCCATCCCCCCCTCTCCCTCTTCAACTAGGTATGGACATGTTTTCAAGCTCATGAACCCTTCGACAGTGCGACCCCCTCCCCTTCACTCGTCTATAGAGTTTCCTCCATTACAACCCTGTGTCGTGGATTCTGGTAAGAAGATTCCTGTAACTCTGCCTCTTTCTGATGCGTTTGGGCATGATGGTTGCATACCAGTTTCGATGAGTTGTGATGTGGGAAATGTTATATTGTTTGATGTTAATGAAGCAGCTAAGGTCGATTGTGTGACTGCGCGTGTTCAGGGGGGCGAAACTGCTGGTCACCCTTGTTGTGGTCTGGGCACATCAAGTGTTTGTACTAATTCCCCAGTCAATCCTGTTCCTAATGACGCTGATTTATGCCCTGATGCTACCACTTCTGATGTTGTTATATGTCGCCCTGCTGCACCATGCCTACCTGTTCCCAAAACATGGTCTTCACTTTTTACTTCCTTGCCCCGTAACGCGGGTGTTTATGATCCAGTTGAGTTCGACATCGTTGAAGAAAACGGAGTGATTATCCCTCCCCCCTGTGTTATGCAAGCTGGATTGGACTTTTGGTCAGGATACGTAGTTGGATTCTTTTTGGACCCTAAACATCGTCTTCATGATGCGGCTGCTGTTTGTCGTAGGGCCTGGAGACTTCAGGGTAGGCTTAAAGTTAAGATGGTTGACTCCTTGTACTACCTATTGTTTTCCTCCACTGAGGAACGTTGTCGTGTTCTAGAGTCTGAGCCTTTCTTCTTTGATGGTCAGCCTTTTATTATTACCCCCGGACTCCGACGGTAGCTAGTGTTCGTGACCAGGTTTTTTCTATCCCTGTTTGGGTTTATTTCTCCCAAATTCCATCTGCTTTACAAACGTTGCTTGGCTTGAATTGGCTTGCATGCAATATAGGTAAATTGAAATGTTTTGACTCTAATACAGTTGCGTGTGATAAGCTTGTATACGCCAAGGCCCTGATTGAGATTTCTCCTCATAAGCCACTTCCTACCTCTATTCCTGTCCAGCTAGCTACGGGTCACGTGGTGGATGTTCGTGTTCGTTATGGATGGGTCCCTGACATTTGTTCCTCCTGTCATTCTTTTGGACATGTTGCCTCTGCCTGCGCGCGCTTTGTTGTTCCTGCTGCTGCTCCAAAGATCCCACTGCCTCGGCCTCCGCTAAGAAAATGGGTTCCCAAAGCCTCTCTGGTTGCTTCTAAATCTGGTCCTTCCCTCTCCTTAGTGCGTCCTGCTTCCCCAGACCTTGGTGATGTTCCTTCAGTACTCCCTGCTGAACCGGTTGTCTCTCCGCCGCGCGTTGTTTGGGCTGAGACTGAACATTGTTGGGTTGATCGTCGTTCTGATATGAGATTCAACCCTGTGGATGACACCTATTTTAGATATGTATCTGATGATTTATTGGATCTTCGATGCCTATATTATAGTATTTCTGGTGATTCCTTGGTTCTTGACATGGATGGTTCGTATGCAGAGATTAATTCAGTTCTTCTAGCTGATACTGAGTGGGATCGATCTTTTATATACTCTTCTGACATTGACTGCTATGACCCTTCTCTTGCTGTTCTTTTTCGCCCCTTTTTTGGACTTCTTGGGGGTGGTTCTCTGGATTCTTCCAGGGTTGGTAAGGGCATTGGTGATTCTTCCTCCGCGGAGGAGAACTAGCCTTGTTATTTATAGTTAGTAGCTGTGACGTGTCTGTCATACTCCTGTGCTGTATTTTTTTATTTCTCATTCATAGTAGCTAAGGTGCCTCTACCTTACTCCTGTACTTCAACCTTATTACGTTCGTAATAAAAGTGGTCGGTCCACTATAAAACCGTCGGCCTTGCCAAAAAAAAGAAAATCAAATGTAAGGATTTGATTAATATATATGTTATTTATCCAGGGCATTGAATAAAATTGGGAATCCAATTGTAATTAATGGTAATAATGTTGGTATTAGCTAATAAATTAAATTTCAATGCAATACCCATAAATGAATGAAATGAAATAAATGTACGAAAATGTATACTAGGTTATTTATCAAATAAAAAGGAAAGAAAAGCAAATATCGAATTGATTGATGAATAAATATGCATTGAATAGTAATTGAATGTAAAGTTAATGGTAATTGTATAAAATCAATATAAGATAATGAATTGCAATAATTGTGGGTTGACATTAAGGTGTAAATGGTAAAGTGATTGTTATATTAATTGAATGAAATTCAAATTTGACGGGAAAGGTAAATGGGTATTTGGTAATAAATTTAAAACGGACTTAAATAGTGAATTTATCTAATTAATATATAATAAATAATGATTGAATAAAAAACCTGTACCAGTAAATATCTATAATATTTGAGTGGAAGTAACAAACTTATAAATGTGGGATTGAGAGTTTTACAACAATTATTATGAGTTATATACTTAGTTCGTTCAATTAAATCAGAAACCATTAAAATAAATATAAATTTAATGTTATGCAATTGAGATAAACAATTGGAAAATGTTAAAGTATCTGGATATATATACTAAAATAAATGGTACCCAGGATGGTATTATGATAAATAGTGAATTTAAGAATAGGAATCAGGATTTATTTATTTATATGGAAACTTAAAGTCTAATAATTGAATTTTATTGAAATTAAATGAGATTGAATATAGTTAAATAATTCATTATTTGAAATGAAGATAATGTGAGAAATTTGTGTGATAACTTGGAATCCAATATTTAAATACATCTGTTGACAGGAATGAATGGAATACTAATTTATTTATTTAACTAAACGGAATTTTAGGATATTATTTATAATTTGAGAATTTAATGAAATTAAGGATTCAAATTGAAATTTATAATCTACCTTCTTTAAATTTGACATCTAAACTTGTTGGAATTTTGTAAATGATTAAGGATTTTTAAAAGTGATAAAATGAGTCAATTTTAGAATCTAAATATAAAATTTGGATCTATTTACTAATTCTTAATTTATTTAATTAATATAAAAATAGCCATTTTGGTCACGGACTCGGATTTCGATGAAACCAGTTTCATCGGATCCGTAACAGTGAATTATTGTAGGGTTTCAAGTTTCGTAGCAATCAGACTTGTCGTTTGATCGTACGAACGCGAAACGCCTTGAAATCGATTTAATTGAAATCAATTTGAAATCAATTTGAAAATATTAATTTCAGCATAACTTCTTCATACGATTGAATTTGGACGTGAAATTTTTTCCATCACGTTCAGAATATTTTAAAACACCTATTTGGATATATGGGTTTACCCAATTTCGTTCCGGGGTTAGAACGAGCTTTTTGGGCCACGTTAGCGATAACACGTATATTCAGTCCGATCCATCTATTCAAATTTCTAACCTACCTATATAAACTCAATTATAAACCTTAGCCTCCATCTATTCTCATTTCTTTATGCGTTCATTTTCCACAACTCTTCCCCTTCCTCAATGGTTGTAAACACTAGATCCAAATACAATTCAAAAAAAATCAAATCCAAAGCCAAATTTCAATCTCCTCAAATCATAGCAAATTATATATGGATTTGAATCTCTCGACGAACGTAATTCAATGGTGGAATTCGTTTTTCAAATCGAGTTATCGTTGGCTCAGAAAGGGATCGTTTATTCTCGGCCTTCCATTTCACCGAATTCAAACTGCATCGGATCGTCAAATTGACGATACCATGGCGTGGGGGAGGTCATGCGTAGTCCATCGACGTGTTTAGTTGGGGGTTTTAGTGGTTAGATCGATGCCTAAAATTCGAACTAGGGTTAGAATAGGTGGCGGCCGGCGGCGAAGGGGAGGACCGAACTTGGGGCAATTGAGGCGGCTGGCCGAGGGGCGTTCGTCGGAGGTGGTCGGCGATAGGCAGGAGGCCGGTGGCAGTTGCAAACCTTGGTCAAAGGGGGCGAGTCAACAGGCATGGGTTCCTGGGTATTTCGAACGATGTTGCGTGAGATTGGGGTTACAGGGAGATAGTATGACGTGGGGAAGTTGATATTAGGTAAGTTTTGTTTAATTTAATTTTTGTTTCAATCGCAATTTTTGACATAACTTTCACATACGAACTCCGTTTCACGCAAAAAAAAATTATTAGGATCGTAATAAAATTCTAGACGCTTTGACGCTGGTTTGGACAGATTTGGAGACCGTCGAATTTTTGGGTTTAAATTGGATCAAATTAGATTTAATTTCAAAAGGTGAGTGTTTTAACCCACTCACAACTTCGAGAATTTCTTATGTTTGTTAAATTGACTTAAGATATGAGTAGAAATTTATTTATGACTGTTTGGCATGTTTTATTCACCATCTCGGTAAAATCGCATTTATTTAATTTAACTGTTAATTAATTTTTATTATTGCATAAAAATTGACAGTTATAATTTATTTATTTGCATATAGACTGCTAGTTAAACAGTTATTAAATTTATTACTGAATATAAACTGTTAGTTAATACCTGTTATTTATTCCCTGTTATATTTATATGTTGTATATTGATGTTGTAAAATTGGATGATGATTATAATTAATGGTTGATGTTTGATGTTTGGTGAATGGATGATGTGTACTATAATTAAAAATCTGTCAGTTATCATGCATTTCATTTTATTCGGGATTGCGGTTTGAAATGATATACAACCGCATTTTTATTTTTATTTAAATTGCGGGTTGAAATGATAAATATCCGTATCACTTGACCATAGGGTAGAAAATTTTATACAGGCACCGCTGTATATATATAAAAAATTATTTTGAAATGATTTTTGGTTTGGATATGATACGGTTTAATAAATATTAAATTTGGATATTTTATAGTAAAATTTAGAATTTAAGCTACGTATAAATCTGTTGAATATAAATAAATAATTTGAATAGTGAAGTTTGACAATTTATATTATATGATTAAGTACAGGTTTAAGATAATTTATATATAGAGTTTAATGATTCCAATCAATTAAGATTTGAAGATAAGTTGGAATTGGGTTTATTTAAAAATTAAACTCCGTAAGTTGATGTAAACTTATTAAGATTGGAAATTTTAAAGGTATGATATTCATAACTGGATTCTTTATTCTAGATAAATTTAATGAATATTTCTAGTATAAACAAAGTGAAGGAAATAATTAATTGTTAGAAATTTGAGTTTTATTTTATGGATTTGTTATGTGAATATTTCAAAACTAAATAATAGGACAATAGATTTGTTGAATAGAAATTTCCAACCTTAGTTTTGAAATTGTTAAATACGCAAAGTTTGAAATATTTTTGGAATCGAAGTGTTTTTATTGTATCTAAAAGTGAATCTAAATTTATGGGATTTAGACCTAAATTTTAAATGAATAAAATTTGTGAAATCGCGGAAATTATTTTATACAGTAATTTTAAATTCAAACTATTTTATTCTAGATACTGTTGAATATCCAAACCATTCAAGTTTAGGAGTTATGGTTTTAAAGCTATGAATTTCGAAGTATTATGGTTTGAAAGTTATATTTCAAATGTTTGGTTTCCAGATATTACAAATTTTAAAGCAGTATGATTTTGGAAAAGAAATATATTTGAAATATAAAGGGATATCATATGGACCTGGGTTTTAAAATAGAAATGAAATCGTATTTATGGTTTTGAAAGGAATATTTTATTCTGGTTTTAAAGTATAAATTAATTTGAAATAACCGCGGTGTTATAATAACGATTGGATGTTGAAGAGTCCGGGATCGGAAGTTGTCATACTCCCTTTCACCTCCGAAAACCACTTTAATAACCGTATATGCGGTGGAGATTCCAGAATGAAGTAGGTTGGTGGCGGCGTTTCCTGTAAGGTAAATACATGGACCCAACTCCCATGAGTTGGCATAAGGTGGCTAAAACAGGAGCAATTGACAGGTTAATAAGGTAGCACCTTTGATCGGACACATCCCTTCGATATTATACTTTGACTTTTGGATTGATTCAGTGGCCACTTTTGATTTTTATTTGGGGGTGTGGCTCGAGGTGGGCGGTAGCTGCGCGCTACGCGTTACCACCGACCCGGAAGCGTAATTGGTATATCTACCCTGGCATTGCCTAGTTGTGTCGTGTCACCTACCATGTCGAGCCTAACTACGAGTTTCTATTTGTGTCGTACCTATGGAGTGTCTTCTCGTAGTCTCCCGATCAGGAGATATGCATGCACTGTATAGAGTATTGGCATTTTATGGTTTAAGGTGGAAAATGTAAAGCCTTAACGCTATGTTAAAATAGGTTTATTTTACAATTAGACACTATTATAATAGCGCAATATACTACATAGTAAATAGTTTAACGGATCCTTAGGAGATGTAAATCCCGAGCATCTCTTGAGTTACTGCACTCATATTTATTTCTGTTAAGTTAACTAACATAAGATCTTTTAGTTTTGACTCGAGTGTTTTTGTTTTTTAAATTCGCTCGGGTCAGTCCAAGCGTTTCGGGATTTGAAGATTTTATTCTGGAGGACGAAGACGAAGATTTTTAGTATTACTATCTACTATATTATCCCACTACACTATTTAATTCCGCTGCATTGATATTATTGGTATGTGAACTCTGATATTTAATTGTATAAAGAAGAATCAAATGTTTTGTAAACAGTTTTATGAACTGTATATTTTATTATTATATTTTATCCTTCCGCTGTGGGATTTTGTTTTCTTTTTTTTCTTTCTTGTTTTTCTTATTTACCCCATAACAATCCGCCCTTCCGTATGGTTTGAATTGGCACGTGTGTCGATTTAAAGCGTGTGAAAAGGCGGGACGTTACAATTTGTGTTCTATATTTTTTTTTTGCAAATTCTTATCGGGTTTGTTTTAGACTAATGGGCTCCTTAGTAAACCAAGAAACCCTAGGAACCTTAAGAGATTTTGGATCCTTCCTTTTCTCACACATTGACCTTCTATTTTCCTACCGGACTAAAACCAAGTACGTACAAAAATTGCTCATTTGAGAAACTTTCTGCATATTCTTCTTCTTCTTCCTTAAATCTGCAGAAAACTCCAAACCCCAAAAATCCTAAATATCCAAACCAATTTCCATCCTTCCTCCTTCAAAACCCTAGCCTACCTCTCTCCTCTTACCGCCACCCACCTCCATCACAACCCACGACGGTAACCCATGGCCAAAGCTCTATGTTTTCTCTTCTCTTCTTTCTCTTTTTTCCCTTTTTTCCCTTATTTCCATGGCTTCTATATTCCAATAAATTGCTCCAAATCAATTTTTTTTTGAAACCATGTATAATTTCAATGGCAACAACTTTGTTGTTGAACTCTTCTTTCCATTTCGAACATTTCTGTATCAAAAACTCTACTTTTCAAGTCCTTTCCCGAGTCCAGTTATGGATGAAAATACACCATATTGTATTAAACATATCTCCTTAAGTAATGAACCAAATTATGTGATTCTTTTTTTCAAATCATTTATTTTTCCAATGGCTTCAACTTTTTTTTAGATCGGTTCTTCAAATTCCTTAATTTTCTATGCCAAAATTTCAAATCTTTTTTTTAGCAAAGCTAGCCGGCTTTAGAGTGGGCCGTGCCACTGTATATAAAATGATCGAACAGGTGCTCTGCACATGCACAGAAGCAACTAAAAGGGAAGAAAACCCAAAATAAAATACAGAATAAAACACAGGAGATAGACAAAGATGTCTATACTACTAACACCGCAAAACTATGCATCCTCAGGAGAGGGAGAACGCTCACAGACAACAGCAAAGGCTGGACCAGGAACATGAGAGAATCCCGAAAATAGAGCAGCAAGATGCGGATCATAACCAACAGAATGAAGAGAGTAGATAAATTTTCTATCCCAAGTGACATCATAAAACTTACTTTTATTCTCCTCACCAATCTCCCCATCCCTAGTAAGACACAAACCATCACCCTCAATATGATAGATAAGACACCGACTCTCTCCCTCAGTCTCACTAATAAAAGCATAAAAGATGTCCTTCTCAGGGGAATATCTCATGTCAGAAGGAGCATGAACCCAAGCACGTTCATCAGAATTCCATGAAATAATATCAGACGAGGGAGGGGACTCCTCCAAGGCCGTGGGGGAAGAAACAAAAGCTGTGGCTATCTCCGGCGGAGGAGAGGAAAGAGCTACACAATCCAAATCAACAACAGGAGGTACAACAATGGGAGCAGTAGTAACAGGAGGCACCAATGCAGCATCGGCAGGGACAGCAGGAGTTACCTTAGGAACCCAAATCCGAGAAGGGGGACGAGGAAGAGGCGACCGAACAACTAGAGGAACAACTGATGAAGAACAAGAATCAGCTAGGTGGCCAAATGACTGACAAGATGAACAAATCTCAGGTTTCCAACTATAGCAAACTCTGACCTCAGCAACATGGCTCTCGTCTAATCTGACCAATAAAACACTAGGCAGCGGCTTGTCAGGAGAAATCTCTATTAAAGCTTTGGCATAGACTAGCTTCTTCCTAGCAACAGTGTTTGCATCATAACAAATCACTTTGCCCACAAGACCAGCAAGCCAGTCAATACCAATAAGAGGCTGGAGAACAGATGGAATATGAGAAAAGTGAGCCCATACAGGAATAGAAAGCACTTGCTCCTTCGCACGATCCACAGAAGGACTCCAAGTAGTTATAATAAATGGCTTCCCATCAATAAGTATGGGGTCAACTTCCAGAATTCGTTGTCGTTCATCACTTCGCGAAAATTTAAAAAAGAACATTTTGTTGTCAAAGTGGACACTCAGACCGCCTCTAGGTTTCCGTACAGCTCGCCTTAACAAGATGAAAAGGTGGATTGGAGTCAAGAAAAAAACCAACCAAGTGGTCTTTCCAAAATTCCACACCAGCATCAATAACAACCGAAGGCGGGATCATCACACCCTCAGACTCTACATTATCAAACATGCGAGGAGAATACTTACCAGCATTATTAGGAAGCTTGGAAAACAAAGAAGTCCACTTCTGGACAGGTCGTGATGGGGGAGCATTTGAAACTGCAGGATATAGTTTATTGGTTGAAACATTTCCACAAACAACTAGAGTGCTAACAACCGTCGCCCCATCAGCAGAAGTGGAAGGACCCATAGCATCAGACAGTACAACACGTTGAACAGCAAACTCAACAATACCTTCATCACTCATACCCACACAAGACTGGGACCATGTATTCATTCCAACATATGCCAAGAGAGGCGATAAAGGGTGCTTACCGCAAATCAATGGTCGGACAGGGGAATCCGAGGTAGCACTGTCGAGATTCGAAATCAGACTCTCCAATGGGTTACCACTACTCAAAGGGGTAGTAGACTCAGCAAGCGCACGCAAAGCATGAACACGCACCAAAGGTTCAGACGACACACAACCCAAGCCAGAAGAAGTTACGCCAGAGTGAGAGCGAGAATGCTCTAGAACCGACGAGGTGGGAGGCTTCGGCATGGGAGAGATGAGGCGGAGAAGGAAATAGGAGAGAGGGGGACGAGATGAAGGATCAGAAAGGTGAGATAGGGAGGACGGCAGTATTAGAGATCCACAATTTCAGGCACGCCATTTTCACACTTGAAATTGAGCTATTGAAGTGTTGGAGAGAATTTTTGAAGTATATTTGAACTCAGATTTTCAACTCAAAAAACACCTCTGTTTGTTTTGACCATGGCTTCCTTAAGAAAAAAGCTTTTTGAGTGATTCTTTTTTTGAAATGAAGAGTAAAGAATTTGCAACAACTTTCTATTTAGTCACCTTTGTAGATTCAGTAATAATATGCTGGTCCGTATATTTTCTTAAAGATGGCATAGTTTTTGGTTTGTTCGCTGTTCAAATTTGGGCATTTAATTGGATTTTTAATCATCTATAAATCAGAGGTGAGTGTTTTAAGCCACACACAACTACTAAATTATCTTATGTTGGTTAAATTAGACTTATGATGTGATTAGAAGTTTATCAATTGTTGTTTGGTGTTTTAATTTTTCATTTAGATTTAATTTGAATTGATATTGAATTTTATAGCCATGTAATAAATATTGAATATAATTTCTAGTTAAACACCGAATAATGATAACCAGTTAATTGTTGTGATTTATTTGCTAAATTGTATGTTGATTGTGATGTATGTTATTGGTTGAAATTTTGGATAATTGGACATTTATTTATGCTTATATCTCTGTTATCACTATGGATTGAAATAATACATACACGAATGATCTTGTAGATTAGGGAAATCGTTTTGGGTTGAAATGATAAACCCGAGAGGTTTCATTGATTTGAAAATTTTAATTTTAGATATTGGTTGAAATGACATATATATATATCCATAAAATTTCTTGAATTTGGATAATGTATTATAGTTGAATTATTTAAAAGGTTTAAGTTAAACTTTGAATTTTTAAATTAAAGTGGTTAAAATTAATACCTCGAATTGTTTTAAATCTTTTGATAATTATATTCACGTTGTACACTTGATAGGAGATGGAAAATCCTCTGACATCTCTGAAGCCATTGCACTCACCTTTTATTTTGGATTACTTTTACTTACATAAGATCTTTTAGTTCTGACTCAAATATTTTATTTTCATTACGCTCGGGTCAGTCTGAGCTTTTCAGTGTATTGAAGACTATTTTTTGGTGGACGAAAACGAAGATTCAGTATATTATTACTATTTATTATAATTATTCCACTACATCATGTATTCCGCTGCATTATTTCTTTCTTCCTGTTGTGTGTATTACTCTGATTTGAATTGTATAATCCTGTTGTGTGGTTTATTGTCGATTTAAACCGTCCAAAAAGGTGGGTCGTTACATGATCAGAAGCAAACATATATACAAATGCAAATACACATACATACATACATACTTATATATAGGCAGTGCACATGTAAACAAAGACCAGTGAAGTGAAACAAGAACAATCCCAAATCAACTATCAATACATCAGGTGCAATCATAAAGTAACACAGTGTTGAAATAGAAACCAGAGGCACACTGGAATATGTAGTGCAAAAAAGTGGACAGTGCAATCAACCAAACTACAGCTACTAATTTGAACAAAACATATACAACATCACCTGGTTAAATGGAGGCAAGGCTAAAAATTCAAGCAAACTACATGGTGCAGCAAACTCGAATATCAGTGGCACCAATGATGATACAAGTGCAGTGCAAAGCAACAACTTAATCAAACTCGAAAATCATACTCAAGTAAATCACGACAAGAGACATCAACAGATCAACAACACGTACATACACACATACATATGTATATATGTATGTACATATATAATGACACATATTTGAGTTAAAACAAAAACTAGAGCTAGTATATAACACTGCAACGAGACTCAAGTACTACCAGAGTCCATTAAGCAACAACAAAGTATACATGTAAACCAGAAAATTCCACACAAAGGAGTCAAGGTCGAAATCAATCAGAGTTTATCAAGTCCAGTATATACATGATGCAACAAACATACATAAATACATACACATACGCATACACACATGTACGCACACACACATACACACAAATATATATATATATATATATATATATATATATATATATATATATATATATGCATGCATGAATAAACATTGTGGTTCGAAAAACAAGTCAGAGCAGTTTATAGATTTACAGAAATCTGGTATCAGTTTCAAATTAGGGTAGCGATTTTTCAAACAAAGGCAATAATTATGTCAAGTCAAAATCAAAGCCGTGATGACCAAGAAAAAAATGGAACAAGCCAAAATCAAAGCCGTGGTGACCAAGAAAAAAAATTGAATCGAATAAGTCAAAATCAAAGTCGTGATAATCAAGCAAAAGTATATACGAAATTGAACTAGTCAGGATGAATCACATATATTCGATCAAAGTCAAACGACCGAGCTAAAATTATCAAACGAATTCAAATAATATATTCGATCGAAAATTTAGGGTTTTCAAACCTATACAATCCATTATCATCATCGGCGTATTGCAATCGAGTTCAAGCATATCAATGGGAATAAATAAAGGAAATCGCATACTAGTTCATTCAAATCGAACTCGACGAATTGAAGCAGCCGTTCGCAAATCAAAGAGACGATCGAACAACAAAGCAATCAAGAGAATATCAATTCAATCGATCAACAATCCATCGCTACTTGAATTCCAGAGACCCTAAATTTTTGAAAGAGGAACGAACGAAGAAGTAGACATTTTTCACAAAGGAGGATACGGCCAAAGAAATAAAACAAAAGGGGGACAGTTTTTTTATTACTAAATCTTTTGGGCCAGCATCTTCTAATTCATATTGGGCTGTTAATTATAATTTAGGATTTTGTGTGTTTAGTTGTTCTTATTTTGTATTTCTCTTTTAAGCTTTTGTATAGTCTACTCGTATGACTAGGGGACGAACTACTGTGGTGTAGTTCGAGAATTCACAACTCAGTGGCTGAGTTATGCGAGGGTTTTGAGCGTAGAGTTAGGTTAGTCGATAGCGGGTGTCGGAAGTTTACGTGTGCAAGCATCTGACTGCTGTAATTTCTAGTAGAAACCTTGGAGGCAACACGTGGGCAGTGTTTGCCGACACTGGGTAAATCTGTGTTGTTCTATTTCTGGTTTTAATGTTATGCTATAATGTATGCGGCTATTATTCTACTATTATCAGTGCTGCAATTATTTTATATATTTCTTCACTAAATTTTTATAATTAATAGCAACACCCTATTCACCCCTTTTAGGGTTAAATCGATCCTACAACATCCATTTACTTGTTTGAATTTCGAATAAAAACTTTTACTTAAGTGCTTATTAATCTTATATTATTCAAAACAAAACTGTTTAAATGTTTTTAAAGTTGTTTTTAAAGCATAATCAAAATATTATACTTTAAATAACTTGTTATTCGATAAAAACGGAAAATACGAAAATTGTGTTTCAGCCACATTTCCAGTTTTCCGTCAAGCCATTTATTTGTGTAAATAAAATTTAAAAATAAAAAATTTCATTATTAATTATAGATTAAAAGAGGGTTATTGTAATATCCCGGAATTTTGGACAATTTAAATTTAATAATCTGGGTTTAAATTTAAATTGAATTGATGAATTTTGTTAATAAATTTGATTTGATTTAATAATCTTCTTTATTTAAATATTTAATTTGTGAAATTATTTTTAATACTTTAATAAATTGTTTTATATTTATAAATGTACATGTATATTTTAAATAGGAAAGTTGTTTGCAATTAAAATTAGTATAGCATAATTTTAATATTTTGAAATTAAAATTGTGATTTATTTTTAATTTAAGCTTTTCAAAAATATTTAATAAAATACAATATGATTTTTAAATATGAGAAAAATGTTTTATTTGTTTAAAATTCATTTTAACTTAAGTTCTATATTAAAATCAGTTACAAAATGTTTGTGTTAATTCTTTTTAAATGTTGATTGATAATTTCGATTTGTAAATGTAATTTGAATGTTAAAATAAAATTTTAAAATAGGAACATGCATTCATTAAGTATAATTTTCTTTAACACTTAATTAAATAACTAATTACTTGAAAAGAGACATGTGTATATAATTTAAAATTTAAGTAACATGTGTTAAATATTTAAGTGAGTATATATACAAGTGTTCATACTTGAGTGTCATTGTTTAAATTTGTTTTTCTTTAATTTTAAATTCATCATAAACTAGCTATATAAACATGTATTTACTTATTCCATTCCTCTTTCTCATTTTTTCCATTTCTGAACAAAAGAAATCTGAAACTTTGTTCAAATGCATTGCATTCAACTCCTCTAAAAAAAAACAAGTCTGCATCCTCTAACAAGCCTATAGTTCCTCAAAATGGAAAATACAAACCTGCATTTCTTCAAATCTATAACATGTCTATCTTCAAATACATTCCCATCTGGAAATCAAGTAAACACTTGCATACAAATTTTTCAAAGCTCAAATCTGCATCCTCCAAAACAAAGGCCTGCAATTTTAATTACAAGCCTGCATGCTTTCAAATACAACCTGGGTTGAACTGCATGCAACAAATTCAAGTTTGCATCTGCAACCTGGGAATTTGCATCTGCATTCATGAATCTTCAAACTGGAAATTGGCATCTGCATCAACATTTTAAAAATCTAAGGTCTGCATCTCTTTAATCTGGAAGCAGCATTCAAGTTTAAAAAGAATTCAAGCATGTTGCAAGGGGTTATGCATGCTAAAGAGAATCTGGGAATGTGCTCTGCGATTTTTGAATCTGTGAGTAACTCAACTTTTTAAAATTTAAAAGTAGGTAAAAAAATTGATTGCATGTTTTATTTAGACAAGAAAATATATTATAAACTGGCTGTGGATGTATCTATGATCATATTTATGTGTGAGCATGGTTGTTTTACCAGAAGCATCTCTGTTTCTTTGATTTCTAGGTTCAGTCAATTTTTAAAACCCATTGCCTTTTGATTTGTTCTTCGTTTGAGTTTAAGACTTAAACAAAATATGTTTGTTCTATTATAAACTTCAGATTAAAATTGTACTTAAGTTAGAAAATATATGGAAATGGCTCTGGAATCACAACTAATGATCAAACATTAAAATTAGTGAAATTTCAAGTTTGGAAATTTATGAATTCAGAGTTATAAATCAAATCATTTTACTAAATCATGATTTTTTTAAAAGAAAATTTACAATTTTTAATGCTTTATACAAAATGCAGTTCCCTATTCTCTGCATTTTATATTTTGAAGCATTGTTGATACCTCAAGTGTCTGGAGGTGTTGAAATTTGTTCTGGAGGTGGAGAGGTTAACTAAAATGATGGGAAAAATACTAAGTTGGATTACGATTTCCTGTTGATGTTGAGTTTGGGGTTTTTATTTATGAACCCTAGTTATTTCTGGGCTGTGATGAATCGAGCTTTTCTGCATTTTTATTGAATTGACTTCAAAGCTCTTTTGAGGATAGATAGAGGATGTGTTGATGGAGTTTTCGCTATAGTTTAGAGGGTGACGATGGCCGAAGTTGTGAGTTGTTGGCGTTGACAGGTGAGGCACTGGAAGGGGGGCCTGTTCCAGGTTTTGTTTAAAAACTTGAGTTCAAAATTCAAGTTGAATTTTGGATATTTGATGGTTGTAGTGGGATGAGGGGTCACTGGTCGATGGAGGATGGTCATGGATGATCGCCAGTGTTGCCGGAGATGGGGAGTGGGTGCACAGTGAGGTGTGTGCATGGTTGTGATGTGTTTTGTTGCAGGGTTTTGATAGCTCGAGATTTTCTCGGGAATTTTGGGAATAAACTCGAAGCAATGAAGTGATTTACCCGAAGTAAATTCATGTTCGCTCGGGTATAAATTTTTGTTTCAGGTTTTGACAGAACCTGTTTCAGTTTTTAAAAATAAAAAGAAAAGTAGAGTTTGAATTTTCAACTGGAATTTAACTTAAACTTTAAAGCTGAATTTAAACATGAATTCAAAGTTTGAATTCTTGGTTTTGTAATGATTTGAGTTTCTAAAAAAATAATAAGTGTTTCAGGTTTTAGTATTTATACAGTAATATGTTTCCAGGTTTATCAAATTGATGTAAAAAGAAATGCAAAACAAACTCTGAAATTATGTTTGAATCTAGAATTTAATTTAAATTCAGTAAGTTTAAATTTTAAATCTTTGAATTAAATTTGAAATGTTTTTGAATCCAAGTTTTGGTTTTAAACTAAAAACAGAAACTGGCTTTCTGTTTTAAAATTTCAAAAGTACAGTTCAAATTGAAAGATGAAGTTCAAAACTGTAATGTTTAAACCTGAAACTTAAATTTTGAATTCAATGATTTAAATCTGAGATTTGAAATCATTTTTGGATTAAAATTTAAGATGTTAAACTACAACAGAAAACTGTTTTCTGTTTTATGTTTTAAATTGAAAAGTAAATTTTTAAATGGCAACTGAAATTTAAATAAGTTTAAATTCAGTTTTGAAATTCTGGAATTTGACTTTAATGTCAGTTTTTAAAATTTAATAAGTTTTTAAATTTAAATTTGTTTTGACTACTTTAGAAAGTTTAAATAATTTGAATTTGAAAATGAAGATGAAAGTGTAAGTAAAGTTTAAAATTTTTAAATTGAATTTGGAATGAAAAGTTAATTTGTGTTTTAGTTTGAAATTTAAAAAGAAATTTTTAAATTTGAAGTTTTGTTTGAAAACAAAGTGTTTAAATTACTTTGTATAAAGAAGAATGTTTCTTAATTTTGAACTTAAAGAAATTGGTTTCATTTAAATTATTTAATTAATTTAAATGGAATATTAATTATTTAATTAATGAATAATGTGGATGTTTAATTAAGTAATTAATAATTTTTAAGTTAATTATTTAAGATTTGAGATTAATTAATTGAGGTTAATTAGTCTATAAATAAGGATGGTTAATTAAATTTTATTTAATGATTAAGATTTACTTAATCAAGTGATTAAATGATAATTTAGATTGTAATTAACACTTAATTAATTAATAATTAGAGATTAATTAAATGGTAATTAAATATTAATTAATTAATAATTAATAATGATTAATTAAGAGATGTTAATGAAGGTCATTAACTTAAGATTATTTGACAATTAATTAATGTGATTAATTTTAATAATTAATTAGATTAATTAATTAATAATAATCAATTGTTTAATTACTTAATGAAAGTAATTAATGAATTAATTACTTAGTGTAATTAATTTGATTAAGGTGATTAGTTTAGATTAATTAAGTTAAATTAATTTAAACATTTGTGGAATGTTGATAACTACTTTATGTAATTTATGAATTTGTAATTACTTAAGGAAGTAATTAATTAATAATTACTGAATGTAATTAAGGATATTTATTATAGAAGTAATTTGGATTTAAATTACTTTGAAAATTAATCAAGTGATTAATGAGGATAATTAATTGAGAATAATTAATTTTATGGAATGGTAATTAAAGTAGTTAATTACTGAATGGTTATTAATCACGGGTGATTAATATATATGGTTTAAATTGAAAATTAATTACTTATGTAATTTATGTTTAGTGAATGATTAATTGTAGTTAGAAATCATTAATTAATTAATTAATGATGTAATTTGGAATTGATTAATTAAGGTATAATTAATATTAAATGCTAATTACTTATTGTAATTAGAGATAGTTAATCAATAATGATTAAGTGAAATGGATAATGAGATGATGATTTATAAAATTGATTTGTAATCAATTGAAGATTAAGATAAGTAGGATTTTGATGATGAAGTAATTAATTTAATTCATTTTAAATTAATTAGAGTTTAGGTAATTAATTTAATTCATTTTAAATTAATTATAAATAGTGTGATCATTAGATCATTGCTTATGTTTGATGATTGGTATTGGTTGCTTAGTATGGTTTGTAATCTCTGTTATGAGATGAGTAGTGTATGAGATATGGATGCGTTGGTTGCTTTTGGATGATAATAGTGATTATCTGATATGAATTATCTGTTGATAATGATAATATTAATTATCTATTATGTGTTGAATTATCTATCTGTGTATATGTAGATAATGAATTGAATTGTTTTAAAACTTTAAAACAACTTGGACCTTAAAAGACACGCTTTGGTTTTCGATGAGACCGGGATCGGGGTTCCATATTTAGGATCCGAAAACCACATCGATTCCAAATAACGTTAGGTCGTTAATAAAAGTGGAGCGAGTGAAGACTCGAGGTGTAAGGGCTATACGTCAGTATAACTCTATGGGTGATTCCATAATGAGTTTGACGGAATAGTGCTTATAGATTCGAGATGGTGATTCAGAGTGCAAGGGTTATTGTCGTTAACTCTGAGGGTGATTCCAATATGAGTGTAACGAGATAATGCCTTCGGTTTCGTTCTAACCCGGAACGAACTTGTATGGATTGAATGCTTTCAGAACATCGTCAGATGGACGATGAACATTCTAAGTGATATGTCCTATAAAGGTAACCGTAGCCTCAAGCCTCATCAACCGGGAATGGCTAAAACAGGAGAGGTGAAGCAAAGCTTCGTGGGTAGCACCCATTTGAGAGCAAGATTTATCCCTGTCTAGAGGTCCCTTTATATTTTCGGCTTAGTGGTGCGGTTGCTGATCACAACTGCGGGGTTATCTTGTTCGGAACTGTTCAGTAAGGAACTGGTCCGGCTTTGTGTTGCAGGGGAGTTAGGGTGGCTCCTCGGTACGGTGATCTAGGCCATGTACTGTGACGGGCGGTACCCCAGTAGCCCAGCCATTGACGGAATCCAAAATCCAATAAGTGCCAACGGTTTTGATTGTATTACCCACTTTTGTGGCTAGTAGCTGGAATTTAATGAATGTAACAATTTCGGCTATATCTTATTTACTTGAAAACCCTAGACACTATTATAATATCATCGGATTTCCTATCAAATGTTTTGGCTAGCGTAAGGTAATAACTTTTCCATGTTTATGTGTGGGAAGTCTTACGTGATACCTTTTCTTTTCAAAGGTTTTTCAAAGTTAAGCAACTTTAACCTGTTACTCACACCAGACCCATGTCTGACCCGGAGTTATTTCTGTTTTTCTATAACTCTTGGGTACTCAAATTTTTACGAGTAGCCAAGAGAATTCAGGTTAGGATTCAGGTTAGCTTGACGAATTGTGGAGGAGCAAATGGAGCAGGAGGCTTCTGCGTATAGTTATATAGTTTCCACTGTGTTGGTATCTCTGAGTGTTTGTCTGATATGTATTGAGTTGTAATAACTAGATAGGTGTTTATAACTGTCTAGTATGTGCTGTATATGTCTGTGTACTCTGATATTTGATATACTATGTAATACTTGTGTTATTAATATAATTTATTCGTTCCGCTGTTGAGATTCTTGTGTTGTTTCTTCTTTCTCTTCTTTCTTTCTCTTTTCTATCCCTTTCTTTCTTAAAGATGATGCGATTTTCCGGGAGTGGAAAGTCGGGTTCTCACAGTTGGTATCAGAGCATTAGGTTGAGTGAATACCTAGGCTCTGTAGTGGTGTCTATCTTGAGAGAGCGTATTTGTATTTTTAATATATATATATATATATATATATATATTTGGTTCTACCTATTTGTTGGATTACCTGTTCGGGTTTTTCCAATGTAAGTTATAAAGGTAGATGAGGTAGAAGTGTGTGTAACACGACTACCATTGGCTGAGTTTGATGGATGAGGTTGGAAGTGTATTTGTCGAGACTGTAGACCTAATACCGTCTCGAGTGAGTTCTGTAGTGATGAAGGACTTCATCAATCTCTGAAGGTAACCTGTTAAGGTTCGGAGTTCATCTTTGAAGTGGAGAATTGAGTTTGGATCTGTCGGTAGGGCAGAAGCCAGTGAGTGATGATATCTTGATATCTCAGAAAGTAGTAGCTGCGTGATAAGATGCAGTGACTATGGATATTTCCAAAGATGTTTCTTTGGAACAAGAGTAAGAAGTGAGTCTGATCGGTGATGTGGCTGAGTTTAGTAGAGTGTTCTGAGTGGGTAAGGAGTCTTCTGGCTGAGTAGTTTTTCTGAAGTGGAGTTCAGAAGTAGCAGAGTGGAGTCTTTTCTCTGGTAAGTTTGCTAGGCCAGCATAAGCTGTTCTGTTTGGATGAGAGAGAGCAGTTTTCTTTGGATTTAGGTTGAGTGGATCGCAAAAGTGACTTGCGATAGTGTGTTCTCTTGGATTGTTGGAGATTTTCCGGATTTTCTTCCAGGAAGTCAGAGTTTGTCTGCATCTGAAGATCGAGTTTTCTTTCCAGGAATGGAACAGGTGGTTCAGTTAGTAGATGGAATGGTTCCTTGAGATAGAAGTTGGTGAAGCAGCTCAGTTTAGGAGGAACATCTGAGTTTTCTTTTATGGATATATGGGACCATATTTCTGTGCTGGGGTTGTCTGGTCTGTGCTTGTGCTTGTGCTTGTGCTCTTCTTCAGCGCTTTCTTCTGTTTCGAATCAGAGTTGTGCAGCGGAAGCAGTTTGGGGGTGTTTCTGTTTTCCTTTCCGGATAAGAAGAAGTTTGTTCTGTCTTCTGTTGTTAAGAAGCAGGGTTAGTGTTCTTGGTTTTTGAGAGAACTTGAGGAGATCATTGGGTTGTTTTGATCTAGTCAGCTTCTAGAGGCATCAGCAAGAGTTAGGCTGATCAGGATGGATGTTGGTAGCCCAGGATCGTCTGAAGAGTTTTTATGGTTAAGAGGTAGAGAAATTTGGATTTTTGAATCAGAGATTTGATTTGGGATAAGTTTTTCTCCAATCCAAAGAGTTATAAGTTTAAGAAGCTAGCTCCATTGTGTTTTGGTTTCTTCTGTGATGGGTAAGATCAGTGTTTGGTTTTCTAGAGTTGAATTGCCAGTTTGGATAACTAGGATTCAGAGTGTTTTACGTATCTCTGAGGGAGTACGTGTTTGATATTTCTGGTTGTTGAACCAGCAGTTTAGGATGGTTTGTTTATTGAGTCAGACTCGTCTGTAGTCTGATATTCTGTATAGAATTGTTGTTAGGAGCTCTATAGTTTAGTAGTATTGATTGATTGTATTCTATAGAGCGAGTATCCCGATATATATATACCGAGGAAACTCGTGAAAGTTTTATCCAAAATTCTTTTGGATAATTAGATTCTTTCTGTTTGTGTGAATTGTTTGCTTTGGCTATTGGCATATGATTAACATATGCTGTGATTTAAAATAAAATTTGTAAATAGATTATTAAATTACCTTTGTTTTAAATTTCGGGGACGAAATTCTTTTAAGGGGGAAGGATTGTAATATCCCGGAATTTTGGACAATTTAAATTTAATAATCTGGGTTTAAATTTAAATTGAATTGATGAATTTTGTTAATAAATTTGATTTGATTTAATAATCTTCTTTATTTAAATATTTAATTTGTGAAATTATTTTTAATAAGTTAATAAATTGTTTTACATTTATAAATGTACATGTATATTTTAAATAGGAAAGTTGTTTGCAATTAAAATTAGTATAGCATAATTTTAATATTTTGAAATTAGAAATTGTGATCTATTTTTAATTTAAGCTTTTCAAAAATATTTAATAAAATACTATATGATTTTTAAATATGAGAAAAATGTTTTATTTGTTTAAAATTCATTTTAACTTAAGTTGTATATTAAAATAAGTTACAAAATGTTTGTGTTAATTCTTTTTAAATGTTGATTGATAATTTTGATTTGTAAATGTAATTTGAAAGTTAAAATACAATTTTAAAATAAGAACATGCATTCATTAAGTATAATTTTCTTTAACACTTAATTAAATAACTAATTGCTTGAAAAGAGACATGTGTATATAAATTAAAATTTAAGTAACATGTGTTAAATATTTAAGTGAGTATATTTACAAGTGTTCATACTTGAGACATGTGTCATTG
Source organism: Allium cepa (assembly GCA_030765085.1). NCBI lineage: Eukaryota > Viridiplantae > Streptophyta > Magnoliopsida > Asparagales > Amaryllidaceae > Allium > Allium cepa. The sequence goes on along the minus strand of CM060928.1, from coordinate 651,044,050 downwards.
TTTAAATTTGTTTTTCTTTAATTTTAAATTCATCATAAACTAGCTATATAAACATGTATTTACTCATTCCATTCCTCTTTCTCATTTTTTCCATTTCTGAACAAAAGAAATCTGAAACTTTGTTCAAATGCATTGCATTCAACTCCTCTAAAAAAACAAGTCTGCATCCTCTAACAACCCTATAGTTCCTCAAAATGGAAAATACAAACCTGCATTTCTTCAAATCTATAACATGTCTATCTTCAAATACATTCCCATTTGGAAATCAAGTAAACACATGCATACAAATTTTTCAAAACTCAAATCTGCATCCTCCAAAACAAAGGCCTGCAATTTCAATTACAAGCCTGCATGCTTTCAAATGCAACCTGGGTTGAATTGCATGCAACAAATTCAAGTTTGCATCTGCAACCTGGGAATTTGCATCTGCATTCATGAATCTTCAAACTGGAAATTGGCATCTGCATCAACATTTTAAAAATCTGAGGTCTGCATCTCTTTAATCTGGAAGCAACATTCAAGTTTAAAAAGCATTCAAGCATGTTGCAAGGGGTTATGCATGCTAAAGAGAATCTGGGAATGTGCTCTGCGATTTTTGAATCTGTGAGTAACTCAACTTTTTAAAATTTAAAAGTAGGTAAAAAAAATTGATTGCATGTTTTATTTAGACAAGAAAATATATTATAAACTGGCTGTGGATGTATCTATGATCATATTTATGTGTGAGTATGGTTGTTTTACCTGAAGCATCTATGTTTCTTTGATTTTTAGGTTCAGTCAGTTTTTAAAACCCATTGTCTTTTGATTTGTTCTTCGTTTGAGTTTAAGACTTAAACAAAATATGTTTGTTCTATTATAAACTTCAGATTAAAATTGTACTTAAGTTAGAAAATATATGGAAATGGCTCTGGAATCACAACTGATGATCAAACATTAAATTAGTGAAATTTCAAGTTTGGAAATTTATGAATTCAGAGTTATAAATCAAATCATTTTACTAAATCATGATTTTTTTAAAAGAAAATTTACAATTTTTAATGCTTTATACAAAATGCAGTTCCCTATTCTCTGCATTTTATAGTTTGAAGCATTGTTGATACCTAAAGTGTCTGGAGGTGTTGAAATTTGTTCTGGAGGTGGAGAGGTTAACTAAAATGATGGGAAAAATACTAAGTTGGATTACGATTTCCTGTTGATGTTGAGTTTGGGGTTTTTATTTGTGAACCCCAGTTATTTCTGGGCTGTGATAATCGAGCTTTTCTGCATTTTTATTGAATCGAGTTCAAAGCTCTTTTGGGGATGGATAGAGGATGTGTTGATGGAGTTTTCGTCAGAGTTTAGAGGGTGACGGTGGCCGAAGTTGTGAGTTGTTGGCGTTGACAGGTGAGGCACTGGAAGGGGGGGCATGTTCCAGGTTTTGTTTAAAAACTTGAATTCAAAATTCAAGTTGAATTTTGGATATTTGAGGATTGTAGTGGGATGAGGGGTCACTGGTCGATGGAGGATGGTCATGGATGATCGCCAGTGTTGCCGGAGATGGGGAGTGGGTGCCTAATGAGGTGTGTGCATGGTTGTGATGTGTTTTGTTGCAGGGTTTTGATAGCTCGAGATTTTCTCGGGAATTTTGGGAATAAACTCGAAGCAATGAAGTGATTTACCCGAAGTAAATTCATGTTCGCTCTGGTATAAATTTTTGTTTCAGGTTTTGACAGAACCTGTTTCAGTTTTTAAAAATAAAAAGAAAAGTAGAGTTTGAATTTTCAACTGGAATTTAACTTAAACTTTAAAGCTGAATTTAAACATGAATTCAAAGTTTGAATTCTGGGTTTTGTAATGATTTGAGTTTCTAAAAAATAAATAAGTGTTTCAGGTTTTAGTATTTATACAGTAATATGTTTCCAGGTTTATCAAATTGATGTAAAAAGAAATGCAAAGCAAACTCTGAAATTATGTTTGAATCTAGAATTTAATTTAAATTCAGTAAGTTTAAATTTTAAATCTTTGAATTAAATTTGAAATGTTTTTAAATCCAAGTTTTGGTTTTAAACTAAAAACAGAAACTGCCTTTCTGTTTTAAAATTTCAAAAGTACAGTTGAACTTGAAAGATGAAGTTCAAAACTATAATGTTTAAACCTGAAACTTAAATTTTGAATTCAATGATTTAAATCTGAGATTTGAAATCATTTTTGAATTAAAATTTAAGATGTTAAACTACAACAGAAAACTGTTTTCTGTTTTATGTTTTAAATTGAAAAGTAAATTTTTAAATGGCAACTGAAATTTAAATAAGTTTAAATTCAGTTTTGAAATTCTGGAATTTGACTTTAATGTCGGTTTTTAAAATTTAATAAGTTTTTAAATTTAAATTTGTTTTGACTACTTTAGGAAGTTTAAATAGTTTGAATTTGAAAATGAAGATGAAAGTGTAAGTAAAGTTTTAAATTTTTAAATTGAATTTGGAATGAAAAGTTAATTTGTGTTTCAGTTTGAAATTTAAAAAGAAAATTTTAAATTTGAAGTTTTGTTTGAAAACAAAGTGTTTAAATTACTTTGTATAAAGAAGAATGTTTCTTAATTTTGAACTTAAAGAAATTGGTTTCATTCAAATTATTTAATTAATTTAAATGGAATATTAATTATTTAATTAATGAATAATGTGGATGTTTAATTAAGTAATTAATAATTTTTAAGTTAATTATTTAAGATTTGAGATTAATTAATTGAGGTTAATTAGTCTATAATTAAGGATGGTTAATTAAATTTTAATTAATGATTAAGATTTACTTAATCAAGTGATTAAATGATAATTTAGATTTTAATTAACACTTAATTAATTAATAATTAGAGATTAATTAAATGGTAATTAAATATTAATTAATTAAGAATTAAGAATGATTAATTAAGAGATGTTAATGAAGGTCATTAACTTAAGATTATTTGACAATTAATTAATGTGATTAATTTTAATAATTAATTAGATTAATTAATTAATAATAATCAATTGTTTAATTACTTAATGAAAGTAATTAATGAATTAATTACTTAGTGTAATTAATTTGATTAAGGTGACTAGTTTAGATTAATTAAGTTAAATTAATTTAAACATTTGTGGAATGTTGATAACTACTTTATGTAATTTATGAATTTGTAATTACTTAAGGAAGTAATTAATTAATAATTACTGAATGTAATTAAGGATATTTATTATAGAAGTAATTTGGATTTAAATTACTTTGAAAATTAATCAAGTGATTAATGAGGATAATTAATTGAGAATAGTTAATTTAATGGAATGGTAATTAAAGTAGTTAATTACTGAATGGTTATTAATCATGGGTGATTAATATATATTGTTTAAATTGAAAATTAATTACTTATGTAATTTATGTTTAGTGATTGATTAATTGTAGTTAGAAATCATTAATTAATTAATTAATGATGTAATTTGGAATTGATTAATTAAGGTATAATTAATATTAAATGCTAATTACTTATTGTAATTAGAGATAGTTAATCAATAATGATTAAGTGAAATGGATAATGAGATGATGATTTATAAAATTGATTTGTAATCAATTGAAGATTAAGATAAGTAGGATTTTGATGATGAAGTAATTAATTTAATTCATTTTAAATTAATTAGAGTTTAGGTAATTAATTTAATTCATTTTAAATTAATTATAAATGGTGTGATCATTAGATCATTGCTTATGTTTGATGATTGGTATTGGTTGCTTAGTCTGGTTTGTAATCTCTGTTATGAGATGAGTAGTGTATGAGATATGGATGCGTTGGTTGCTTTTGGATGATAATAGTGATTATCTGATATGAATTATCTGTTGATAATGATAATATTAATTATCTATTATGTGGTGAATTATCTATCTGTGTATATGTAGATAATGAATTGACTTGTTTTAAAACTTTAAAACAACTTGGACCTTAAAAGACACGCTTTGGTTTTCGATGAGACCGGGATCGGGTTTCCATATTTGGGATCCGAAAACCACATCGATTCCAAATAACGTCAGGTCGTTAATCAAAGTGGAGCGAGTGAAGACTCGAGGTGTAAGGGCTATACGTCAGTATAACTCTGTGGGTGATTCCGTAATGAGTTTGACGGAATAGTGCTTATAGATTCGAGATGGTGATTCAGAGTGTAAGGGTTATTGTCATTAACTCTGAGGGTGATTCCAATATGAGTGTAACGAGATAATGCCTTCGGTTTCGTTCGAACCCGGAATGAACTTGTATGGATTGAATGCTTTCAGAACATCGTCAGGTGGACGATGAGCATTCTAAGTGATATGTCCTATAAAGGTAACCGTAGCCTCAAGCCTCATCAACCGGGAATGGCTAAAACAGGCGAGGTGCAGCAAAGCTTCATGTGTAGCACCCACTTGAGAGCAAGATTTATCCCTGTCTAGAGGTCCCTTTATATTTTCGGCTTAGTGGTACGGTTGCTGATCACAACTGCGGGGTTATCTTGTTCGGAACTGTTCAGTAAGGAACGAGTCCGGCTTTGTGTTGCAGGGAGTTAGGGTGGCTCCTCGGTACGGTGATCTAGGCCACGTACTGTGATGGGCGGTACCCCAGTAGCCCAGCCATTGATGGAATCCAAAATCCAATAAGTGCCAACGGTTTTGATTGTATTACCCACTTTTGTGGCTAGTAGCTGGAATTTAATGAATGTAACAATTTAGGCTATTTCTTATTTACTTGAAAACCCTAGACACTATTATAATATCATCGGATTTCCTATCAAATGTTTTGGTTAGCCTAAGGTAAAAACTTTTCCATGTTTATGTGTGGGAAATCTTACGTGATACCTTTTCTTTTCAAAGGTTTTTCAAAGTTAAGCAACTTTAACCTGTTACTCACACCAGACTCATGTCTAACCCGGAGTTATTTCTGTTTTTCTATAACTCTTGGGTACTCAAATTTTTACGAGTAGCCAAGAGAATTCAGGTTATGATTCAGGTTAGCTTGACGAATTGTGGAGGAGCAAATGGAGCAGGAGGCTTCTGCGTATAGTTATATAGTTTCCGCTGTGTTGGTATCTCTGAGTGTTAGTCTGATATGTATTGAGTTGTAATAACTAGACAGGTGTTTATAACTGTCTAGTATGTGTTGTATATGTCTGTGTACTCTGATATTCGATATACTATGTAATACTTATGTTATTAATATAATTTATTCGTTCCGCTGTTGAGATTCTTGTGTTGTTTCTTCTTTCTCTTCTTTCTTTCTCTTTTATATCCCTTTCTTTCTTAAAGATGATGCGATTTTCCGGGAGTGGAAAGTCGGGTCCTCACAGTTATTTATTTAATAAAAAACATTAACCGAATATTTAAATTAAACTAAATTAAATATTCACAAATTTAAACGATAAAATTCTGGATCATTACAATTAAGATGACGGCACCTTCCTTGTAGCTTTTTGATATCAAATTGCGGCACAGTCATACCACTTTAGATATTAGTTTAAGATTGCGGCGGGTACAATTGCTTATGGGGGTGTGCCGCAATTTCGTAATGTTAGGATCACTTTATGAGGCTGCTACACAACCTTCATATCTGATACTTAATGAATTTTGTAGCAATTTCAGGATGTGGTGCTGTAGCTATGCACAATGGTTATGTGCAGTCTCTATATTTTGCCGTTGCTCAAGGATTTTAGACACAGTGCTATTTGGATTTCGCTTTTGCTTCCTTTCCATATTTTGACTCGCATTAAGGGAGCAGTTCGTCTAGGCTTGGCATCGTTATCAATTTCACTTTGTCATTTTTTAAAAAAATATGGGTGTAACACAAACTTGTATAAATCCTAACAAACTTTTGGCTATTTTTATAAATATTCTGCTTCTAGAGAACCAATATGTTATGGATGATTAGTTTTTCTTTTTTAGATGTGAATGTTTCAAGGGTGATTTGGAAATGAAGATTTCCTAGATTGAAGGAGATTGGTTAATATTTGAATATTTCACTTGGTTTCTCCTTTCGTTTAAAGCAATAGTAACGTATGGTAAATTATATTTTACATTATGAAAAATTGAATTGAAGTATAATTGTAATATAATGAAGTAAATACTATTTTTATGTATGTTATAAATAGTAAATTTTGGTTTAAATACCCTTATCTTTATTAATAATGGTGATAGGGTTACAATTTTCTGGTCTAAAAGTAAACTTTGAAAGTATCCTCATGTGCAAGGGATATATTTAGAATTCAAATCCTGCTTAAGACATCGCATGTATTTTTATGAAATTTTGAAATAAGACTATGAGTTTGAATTTTGATCTTAGCAAACTATTCATATTTTTTCTTAGTATTTTTCGGTTTATGTTTATTAGAACCGAATATAAATTAATCTTCAATAACTTTGTATCGTTATAGAGTGGTATCTTTTATGAGCACCCACATTGTATGTGCTAGAAAATTTTATTTGACATAAGTGAAACATTAATGAAAATTTATAGATTGATTTATTTGGCTATTTTCTTAAAATTTATGTTATATGGACTTAGCTTTTATAGCAACTATTCCAGAGGTAAATAAATTGGAACATTTTGTATATTTTAGGGAAGAGGTGAATGAATTCATATGTTTTTTTAAAGAACAAATGTTTGAGTAAGAAATAAAAAGTAAATTGATAGATGTAGATGAATGTATGGAGCAATTTAATGGGTATGAACAAAAATGATGAGATGTGTATATTTAACGTGTGTAGATACTAATCCAATAATCCAACGACTACACACTTTAATTCTCTGCGTTTAAATAAATACTAAAGTGTGCAATCAAATTTGTATGTTGTATTCGTAGTTGGAGGAAAGAAAGTATGCGTTTAATACCCCGCTTATGATTACAGTGGGCCTATCAATTAAAAGTTAGTAGACGCCAAATAAATATGTTACCTTAATTCCCCACGTTCTTTCAAAATTAGAAGACAGATCATATTCCCCTCTTCAACCCTAGTTTTCTTACCATCAATTGCAAGAGCTATCCTTAAAAAATCAGTGCATTTTACTCCATGGTTTTCTATGGTTAACGATCACTTGCGAGAGTTTCGCGGCTTGGATACAGTGAATTGTTTGGTTTCCTTCCAGTTTTTGATGGTTTGTTTCACATTTCTATTGTCCATGTATTTGATTCAAAAAAAAAATTATGTTGTAGTTAGAATTTTTATTTGGTTGAAATGCAATTATTGTCATGGCGAAACTAACATCCATTTTTCCATTTCCCAATAATCAAAATTGAGAATCATAACTAAGCAAAAATGCTCAATAAACAAGACCACTTGTCCTTATAATCATAGAATTGCTTCCTTAAGTCCACTTAATTTGAAAACTATATATTTTTAGATGGGCACATTCAATATACTATCATATTAATGGATTGTATTAATCTGATTGTCAAACTTAATGTTCGTAGGCATGCACCACCATATTATTTTTTATGGAATGGTGGAACCTTTTGGAGGAGGTTGGTTTCTTTCTATACTATATTCAGGTTTTCTGTCAGTCGGTGCCCGTTGTTGTATTTACGAGCAATCATTACTATGAGTCGTGCACTTTGGTTAATAATTTGGAAATGAAGTTCTTCACTGCTTGGGTCACTTCTTCAATCTTGAAGCGATGGTAAGGATAAACCTCAACCTGTATATTCTTATAGAATTTTTCAAAGTAAGGCCTGCAATTTCTGTAATTATGGCTATAACATATGGTTTTCATGTTTGGATCATAAGTCCTCTCTTTCTCTTTTAACAAGTATGTAGAAAAAAAATTGAGCTCGAATTTCTGGATCCATGTCTTCATGTATCAACTTCACCTATAAAAACTTTTGCACATCAAGAGGTGATTTAGTGAAGTACAAATACAATAATTTTATAGCACTTTTAAAAAATCAAAATCAGTTCAAACCTTACAAGTTATATTCAATGCCTACATATGATTCGCTAATTGTTTTGAGGTTTGTTGGTTTCATGCTTACTACCACATACTAGAGTCATGAAGACAAAGTGTAGATGACCATGCTACCAATTCGTAATGGATATTTCAGGCAACTACAAAGCGATTAAGTTTATAAGAAAACATTTGATAGTCGTGCATGAAAATATATTTGATGTTGATTTAGCATGAATGGTTTAGTATGATTTAGCATGGCAACCATTTGTTCAATAAAAAGTAAATGTTTAAGATGTCATTGACATATAAAATGTAATAGTGACATATCATCAATACTTGTGATATCCCTAGATTATTTTAATCAATATGAATAGATATTGAAGAGTTATGTCGCACTATAGTTTATTCATATGTTTAGAAACGAGAAGCAGCTTAAAAGGTAATAATATATTTTGATTATTGTTTTATTATCTTGTTCTAGAGACAATACCTTCTGCCTAATTCATAGCAGTGAAATTCTTCTTGTATTTATAAACTAAGACTTTTCAAATATATTTGTCTACTTAAAACTTTTATTTAGTACGTTACTCCATTTTGTTTCAGTTGAATTTGTTTCTTGATTTTGTCTTGTGCAATCTTAATGGTTTAGTATGGCACCGACGTTGATAATCTTTTTAATCTCGTTTGCTACAATACTCAATCTTAAGAGTGAGTTTTCCAATTTCAGCCCCCAAGCCCTAGTTCACCGTATATTCATGCATCGTTAATTATGATATAAGATAAAAATTAAATTTGAATAAACAAAACAATATGTATGTAGTAAGCAGAACATTATGGAGTCTTAATGGCGTTTATTCATAAGTTAGTAAGTTGCTGAAGTTAATTAGTCATCGATAATATTATATTATGGTTGCTTCGTTAAAGGCCTAAACATGTTCTTGTTGCTCAAACTATTTCTTTTTTCTATTTTACTTATGATTTGAATAGTTAAAATCTATCCCTATCATTAATTAAAATTTGAAATTTATCTAGCATCAACAATGGCGCAAAAAAAAAAGAATCGAGAACCTAACTTGAATTAGTCAAGAATCGAACTTGGATGTGTACAATGACATTTAACTTTGTTACCGATGTTTGATTCAAATATGTACAACGACATTTAAATGTCATGTGGAAATTAGTTGGAAAAGGATTTTTTAACTAAACCGCTATTCTAATATAGCCATGACATCGTTTTTTCTAAAATCTTTGGACAATGATTTGAAAAGATCAAATTTGTTGTAAAAGCAGATTGGAACTCATATAGATCAAATTTGTTGTAAGAAAAGATCAAATTTGTTGTAAAAAAAGATTGGAACTCATATAAATTGTATGGCACGCTAGTATTGTGATAATTAATAATATCCTCTAACATAATACGTTTGATGTTGATTTAACACGAATGGTTTAGTATGATTTAGCATGGCAACCATTTGTTCAATAAAAAGTGAATATTTAAGATTCCATTGACATATAAAATGTAATAGTGACATAGCATCAATACCTGTGATATCCCTACATTATTTTAATTAATATGAATAGATATTGAAGAGTTATGTCGCACTATAGTTTGTTCATATGTTTAGAAACGAGAAGCGGCTTAAAAGGAAATAATATATTTTGATTATTGTTTTATTACCTTGTTCTAGAGACAATACCTTCTGCCTAATTCATAGTAGTGAAATTCTTCTTGTATTTATAAACTAAGACTTTTCAAATATATCTGTCTACTTAAAACTTTTGTTTAGTACGTCAATCCATTTTGTTTCAGTTGAATTTGTTTCTTGATTTTGTCTTGTGCAACCTTAATGGTTAAGTATGGCATCGACGTTGATAATCTTTTTAATCTCAGTTGCTACAATACTGAATCTTAAGAGTGAGTTTTCCAATTCCAGCCCCCAAGCCCTAGTTCACCGTATATTCATGCATCGTTAATTGTGATATAAGATAAAAAATAAATTTGAATAAACAAAACAATATGTACGTAGTAAGCAGAACATTATGGAGTCTTAATGACGTTTATTCATAAGTTAGTAAGTTGCTGAAGTTAATTAGTCATCGATAATATTATATTATGGTTGCTTCGTTAAAAGCCTAAACATGTTCTTGTTGCTCAAACTGTTTCTTTTTTCTATTTAACTTATGATTTGAATAGTTAAAATTTATCCCTATCATTAATTAAAATTTGAAATTTATCTAGCATCAACAATGGCGTAAAAAAAAGAGTCGAGAACCTAACTTGAATTAGTCAAGAATCGAACTTGGATGTGTACAATGACATTTAACTTTATTACCGATGTTTGATTCAAATATGTATAATGACATTTAAATGTCACGTGGAAATTAGTTGGAAACGATTTTTTTAACTAAACCGCTATTCTAATTTAGCCATGACATCGTTTTTTCTAAAATCTTTGGACAATGATTCGAAAAGATCAAATTTGTTGTAAAAACAGACTGGAACTCATATAGATCAAATTTGTTGTAAGAAAAGATCAAATTTGTTGTAAAAAAAGATTGGAACTCATACAGATTGTATGGCACGCTAATATTGTGATAGTTAATAATATCCTCTAACATAATACGTTTGATGTTGATTTAGCATGAATGGTTTAGTATGATTTTGCATCGCAACCATTTGTTCAATAAAAAGTGAATATTTAAGATGCCATTGACATATAAAATGTAATAGTAACATAGCATCAATACCTGTGATATCCCTAAATTATTTTAATCAATATGAATAGATATTGAAGATTTATGTCGCACTATAGTTTATTCATATGTTTAGAAACGAGAAGCAGCTTAAAAGGTAATAACATATTTTGATTATTGTTTTATTATCTTGTTCTAGAGAAAATACCTTCGGCCTAATTCATAGCAGTGAAATTCTTCTTGTATTTATAAACTATGACTTTTCAAATATATTTGTCTACTTAAAATTTTTGTTTAGTACGTCAATCCATTTTGTTTCAGTTGAATTTGTTTCTTGATTTTGTCTTGTGCAATCTTAATGGTTTAGTATGGCATTGACATCGATAATCTTTTTAATCTCATTTGCTACAATACTGAATCTTAAGAGTGAGTTTTCCAATTCCAGCCCTCAAGCCCTAGTTCACCGTATATTTATGCATCGTTAATTGTGATATGAGATAAAAAATAAATTTGAATAAAAAAAACAATAAGTATGTAGTAAGCAGAACATTGTGGAGTCTTAATGACGTTTATTCAAAAGTTAGTAAGTTGCTGAAGTTAATTAGTCATCGATAATATTATATTATGGTTGCTTCGTTGAAAGCCTAAACATGTTCTTGTTGCTCAAACTGTTTCTTTTTTCTATTTCACTTATGATGTGAATATTTAAAATCTATCCCTATCATCAATTAAAATTTGAAATTTATCTAGCATCAACAATGGCGTAAAAAAAAGAGTCGAGAACCTAACTTGAATTAGTCAAGAATCGAACTTGGATGTGTACAATGACATTTAACTTTGTTACCGATGTTAGATTCAAATATGTACAACGACATTTAAATGTCATGTGGAAATTAGTTGGAAAAGATTTTTTTAACTAAACCGCTATTCTAATTTAGCCATAACATCGTTTTTTCTAAAATCTTTGGACAATGATTGGAAAAGATCATATTTGTTGTAAAAACAGATTGGAACTCATATAGATCAAATTTGTTGTAAGAAAGGATCAAATTGTTGTAAAAAAAGATTGGAACTCATATAGATTGTATGGCATGCTAATATTGTGATAGTTAATAATATCCTCTAACATAATACGTTTGATGTTGATTTAGCATGAATGGTTTAGTATGATTTTGCATGGGAACCATTTGTTCAACAAAAAGTGAATATTTAAGATGCCATTGACAAATAAAATGTAATAGTGACATATCATCCATACCTGTGATATCCCTACATTATTTTAATCAATATGAATAGATATTGAAGAGTTATGTCGCACTATAGTTTATTCATATGTTTAGAAATGAGAAGCGGCTTGAAGGTAATAATATATTTTGATTATTGTTTTATTATCTTGTTCTAGAGACAATACCTTCTGCCTAATTCATAGCAGTGAAATTCTTCTTCTATTTATAAACTAAGACTTTTCAAATATATTTGTCTACTTAAAACTTTTGTTTAGTATGTCAATCCATTTTGTTTCAGTTGAATTGTTTCTTGATTTGTCTTGTGCAATCGTAATGGTTTAGTATGGCATCGACATTGATAATCTTTTTAATCTCATTTGCTACAATACTGAATCTTAAGAGTGAGTTTTCCAATTCCAGCCCCCAGGCCATAAGTTCACCATATATTCATGCATCGTTAATTGTGACATAAGATAAAAAATAAATTTGAATAAACAAAACAATATGTATGTAGTAAGCAGAACATTGTGCAGTCTTGGTGACGTTTATTCATAAGTTATTAAGTTGCTGAAGTTAATTAGTCATCGATAATATTATATTATGGTTTCTTCGTTAAAAGCCTAAATATGTTCTTGTTGCTCAAACTATTTTTTTTCTATTTTACTTACGATTTGAATAGTTAAAATCTATCCCTATCATTAATTAAAATTTGAAATTTATCTAGCATCGACAATGGCATAAAAAAAGAGTCGAGAACCTAACTTGAATTAGTCAAGAATCGAACTTGGATGTGTGCAATGACATTTAACTTTGTTACCGATGTTTGATTCAAATATGTACAACGACATTTATATGTCATGTGGAAATTAGTTGGAAAAGATTATTTTAACTAAACCGCTATTCTAATTTAGCCATGACATCGTTTTTTCTAAAATCTTTGGACAATGATTTGAAAAGATCAAATTTGTTGTAAAAAAAAGATTGAAACTCATTTAGCACAAGTCGTAGAGCTAAAAGAGTGCACCAGCCGAGAATCGAACCCGAGTCTGTACCGTGGCAGGGTACTATTCTACCACTAGACCACTAGTGCTTAATAAATTATTTAATCTGTTACTTTTACATAATTTGAACTATTTATATTAAATAATATTAATCACACTTGAATTGCAGAAATTCTAACGCTTCTTATGATTTATGTTTGATATTTTGTCTACTATTTTCTTGTGACCTTGATATTATTTGTATATGTTTAAAATGGTTTAGTATAAAATTTATCCAAAACTAGAATATCCGGGATTATATTTGGATAAGGTAGCAAAAATAGAAAAGTACCACAATTAGGAATTAAACTCGAAGTCGTGCAGTGGTAGAGAATTGTTCTACCATTAAACCGTCGATAAAGAATGATGTGTCAAACTTTAATTATTTACTTTTTTTTTTGAAATTATCTTTAACAATTTTTATTCAACGCTATATATCACATTTACTTTTTTTTTATTTTATTTTAAATTTAATGTTCAACTATATGTACTCGTTCTTTTATATTCTATGTCATGTGGAAATATTGCCTGCTTTACTAAATGATTGATTCGGCAATACTTCAAACTAAGACTTGGCATCAAATAAAAAATGTGGTATGTACGAGTCATAGGCATAAGTTAGTTATGGCGAGGTAGAATGGTTATCAGTTGTATTTTTTGCATTGTTTTGATTAGTTCTTTCTCTTGGCGCAATATGAATTATTGAAACTGATGGCATGGCAAAAAACATGACCTGACAAGCGCACAACTTCAAGAAGTTTTGAAAGCTCGAGGGTGATAACCCTTAGTTTTTTATTCAGTTATTCAAAGTAATAAGTTAATACGAGTATAATCTAGTAACTTTGAATCAATTAATACAACAAAATGTAAACTATCATTTAAAAATGCGTTATTGTAGCAAATACACGTATTTTATGGATGCGTACATATTGGCTGTGATTGCTGGATATTATGCAACAATTTGTACCCCTTATATAAAGGATAAAGTATAATAAGATCCATATTCGAAAAAAAATTATAGTCAATGATCCTATAATCCATACGATAGAAAAACTAGTATATGTAGTATCGATTGGTTCCGTTGGACGTAACAAAACAATATATGTTTATAAGAAGAAAATTATAACGAGACACGTGGTCGAGAATCATTTGGTTCAAATGCTCGGGTACTTTAAACGGGTCAAAAATGCGAGTGCATGTATACATACTTGCTTAAAGTTTTAATGTTAACGCATGATATGAAAATCCTAGCATGGTAAAGTGATCCCACCGTATTAGAAGTTGCATGATGCATTAATTGACACTTATTTTGGTGACTTTGTTATTGTTGTTTTAATGCCGAATAGCTAAAACACTTTTCAAACTTAAGAAGTGCGAAGATTGTAAATAATATTGGAGAAATACGTGGATCAGATTCTGTTTGAGACAATGATTATCTTCGGCCGAGTCATGGACTATGTCACTTTCTTGAAGACGTTTCGGCGATCTGCTCTATGGTGCAAGCAGTTCGTATCAATCGTCGCCGCCTTTAGGATAAAATAACCTCTAAAAAGTTTAGTGGTATTAATTCGTTTACACGTACGAAACGAGTCTGTTTGCACTCAAAAATACTGCTCAGATTAATAAAAAAACGAATGAATGTTGTTCTTCCTGTCTTGTCTACTTATCAGTTAAGAAAGCGGAATATCAAAAGGAACGTTGCTGGTTGGGGGAAACGTGGTCTTGAAAAACAGATCTAAGAAAATAACGGGACAAAATAATGAACGTTATGTAACGTTCCTCAATTCGGGTTTGGCCTGATTTTACCATTCCAGCCCGGTCAAGAAACAGTTAAAGAATTTGTACCAAAAATATAAGTATCTACACCACTACAAGCCCGAGCCCGGCCCGGGTCGGGTCGAGTCAGTCTGTAACAGCCCTAGTTTTTAGCTATTTATTTCTTTTAATTTTTTTGTTTTTAGGAATATAATTTATATAAATTGTGTTTACCAATATTGTTTAAATATTTAATTTAGAGAATTAAACTCGTTAATTTAATATGATTTTTGTAACTAAATTTAAGAAGAAGAAAAAAAAAGGAAATTTTTATAATGTATAATGAAGTGAGTGGTAACTAAATGTTTTGGATATTATCATAATATCTGTTGTTATACCCATTCCCTAAAAATAATGAAAAGGAGAAAATTTGTAACATATTAAAGTAGTTAATTAATTATGTTAATTTGGTAGGTTATGACATGCAAATCATGTTGGTGGAATATTCTCAATTTTGACATATTAATTATGTTAGCAGTGAACATTGTTAAGCAATTTAAAACAATGAAACTTACAATCAATTTATTTGATAAATCTACGTTATTCCTAGTTAGCAATTCAAAACTTGAATAAAGGCACATACGGATATTTTAAAATGGAGTTAATGACAATTAATAGATATTTCAAAAAGAAATTTATGACAATTAATAGAGAAATTAATTGTAAAATTTCAGTAGTTGACCAGAATTAATTTATTGAATAATTAATGCAAATTAATAAAATTGATGAAAGATAAATAAGTTAATTCTTTTGGTTAATGGCATGAGGACACGAGGTTAATCCCCATTTTGTAGGAGAAATCTGCCCATGTAACCAGTCCGGCTACCAGTGCCTACAAAGCGGACGGATTAATGTGAGACGTCGCAGGATTGATAATTAACAAAAAGGGTTAATTAACTAATTAAGTTAGTAACCAAATTTGAGTATGTAATTAAAGGAGGATAATTAATTGGTAATATGGTAATTAATTGAAATCAATTAAGGAGGGTAATTAAAAGGGATAAGGTAATCAATTGAAATCAATTAAAGGCAATTAAAGGGGAATTAATTGACAAGAAGAACTGGAAATAAATCTCTTTCCTAAACGCATGCACTCAGAAAAATCAACGCATGCATTTATCACAATTTTCGTGTAGCGTTCAAACAAGAAGAACTGGAAATAAATCTCTTGCCTAAACGCATGCACTCAAAAATCAACGCTTGCATTTATTTCTTACGTTTTCAAACCTGCCTATTTATCTCCCCTTTTTATTTCGCAAGTTTATCTATAAATACTTTGCCTCATTCACATAAGTTTTCATATCTCCTTGTTTGTCCCTCTCTGGTACAAGCTTCTATCAGGTAAATAATTTGCATTGTTTATTTCTTTGCTTCTTCCAATTTTCCTTCCTCCTTCTTGTGTTCTCTGATTTCCTTGCTCGGCTACTTCCCCATCATGCCGTGCCATTTTTAAATACATATAGAACTTTGTTAGTAGTAGACTGGAAGAAATGATATAAATTGATTGTAGGAAGCTAGACTATGGAATTAGTGTAGTTATGATGTAGTTAGTGGTATTGTGGATTTGGATAAGTGCAGTTTGAAGAGGAAGGCATAGAAAAAAAAAAGAATTACAATTTAATAATGGAGAAGATAAATTGATAAGGAGAAAATGATATGAAATGTTGTTTAATTCAAATAAACAATATTGTATGAATAAATCTTGGGTGAATATAATAAAATGACATTTATTTCAATTTTTAATGGTTGAAATAAATTTAAGATGGTTAAAAATAAATTTAACTACTTATTTGAGAATTTGGGTGGATAAATATCAATGGATTGTATTTATTATGGTTAATAAAAGGATATTGGTGATGTATACCAATAATCACCTTTTAATGTTTAATAATAAAAGTAAAAGAAGAAATAATTTGCCTAAACATGATGAACATGTATGTGAAATAAAGTATTATTTAATGAATTCGAATGTAGTTAGTGGCTACATTTGATTAAATCGAATAATTTGAACAGTATTGTGTTTGTTGCCAATATTGTCATTTTATTTAAATAAATATATATGAGAATGAAAATAATTGATCATGATAAATATGATTAAAAATGTGAGAAATAATTTAATAATGTCTAAACATGTATTTGTTTTGTTTGGGTGCATAACATCTTTTTATTCAATCAATTGTATTAAATTTGCAATTTATTTTGCAATTTATTCAATTTATTTTATGCATGCGTACGGTTGAAGTATGGGCCTAGGATATGTTGAGACGGTTAGCGGGTTGTAGTAGTCGAGCAAGTTGAACTAAATTTCTTTTATTCTATTCGTTCCAGTTGTTCTGAAATTTTGCTTTGACCGTAATTTTTAAATTCGCATACTTGGTATTTGGATCTTATAGATTTAAGTCAAGGCTTTGCATCCGCCGAAGTTTGATCGTGCTTTCCGTTTTTTTTTTCCGAAGTAGATACCGTGTTTGATTTAGATCCACTGCAGCGTTTAAGGTGAGTATTTCTCACCAGACATATGTACATATATTTTGTGAATTATCGCAAGTGTATGTGTAAAAATTTTATTTAAATATTATCTGTCTGTAGTATAACGTAGAATGATGAATCCCATTTAAATTGACACCTCATCAGTTATTATCTGTTGTATTATTTCTGCAGTTATATTATATTATTGTTTATTTACTGCTTAAATCACCACTGCAAGTTCCCTGTTAAATTTAGATTGTTGTGGGCTGAAATGATAGGCCTAAATGATGATTACTGTGCTATTATTATGTTAACTGTTTAACTGTTAACTTGGGATTGCGGGTTTGAAATGATAGAACCCGGGGTTTGTAAATTACGGATTGAAATGATATAAATCCGTATCACTTGACCTAGGCTAGAAAACTATATACAGGCCCGTGGTCCTTATAATATTTTCTGAAATATTTAAAATTATTTTGGAAGTTAAATATTTGATTTAATATCTTTAAAGGATTTTATATTGATTTTGAATGAGTTATAAATGTTAATAAATAAATAAATAAATATTTGAATAAAATTTTGGAATATAACTTATTTTGAAAATTCTGGATTTTTGAAAGGATAAGATTTCAGTTAAGAAATATATATATAAGTTATATTTGGAAATATTTATTAAGTTAAACAATCTACTAAAGCATTTAAATGTTGTCTTTTGAAATTGGACTAGTTTTACCCGTAACTTTAGGTAGCATTCCTAAGTGCTATAGAATCTGGAATTTGATTGTTTTGAAATTTAAGGAATTTGATAAATTATATTTATGTTTAAGTTTTGGAGACCTTTAAGATATGAGATTTATAACTGGATTTTTCTTAATAAATTTAAGATGAACATTCTAGTGTTAAGTAAATTTTGAAATTATTTAATGGCATAATTTTGGAGTTTTATCTATGGAATTTATGGGAATATTCAAGACGAAATAATAAACACTAATTTGTTGAAAGAAAAAAAAATCCAACCTTAGTTTTGAATATTAATACTCCAATTGGATATATATATAGGAATTGAAATGGTCTTGGGAACATGAAGTGATATTTAAATTATGGTTTAAAATAAAGAAATATATTTGTAAAGCTATGTAAATTATCTTCTTTACAAAGTAACCATAAAGTTAAACCATTTATATCCAAACCATTTGTGTTTTGGGAGTTATGTTTTTTTTAAAGAAAAATTTCCAATATATTATGGTTTAAAGGTATAATTCAAATATTTGGTTTCCAGATATTATAAATTTTAAGCAGTATGGTTTTGGAAAAGAATTATATTTGAATATAACGATATCATGTTGTTTTGGGTTTTAAATGATATCGTATTTATAGTTTTGAAATGGAAATGTTTATACTGGTTTTAAAGTATAAATTGTTTTTAAATGACCACGGGTTATAATAACGATGGGTTGGCAAAGAGACCGGGATCGGATATGGACATACTCTCTGTCGATACCGAAAACCACTTTGACCAACCGTGTACGCGGTGGAGATTCCAGAATGAAGTAGGTCGGTGGTGGCGTTTCCTGTAAGGTAAATACGTGGACCCGACTCCCGTGAGTTGGCATAAGGTGGCTAAAACAGGAGCAATTCCAGGCCAATGAGGTCATTCCTCTGATCGGACGCTCCTCTTCGATATTATACTATGATCTTGGATTGATTCAGTGGCCACTTCTATATTTTGATTTTGGGGGAGTTAGTTCGAGGTGGGCGGCAGCTGCGCGCTGCGCGTTACCATCAGCCTGGATAGCAATTGGTATATCTACCCTGGCATTGCCTAGTTGTGCCGTGTCACCTACCCTATCGCGCCTTGTACGAGTTTGGTTTTCTCCCGTAGCCCGTGTGGTATCCTCTAGTGGCTTCCCGATCAGGAGGGACTATGATATTGGATGGACTACTGGGACTATTACGTGTTAAGGGCTATATGGGTAACCCCTTAACGCTATTAAAAAGTAAGTTTATTTTATAAATAGACACTAATATAATAGCGCAATATACTACATAGTAAATAGTTTGACGGATCCTTAGAGGATGGGCGGTCCCAAGCATCCTTTAAGTTACTTGCTCTATATTACAGTACACTTGAATTAGCTTACATTATATAAGTATGTATGTCCTGACTCGAGTGTTATGTTTTATTTTTACGCTCGGGTCAGCCTGAGTTGCAGCTTCAATTTCTTCTCCGTAGCTAGGACACTCAGTAGATCATTCGCGCTGCTGGAAGTTGTTTCAGCCTTTATCTTTTCTGGAATTCAAGACTTTGAAGACTCTATCTCTATTTATGTCTTAAAATTTGTATTGAGGATTATAGACAATGTAAGTTCTGTTTTGTTGAAGTTATATCAGTGGATTCATGAACCACTAAATTTTTAATTTCCGCTGCGAGATTCTGATATCTGTGTATGTGATTCTGTGATCTATTTATTGTATATTCTGATTTTTGCCAAATTTATTCTACAACGCAGTATTTTGAACAATTCAAGTCCGACAATGTGCGGATGCGAATGGTTGAAAATATTGGGACGTTACATTTGGTATCAGAGCTTTGGTTCTAGGCAAAACTTAGAATGTATGGTAAATTTGATTTACAGAATCACGTTCATTCGAGATTGAACCACTCTCTTTTCGAATTTTGGAACATTCCCTACGGTTCCAAAGCTCATTCGTATCCCTCACTTTTTCATCTGCTTTAGATTCTGGAGTATCTCATAACTCCACTTCGGATGATCTTTATTGTAAATTGGCGGTCTCGCCATTATTCTAATAAAGGGGTGAAACTCCTTTACCATTAGCATTGATTCACCGGAGATTTATATTTATCCTCGGTTTATATGCTAGTATCTTTGGTTATTCCAAATTCTATCTCTTCGGATCAAATGTAGATTTACCCCAACCACATCGA
This sequence comes from Allium cepa, assembly GCA_030765085.1. Taxonomy (NCBI): domain Eukaryota; kingdom Viridiplantae; phylum Streptophyta; class Magnoliopsida; order Asparagales; family Amaryllidaceae; genus Allium; species Allium cepa. Next base: position 651,023,950 of record CM060928.1, on the reverse strand, counting down.
TATGGCTCTTTAAGTCACGGATGACTAGGTCAAGGTTGTCCGCGACTTATATAGACTTACCCAGTTTCCTTATTCTGATCTTCTGATTTCAATTTATCTTGAATTCTATTTGATTTGAGTTCATCAAATTTGAGTCTCTATCCTGGTTTGAGAAGTTTATTCCTATATTTGAAATTAAAATCTAATATTATATATATGAGTATAATTTTCAAAATTTTATAATTAATTTAACTAGTTGTCAAGAGATAATAGTTTTGATTTTATTTATGGTGTTGTAAGCCATGTGTTTGTCTAATAAATAAGTGAATATAAAACAATGGTTATAAATTAATTTGGAAACAGAAATGAATTTAAAACTAAAACTTGAGAATTAAATTTCTGATGATTTCAAACCTTGTGTTTAAATTTTAAAAGGATGTAATAAGTATTTTTGTATAGAAATTTGTTTCCAAAGAAATTTTAAAATTAGTGCTTTTCTCTTTGTCGCTGGAAAATAATTTCGGTGATGACTGCAGCATCATCGACATTCATTTTCGAGTTTCGAAGTGAAAAGACCATTCTGTAGTCTGGCTACAGTGTTTCCTTGAGATTTTAATTGATTTGAATTTCTAAAGTATGACTTAATATATATAGATATATAATTTAAATTTGATTTGACATATTAGGTATATATATTTAGTTATCTCTAAATGGTTTGAAGGGAATCAGGAATTTAATTCTTAAAGTTATCTTGAGGAAGGAAAATAAATATAATAACAAAAATTTGAATAAAAAGGTTCCAATTGGAGATAATTAAATTGAAAGTTTTACTTGTATAACACCCAATTTCATTTAATATAACTTACCTTGATTTTCAAAAGTTAACATGTAATTGGATAATATACAATATAAAAGGATTTTATGAATAAAATTTGAGTGGTTATAATAAATATTATACACTTAAATTTTAGTTATAAAAGATTAATGGGGATAAATAAGGAAAAGGAATTTAAGGAATTTTATTCAAATGTCTTAATAATCAAATTAATTTAATATGGAGCCGTAAATCTAACCAAGAGATTTTAATAAAAGGTTATTTCCTGAAATGAATATGTTTGTGTAATAAACAAGGTATCTTTGAATAAGGAAAATATATTTGAAAGGGATATTTTTGGAGTAAGGATTATATATCTTCAAATCATAGTTTAATTGATGTCTAAATAAATAGTTAAGACGTATTCTAATATCACTAAATTTTGATAATTGAGAATTGGTTTTCAAATGGAAATTCAAGGGTAACTTATTGAAGGAATATCTTATTTATAAGATAAGTATTTTTAATAAAGTGTTAGGTTATTTGTTAAAATTCAGAGTTAAGTACATAATAAACTGATTAGGAATACTATTATATCTACTATAGCATATTATGAGTGCTGCTGTTTCTAAAAATAAAATGTTTTGGAATTTTTTTTTATAAATGAACTTAGGAATATTTCAACCTTGAAATGAATATTGTTTGGCATTGAATTTAAAAGGTATAAATGAAGATTATTTTAAAGGTATTATGATTTTAGTAGCATGATTTCCAAATGATAATATTTATAAATTTAATGATTTCAAAGCATTATGATTGCAAATTTATTATCTTATTTGTTTTCAAACTATCTTTAAGTGTCCTTGGTTTCCCTATCTGCTACAGAATGAGGAGGCTATTGCTTATACCAGTCTATTTCGAAATCTTTTCTATAATCTTTAAAAATCTTTGTTACTCATCGGGGCCTGAGCACCGCTTACCACCCATAGACCGACGGTCGAACTGAAAAGAGTAAAACCGATTCTAGAAGATCTTCTTCGTGCTTCAAATCCGGAACTATTCGTTTAAAGTTCTTGTTTATCTAGCTTATCTTCCTTTGTTTCTTTTCTTTTGTTCCTTTTCGAGGACGAAAAGTTCTTAAGTGGGGGAGAGTGTAACAGCCCTAGTTTTTAGCTATTTATTTCTTTTAATTTTTTTGTTTTTAGGAATATAATTTATATAAATTGTGTTTACCAATATTGTTTAAATATTTAATTTAGAGAATTAAACTCGTTAATTTAATATGATTTTTGTAACTAAATTTAAGAAGAAGAAAAAAAAAAGGAAATTTTTATAATGTATAATGAAGTGAGTGGTAACTAAATGTTTTGGATATTATCATAATATCTGTTGTTATACCCATTCCCTAAAATTAATGAAAAGGAGAAAATTTGTAACATATTAAAGTAGTTAATTAATTATGTTAATTTGGTAGGTTATGACATGCAAATCATGTTGGTGGAATATTCTCAATTTTGACATATTAATTATGTTAGCAGTGAACATTGTTAAGCAATTTAAAACAATGAAACTTACAATCAATTTATTTGATAAATCTACCTTATTCCTAGTTAGCAATTCAAAACTTGAATAAAGGCACATACGGATATTTTAAAATGGAGTTAATGACAATTAATAGATATTTCAAAAAGAAATTTATGACAATTAATAGAGAAATTAATTGTAAAATTTCAGTAGTTGACCAGAATTAATTTATTGAATAATTAATGCAAATTAATAAAATTGATGAAAGATAAATAAGTTAATTCTTTTGGTTAATGGCATGAGGACACGAGGTTAATCCCCATTTTGTAGGAGAAATCTGCCCGTATAACCAGTCCGGCTACCAGTGCCTACAAAGCGGACGGATTAATGTGAGACGTCGCAGGATTGATAATTAACAAAAAGGGTTAATTAACTAATTAAGTTAGTAACCAAATTTGAGTATGTAATTAAAGGAGGATAATTAATTGGTAATATGGTAATTAATTGAAATCAATTAAGGAGGGTAATTAAAAGGGATAAGGTAATCAATTGAAATCAATTAAAGGCAATTAAAGGGGAATTAATTGACAAGAAGAACTGGAAATAAATCTCTTGCCTAAACGCATGCACTCAAAAAAATCAACGCATGCATTTATCACAATTTTCGTGTAGCGTTCAAACAAGAAGAACTGGAAATAAATCTCTTGCCTAAACGCATGCACTCAAAAATCAACGCTTGCATTTATTTCTTACGTTTTCAAACCTGCCTATTTATCTCCCCTTTTTATTTCGCAAGTTTATCTATAAATACTTTGCCTCATTCACATAAGTTTTCATATCTCCTTGTTTGTCCCTCTCTGGTACAAGCTTCTATCAGGTAAATAATTTGCATTGTTTATTTCTTTGCTTCTTCCAATTTTCCTTCCTCCTTCTTGTGTTCTCTGATTTCCTTGCTCGGCTACTTCCCCATCATGCCGTGCCATTTTTAAATACATATAGAACTTTGTTAGTAGTAGGCTGGAAGAAATGATATAAATTGATTGTAGGAAGCTAGACTATGGAATTAGTGTAGTTATGATGTAGTTAGTGGTATTGTGGATTTGGATAAGTGCAGTTTGAAGAGGAAGGCATAGAAAAAAAAAAAGAATTACAATTTAATAATGGAGAAGATAAATTGATAAGGAGAAAATGATATGAAATGTTGTTTAATTCAAATAAACAATATTGTATGAATAAATCTTGGGTGAATATAATAAAATGACATTTATTTCAATTTTTAATGGTTGAAATAAATTTAAGATGGTTAAAAATAAATTTAACTACTTATTTGAGAATTTGGGTGGATAAATATCAATGGATTGTATTTATTATGGTTAATAAAAGGATATTGGTGATGTATACCAATAATCACCTTTTAATGTTTAATAATAAAAGTAAAAGAAGAAATAATTTGCCTAAACATGATGAACATGTATGTGAAATAAAGTATTATTTAATGAATTCGAATGTAGTTAGTGGCTACATTTGATTAAATCGAATAATTTGAACAGTATTGTGTTTGTTGCCAATATTGTCATTTTATTTAAATAAATATATATGAGAATGAAAATAATTGATCATGATAAATATGATTAAAAATGTGAGAAATAATTTAATAATGTCTAAACATGTATTTGTTTTGTTTGGGTGCATAACATCTTTTTATTCAATCAATTGTATTAAATTTGCAATTTATTTTGCAATTTATTCAATTTATTTTATGCATGCGTACGGTTGAAGTATGGGCCTAGGATATGTTGAGACGGTTAGCGGGTTGTAGTAGTCGAGCAAGTTGAACTAAATTTCTTTTATTCTATTCGTTCCAGTTGTTCTGAAATTTTGCTTTGACCGTAATTTTTAAATTCGCATACTTGGTATTTGGATCTTATAGATTTAAGTCAAGGCTTTGCATCCGCCGAAGTTTGATCGTGCTTTCCGTTTTTTTTTTCCGAAGTAGATACCGTGTTTGATTTAGATCCACTGCAGCGTTTAAGGTGAGTATTTCTCACCAGACATATGTACATATATTTTGTGAATTATCGCAAGTGTATGTGTAAAAATTTTATTTAAATATTATCTGTCTGTAGTATAACGTAGAATGATGAATCCCATTTAAATTGACACCTCATCAGTTATTATCTGTTGTATTATTTCTGCAGTTATATTATATTATTGTTTATTTACTGCTTAAATCACCACTGCAAGTTCCCTGTTAAATTTAGATTGTTGTGGGCTGAAATGATAGGCCTAAATGATGATTACTGTGCTATTATTATGTTAACTGTTTAACTGTTAACTTGGGATTGCGGGTTTGAAATGATAGAACCCGGGGTTTGTAAATTACGGATTGAAATGATATAAATCCGTATCACTTGACCTAGGCTAGAAAACTATATACAAGCCCGTGGTCCTTATAATATTTTCTGAAATATTTAAAATTATTTTGGAAGTTAAATATTTGATTTAATATCTTTAAAGGATTTTATATTGATTTTGAATGAGTTATAAATGTAAATAAATAAATAAATAAATATTTGAATAAAATTTTGGAATATAACTTATTTTGGAAATTCTGGATTTTTGAAAGGATAAGATTTCAGTTAAGAAATATATATATAAGTTATATTTGGAAATATTTATTAAGTTAAACAATCTACTAAAGCATTTAAATGCTGTCTTTTGAAATTGGACTAGTTTTACCCGTAACTTTAGGTAGCATTTCCTAAGTGCTATAGAATCTGGAATTTGATTGTTTTGAAATTTAAGGAATTTGATAAATTATATTTATGTTTAAGTTTTGGAGACCTTTAAGATATGAGATTTATAACTGGATTTTTCTTAATAAATTTAAGATGAACATTCTAGTGTTAAGTAAATTTTGAAATTATTTAATGGCATAATTTTGGAGTTTTATCTATGGAATTTATGGGAATATTCAAGACGAAATAATAAACACTAATTTGTTGAAAGAAAAAAAAATCCAACCTTAGTTTTGAATATTAATACTCCAATTGGATATATATATAGGAATTGAAATGGTCTTGGGAACATGAAGTGATATTTAAATTATGGTTTAAAATAAAGAAATATATTTGTAAAGCTATGTAAATTATCTTCTTTACAAAGTAACCATAAAGTTAAACCATTTATATCCAAACCATTTGTGTTTTGGGAGTTATGTTTTTTTTAAAGAAAAATTTCCAATATATTATGGTTTAAAGGTATAATTCAAATATTTGGTTTCCAGATATTATAAATTTTAAGCAGTATGGTTTTGGAAAAGAATTATATTTGAATATAACGATATCATGTTGTTTTGGGTTTTAAATGATATCGTATTTATAGTTTTGAAACGGAAATGTTTATACTGGTTTTAAAGTATAAATTGTTTTTAAATGACCACGGGTTATAATAACGATGGGTTGGCAAAGAGACCGGGATCGGATATGGACATACTCTCTGTCGATACCGAAAACCACTTTGACCAACCGTGTACGCGGTGGAGATTCCAGAATGAAGTAGGTCGGTGGTGGCGTTTCCTGTAAGGTAAATACGTGGACCCGACTCCCGTGAGTTGGCATAAGGTGGCTAAAACAGGAGCAATTCCAGGCCAATGAGGTCATTCCTCTGATCGGACGCTCCTCTTCGATATTATACTATGATCTTGGATTGATTCAGTGGCCACTTCTATATTTTGATTTTGGGGGAGTTAGTTCGAGGTGGGCGGCAGCTGCGCGCTGCGCGTTACCATCAGCCTGGATAGCAATTGGTATATCTACCCTGACATTGCCTAGTTGTGCCGTGTCACCTACCCTATCGCGCCTTGTACGAGTTTGGTTTTCTCCCGTAGCCCGTGTGGTATCCTCTAGTGGCTTCCCGATCAGGAGGGACTATGATATTGGATGGACTACTGGGACTATTACGTGTTAAGGGCTATATGGGTAACCCCTTAACGCTATTAAAAAGTAAGTTTATTTTATAAATAGACACTAGTATAATAGCGCAATATACTACATAGTAAATAGTTTGACGGATCCTTAGAGGATGGGCGGTCCCAAGCATCCTTTAAGTTACTTGCTCTATATTACAGTACACTTGAATTAGCTTACATTATATAAGTATGTATGTCCTGACTCGAGTGTTATGTTTTATTTTTACGCTCGGGTCAGCCTGAGTTGCAGCTTCAATTTCTTCTCCGTAGCTAGGACACTCAGTAGATCATTCGCGCTGCTGGAAGTTGTTTCAGCCTTTATCTTTTCTGGAATTCAAGACTTTGAAGACTCTATCTCTATTTATGTCTTAAAATTTGTATTGAGGATTATAGACAATGTAAGTTCTGTTTTGTTGAAGTTATATCAGTGGCTTCATGAACCACTAAATTTTTAATTTCCGCTGCGAGATTCTGATATCTGTGTATGTGATTCTGTGATCTATTTATTGTATATTCTGAGTTTTGCCAAATTTATTCTACAACGCAGTATTTTGAACAATTCAAGTCCGACAATGTGCGGATGCGAATGGTTGAAAATATTGGGACGTTACACAGTCTGTCGGCGTGCGCGTGTGTGGTGGTCAAGCATAATCTACCTCCTTACAAAAGAGCATCATTGGGTGCCTAAAGGGCCCAACTTAGCTTCTAAGAGTCAAGTATAAATACTTGATTCTTTCATATAATCCTATAATATGGGACTATTCACATATAGGAGCCGCTCTCCACACTTAGTCAATTTTTTAATAATTCACTCATTGTTTAAAATAATTTCCAACAATCTCCCACTTGAATTTTAAAAAATATTTTCGAGCAAATTTTGAAAACATAATATTTTGCATAAACAAAGGTGTCTTTCGACTTGAACCTTTGCATAGTGAGTAAGATTCAGTTTTTACTAGAGTGACACGTAGTCTTGAACTCTATTCCTGACATCAGACCACACACAATCTTTCTAGAGTGCAATCAAATAAGCCCGTGTATTTATGGCCATGCACGTCTATCCTAGTTTAGTGAATGCTCTAGGAGTTTTGCCCAAAACTCCAGAGGAAACCGCCAAATTTCCACATTCACACAGGTGAGTCTATCAAGAGTACTCCTGAAGGTAGATACTCCACTCCAAATGGAGTATAGATCTCAATAAGAGTTTCTATTAACCCATCCTCTAATCACTTCAGGAATACATGCTTTTATATATATGAAAAATAGCATGTTCAACTCGTATCATTTCACAACTTGTTCTTATCCGTTGAACCTAGTTCTTGGGATCTCCAGTCATTAGGTCGGGTTACCATTGTGCGTGACTCAACAATCAAAGGGCAATAGTCTCATTTTTCTAGAAGTCGTGAGGACTTTCTCTCTGGCCAATCCTTTCGTCAAAGGATCTACCAAATTCTCGTCACTGCGTATATGATCCACTTTAATAGCTCCCAAAGAGAGTTCTCTCTAATAGTGTTGTGCTTACGACGTATCTATCGTTTCTTACCGTTATAATAATGGTTTTGTACTTTTGCAATAGCCACGGTACTATCATAATGGATCAACACAACTGGTATCGGTTTATCCCATAAAGGAATCTCAGCTGGCAGATTTCTTAAGTACTCTGCTTCCTCACTAGCTGTGGCTAGTGCTATCAGCTCAGACTCCATAGTAGACTGATCCAACATAGTCTGTTTCTTGGATTTCCAAGAAACAGCTCCTCCAGCAATGCTAAAGACATAGCTACTTGTGCTTTTGAGTCATCAGATAATGTATTCCAGTCTGCATCGGTGTAACCTTCAAGAACAGCTGGAAACTTTTCATAATGTAGCCTAAGGTTCATGGTTCATTTTAGGTATCTCATCATTTATAGCCTTTTGCCAAAAATTGGCATCTAACGAAGATAAGACTTCTTGGAGGTTTGTAGGATCCTCCTCTATAGTAAAAGTGCAAAAATACGAGGCAAAATCTTTATTAACTCTTGCTCTTTTACTTCTTCTAGGTTCAATTCCAGAGATGATCGCATGAGAAATTTTCTGAAGCTCATGAGACTGCATCTCTACAAACCTGTCATCTGTCATCTGGTGTTTCAGGTAGCGGCTTATTGCATATTTCTTCGCTCCAGCCTCTTCAGTATCTTACTTCTTTTGCAGCGCTTTCCAGATTTCTCTGGCTGACTTGTCAGAATTGTAGTAGTCGCAGAGGTCATCACTGGGGCCGTTGAGTATGAAGTTCCGGCACAGGTAATCCTGTTCTGTCTAGTTCTGCACTTCCTTTGAGTTTTCCATCCAAGCTCGCATCAAATCTGCGTCTGCTTCGTCCGGTCTGTCCGGCAGCTGCGGTTTGGCGGTTGTCAACACAGCCACCACCTTTTTCATGGTCAGGAAGAATTCCATCTTTCGTTTCCAGCGTTTGAAGTGGAGGCCCTCGAATATGAAAGGCGCAGCAGTGACCATTGGGACGTGGAAGAGCGAAGCGGGAGAAATGGCGTCTAAATCTGCGGCAGAAGTCATCATTGATGGCGACGTCTTCAATTTGTTGGAGATTTCGGCTGAGTCGTGGACTATGTCACTTTCGTGATGACGTTTCGATGATCTGCTCTATGGTGTAAGCAGTTCGTATCAATCGTCGTCGCCTCTAGGATAAAACATCATTTAAAAAGTTTAGTGGTATTGATTCGTTTGCTCGTACGAAACGAGTTTGTTTGCACTCAAAAATAATGCTTGGATTTATAAAAAAACGAACGAATGTTAAGAAGACGGAATATCAAAAAGAACGTTGCTAGTTGGGGGAAACATGGTCTTGAAAAACGGGTCTGAGAAAATAACTGGTCAAAGCTCGGTCAAGAAACGGTTAAAGAATTTGTACCAAAATATAGTGTCTACACCACTACAAGCCCGAGCCCGGCTCGGGTTGAGAAGGTCGGTCGGCTCGCGCGTGTGGTGATCACACATAATCTATCTCCTCACAAAAGAGCATCATTGGGTGCCCAAAGGGCCCAACTTAGCTTCTAAGAGTCAAGTATACATACTTGATTCTTTTATATAGTCCTACAATGTGGGACTATTCACATATAGGAGCCACTCTTCACACTTAGTCAATTTTTTAAAAATTCACTCATTATTTAAAATAATTTCCAACCGATTCTTGTTTGAAGAACAAATGTTGTGATACTTCGAAAAGACATAAACACGAGTGCGTACATACTTTTGTCTAAAATACTGATGTTAACTTATGGAAAAAAATAAATCCTACCATGGTCAACTGACAACACATAGTATTAGATGTGGTTCCGCAATTGATTACACATTTTTATGATTTTACTATCTTTTCCCTATGTATTGAATGATTAAAATTCTGTTTAAAATTTAAGTAGTATATTGGACATAATAGTTAGAGAATTTTTTTATATACTTTTGTGACTTAGCTATTGTTTCTTTATGCATTGAATTGTATTGTTTAGCTTGGTTTGATCTCTTAATTTACCATGGATTATCGGCACCAATGATGTAGCTAGAAGCTTGATATAGCGAAGTTACAACTTCAGTAAATTTTGGATACTCGTGGGTGATAGCTCCCGAATATTTTTTGCCTGAAGTTACAAGCTAGTCAATTAAATAGATAATCCAATAACTTTGAATCAATTTGTACAACAATAATTTAAAATGTCATTAAAAAAACATACTATTTGAGTGAATACTTGTATTTTACGAACGTATGATGATTGTAATTATCTGTCGGAGAAAAAATGCACGACAATCTAATCTAGGTCTCCACCGTGGAAGTGGCACTAGATGCTATGTACTTGTATTAAACTTTAGTTACTTAAGATTGACTTAATTTACTTAGATCTATTGATCCTTTTCAATTTTCTAAAGTAGGAACGCTTTGTGTGGCTAACCTTTAAAATTTTGATATACTAAATGCTTATAATTGAAATGCGTGATCGATGTTTCCAACAAAATTGTCAGTAAGGTATACTAGGGAATCTTTAGTATAACAAAACTAAATATGGTGTGATTGTTTACTCATCTGATTTATTTATCATGATTTGCTTTACTTGATCTATCATATGAAATATGGATACTTACAATTTTGTCGTAACAATGATTTCTTTCCAAGTAGTTCGTAGAATCTTTATCGAAAATCAAAGCAGTGGAGTGAAAGTTGTAAATAAGATAGCAGTAGCCGAAAAAATGCACCAACGGAGAGTCAAACATGGTTTGTACCATGGAGGAGAACTATTCTACCAATCTAGTGACTAGTTTTTTTTTTCTTCTTAAATTTAAACTATATATGTAGCAATTTTTTATAAAAGTTAAACATTTTACACCATTGTTCTTTAACATTTTTAATCAACTATTGTTTCTAGTTAACTATGGTAACTATTATGTTAATCTACCATTGTTTCTAATTAACTATGGTAACTATTATACCTTTATATCCTTTCATTTGGACTTGATAAATAGCGGTTATATTTTACTGACTGGTTAGTCAGTAGACTCAATACTTTAAACTGAGACATGTGATTTTTTCTGTAATCTATTTCTTTTAAAGAAACGATATGTAGCAACTTATAAATAGAAGTTTGTTATGATGAGCTCAACCTTTCATCAATTGCATTTTGGTATTGTTTTGTTCAGCTTTATCTCATGGGGTAGAACTGTAGATCGCGTACACTAAATAACATCCGAGCTAGTGTTGCTTTACCTGATTCCAGCCTTTGATTGTTGATGATGTTCTCTAAGGTACCACAAAGTTTAGGCCAAGTGACGCAGCGGATTAATCAAAATAAACTTCAATCGGTGAAAGTAGCGATCGATGGAATGAAGATACCGAATTGCCCAAATTCATTGATCCGAAGATACCGAATTCTAGCTATCTCAAACTCGTTGATAGCGCACTATACCGTGTTCAAAGATCTACGATTCTTCGTACGTTGATCTAGCGCACTAGATTCCGTGAATCGTCTTTACAAACGAAGATTCGAGCGCACTCGAATGACGTAGGTGGAGATAGGAGATTACACTCAACTATCAATTAGAGAAGAAAGCACAAAGCAATCAACAAGAAATTTTATTTCAAAACCAACCAACTACAAATGACGCAACACGGCTATTTATAGCGTTTTACAACTGTCTCCATAAGTCGTTGATGACTCATAACCTACGACTCATCATAAGTCGTTAACGACTTAGCAACACAACATACCTATGTACATCACACGACTTACCATACAACACGACTCATCAGATACAACCGACATACGACTCATCAAATAAAAGACAACAAACAAATTACAACGCAGACGACTCACCCAGATACGACTCATCAAACAATACATGTCAGGACACGATTCTTCGTCTTCCGAAAATTCAACATCGACACTCACTTTATCGACTGCCGAGAAATCGAACGACGGAAAACCGAACACTGAGGGTTTTATTTAAGAAAAATTTAGGAAAGAAGAAGAGAAAAAGATAGAAATTAGGGAGGAGAGAAGAAGATAGAAGAATTTCAAAAATAGAAAGAAAAAGAGAATAGAGAAAAAGGAAAAAAAACAGAAGAAAATAGGACGGGACAGAAAACAACAGAACAACATCAGAATCTCACAATTCGCAGCGGAACAACATATAATAATAAATGAATAATCTTTAAACAAAGAACTATATCAGTTATTACATTTTATACATTTCATTTCATTACATCATATCATCAGAGTGTACAACAACATACAACATCAACAAACAGTGCAGCGGAAAAAGAAATACTATATAAACTAGTAATACGCCATGCCATCCAGCTTGCCTCCAGCAACTCCAGAATATCCAGAATATCCTGATAAACCTAACTCTTGACTGCCCGTGTGGAAATTGGTGGGCACCCAGAGTTTAGGAAGGAAAACAATAAACTCCGAGTCAGTCATGTGACTGGTGCGAGAACTCAAAACAGTTTATTTATCTTTAAAATCAAAATAGAGGAATATTTTTAATCAATTCGCAATGCTTTTTAAAAATGAGACTACCATAAGGCCTCCCGCACACACACACAATGCAAACGCAGAATCGGAGGAGATTTCTCCTTATGATAGTCAAAGATGCTTGATACGCATTTAAAATAACATTTGATATTATTATTAGTGCATAGTGTATAACAAATTCATTTCGAAAGTAGAATAAAAATCTTAGCCAACATACGACCATTATCGTATGCCTACTATAGCTACTATCCAAACAGTGGTGACCACCATAAGTGAATAGCAGGTTCTACAACTAATACCGTAAAAGTTTCGTATTGTTTCTTTGGATTTCCAACGAATGATCAGGCCAAGGAACTTCCCATTGCCACTGAGAATGCCTCTAGATGGACATCCCCGAGAACCAAACCGGATCTCTACCAACACAAGGCCGGGTTACTCCTAACTGAGTAACAACTGACCGAATATGCCATCCCCCGGTCCTTTGGGACCTTTTCAACCGAGCGCTCGTAATCAATTCACACAATCATAAAGTGTTTTCAACATGAGTAAGTATCTGGGCTCCATACCATGATACCACCCTTTTCCAGAAGGAAATGGACACATCCTAAAGGGTGCTACCCCTCATAACCTTGCTGCTTCTTTCCTGTTTTGACCATTTCCGGGATATGAGGCTCGACGAATTCACGTCCACAAAAACATACTTTATACAAAAGCCATGCTTTGGGTCAATAAATGATCAACACAATGATCACTAAGATAGACGATCAAATAAATGATCCTATCACAATAATCAACACAATGATCATTTCAGCATCACTCAGCATGTCACATTACCAAATTGGGAATATATCGCTGATAACTTCAACTATATAACCTTTGAGCTCGTACGTCTCAAAGAAGGGTGTTAAGCAAAGAATAAATTCTCAGCCACCAACAGAAATATATTTGAAAGAAATCGGCTTTATATCTCAACTTGTAATGTCAGGCATACAATCCATACAAGTCTGTTCCGGGCTCGAACAGAACCGAAGGCACTTACAAAGAAGTCCTTGCAATCCGGATATTCACAATCCTGATCGGATTTCCCATCACTTAGGGAGTTTCTATACCGGCGCGACTCGGTGCAGAAACAATCGATAGGTCATCCTATCGCTCTCGCAAATACCGGTCTTCAACACCGATCTTCAAATGCGATTCACAACGACGTATCACATATTCGGAATGGGTTATACGACCCCATGGTCCTTTCCCGGTTAACCCGAATAGTGAGCGCTTATTCAAAAATAAGTGTGACATTCAAATTCAATCAAATCACATCAAATACCCATTCAAAGGGAAATATTGATAGTCGGTTATTGAACTATCACTGGATATGCACACATCACCAGATTCCAAATAATTTTCCAAATTATTTATTTTCCAAAATATCTTTACAAGATATAAAATTCCAACACTTCAAAAATAAATCAATATTTATTTTCAAACAAATTTCACTTTCACATATAAATTCCATAATGAATTTATATTTCAAAATATTCATGCATATACGATTTCAATTATTCATTTTCAATTTATCTTCAAAAAGATAAATTCTAATTATTCACTTCATATTGGAAAACATTTCCATACTTATTAAAAATAAGTAATTCTCAAACCTTTTTATTTTCAACACTTAGAAAATATTCAATATACTTAAATCGAATTTAGTATATATTTCATTCTTTAAGGAAATCATTTATTTAACATATTCTATTTGGGCCAAAACGAATGTTGCGTAAAACATCGTTACGACAACCCAAAATCACTAGTATAGGGATTCGGAATTAAAATAGATATATAAATCCCAATACTATACAAAACATTTCCTTTCGGAAATCATTTACTATAACAATAGTGTTATAGTCCACCATTTCCTTTTATTTCTCGAAAACGTCTATTTCAACAATAAATGTTGAAATCTATGATTTCGAATCTCAACTCCTTTTAAAACATTGTTAGATCGTTTTAATTCTGTTTAAAACATTCACATTCAATACATTTTCTTTAACGTATTATTCACTATTCAAAAACGTGAATATACTTCATTAACAAATTTCATCCTTTCTATTCATTTTATTTTAAAGGATTATTCACTGTTTAAAAACGTGAATATAACTCCATTAATAGGTTATAACAATTAACTTATCAAAATAAGTCATTTGCGGATTTATAAAACAACGTTTATAAATTCCGTTTCTATTTATTTATAAAAACTTCCCTTTTTATAAATTCCTTTATTAACCTATTCCAGTTTATAACTCAATTATAAACTACAAGTTCATATTATAAGTTAATTACTTATAAAACAATTATTTTACAAAATCGTTCATTTAACTTCCCAAATTATTAATCTTAACTTATAAGATTGTTTATTTATCCAAATATTCATTCTTTCGATAACATTATAAATTTTATAAACCTATTGCTTATAAAATTTCATTTATAACTTCACAGTTTATAATTTCATAAATTTCATTCATTTAGGAAATTCATTTTCACTACGTTCAAACACTTATAAAAAACTCGTTTTATAATGTCCATAATTCAATTTATAAATATCCATTTATAAATCTCTTAATATAAATTAATTTATATTATTATTCTAAAACGTCTTTAAATTCCTTTATAATTTCATCATTTCGATTTATATAAAAAAAATCAAATTTTATAAATCCTATATTTAAACTTTTATCATATATTCAAAAATCCAATCTAAATTAGTTTATAAAATCATTAGTTCATATTTCTCAAAAATCAGCTTTTAATCGTATTTCTAAAAATCAGCTTTTTAACTATATTTCACAAAAACCATAATTTTTATAACTTTAAAAATTATAACGTTTATTTATTTATAATGGATCAATTCCAAAAATATAGTATATTTTCAAAATCACTTTTAAAATCATTTTAAAATCCCAAAATCTGGGTCCAATGATGCTACACACCAAATAGTCAATCACCACTACAACGATATCATATATCGATATGATAATCAATCAAATATCAAAATATCTGAAATAAAATAAATACTGTTGAGGAATCCAGTTGGACCCCTCCAACCTGTTTCCTGCATCCAAAAACATTAGCACAATACCAATTTCGCTCCAGTACGAAATTATCGCGGTATATGTTCTTAATAAATATTATCCGCTTAATAACGGCGTAATAGGGTCTCATCCGCTAAACAAAAATGCGGGAAATCAATAACTGCAATATATACATATGCCAATATATATATATTGATATTATATATAATACCAATTTCACTGTTTATGAAATATTCGCGGTATATGTTTTTATTAAATAACATCCGCTTACTAACGGCGCATAATGTCTATTTTAACAATCAATAATTTACAGTCATCATTCAACATGCATTCAAATATTTTAAATCTAACTATTTAAAATAAAATCGAAATCTATTCGATTGAGTGAGAAATTCTCACCTTGATTTTAATTTCCGTTTTAGCTTTTATTTCGAATAAAATTAAACGCGCGTTTAATTTTACCCAAAATTCTCACTAACTCCAAACGACTCCAAACCAACTCCATCGCGTAGTGCTCGTCCATATGATCCCAACGCAACTGAGTTTGCATTTTTTCGACCTCGTATGAAAAAGATATGTATTTATGAAGTTTGTACACGATATATATAACAATTATAACATAAACTTTTATAATTTTAACCTAGTTTAAACCACAGCCGTTCGATCTACTTCAGATCCGTGCGCAACCCCCCCCCCCCTTCTCCTTCTCTCCTTCACGCAATATGCAGGCCGTTCGAACCCATACATTCAATCTTAGGGTTTAATTAATCTCCAAAATCACACGACGATACCTCGATCAAGAAGCTCCATGCTGTAGCCCCTAACCCCCTCTAGGTTCGGCCTAAATCTCGTGAGGCTCGGCCCTCCCTTGGCTGTGAAATCGGCCTCTAAACGCGTGCATTTCCATTGCGTTTTCCCATTGATCCACTCAACAGAAACTGATCACCACCGTTGATTTGAAAGCTCTTGACGAGATCTACGTTTTGTTAGTTGAAGATTTCTGAAATCATTGAGTGGATTGGGAGAGATTGAGGGAAGAAATTGAAGAATTTTCGGCCTTACATTGTGAAGGTGGCGGCCACGTTTAGAAATTAGGGTTTTACATATTTTTTTTTTTTTAGATTTTTAACTCCTATTTATAGAAAAAGCTAGCGTAAACGCTATTCATCCCGGGAATTCCGAACTCCGATTTAGGCGCCGTAACCAGCGTACCTAGGGTTTATCCCGCGTTCCGGACACAATGGAACAGGTTTCGGAAGCTAATTCGGAAGTATGTGCGAGTTATGGCTATAAACGCTCAATTTGAATTAAACCGATTTAAATCGATTTCTAGGCGTTTTAATTTGTACAGGACAAACGGTAAATCCAATTGACTTGAAATTTGAAACCTTACAATAATATCACATTACGGATCCGATGAAACTGGTTTCGTCGAAATCCGAGACGTTTTGAAAAATGGCTATTTTGACTCGCCAAATTTAAATTAAAAATAATTCGATGCGTTTCGAGCTGCCACGATCAAACGATAACTCCGATTGACACGAAAATTGAAATCCGGTAATAACTAACTATTACGGATCCAATGGAACTGGTTTCGTTCAATTCTGAGACTGTTCAAAAATTGGCTATTTTACAGTCGATTATTAAATATTAAAATATTCAATTTTCACAGATTTACTTTTAATTCGATTTTAAAAGTTCTAAAATATTTCTATAACTCCAGTATGATTAAATAAAATTTTCCAAATTATTTACAATCATTTTTAACTCAATTTTTAATTATTTCCATAATTTAACATATTAAATTATCGATTTAATAATCCAATTAAATCCAAAAATTCAAATAAAAATTTATTTGACTTATAAATTCACTTATTAATATTTAAAATTAATTAAATATTCAAATTTTAATTTCTAAAAATTCTGGGTCGTTACAATCTTTCCCCCTTAAAAGAATTTCGTCCTCGAAATTACAAGTAAGAAAGGTTACAGAATTTATTAACTTTCCAAAATTCATAATTAAATTCCTTACAAATCTTTACTAAGTTTCAAATCATACTTAGTTATCTTTTCAAAAACAACTACTATTGTTTAACTTTCAATTCCAAAATCAAAGTTAAAGTTTACACAATTTTCTAATTTTTCTCAAAATTTTTCTAACGCCTTAAATTTTCGGAAAAATTCGCCATAGTCTCCTTTGCGCGGCTCGATCCGAAAAAAAAAAATGACAGTATATATATCACAAATATACATCTCATCAAGTAATGAGGCATCCCGAAGGGAAAAAAGTATAAAAGTGCGATATTTAATCCGAGATATGTACCTTATATTTTATTAGCGAGCATATACGGCAAATATAGCGCTAAAGCGAACTCCAAATGCGAAGCAAACGCGATCCGCACCTACTAAACTCAACAAACAACATGAGAATCATGCATATATGAAAATAGTATCAACAGACATCATATAGCAATATAATAACTATATATGTCAACATATCAAATTAAACAATAGAAATATATATTCAACCATCAACCAATTACATCCATAACCAATCAATATTCATTTATATTCTCATTCATATTTATTTACTTCTAATTTAAATTCAATTTCATAGCTTTCAATTTCATTAATTCACTTTCATTAACACTTAATGAATTATATACAATCAACTACAATCATATAACAACCAATGTATATCAATTACAACCAAATTTCTTTGCTTCACTTACATTCATTTTGGTTTAACATCTTTACTTTCCAATTGGTTTTATTAAATTGATTTTCATTCAATTTATTCAACTTCTAATAACATTAGATTTTAATGAATCAACACTTATATTCATTATTTTATATCAACTTAAATTTACATTTAATTGATTAACAGCCAAGCCATTCATTCAATTCAATTACAAAGTGGAATTCTATTACATAACTTAAGTTCATATCCATTTATACATCCTTTATTTACAACTCATATTTTATATAGTTTCACTTCTTATATATATAAGTTTATTTCACAATTGTAAATCACCTTAACTATAATTCAATCCTTATAATTCATTTGCCTATACAATTATTCTCTTACTTAGATTATTCAAACAACCTAACAATCAACTTATATACACTTTAATAATTCTTGAAAAATTATTTCTTTATATATAAAATATAATCAAGGTAAAATTATTTCATTTACCTAATTTAAAACAATACTGTGTCGAATTGTTCTATTCAAGTGTTTAGAAACCCCTTCGGCATAGTCTTGCGGACCACGCTGACGAAAGTTCATATGCCACTCAATAAACCAATCATCACAATATAAAATAATTTTATATTTACTAACAAATACGCTCTCATAGCTATTATTACACTCAAACTCATTCTAGAGTACTGCTGACTCTATCTCTAATGAATTATACCCAACAGAACCATGGTTGTCGCTTAACCATATGCTCTGATACCACATTGTCAGGACACGATTCTTCGTCTTCCGAAAATTCAACATCGACACTCACTTTATCGACTGCCGAGAAATCGAACGACGGAAAACCGAACACTGAGGGTTTTATTTAAGAAAAATTTAGGAAAGAAGAAGAGAAAAAGATAGAAATTAGTGAGGAGAGAAGAAGATAGAAGAATTTTAAAAATAGAAAGAAAAAGAGAATAGAGAAAAAGGAAAAAAAACAGAAGAAAATAGGACGGGACAGAAAACAACAGCACAACATCAGAATCTCACAATTCGCAGCGGAACAACATATAATAATAAATGAATAATCTTTAAACAAAGAACTATATCAGTTATTACATTTTATACATTTCATTTCATTACATCATATCATCAGAGTGTACAACAACATACAACATCAACAAACAGTGCAGCGGAAAAAGAAATACTATATAAACTAGTAATACGCCATGCCATCCAGCTTGCCTCCAGCAACTCCAGAATATCCAGAATATCCTGATAAACCTAACTCTTGACTGCCCGTGTGGAAATTGGTGGGCACCCAGAGTTTAGGAAGGAAAACAATAAACTCCGAGTCAGTCATGTGACTGGTGCGAGAACTCAAAACAGTTTATTTATCTTTAAAATCAAAATAGAGGAATATTTTTAATCAATTCGCAATGCTTTTTAAAAATGAGACTACCATAAGGCCTCCCGCACACACACACAATGCAAACGCAAAATCGGAGGAGATTTCTCCTTATGATAGTCAAAGATGCTTGATACGCATTTAAAATAACATTTGATATTATTATTAGTGCATAGTGTATAACAAATTCATTTCGAAAGTAGAATATAAATCTTAGCCAACATACGACCATTATCGTATGCCTACTATAGCTACTATCCAAACAGTGGTGACCACCATAAGTGAATAGCAGGTTCTACAACTAATACCGTAAAAGTTTCGTATTGTTTCTTTGGATTTCCAACGAATGATCAGGCCAAGGAACTTCCCATTGCCACTGAGAATGCCTCTGGATGGACATCCCCGAGAACCAAACCGGATCTCTACCAACACAAGGCCGGGTTACTCCTAACTGAGTAACAACTGACCGAATATGCCATCCCCCGGTCCTTTGGGACCTTTTCAACCGAGCGCTCGTAATCAATTCACACAATCATAAAGTGTTTTCAACATGAGTAAGTATCTGGGCTCCATACCATGATACCACCCTTTTCCAGAAGGAAATGGACACATCCTAAAGGGTGCTACCCTTCATAACCTTGCTGCTTCTTTCCTGTTTTGACCATTTCCGGGATGTGAGGCTCGACGAATTCACGTCCACAAAAACATACTTTATACAAAAGCCATGCTTTGGGTCAATAAATGATCAACACAATGATCACTAAGATAGACGATCAAATAAATGATCCTATCACAATAATCAACACAATGATCATTTCAGCATCACTCAGCATGTCACATTACCAAATTGGGAATATATCGCTGATAACTTCAACTATATAACCTTTGAGCTCGTACGTCTCAAAGAAGGGTGTTAAGCAAAGAATAAATTCTCAGCCACCAACAGAAATATATTTGAAAGAAATCGGCTTTATATCTCAACTTGTAATGTCAGGCATACAATCCATACAAGTCTGTTCCGGGCTCGAACAGAACCGAAGGCACTTACAAAGAAGTCCTTGCAATCCGGATATTCACAATCCTGATCGGATTTCCCATCACTTAGGGAGTTTCTATACCGGCGCGACTCGGTGCAGAAACAATCGATAGGTCATCCTATCGCTCTCGCAAATACCGGTCTTCAACACCGATCTTCAAATGCGATTCACAACGACGTATCACATATTCGGAATGGGTTATACGACCCCATGGTCCTTTCCCGGTTAACCCGAATAGTGAGCGCTTATTCAAAAATAAGTGTGACATTCAAATTCAATCAAATCACATCAAATACCCATTCAAAGGGAAATATTGATAGTCGGTTATTGAACTATCACTGGATATGCACACATCACCAGATTCCAAATAATTTTCCAAATTATTTATTTTCCAAAATATCTTTACAAGATATAAAATTCCAACACTTCAAAAATAAATCAATATTTATTTTCAAACAAATTTCACTTTCACATATAAATTCCATAATGAATTTATATTTCAAAATATTCATGCATATACGATTTCAATTATTCATTTTCAATTTATCTTCAAAAAGATAAATTCTAATTATTCACTTCATATTGGAAAACATTTCCATACTTATTAAAAATAAGTAATTCTCAAACCTTTTTATTTTCAACACTTAGAAAATATTCAATATACTTAAATCGAATTTAGTATATATTTCATTCTTTAAGGAAATCATTTATTTAACATATTCTATTTGGGCCAAAACGAATGTTGCGTAAAACATCGTTACGACAACCCAAAATCACTAGTATAGGGATTCGGAATTAAAATAGATATATAAATCCCAATACTATACAAAACATTTCCTTTCGGAAATCATTTACTATAACAATAGTGTTATAGTCCACCATTTCCTTTTATTTCTCGAAAACGTCTATTTCAACAATAAATGTTGAAATCTATGATTTCGAATCTCAACTCCTTTTAAAACATTGTTAGATCGTTTTAATTCTGTTTAAAACATTCACATTCAATACATTTTCTTTAACGTATTATTCACTATTCAAAAACGTGAATATACTTCATTAACAAATTTCATCCTTTCTATTCATTTTATTTTAAAGGATTATTCACTGTTTAAAAACGTGAATATAACTCCATTAATAGGTTATAACAATTAACTTATCAAAATAAGTCATTTGCGGATTTATAAAACAACGTTTATAAATTCCGTTTCTATTTATTTATAAAAACTTCCCTTTTTATAAATTCCTTTATTAACCTATTCCAGTTTATAACTCAATTATAAACTACAAGTTCATATTATAAGTTAATTACTTATAAAACAATTATTTTACAAAATCGTTCATTTAACTTCCCAAATTATTAATCTTAACTTATAAGATTGTTTATTTATCCAAAAATTCATTCTTTCGATAACATTATAAATTTTATAAACCTATTGCTTATAAAATTTCATTTATAACTTCACAGTTTATAATTTCATAAATTTCATTCATTTAGGAAATTCATTTTCACTACGTTCAAACACTTATAAAAAACTCGTTTTATAATGTCCATAATTCAATTTATAAATATCCATTTATAAATCTCTTAATATAAATTAATTTATATTATTATTCTAAAACGTCTTTAAATTCCTTTATAATTTCATCATTTCGATTTATATAAAAAAAAATCAAATTTTATAAATCCTATATTTAAACTTTTATCATATATTCAAAAATCCAATCTAAATTAGTTTATAAAATCATTAGTTCATATTTCTCAAAAATCAGCTTTTAATCGTATTTCTAAAAATCAGCTTTTTAACTATATTTCACAAAAACCATAATTTTTATAACTTTAAAAATTATAACGTTTATTTATTTATAATGGATCAATTCCAAAAATATAGTATATTTTCAAAATCACTTTTAAAATCATTTTAAAATCCCAAAATCTGGGTCCAATGATGCTACACACCAAATAGTCAATCACCACTACAACGATATCATATATCGATATGATAATCAATCAAATATCAAAATATCTGAAATAAAATAAATACTGTTGAGGAATCCAGTTGGACCCCTCCAACCTGTTTCCTGCATCCAAAAACATTAGCACAATACCAATTTCGCTCCAGTACGAAATTATCGCGGTATATGTTCTTAATAAATATTATCCGCTTAATAACGGCGTAATAGGGTCTCATCCGCTAAACAAAAATGCGGGAAATCAATAACTGCAATATATACATATGCCAATATATATATATTGATATTATATATAATACCAATTTCACTGTTTATGAAATATTCGCGGTATATGTTTTTATTAAATAACATCCGCTTACTAACGGCGCATAATGTCTATTTTAACAATCAATAATTTACAGTCATCATTCAACATGCATTCAAATATTTTAAATCTAACTATTTAAAATAAAATCGAAATCTATTCGATTGAGTGAGAAATTCTCACCTTGATTTTAATTTCCGTTTTAGCTTTTATTTCGAATAAAATTAAACGCGCGTTTAATTTTACCCAAAATTCTCACTAACTCCAAACGACTCCAAACCAACTCCATCGCGTAGTGCTCGTCCGTATGATCCCAACGCAACTGAGTTTGCATTTTTTCGACCTCGTATGAAAAAGATATGTATTTATGAAGTTTGTACACGATATATATAACAATTATAACATAAACTTTTATAATTTTAACCTAGTTTAAACCACAGCCGTTCGATCTACTTCAGATCCGTGCGCAACCCCCCCCCTTCTCCTTCTCTCCTTCACGCAATATGCAGGCCGTTCGAACCCATACATTCAATCTTAGGGTTTAATTAATCTCCAAAATCACACGACGATACCTCGATCAAGAAGCTCCATGCTGTAGCCCCTAACCCCCTCTAGGTTCGGCCTAAATCTCGTGAGGCTCGGCCCTCCCTTGGCTGTGAAATCGGCCTCTAAACGCGTGCATTTCCATTGCGTTTTCCCATTGATCCACTCAACAGAAACTGATCACCACCGTTGATTTGAAAGCTCTTGACGAGATCTACGTTTTGTTAGTTGAAGATTTCTGAAATCATTGAGTGGATTGGGAGAGATTGAGGGAAGAAATTGAAGAATTTTTGGCCTTACATTGTGAAGGTGGCGGCTACGTTTAGAAATTAGGGTTTTACATATTTTTTTTTTTTAGATTTTTAACTCCTATTTATAGAAAAAGCTAGCGTAAACGCTATTCATCCCGGGAATTCCGAACTCCGATTTAGGCGCCGTAACCAGCGTACCTAGGGTTTATCCCGCGTTCCGGACACAATGGAACAGGTTTCGGAAGCTAATTCGGAAGTATGTGCGAGTTATGGCTATAAACGCTCAATTTGAATTAAACCGATTTAAATCGATTTCTAGGCGTTTTAATTTGTACAGGACAAACGGTAAATCCAATTGACTTGAAATTTGAAACCTTACAATAATATCACATTACGGATCCGATGAAACTGGTTTCGTCGAAATCCGAGACGTTTTGAAAAATGGCTATTTTGACTCGCCAAATTTAAATTAAAAATAATTCGATGCGTTTCGAGCTGCCACGATCAAACGATAACTCCGATTGACACGAAAATTGAAATCCGGTAATAACTAACTATTACGGATCCAATGGAACTGGTTTCGTTCAATTCTGAGACTGTTCAAAAATTGGCTATTTTACAGTCGATTATTAAATATTAAAATATTCAATTTTCACAGATTTACTTTTAATTCGATTTTAAAAGTTCTAAAATATTTCTATAACTCCAGTATGATTAAATAAAATTTTCCAAATTATTTACAATCATTTTTAACTCAATTTTTAATTATTTCCATAATTTAACATATTAAATTATCGATTTAATAATCCAATTAAATCCAAAAATTCAAATAAAAATTTATTTGACTTATAAATTCACTTATTAATATTTAAAATTAATTAAATATTCAAATTTTAATTTCTAAAAATTCTGGGTCGTTACAATACAGGTTACACGACTCAAGAGCGAACGACTCAAGAACAATGGCTTACGACCCATCTTGGGTCGTAACTCGCCTCCGACTTAAGGTTTTCAACTTCTGGAATTTCTCTCTGCCTCTCGATAAGTCGTGGACGACTTAGTGCTGTGTCGTTAGGTCGTATAAGACTCTTCAAACCTGAGCAACTTAAGCCCTCGTTAACTCGCAACTCTTTCCTCCAGGATTTGTTAAATCGTAGATGACTTAAAACCATGTCGTTAACTCGTGTTGCCTTCCCCTGTGACTTCTTAGGTCGGAAACGACTTATAGGTGAATCGTTGAGTCGTGTACGACTCATCAAACTCGAACGACTCAGGTTCCCTTTAAGTCGTAACTTCTTTGCACTCTTCTCGTTAAGTCGTAAACCATTAGAATTAAGTCGCAGTTCATTTTCCTTAACTCGCGAACTGCCTTCTTTAAGTTGTGAATGACTTATCTCCTGTGCTGCATCATCCTCCCCTGGTTGAGAAAAATTCGACCTCGAATTTGTAAATTCCTCTACACCAGATTGTTCATCTCCATAATATGGCATAAGATGTTTAACATTGAACACGTCAGAAGTGTACACATCCTCCGGCAGCTTCAGCTTATAAGCATTGTCATTAATTCGTCTTACAACTTTTACAGGACCAATTTTTCTGGCTTTCAACTTGTTATAAGCGCCTACTGGAAAACGATCCTTCGTTATCACAGCGTAAACCAAATCACCTTCGTTAAATTCAACATTTCGTCGCTTCAAATCTGCAGTTTGCTTATACTTCTCATTCGTCTTTACCAATCGTTCCCGAACGATTTTGTGACATTCAGTTAATTCATCGACAAAATCAACAGCTCGTTTAACTGTTCCCTTCGGTTGTGGTACCACCGCTAAATCCAACGGTCCCCTGGGTAAATTTGAATATACAATCTGAAATGGACTGAATCCCGTGCTACGATTCACTGCATGATTGTATGCAAACTCGGCTTGGCATAACTTCATGCCCCAACTCTTCAGATTGTCCTTCACAAGACATCGCAACAAATTCCCTGACGATCGGTTAACAACTTCGGTTTGTCCATCCGTTTGTGGATGATAAGCACTGCTGAACTTCAACTTTGTTCCCACCATCTTCCACAAACTTAACCAAAAGTGACTCAGAAAACGAGTATCTCTATCCGACACAATAGACTCTGGCAATCCATGAAGCCGATAGATATCCTTGAAAAATAACTGAGCATGTAACAACCCGCCTTTTTGGACAGTTTAAACCGACGATCAAATACACATGTTGATTTCAAACCATTAAAAGGGCAGATAGTTATTGGGATAATTAAGAAAAGAAAAGGAAGGGAAATAAAGGAAATGAAACAACACAGAATCTCACAGCGGAAGGCTAAAGTATAATAATAAAATAACAGTTCATGAAGCTGTTAATTAAATGAATACATTTGAAATGAATACATTTGATTATTATTATACAACATTTATCAGAGTTACATACACAACAAATATCATACAACAATGCAGCGGAATGGAATGAATATAATAGTAGTAGATAATATACCAAATCTTCGTCTCCGTCCTCCAAGGAAATGATCTTCAACCTGAACTGAAAACTCAGGACTGACCCGAGCGTAATGAAAAGACAAAACACTCGAGTCAGGACTAAAATATCCTTATGAAAGTTAAATCAATCGTAAATAAATATGAGTGTAACGGCGTCAGAGATGTTTACGGGGTTTGACATCTCATATCCAGTGTCAACGTGCGTGCAATAACTCAAGAGATGTTACGGGATTTTCCATCTCTCAAGGATCCGTGAAACTATCTACTATGTAGTAATATACGCTAAGTAGATAATGTCTATCAGTAATATAAAGTATCAAAATAGCGTTAAGGCGTTACCATAATCCCCCTTAACACATTTTTATATTCCCAAAAGCATATACAAGACCGTAGTTTCCCCAAAACCGGAAGTCACCAGAGGGCAATCCATATACTCAAGGTACAAATCAAAACGTAGTGGTCGCGAGTAGTATAATCAGTATGACAAGGTACATGAGGCAATACCAACTAGGATACTAGTAGTTGCGTGATCCGGACTGATGTTGGGCATAGCCAGCAGCTACCCCAACACCGCGAAACAACACTCCCAAATCAAGGGGTGCACCCAAATCGCATCACAAATGTAATAGAAATGGTGTCGAAGAAGTGTGTCCGCTAGAGGTGGCGAACCTCAATGGCCCGGCGCGGCTCCTGTTTTAGTCATGTCAGGGGTTATCCAATAATCGTTCTCTTTCTTCAGTCAACGCGTTCACCAAACCATCCACTTCATTCTGGATCATCACTCCGCGTATAATAGTTATTAAAGTGGTTTTCGGTATCGACAGAGAGTATGTCCATATCCGATCCCGGTCTCTTTAATAACTACGTATTATTACACCTTTGGCTCTTTATATTTCAATCGATTCATAATTGATATCAGAATATAATATTCGCTTCAAAAATCAAATCCATTTCAAATATCATCGTATCTTTCAAAATAACAGATTCCATTTCAAAATCAATTTTCGCATCAATATCTCATTTCGATTTCAAAATCATTTCGAATTTCAATTTAGGTTGCAACTTCATTTAACTCAATTCGTATTTAAATTCAAGATTTAAATATAAACATTTCACCTTATTGACCAGCTTAGGATTTTAGAAAAATAGTTTTAAGTAGTTTAAAAGTAGTTTAAATAATTAAAATAGTTAAAAATACTTAAATCTTTAAAATGGATTTAAAATAGATAAATTAGTTTAAAATAATTTAAATTGGGTTAAGTAGATTAAAAATGGATTAAAATAGTTTAAGTATTCAAAATGGTTTATATAATAGAGTAATTTGGAAAACAAATTAAAGCAGCTTCAAAACCAATCCATTTCAATTATAACTTCCCAATTCCAATAAGTTCCAATTTCCATTCTACCGATTCAATTTCGATTTCAATTCAATCAACGTCAACTTTTACTTCGAATTTATTCAATTTTATATTCACTTTCAATTAATTCAATTTCAATTTATATCGATTTGGAGCTTGATTTTTTTCAAATCAATTTATAATACTTAACAAAATTTTCCAATAATATTCAAGTTTAAATCCAAATTCCAAATATTATTCAATTCCAAACTCGATTTCAAAATATCATTTTTATATTACTTTTACTTAGTAATATTCAAAGCTCGAATTAAGGTTAAATCTTTAAACAAATCAATTTCGAAATTCAATCATATCCTGATTTTAAATTCCAAAGTCTCCACTTAATTTTTTTTTACAATTTCTTTAACCAAAATTAATTTCAACATTCCAAACTCAAATTTTCGATAATTCGATTCCTATAAATTGATTTCTATTTATAACTTTTAAATCAAAACATTTAAATAAATTTTAAATCGACGATTTCAAAAATTATTTATTTAGCCAATTCGGTGTCCGTATATAATTTTCTATCCTATGGCCAAGTAATTTTTTTTTCAATTAAATGTCAGGAATGAGTATACATTACTTAAATTAATCTCAGTATCATATGTATGCATAACAGGATCTATATAAGCAAATAAACATCCAAACATTCAATTATCAACCAATAGCATCCATCAAAATACATCATCCAATAAACAATACAATTCATGGCAGTTTCATAGTTATCAATGTCAGGTAGTTTAATCGCAATTCAATTTTAATTTCAATTTAACTGTCAATTTAATTTTTCAACGGTTAATGCAAATGACAAGCTATATGACAATTAAATTTTTACCAAACAACGACAAATAAAATCATAACCCTTCATAATATCAAATTTAACTAGCATAAAAATATTTAGTACGGTGTGAGCGTTATAAAACACTCACCTTGATTTTACGAATTTTAAATCAAATCGAACGACGTTCGATTTAACCCAAAATTTTCTCTAACTCCAAATGATTCCAATCCAGTTGCATCGCGTAGAGCTCGTCCATACGATTCCAACGTAAAAAGTTTCGCGCGTTTTCGACCTCGTATGAAAAAAAATACGTCATTTTAAAGTTACACGATTTTAAAAATACAGATCAATTTTTTTTTTTTTTTTTTTTTTATATACAAACCCTAACCAATCCAAGCTGCAAGATCCCTGCATCCAACGCATCAGGCCGCATCCCATCTTCTTCCTTCATCACGTTTCATGTGCCCAGGGTTACAAGAACCCATAGCCGCCATTCAACATTGAATTAACGCGACCACCACACTCCACTTGAAGACGATCAGGTTACACCACTTCGAAGCCACCGCCTTACTCCACCTTCACCACAAATAGCTCCAAGCTCGGCCTCATCCTCTGCCTCGAATTGCGTGAAAAACGCAGCTCCTTCCAACACGATTTCCCGTTGATCCGTGGCTCCGTTTTCGATCATCTCCGTATGGATTTGAAGCTTTCATCGTGCTCTACAACTTTGTAGTTGAAAGTTTTTGCTAATTGTTGATGGATTGAGAGGAAAATGAGGAGGAAGTTTCGAAATTTTTAGGCCATTGAAATGAAAGTGGCGGCTGGTCAAAATGAGTTAGGGTTTTGAGCAAATGAAAGAGGATGGGTCCTTTTATAGAAAATTGCAAAAACACTTTTCACCGAAAAATTCTCGAACTCCAAACGAAGCGTGCCGGCAGGCGTTTCAAAGGTTTACCCCACGTTCCGAACGCAATGGAACGTGTCTCGGAAGCTAATTCGATCGTATGTGTGAGTTACGGCAATAAACGATCAATTTTAAATTAAACCGATTAAACGATTTTCTATGCGTTTTGGCTTGCCCCGGACAAACGGTAAATCCGTTTGACTTAAAATTTGAAACCTTATAATAATATCACATTACGGATCCAATGAAACTAGTTTCGTCAAAATCCGAGACCGTTTGAAAAATGACTATTTTAACTCGCCAAATTAATATTAAAACAATTTCAACGCGTTTCGAGCTGCCACGGTCAAACGACAACTCCGATTGCTACGAAAATTGAAATCCGATAATAACTAACTATTACGGATCCAATGGAACTAGTTTTGTCCAATTCTGAGACTGTTCAAAAATTGGCTATTTTCCAGTCGATAATTAAATATTAAAATATTCAATTTTCACAAATAAATTTTAAATTCAGTTTTAAAAGTTCTGTAACATCACTATAACTTTCATATGATAAAATAAAATTTTACAAATCATTTTTAATCATACTAAACCCAATGGATTCAACATTTATTATTATTCCAAACGACTTACAATTTTTTTTCTAACACTAAATCATGAAATCTTATTAAATTAGCTATTTTAATTATCGAAAATTTACGGGTCGTTACAGAGCAACACGAACAACATCCGTCGTCTTCTTGCAAGCAATAAAATGTGCCATTTTAGGAAATCTGTCAACCACTACATATATAGAATCATTACCACGCTGCGTTCTCGGCAATCCCAATACAAAGTCCATACTCACATCAACCCATGGTCTAGCCGGTACAGGCAACGGCATATACAACCCAGCATTGGTCGCAGTTCCTTTCGAAACTTGGCAAATATGACATCGTTCCACAAACCTTCCCACTTCTTTCCTCATCGACGGCCAAAAGTAAGACTGTGAAATCAATTGCAAAGTTCGATCACGGCCCACATGCCCTTCCTCGTGTAACTCCTTGATAATTTTCAATCTCAACCTACAATCCGGTATGCATAAACGATTCCCTTTAAACAGAAAACCATCCACCAATAAAAACTCGTCATCACTTCCTTCCTTTACCTTTTCAACAAATTTCACAAAATAAGGATCTTCTTCAATCAGCTCTGGCAACATTTCAAACCCTGTCACTTCAACCTTCATTGTTGTTAATAAATGACTCCTCCTACTCAAAGCATCGGCTACCCGATTCGTCACCCCTGATTTGTGCTTAACGACAAAAGTAAACTGCTGTAAATAAGCAATCCATGATGCATGTCTCGCTGAAATCTTGTCCTGTCCCTGCAAATGCTTCAACGCCTCATGATCAGTGTACAGAACAAACTCCTTCTGAAATAGATAATGTCTCCAATGTTTAATCGTTTGCACAACAGCATAGAATTCAACGTCGTATGTACTGTATCTCATCTTTGCCCCTGACAACTTCTCACTGAAATAAGCAACGGGTTTCCCACTCTGACTCAAGACTCCTCCAATTCCCACCTTCGACGCATCAGTGTGCAATTCAAACAACAACTGAAAATTCGGTAAAACAAGAATTGGTGCTGTCGTCAATAGTTCTTTGATTCGTTCAAAAGCAACTCCCGCTTCCTCTGACCATACAAACTGCTTCCCTTTCATGCAATCGGTAACTGGTGCCATCACGCTACTGAAGTGTGGAATGAATCTTCGGTAGAATGATGCCAATCCATGAAAACTTCTAACTTCAGTGATAGTTCTCGGCTGTGGCCAACTTCTAATAGCTTCAACTTTACTCTGGTCAACTTGAATACCTTCTCCTGAAACAACATATCCCAAAAATAAAACACTATGTATCATAAACACGCACTTCTTTGCAGCAGCATAAAATTGTTCCTCACGAAGAATAATCAATAATTCCCTCAAATGTTGAACATGCTCTTCCGTACTCCTGCTGTATATCAGAATATCATCGAAATAAACCACCACGAACTTCCCAATGAATGGTCTAAAGATTTGATTCATCACTCGCATGAATGTACTAGGTGCATTTGACAAACCAAATGGCATAACCAACCATTCGTATAACCCCTCTCTTGTCTTGAAAGCTGTCTTCCATTCATCTCCAGGTCTAATCCGAATTTGGTGATAACCACTCTTCGAATCAATCTTCGAAAATATAGTTGCCCCACTCAACTGGTCTAACAAATCATCCAACCGCGGCATAGGAAATCTGTAACGAACAGTAATCTTGTTCAA
The DNA here is from genome assembly GCA_030765085.1 of Allium cepa. Classification (NCBI taxonomy): domain Eukaryota; kingdom Viridiplantae; phylum Streptophyta; class Magnoliopsida; order Asparagales; family Amaryllidaceae; genus Allium; species Allium cepa. The sequence goes on along the minus strand of CM060928.1, from coordinate 650,992,467 downwards.
AGCTCGACTATCTGTACACATTCTCCATGTTCCATCCTTCTTCGGTACTAACAAAGCTGGCACATTACAAGGACTCAAGCTTTCCTGAACACGTCCCTGCTCAAGTAATTCTTCCACCTGCCTTCGTAACTCTTCATGCTCCTTCGGACTCATTCGGTAATGTGGTCTATGTGGTAACACTGCTCCTGGAACAAGATCAATTTGATGTTGAATGTCCCTCAATGGCGGTAACTCCTTAGGCAACTCCTCTGGAAACACATCCTCAAACTCTTCCAAAACTGGCTTTGCTTCTTCTGGAATTTCAGCTTCTTCACTACACTCTCTCCCAATCAACAAAAACACCTCAGGTTCCTCTTCAACTTCTTTAACAAACTCCTTTAAAGTCAACAGAGTTTTCAATTCCTCAATCTCCTCCAGCTTGCTCTCCTTCTGTTGTTGCTTCTTGGGAACCAAAGTGATTTTAGTACCCTTGAACATGAAACTGTAACTATTGGCACGACCATCATGTTGAACTGATCTATCAAATTGCCATGGTCTGCCCAACAACAGATGACACACGTCCATGTCTACAACGTCACACCAAATTTCATCTTTGTACTTCTTCCCAATAGAAAAATTAACACAAGCCCTTCGACACACCTTCACTTCACCACCCTTCCTTAACCATGCGAGCTTGTACGGTTTAGGATGCTTCTCAGTTTTCAAGTTCAACTTCTTCACAGCCTCGGTAGAAATAATATTATCGCAACTTCCAGCATCAATAACGAACTTGCAAACTTTTCCCAGAATAGTGCATGTCGACTGAAATATGTTACTCCTCAACCAACTACAATCCTCCTCTTGCTTTGGTGTAAGACATGACCTCCTCATCATAAGATTACAACCTTCATCTCTAGATAATTCTTCTTCCTCCTCAACATAAGGTGCATTTGAATATTCTGCCTCCTCACCATCATCCTCCTCAACTTCTGCAACCATTGCTCTCTTCTTCGGCTTCGGACATTCATTGCCTTTGTGACCCAACTCCTGACAATTATAACATTTGAACCCACTGCTAGCCTTCGCCTTCTCAGCCTCCTTCACCACTGGCTTTGTAACAAATTTAGGAACATTAGAACTTCCACCAACACCCCTCGCTTGATTATTGAAATTAGTAAACACACCACCTCCACGCCTTCCTTGTTTCTCCCAAGCCAACGCTTTCTGATGTGCCTCCGCAACTGACCTAGGATCGAACATATTAACCATATCCTGGATCTGCATTCTCAATCCCCCAATGAATCTAGCAGTTAGCTGTTCTTCCGTTTCCATAATATCATTCCTGGCAATGAGTTGGTAAAATTCGTCAGCATAATCACTAACAGACTTCGTCCCTTGCCTCAGATTCTGCAATCTCTGGTACATAAGTGATTGATAGTTGTAAGGTAAGAAAGTAGATCTCATCAACTTCTTCATCTTATTCCACGTTTCTATCTTTGACTTCCCCATTCTCTCCTTGGTAAGTTTAGTTTGCTGCCACCACGCCAAAGCTCTCCCCCTCAACCTAGTAGCAACCAACTTTACTCTCCTATGCTCAGGAACCTCCTTGAAATCAAAGATCTCTTCAACATTTGACACCCAATCAAGAAATTCTTCAGCTGCCATCCCTCCTTTAAACTCCGGAATCTCCATCTTCATACCCGATTCCCAACGTCGATCATCATCAATAACCCGATACTGACGTTGTCCCTGATCTCGGTCTCTGAAATGAACACTTCCCCTATCACCGTCAAACTCCTCATCAAAGTCTGATGCATATCGTTGTCTTTCACGCCCTCCAACATCTCTACCACCACTCCTACTACCCATATCTCTTCGATCACGACCATCATCATTCCTCCTACTTCGATTATCAACACTCCAATGATCCTGACTCTCTCTCCTCTCCCGATCTGAATGATGTGAAACTCTACTTCCTCCATGAATGGATTCAGGTGAATTTCTTCTTCTGCTTTGATTCATATCAATCATAAGCTTCTCCAACCTACCAATGCCTTCATCAATCTTCTCGTGCATACGTTGTTCCATTTGATCGGCCTCTTCTCTTCGATATAGTGCTTCAATATTTTGATGGCGGTTAGCTCTCCTTGGTGGCATGGTTAAAAACTCTTCACAACACTTCAAACTCCTACACAAGACAAACACAAGCTTCAGCACAAGTGAACAAATCACGGCCTCAACACTTGTCTCGGCTTGCTCTCTACGGCTTAACTCCTTGACTCGGCTACACTTAGATCGGCCTCAACAATTCACGGCTTGATCTTCACGACTTAACTTGGCTCGGCTCAAGGTTAAGTCGGCTTCAATTCAAACACAAGGCACGGCTTACACTCTTCTATACTTGGCGCGCAAAAATCTCCTCACAAATTCAAGCACTCTCCAACACTTGATTCAAAATGCTATAGATCAAATACTCCAAGCTTGTTGCAACTTCAAGATGAACACAACGAACACAACTTCAAACTTCAACACTTGGCTCCAAGAATCAACTTAGCTATGATTGGCTAAGTATGGCTCCGATACCAAACTGACGCAGCGGATTAATCAAAATAAACTTCAATCGGTGAAAGTAGCGATCGATGGAATGAAGATACCGAATTGCCCAAATTCGTTGATCCGAAGATACCGAATTCTAGCTATCTCAAACACGTTGATAGCGCACTATACCGTGTTCGAAGATCTACGATTCTTCGTACGTTGATCTAGCGCACTAGATTCCGTGAATCGGCTTCACAAACGAAGATTCGAGCGCACTCGAATGACGTAGGTGGAGATAGGAGATTACACTCAACTATCAATTAGAGAAGAAAGCACAAAGCAATCAACAAGAAATTTTATTTCAAAACCAACCAACTACAAATGACGCAACACGGCTATTTATAGCGTTTTACAACTGTCTCCATAAGTCGTTGACGACTCATAACCTACGACTCATCATAAGTCGTTAACGACTTAGCAACACAACATACCTATGTACATCACACGACTTACCATACAACACGACTCATCAGATACAACCGACATACGACTCATCAAATAAAAGACAACAAACAAATTACAACGCAGACGACTCACCCAGATACGACTCATCAAACAATACAGGTTACACGACTCAAGAGCGAACGACTCAAGAACAACGGCTTACGACCCATCTTGAGTCGTAACTCGCCTCCGACTTAAGGTTTTCAACTTCTGGAATTTCTCTCTGCCTCTCGATAAGTCGTGGACGACTTAGTGCTGTGTCGTTAGGTCGTATAAGACTCTTCAAACCTGAGCAACTTAAGCCCTCGTTAACTCGCAACTCTTTCCTCCAGGCTTTGTTAAATCGTAGATGACTTAAAACCATGTCGTTAACTCGTGTTGCCTTCCCCTGTGACTTCTTAGGTCGAAAACGACTTATAGGTGAATCGTTGAGTCGTGTACGACTCATCAAACTCGAACGACTCAGGTTCCCTTTAAGTCGTAACTTCTTTGCACTCTTCTCGTTAAGTCGTAAACCATTAGAATTAAGTCGCAGTTCCTTTTCCTTAACTCGCGAACTGCCTTCTTTAAGTTGTGAATGACTTATCTCCTGTGCTGCATCACCAAGTAGACATATATTTATTGGTTTCAAGATTTTTTTTTATAAATAACATTAAACTCTAAACTGATTGTTTGAAATGCTACTAAGGTATAAACTACTATAACGACATGTGGTCATTGCTAATCACCATCTGTTATTATTTTATCCAAAATGAATAAATATTAGGTGGTATATAACATTACTTTGTTCATACGTTTTCAAGATAGTACTTAAAGGTAATAAAATATTTTCATTATCCTTTTAAATTATCTAGAAACAACGCGTTCTTGCTTATGTATCAGTTGTTAATTGGGAACGTATTCTTTCAGTACTTCTTAACTAAGAGCTTCACAATGTTTGTCCAAGTAGGAATTTTGTTAAATATGCTGTATTTTTAATCATTATTTAATGTTGTTATGACTAGGTTCTATTTGTTATGCCTTCTTTGTTCAGAGTTATTGGTCTGCCTGAATATCATTTTTTAATAATAAAAAATTCTTTTGTTGAGGGGTTTTGGAAATTTAAGATCTAAAGCCTTTTCTATCTCTATATTCATGCATCTCTAATTGTGACATGATCAATGTTTGGTAAGAAAAAACTAATTTTAAGCATAACTCAACCAACTATGATAAGCTCAACTACACATTAATTATATTACTTATTGTGATTGCTCCTCTTAATTATATTTCCTTGACGTAAAACTTATAGGATTTTTCCATAATTTTGATTCTGGTTTGGATAATTTAGATTTATCGAAAATTGGGGTTTGGGGTTTTGGACACATCTAGCACTACTGGCAGTGGAACAGAATAATGCACCAGTAAAGAGCCAAACCCTAGTTTATATCGTGGTGCGGTGTTATCTGACCACCATACCATTGGAGCTTAATGACATATTGAAATTTGGTTGTGTTTTATTTAAATTAGTCATTGATATACAATTTTCTTTTCCAACTTTTGGATAAAAATAAATCAAAAAATATGTTTTGAAAATTCAGTGTGGATCGTGCTATATGGAATTATATTAAAATAGTGCGGAAATAAACTAAGTTACTAAAGTAATGAATAAGTAAAATAAAACAAGCACACCATGAATTTTTATACTGGTTCGAACTACCCATTCTACGTCTAGTCCCAGACTCCTTCTGGAATTTCAACTACAACAACCCTCACTTAACCCAGAGAACAGGTTTACACTGCCTGAGCAATCGAATAGGACTTCACCCGCCTAAGCAACCGAACTGGACTTCAACTGCCTGAGCAACCGAACCGGACTTCTTTACAAATAACAAATCTATCTGACTGTAGTGTGTTCTTAAATAACACTGATAAGTCAATTAAGTACAATCTTCCTATAATCTTCTCCTTTGTGATATATAGTGTGATGTGCTTTGAGAATTATGGAAGATAAAGAGATTAATGATCAAAGTATGTAAGCAATTTGAATGCAATTTGAAAGCTTGAGAATATATGAGAATTCAAGAATGCTAAAAGTAAATTCAGTTTCAATTGAATGTTTGTTGGATTCTATAATCTATTTATAGTGTATAAAGAGTTGCAACTATAGATGAAAACTTATATTGAAAAGAACAGGTGCAACCATTGATTTTGAAGATGTTTCTCTTCGGCGAAGAGAAGTGACTTTTCAAGAAAATAGCAGTTATAAATATTCAGACGTCTGGATAAAAAAATTCAGACTTTTGAATTGGATTAATACGCAAACAAGGAAATATGCTATTTTTGGCCTTATTCAGATGTCTGAATATTTTCATTCAGACGTCTGAACATTGTGAAACAATATTCTAGTTTCAACATTCATACATCTGAATGAAGTTATTCAGACGTCTGAATTTAGTTTGTAACAAAGATTATCATAGCTCATTTCGTTGGAGAACTTGCCTTCTAAACTAGTGACTCGGGTTCGAGCCCCGCTCTATGTAAAATTTTGAAAACTTGATTTTTCATTTAAAATAAGAATGTATATGTGTGTATAGCATTTGGAGAAGATGTTAACATTTGTAAACTCTAGACACGACACTCTATGACTAATAAAACTTTGTTTGTCATCTTCATCTTGTTTTTATCGTGTATATCTCTTCTTGCATCTCCATATATATACTTCTTTTTTGTACCGTGTATCTTCATTTTGAAGGTATTTGATTATCTCTTTTTGATGCTCATGTACCTGCAAATTAGCTTAGAGATTCCTTGGTATAATTGTATAATTGTTGTCATTAAAATCTAATAATTGAGGTTCTATCATGTTTGAATTGTATAAATTTTTATTGACTATTGATTTAATTTATAATTTTTTGTCCTATGCACCGGTCATTTGGTGTCATTGTCATATTAAACTTTATTTGAAATGATTATTATACTAAAGGTTAATCAAACTAAGCCGTGAGGTCAATTTAAGAATAATATGTTTGTAATAAGAACTCTTGGGGCATAACCAAGCTAAAATATGATAAGCTCAACCAAATAGTTTGGTTTACCACTATGCATTTTTCTCTGCTTTCATGAATTCAATGTACACTTAAATGCATTAATCATTTTATATTGTGTTATCTGAACATGATAAATTATGGTTATGTTAATAAATGGTTTGGTTTTCGTGCTTCATGTTAGGTGATCTCAAGGATCCACACAAATATAGAGATAAAAAGTGGAAAAAAAAACAATAGGCAAACAAATTCCTCGAAATTAAACTTTATCAATTAATCAAAAGATTACATAGGAAACCCCTAAAATTTAACAAGAAAATTCAATCCCTAAAACCATAATACAACTACACTCTTTCTCTCTAATCACAACGAACCTTATACAAGACTATTTTTAATAGTCTTGATAAAATGCATTCTTAATCAACTAATTAAGAAATTGATCGATTGCTTTCATCTCTCATAATATTTCATTTCCATGTAGATAGTTTTTCACATTTTCTTTAATGCAATAAAAGGGGTAAAAAAATATTTTTTTAATCACTCTCCATAAACTATAAAAGAGACAATATATTTGAAGCACAATTCCATCCTGACTCAAAAATATCTTCAAAATCTACTTTAATTTGAATTTATTGTATCACGGAATATAACAATCTCCACAAGTACAATATACCTCCTTACCATCGAATTATGAACGTCCATCGATCGAACATGCTCATCATCAATGAATTAGAAATACTTGTAATACCACAAAAGCCTCATGCGGACTTTGCGGCTTTCTTTCGACGGCTTCACCTTGATTCAGACAAATTTGTCTCTCCAACTACAATTTGAGAGCTGCATTCATTCTTCACGTTTTTTCAAGTAGTTCATATCTATTACTTCTTCCCACCTACCTATTGCCCTTTCAAATCCTTATGACTTCACATTGAATTGATAGTTGCAGTCTTTACCTTCCAACCGTTCTACTGAAATAAGATTCTTCCTAATTTATAGGGAATATCTAACCCCGTGGAATTAAGATTACAAATAGTAATAGGAGACATAAGTGCAACAGCAGAAATCAAACTTGAGTCTGTACTGTGAGATACTACTGTTCTACTACTAGACCATTTTTGCATGATGACATAATTAGTTACTAAGCAAATTACGATAAGCTATCCTTTCGCATTTTTATTTTCTATTTTTATTTTACTAAATATTTTGTTATAAGATATTTTGAGTTGAGACACAAGGGAAAAAAGTACTAATGATTAAATGTATTTCTAGCATTACTCTGCTTAGTTTAACCTCTTGGTGTAAAACTGTAAATCATCGCAAATATTTTATATCATTTTGATATTGCTCTTTCAATTGTTGAACTGCTGTAAATCTACTAAAAAATAAATTTGTGAGATCCAAAACTGTATATAACAGCTGGGGAAAAACATGAAGCAGTCACCATCAAACTTTTGGCAATACCACAACAGTGTACTATGGTATCGCTAGGCTAGACGAGATAGACCACTGGTGCATCATGACATATTAAACTTTCATTACTTTTGTTTGATTTAATATCCACTATGCACTAATCGCTTTGTATTAAATGTCATATTAAACTTCATCAAAAATGGTTATTATATATATGTATGTTTATTCAGGCTAAGATGTTTCTGAAAAAGACATGTAATGATAATGAACCATGTGCATAACTAAGCTAATGGCGAGCTCTCTTAGTCATCAATTATATTTTAACGTTGAATCTCCATGCTGTAAATTATGGATGCTTCAAAATCTTCTTGTGATTTTAATATAGTTAGAAATGAGTAACTAAAGAATTTTCCCCAGTATGCTCACAAACAGGCATAGCATGGATATACCAATATATATCAAACAGAATATAACTTCTACAGGTGATTAGTTAATTTGTCTATATTAGCATATTACATATACCACCTAGTTGTTTGCAGGTTAACCATTGATCACTACTGTCGGATGGTATGTTCATGATAATCCATTGAAACTCATTGTTCCTTTTGTTATATTGCAGGAAAATATTCTTCTTGTCTTCGGTAGTAGATCCAGTCAATTCTAAGATATTTATCGGTGTCAGCATCCTGCTTGCTTGAATCTACTTTCCAGCAGTTATACGCGTTGCTGATTTGGTCGGAAAATAAACTGAAGTACTCTGGTAAGTTGACCTATTATTCTTAACTATTATTTCCAACACTGAAGTTAATATTATCTAGTTGCTTTCAATTATTGCAAATCAAAATTGCGTCTTTTTTTACTAATGTGGTGTTAGTAATGAATAAAAATAAAGAAAATTCTATATAATAAGTTTTGCTCTCATTGAAGGCCCTTCTCAGCAACTTATTGCGTATCTGTTTTAAAAATGTGGATTTGATTGAGTGAACACCTCAAAAGTGAAAGAATATCAGATATAAATGTAACAAGAAACAACAAACATCCATAGTATTTCTTGATAGCAAAGAACGTTTCACCCACATACAAATTTCGCAGTCCCACATCTCCTGTCGTTTATGTCTAGTTGTCAATAATGCCTATAAGATGAAGGAGACTTTGATTGGAAAGCTCATACCTTTCTCGGCCTTTTGGCTAAGATCAAGTGTAGTATCTGTTCTTATCAGTTTAATATCTGATACGTGGTCTAATGGATCACAATGATATTAAATTAATTTTTCAGAGGGTATAACCTAATAAATAGCTTGCTATTTGGGCTCTTATGAGTCGCCCTTGCGTTGCACTATGGCATAGGCAGGCTTACCCCCATCAATTCATTAATTAAAATTTTAAACATTCATGCTCATAGTTCACCGCAATTGGTTATATGTACATGAATATATTCTGACTAAGCATAATAAGTTGGACTTGAAAGCCTCTTAATAAGAAGTGGCAAACCATAATTTGAAATATCATATCAATCTTCGAGATTCGGTATATTGGGCAAAATTCGATTTCAGTGTTATTGGTTTACATGCTTATGGGCTAAACTAATATAATATAACTAGTAAATGAATTTTGAGATCCAGTTGAATATAAACCAAATTATTGCAAACATGATATGTATAATATAATAGGAGATAATTTCTGACATGATCACATCATTGTTATCTATCCTTCAAGCTATTTTGAGTGATAATTGCTGGTGCGAATTTGTATCTTTGAATTTTTAGTTTTGCTAAGTATTTGATTTGCATCAAACCATTTTTCTCAGTGCTGAAATTATCTTATAACATCTCTTTATTAGATGCCCACTTTACAACCATGTCAATATTTTTCTTTCGAGGATTTATTCTCACACTAAAATTAACATTCTCACACTAAAAACTGGTTTCAGTTTTATTCATTTGCCTTGGTTTCGGTTTTATTTTGTTTTCCTTTTTATATTTCTCTTTTCATGTTTAGATTAGTTATCTATTAGTTTTCTTCCACAGCTACAAATTAAATACATTGCTCACATTTAGTACTTTTATTTTAGCAAACCAGTTGATCCTCTTGCCTTGTGCCAATAACGTGCAAGTAAGATCCATTCTAGAAATGTACATGCATCAAAGGTCTTATCAAACTTTATGTTTAGTAGCACATACCGAACCAAAGAGCCTTAAACCAAAAAAGAAAAAAGAGGAAGGAAAAAAATTCTCTCTCGATATATTGGCAAACCATAATTTGGACTTGAAAATCTCTTACTAAGAAGCGGCAAACCATACTTTGAAATATGCTATCAATCTTGGGGATTGGATATATTGGGCAAAATTCGATTTCAGTGTTATTACTTTACATGCATTTGCAAAACTATTATAATATCATAAAATTGATAATTAAAAAAATGAACATTGAGATCCTGTTGAGTATAAACCAAATTATTGCAAACATGATATGTATAATATATATAATAGAATATAAATTCTGACACCATCACATCATTGTTATCTATCCTTCAACTATTTGAAACTAATTATACATTGTATTGATAATAGATTAATATTGGATAATAGGCCTGGTATCAAATTGATGCATACTACATATCTTCACATTGAGATATGCTCTGATCAGTACATCATGATGGGATCTGTTCTAATATACATTATGTTTCATTGTAATATTAAAATTTGGACCAAAAATTATCTTTCATCTAACCAAGAATATACATAACAACTAATTCTAGGATCTCTAGAATCGTATAGCATGGCGAATTCAAAAGTTGGATATATTGTGTTTTATATTTAGGAAGAGTCTGTTAATGAAACCGATAGGAGAAATCAAACATGCTGATTTGTAATCACGTATTTTCTTTATTTCTTATTTCTAGCTCTCATTAGTCCACTATTTAAATATGTTATTGTAACGTTGTACAATAACAAATAACAATGATACTAATACAAATACCGATACTAATACTAATACCACTTCTACCGATTATTATAATATAATAATAATGATAAAAACGACGTTTATGGCTTCTAGCCAAACCAATACACAATCACTTCTTGCAAATGTGTAAAATCCGGTGTTCTCAAATTGTTTTCTTTAATTTCTTTTGTCAAATATTATGCGATCAAAATGACTTAATTTTATTTTCATATCTCGACTTTAATTCCTTAAACCATTTTCAAATTTTATTTTTTATTCACCATAAATGAATAATTTTTTAGCTTATTCAAACTCAAAAGATAACTAACTTTAATATTCAATGAAATTGCTATTTTTTGTCAAAACAAAATATCCAAATAACAAGATAGTTAATATTATGAAAAAAAAACATTTACTAAAACTGTTTTTAGGGAATTAGTTCACCATTTAAATATGTCTATTATATCGTTGTAACTGTTGGTGTGAGATTCCAACACGAGACCGCTTAAGTCGAAACCCCACAAGCACAGCGGAAGACAGGATCGTGGTAAGAAGTGTAAAAACAACCAATCAACGACTCAATTTCGATCTCTACCAATCCAAAAGCAATCACAATCCCAAACAAGCAATATAGAAATCAAAGAAATAACGAAAAATAAGTCACACAGAGATTTATAGTGGTTCCATTAACGTTGTGTTAGTGTACATCCACTTTAAGAGAGAGCTTTTATTAATATTGATGAGAAGACTACAAGAGATTGAATATAATGATCAAAATTCAATTTAGAATTGATTTATGGAGTAGAGAATTGAAGAAAATTAGTTTTTGATAAACCCTAATTTGATGGAGGCTAATCTCTTGTGGTTGCTTGCACACTGATCTAGATCTGAAACCTGAGTCTAGCTTATATAGCAGAATAGAAACCCTAGGCAATGTTCCGAAATTATCCGTGCAGATATCACAAATTTTCACGCAAGTCCGTACGTGGAAAAACATACGGAAGTTGTTTCAGACGCCTGGCCAAAAGGCCAGACGTCTAGCTTAAGTCATCGGAACGGCTTCAGCTCAGACGTCTGATCCATTTGGTCAGACGTCTGACAGAATGCTCTGGAAGCATTTCTGCTCGAACTCAGACGTTTGAACCTTTTGGTCAGACGTCTGAGGGAATGCTTTGCCCCAACTCAGCCCACTTCGCCTTTTCTCTTAAAACTTCCACCTCCGAACTCCGATTTGCGAACCGTTTTCTCCGTTACGAAGCTACTTCCAACCTCTACAAATTCCCATATAGTGTCGCCAAAATTTAACACTCCACCTCAACGCTATATCTATCTTTAATTCCAATGGTAACATACCATCAACGGCAACCGATAGCGCCAACTATCACCTCTTCTACCTTCAACCAAACATGAATGCTTTTCTAATGAGCTCCAGCAAAGCCACCGCCCATTGCACTCCACCAACTAGCTCAGGCAAAGCCCACGCCCGCTAATGAAATGTTGAAAACATCCAAATCCTAAGCTATCTCACCAAAGACTAGCACTTACCAAGAAGATAGAACCTCAATCTCTCACCGATACTCTTTCTTATCTACCACCAAGCTCCTACGTTAACCGTGAAATGACTCTCTCACCTCAATATGCTTATTCCGTGAGCTAAACGCCAAATTCTCTGCCAAATGAATAGCACTCTGGCTATCACATCGAACATTAATACTATCATGCTCGAATTCCAAGTCACACAACAATCGCTTCAAATAGAGTGCCTCGTTTACTGCCTCCACTGCGGCAATCTACTCCGCCTCCATAGTGGATAAAGCAACTACGGTCTTCAATCTAGATCTCCAACTCATGGCTGTACCTCCAAGTGTGAACACATATCTGGAAGTTAATTTTCTTCGATCTCTATCATCGGCGTAGTCCGAATCACAATAACCAACCAACTTGCAATCCATCGCCTTACTACCGTAAAAAACAAGACCATGAGATGATGTGCCTCTAAGGTATCTCAATATAAGCTTCACAGCTTCCCAATGCGATTTCCCCGGATTAGCCATGTATTGACTAACCGTCCCGACGGCATTTGCAATATCGGGCCTTGTACACAGCATAGCGTACATTAGACTTCCAATCGCACTTGCATATGGCACATTTGCCATATAAGTTTTTTCTTCCTCCAAGATAGGTGGTCCTTTACTCGAAAGCTTCATATACAAAGGTAAAGGTGTATTTGACGCCTTTGCATTCTCCATACTAAACCGGCAAAGCACTTTCTCGATGTACTACTTTTGAGTTAGTTTCAACTTAAAATGCTTTCGATTCCTTACAATTTCCATGCCCAATATCCTTCTTGCTTCTCCAAGATCCTTCATTTCGAACTCCGATTTCAAATTTAGTTTTAGCCTGTTGATTTCATTCTTATCCTTAGAAGCAATAAGCATATCATCCACATACAAGTGTAAATACACCCAACAGTCACTTTTCAACGTCTTGAAATAAACACAAGCATCCATGATGCTTTTATCAAAACCATTTTCAAGCATGAAATGATCAACCCTCTTGTACCATTGTCTAGGTGATTGCTTTAAACCATACAGTGATTTCTTCAACCTATAAACCAAATTTGACTTACCATCTACAACAAAACCTATCGTTTGCTCCATGTAGATGTCTTCATCCAAGTCCCCATGTAAGAAGGCGGTCTTCACATCAAGTTGCTCCAACTCCAAGTCGTGAATAGCAACAATAGCAAGTAATATCCGGATAGAAGTATGGCGCACAACCGGTGCGAATATCTCATCATACTCCTTTCCCTTCCTTTATGCAAACCCCTTAGCCACTAGTCTAGCTTTGTATCTTCCATCGTCCTTCACCTTTTATATCCATTTGCACCCAATAGCACGGTTTTCTTTAGGAAGTGGAACCAAATTCCATGTTTGATTCTTCAACAACGATTGCATCTCTTCCATAGTGGCACAAATCCATTTCGATCTATCACTCGACTTCATGACATCATCAAGGTCCATCAGCTCATCTTAGACTACATGAAGAGCATAGTCCAAATTATCACTAAAGCTAAGATAGTTCCAATCACCATATCTTTTGGATGGTCTTATAGTACGACGATCAACCCAAATAGCAATACCATCAGCCAAACTTCCTTCGGCTCCACCTTGAACTGAATCTTCTCTAGAATCATGTACATCACCAACACTACTAGAGGCATACTGTGGACATGTGATGTAACATCAACCGCTACTTCCTCACAAGCATCTCCAACTACTCTACTCTCTCTACTCCTTGGACAGAATGTGAAAATAATTTCCTTTTCATTTGATTCACCATGAACCAAATCCGAAACATCCGATGAGCTCACATTCTCCTTGAACATCGACGACTCATCAAAAGTAACATGACGAGAAATTATAACCTTCTTCGTTTTCGGATTCCAAATCCGATAACCTTTTACTCTGTCCGTATAGCCAAGCAAAATCCCCTTGAAAGCTCTAGGTTCAAACTTATCATTTCCCGGATCATGCACATAAGCAGGACTGCCAAACACACGAAGATAACTCAAGTCGATGCTCTTTCCCTTCCACACTTCCCTTCAGAATTTTGTTACCAATGGCTGAACACGGAATTCGATTAATAAACCATGCCAAACACACGGGGTTCCTTGATTTAGAACACCCCGGTTCTCCTTCTTCACATACATCTCCTTCTCCACAAATAAACCATGACCACTACTAGCACCACTACTTCCACAACCTAACTCCTTCATTTGATCCCGCAACTTCTCGTTAAGAAGACCCATCTTGACATCATCAAGAGTCAATGTATCCCGGCTATAGATCAAACTATTTGAGAAACCCGTATAGCGATCTGGCAACGAACATAGAAATATCATTGCCTTTTTCTCTTCCTTAATCTTCAAATCTACCGCCTTCATCTTCATTAGCAAATCATCAAAAATGTTTAAGTGCGCCTTCAGCGAAGTACCTCCCTTCATCTCATAGGTGAAGAATGTTCGTAATAAAATCAAACGATTTATCAGTGACTTCTTCATATACAATTCCTCCAACTTGTCCCAAATAGCCTTAGCGGTCGTCTCATCACTAATTTTAGAGATAACATTCTCTCCCATAGCAAGTTGATGTGTAGTGAATGCCCGCTCTTCCATCTCCTCTCTCTCAACATCTGAGATGTCCGCCGGCAATAAATGTGTGTCAAACACTACCCGATGCATCCGATTCCTCCTTAGAACCGCTTTCATCTTCCATTGCCATTTTTCAAAATCATTATCGCCATTCCACTTGTACCAATTGTGATCCTGAAGCTACGTACGAGCCACGTACATAAGGAGCTACACCATATGGATTACCCATTGAGGAACTACTAGAGTTACTACTTGATTCAGGCATTTCTACAACCACCTATCAACACCAATCCTCTGATACCAAATGTTGGTGTGAGATTCCAATACGAGACCACTCAAGTCGAAACCCCACAAGCACAGCAGAAGACAGGATCGTGGTAAGAAGTGTAAAAACAACCAATCAACAACTCAATTTCGATCTCAGCCAATCCAAAAGCAATCACAATTCTAAACAAGTAACATAGAAATCAAAGAAATAACGAAAAATAAATCACACAAAGATTTATAGTGGTTCCACTAACGTTGTGTTAGTCTACATCCACTTTAAGAGAGCTTTTATTAATAATGATGAGAAGAGTACAGGAGATTGAATACAATGATCAAAATTCTATTTAGAATTGATTTGTGGAGAAGAGAATTGAAGAAAAATAAGTTTTGATAAACCCTAATTTGATGGAGGATAATCTCTTGTGGTTGCTTGCACACTGATCCAGATTTGAAACCGGAGGCTAGCTTATATAGGAGAATAGAAACCCTAGGCAATGTTTCGAAATTGCCCCTGCAGATATCACAAATTTTCACGCAAGTCCATACGTGGAAAAACAGATGGAACTTGTTTCAGACGTCTGGCCAAAAGGCCAGACGTCTGGCTTAAGTCACTGAAACGACTTTACTTCAGCTCAGACGTCTGACCCATCTGGTCAGACATCTGACAGAATGCTCTAGAAGCATTTTTGCCCCAACTCAGACGTCTGAACCTTTTGGTCAGACGTCTGAGAGAATGCTCTGCCCCAACTCAGGCCACTTCGCCTTTTCTCTTAAAACTTACACCTCCAAAGTCTGATTTACGAACCGTTTTCTCCGTTACGAAGCTACTTCCAACCTTTACAAATCCTCATATAGTGTCGCCCAAATTTAACAGTAACAACAACAACAATAATGAAATTCATAGATTCTAGTCAAACCAAATGTACAATCACTTATTGCAAATATGTGAATATCAACGTTCTCAAATTATTTTCTTCAATTTCTTTTGTCAAATATTTATGTGATCTAAATGACTTAATTTTATTTTCATACCTTAATTTTATATCCTCAGACCTTTTTTCAAATTTATTCTTTTTATTCACCACAAAAGAATAAATTTTTAGCATATTCAAACTCCAACAGATAGCAAAATTTAATATTTAATGAAATTGCTATATTTTTTTAAAATAAAATATCCAAATAACAAGATAGTTAATATTATGACGAAAACATTTCTTAAAATTGTTTTAGAGAAAATATTATTATTATAATAACAACGTGATTACAAACGTTTGACACTCTGATATTGCCTTAATCCCTGTGCTTTCAGTTTTCACTACCAAGTTTGAGCTTTGCCAAATGTACAATCATTTGATACCGAGCATACTAGCGAAAATCACATATTTGTATTTAGATCTTACAAAGTCTCCAAATTAAATTTTTTATTTGCAACTAACGATCAAACAAAAATTATGCATATAAATTTTAGATTTTGGAAAACACTATTTTTCAGAACACGGTCTGTAACTTAGATATAAAAGAGAAACCGTATAGATTGAAGTGACATAAGATGTTTTCTCTATTTCTTTTTTCTAGCTCTCTCGTTGATTCACTATTTAAGTATATTATTATGTATAATAGTAACCAAAGGTCAAAATTATTGTGCATAATAGCAAACCAATATTCATGTTTCTTTCAAGTTTTGGGTTGATTATAATGACTGGAATGCAGTTGTTAACAGTAAACTAATTACGATCGTTGGAGTCCACTACGATCACTTTATTCAAAGTCATATTCAACTTCACTAAAAAAAGCTATATATGGAAATTTAGCTTAGGTTATTGAAATTGAGATGAGATGTTTCTGAATATATATATATATATATATATATATATATAATTATATTTATATATATAATGATAATAAAGCATGGGCATAACTAAGCTAACTACGGTGAGCTCTTTGCTCTAATTAATCTCCATGCTGTAAATTGTGGACACTTCATAATCCTCTTCGGACTCTAATATTGATTGCTTTTATGTAATATGATTAGAAAGGAGGAACTAAACAATGTTTTCCAAGTATACTCACTAACAAATATGGTATTTGTTTATTATGATTTTTATAACATATGACCCATTCCGTAAAGGACAAACTTGTTTGGGTTGTTTCACTTATTTTAGCGAGTCCGGTACCAAGTAGAGCATGGATGTGTGTGTGTGTGTGTGTGTAACATAACTTATATATAAGTGTTCACTTAATTTTTCTAGATCAACACTTATTAGTTGTTTTTCGGTTAACAAGCGATTGGGTATTTTCTGGTGGTATTTTTCTAGATCAAATATTCTGTCTTCGGTAGATATTGTCGATTCACTTAGATGTGTGTGTAATAACATAACTTGTAAGTGTTCACTTAATTTGTCTAGATTATCACTCCTTAGTTGTTTGCAAGTTAACTAGTGATGTAGTACTGTCTCGTGATATATTCATGATGCCTTCTTGATACTCATTGTTCTTTTTTGTCATATTGCTGGCATTTTTCTTTTTGGTCTTCGGTAGATCCGGCCAGTTCACTTAGATATATATGGGTGTTCACATTCATGGCCGCCTTGATTTTACTTTGTTAGCAGTTATGAGTTGCGGATTTTGAGGAAATAGAGTTACTCTTGTAAGTTGACATTTTTTGTGTTAATGCAGTGGTGGCAATGAATAAGGAATAAAGAAATTTCTATATAATAAGTTTTTCTCTCTTTGAAGCCGTATCTCAGTGATTAATTGTGTATCTGTTTTTGAATATGGGTTTGATTGGGTGAATGGACTATAGAAGTGAAAGAATATCATATATAAATACGAGCGTTACGGCACATGCTTCGCTTTAGAGTTGTTTTTCTACAAATTGTATATGATTCAAACTCATCCAAAAAAGCACAAATGTTTAATCATATTTTGTGTTGAAATCATGTGTAGTTTGTTTGAATTTTTATTTCTAAGTTCCGGTATCTATTTTTTTTCCTTTTTTTTGTAGTTTGAATTTTATTTCTACCATCAATTAATAAAGAATGAATTTTTAAGGAAAGTTTATTTCTTAGATCATATTTTAAAGTAGTTAAGATGTCATAATATATGTAGAGAGCGTTTTGAATTTGTAAAAATAACATTATCTATTAGACTTTTTTAGTGGTATTAACGTTTATTAATATTTATTTCATACTGAAATCAAAAAAGTGTGACACTAAGTATATTACAACTATTATTAAAGATAAGAAGAAACAAAAGAGATCAATAATATTCCTCGAAAGCAAAGAATGCTTCAACCAGATACAAATTTTGTAGTCCCACATTGCCTGCCAAAGAGGCTAGTAGTCAATAACACCTATAAAATTAAGGAGATCGTGATTAGAAAACTCATATCTTTCTCGGCCTTTTGGCTAAGATCAAGTATAGCATCCGTTCTTATTAGTTTAATATATAATATGCGGTCCAATGGACCACGACAATATTAAATTAATTTTTTGGAGGGGACAAACCTAATAAATAGCTTGCTATTTGAGCTCTTATGAGTCTCCCTTGCGTTGCGCTATGGCATGGGCAGGCTTACCCTCCATCAATTCGTTAATTGAAATATTAAACATTCATGCTCATAGTTCACTGTGGTGTTTGGTCGGTTATGGACCGCATCGGTTTAATTTTTAATTTTGCCTTTTAGCTCATCGACCTTTGCTCTCTAAGGCCTGGTCCCTGATCCACGTAGGGTGGAACCAGCAATGCAGTAAGGCTTGACCTATTCAATACTTTAGAGCACAATCGAGGTGGTGACTAGGTGCATTTTCCTAGTTAAGTCTCATATCCTTCACCCTCTTAGAGGAGGAGCATAATCTCCCTTATTTTCTTCTTATTGATCTATTATCGAATTATCCTACAAATTTTAATATTCATGTTTCCTTCAAGTTTTAGGTTTTAATAATCAAGAGTGTACTTGTTAACAGTAAGCGAGCCCACTACGATCACTTTGTATTCAATGTCATGTTCAACTTCATTAAAAAAGAGGTTGTGTGTGTGCCGGGCGCACGCACGTGCTGCGTGTGTGCATATGCATGCGCATGCGTGTGCTGCGTGCACATGCGTGCGTGTTTGGATCGGGCTATTCAGATTGAGATATTTTTGAAAAAGATATGCAATGATAATAAATCATGGGCATAACTAAGCTAATTATGGTGAGTTCTTTTCTCTACAAAGTCTCCAAGTTATAATTTATTGTTGCTCCGAAATCTTCTTAACACTCTAATATTGTGCGCTTTTGAATAATATAGTTGGAAAGCAGGAACTAAATACCCACTAACAAATATGGTATCTATTTTTTTTATTGACTTTAAAACAAAACCATGGAAGCATATAACCCATTGCATAATGGGAAAACTTGTTTGGGTTCGTTTTCACTTATTTTAGCGAGTGCGATAAATTTCCAAGTAGAGCGTGGATATATATATATATATATATATATATGCATGCATGTATGTATAAATATATATGTGTGTTTGTGTGTATAATAATATAACTTGTAAGTGTTCACTTAATTTGTCTAGATTACCACTTAGGTGTCTACAGGTTAACAAATGATCGATTACTACCTAGTGGTATGTTCATGATGCCTCTGATCCTCATTGTTCTTCTTTGTCATATTGCAGGAAAATATTCTTTGCCTTAGGTAAATCCGGTCGATTCACTTAGACATGGTTCAGTGTTTACATTTCTGCCCACCTTTCTTTCAATACTCTCATCCTTACACGACCACCTTTCTTCACTCTCAAAACTCCACCTTGAGTCTTATAAGTGCAATCACAGCGATTCAACCGACCGAAAGAGATAAGATTATGCGAATAAGTGGGTACATGTCTCACTCCATAGACTTCTCTACCCACACCGTCATGCATACGAAACCGGATAGATCCAATACCACAAATCGGTAGCTCATCTCCGTTGGCTATCCTAATCATGCCGACACTCTTCTCATAAGAAGAAAAAAAATTCACATCTTTACAAATGTGAAAACTAGCTCCTGAATGCATCTTTCAAGGCTTATTTTCACTAACGAGGACATCACAAGAAGCATCACTATCGGTACCTTCAGCAGAACCTTCATGTGCATCACTACCAGTATCACCATGCGTAGCCTTTTTCTGATCTCTTTTATAAGCATAACACTTGCTGCATATATGACTTTTCTTATTACAATAATGACAAGTGATAACACCTTTACCACCAGCGTCCTTCTTCCAAATTGTATCTTTCTTTGAGTCCCTTGCTACCATAGCCTCACTTTGAATTAATTTCATACCTGACCCTTTTCTTCTAAGCTCCTCATTCAAAAGACCGCTTTGAACAGTTTCCAGAGAGATAGTTTCATTAGCATTGTAATTACTCGATGAAACAACCAAAGTTTTCCAACTTTCTGAAAGCGAACTCATTAATAAAAGAACTTGTAACTCATCATCAAAATTGACTTTCATATTTTCCAATTGATTTATTACATCTTAAAATTCATTAAAATGCTCTACAACAGAATTCTCTTCATTTAATTTCAGTTGTACCAACTTTCAAACCAGAAAAGCCTTGCTAGTAGCACTCTTTGACTCATACAAAGATAACAACTTGTTCCATGAAGCCTTCGTGGATTCACTACTAGCCACATGATGGAAAACTGAATCACCAAGATACTGATGAATCAAAGCAATCATCTTCTTATCCATCTTTTTTCATTTTCCCTCATCTACATCAGAGGGCTTCCTTCCATCTTCAACAATCAAATCATGAAGATCACCGGGTGCAGAACATTCTCCATTTTAGGCTTTCAAATACCATAATTATTCCCATCCAAAATAGCCATCTTCGAAAAAGAAAGCATATCCGACATCAATAATTTTTCAAACCAAAATTACTCTAAACTTTGCGATGATCTGTGCTCCGGTACCAAACTGTTATAGAAATAGTAGCGTTTTGCGGAAGCTCTTATCAAAAGATCTTTGTCACCCAAATCACAAAGATATAACTTGGATTGAAAACAAGATGGAATTGAAATCAAAACACAATAACGAAAGATATTTCACCCAACCACCCACTTTATTGATTCACCAAAATTTTGTTTACAATTAATAGAACAAAGCTAATATAAACAAAATACTATTTAATCAATAATCAAATTGGAAAGGGAGCAAATATTTATATGACTAAAATTGTTGGAGAAGAGAAAATTAGCAAATACATTTTCCACCACACTTTCACACCCTCTTCTAGTCTCTATTTATATAATCAATTACTTAATGTCCACGTTAACATTAGATGGCAAAAAATAATCTGACTAGTCAATTAGAGAGAAAAATAAACATACTCAAATATGTCTATTAATTACGGGAAACAAAATCTTCTCTTTCTTTCTTTTGCATACTTATTTTCCTCTATTTGTGATTTTGTATCACCAAAATTTAACAATATCATTGCATGTTAATCACTCATATCGATAACAAGTTTGATAGTTGATAATAGATTTGGTATTAAATTGAATTATATTGTACATACACATTGAGATGCATTTTAATTAATATATTACGTTGAGATGTGCTCTAATCCAGATTATGTTTCATCAGAATATAAATTTTCGATAAAAAAAATCATCTTTCATCTATGAGTAAGTATACATAACAACTAATTTGTGGATCTCTATAATTAGACAGGCATGGTGAAGTCAAAATTTAGATACGATGTTTTCTATTGAGGAAGAATCTATTAGTGAAATGTAAAAGAAGAACCGGACATGTTGATTTGCAATCACGTATTTTCTTTATTTCTTATATTTTTGGCCTCATTAGTTCACTGTGTAAATATATCTTTCGTGTCATTAGATATAATATTAATAGTTAAAGATCATAAGTTTTAGTCTTGCCAAATAAACAATCACTTGATACAAATGTCTCAATACTGGTGTTTTCAACTCATTTCCTATGATTTCTTTTCTCGATTATTCTATGATCAAAATACTTAAATCTATTTTACATGTCTCAATAGCAATCTTTAAACAGTTCTCAAGTTAAAAATTTATTCCCCAAAAAAAGATATTTTTATATATTATGCGTGTTTGAACTCCAAATAGTTAACTTCAAAATTCCATAAAATTGCTATTTTTGAAAACAGAATATCCAAGTCAGAAAACAGTTAATATTATCACAACGGCATTTATTGAAAATGGTTTTAAAGAAAATACTATTACAATAATGGGGTTGGCCAGTAGAACACAATAGGTCGTTGGATCTTATTAGGTTGAATTTCATGGGGAGATCTAATGGTTGACATCTGTCATGTCACCACTTGTGTCACCTATTTTATCCAAATAATTTTTGCTATAAAATAGCTCAATCATGAACGCTTGACACTCTAATATTGCCTAAATCGCCAATTTTCGTTCGAGCTTCGCCAAACACAATCATTTATTGCAATATGTGAATACCGGTGCTCTTTAATCATCTTCCAACTTTCTTCTCAATTTATCTATTATGAACATAGCCTATAAATTCTCGTATATTTCAATGTTATATCTTAATAAACTTCTGGATTAAAAAATTTATAGGTAACAAATAATCAATTGACAATTGTGTGTATATATTTTGAAATTTTGAAACATGAGATACTTTCTCATTGATTCGTTGTATAAATATATTTAATATGCAACAATAAAATCCAGAGGTCATAGGTTTGAGTCCACTCAGATGTACAATGTTCGGGCGTTGAAAAATTGGGTCGTTACATACAACCACTTAATACTCACTTGATAACACCGATGCTATCAGTCCATTTTCATTAATTTTATTCGTAACTAATGAATTATCAAAATATCCTACAAATTTTAACATCCATGCTTCCTTCAAGTTTGTGCGACCAAGCTTGGAGAAGACACTATTCGGAATCACAGTGACTTGATTAACAGGTATATTAGGACTCTGCCACTTGTTTCTGGGAGTACTTTCGAGCATTAAGGTGCTGTTGAAGCTCCGTTGGCGGTTCACATGCACCACACTTTGGTAGGATTGTGGGCTAATCGGGGGGTACGTGGAGCAACGTTTGATCTTCGTTTACAGATCACTTCGGTTTATTTTTTATTTAACCTTTTGGCTCATTGACCTTTGTTGTCTAAGGACTTTCGTACCTAGTCCTTAATTCTCATTACGTAGTTGTTTGTATAAATAAGTAAATATATATTGTATAACTTTTTATATGCATAGCACTGATACATCACATATTATCAGTTTGATGACATGGGACACAATCACGGTGCATCTTTTTCAATTCTTTTAGTATTTTTCTTCCAAAATTGTTAATTAATGTAAAGTTTTGAGTTTAGGACCTCTAGATCCATAGTTTAGAGTATTACCACTATACAAATGGCACCTGACGTGGAATCCGTTTAATTTGCTCAATTCAAATTGTGGCGAATGAGTTTAAGCTTACTATGGAGGTCATTAAGCTGTAACTTTTCTTCTGATGGAAAATGCAAAACCAATAATTTGTGAATTCAGTTTACCATGGAGGTTATTAAGGCGAATGAGTTTAGAATGATAATTGCTTCTGCAAATTTGAATCTCTAGATTTTTGGTTTTGCTAAATAGTTGATTTGTTCCTCTGCTGAAATTATCTGATAACATCTCTCATTCAAATGTTGACTTTACAACCACGTCAATGTTTTTCTTTTGGGGATTTAATCTCACACTAAAATTAATAGTTGCCGGAAGAAAACGAGCAGATAACTAATCTAAACGTGAAAAGAGAAATATAAAAAGGGAAACAAGATAAAACTGAAATTAATTACATTGCTCACACTTTAATACTTTTATTCAGGTGAAACAGTTGATCCTCTTGCCTTGTGCCCATAACATGCATATAAGATCCGTTCTAAAAATGTTAGACATGCATATAAGCCTCAAACCATAAAAGGAAAATGAAAAAGGAAAAAGGAAAATAGAAAAAAGGAGGGAATGATAAGAATCACTACTGTAAAGTAGAGTTTAGAAATTTCAAGTAATGAAGAACATGCGCATAATAATCTATATATGTAAATCCGTATGTTTTAAACCGATATTTTTTGTGCGTTTAAATGATGAATTTTGAAACTGAATGCTCACATCATTTGTGACTTTCGCCTTAATGCAGCTTGGATTAATAGGGCTTATGGTCGCATCAAAAAGGGAAAAGATTGATATAGAAACAAGACCTCATAGCTTGAATGCTAGAGAAGGGACTACGATTGACTGCGGAATTGTACTCTTGAATGATGATGTAAAGATTTGGCATTTTAAGTCATCACTGCGGAATTATACACTTGAATGATGAATCTCAATATCATTTGTTAACGTTATTGTTCTGGGTTTTGCAAATTTTTCTCAAATCCACAATTGCTTCTTATATGTAGTGCACATACATGATCGTTTTAGGAAGAGAGATACGCCTTTTGTGTGTGTTTGTCTGTGTATAGGGTCTGCATCTAGGTTTTTACGGTATCCTCATATTTGTGCATGACTCAACTTTATGTACCAATGAATGTTAGTGAATGTTCGAACGCAATTTTGCAGTCATGATCTATATGATCTTTGTAGAGAAATAGCTTATTTCGGTAAATTTAGACACCTATCGAAATTAATTATGTAGTATATTATATATTATAAATGTTAATTGTTTGTGCCAAAATTGGTCACAAACCTCAAGTGTTGTGAAAGCACCAGTGTATGAATATAAATCAACACAAATCACAGATTTAAGAAAGCAACAGGTAGCAATTCAGAAATAATGAACAAGAACACACGATTTATAGTAGTTCGGCTATCTCCGGTCTACGTCCACTTCAAGGGTTTTTCTTTTTTATTGATGTTCTTCGCTGATTACAGATGATTACAGTGGATTACAATGGATTATAGCTTTAAGATTCGAGTACAACGGTAGTAATGAAGTGCACAGTAGAGTCTGGGCGCTTCCGAATCAAGATCCCTTTTTCTAAATGACCTGGGGCTCTATTTATAGCTGTAGGAGGCTGATATTTCTCCTAAAAATCCAGTAGACCACTTCTGGCACGTGAGGGGGCCCATATGCCCGGCCTCAGGAAATTTGGGCCCACATTGGATCGATTCGAACTCCATTCGAATCGATCAAGAAATCGTCCAATCGAGATGAAATTTGGCGTGGGCATTCTTCAACATGTATGTAAGCTCCTGTAAAAATTCCATTGCATTTGGACTTGTAGATCTCAAGATATGGTCGATTCGAATTGCTATTCTCGAGCAGGTGGCTTGCTTCGACTCGATCCCCTTCGAATCGATGGGTTCGACTCGATGGCCCTACGCCCTTTCGTGATGACATGGTGCACATTCTTCGTGTCGATCCTCTATTTACTCCGAGTTGACTAGGTCGACTCCGTGTTTTTGCTGCCTTGACCTAGTGGATTCGAAGGCTTCGTTCACAAAGGGATTCGAACGGAGGCACGTTCGAACCGATCGTGATGTGCATTAGTGGATGGATTCGAACACGCCCTCTTCCATGGATTCGAAGCAAGGACACTGGATGGATACGAAGCAGGGTGAAATCGTGGATTCGAAGGATTTCGTTATGTTGGATTCGAACAGGGCAGGCGTGAGACCATCTCGCTTCTGATCGATGCGAACGCAAATGGAGGCGAAGCAATCTGATGGAGTCGAACAACTAGATTCGAACAGAGGTTGCACCAATGGATTCGAACAGAGGTCGGTTCGAAGCGACTAACTCCTGATGGATTCAAACCTGATGGATTCGAATGGAGTGAGGCTACCCTATAATGGCGGATTCGAATGGTATCGATTCGAACACGAACCGATACGAACGCTGATGCATACGAATAGCGTATTCTCTCTAACTTATATCGATCATATCTTGAGCGTACAAACTCGGATTGACTTGAAATTTGAAACGCTGGATTCTATAGCTTTGCTCATTATGTCTTGTCAATTGCGGCTCGATCCGGATTCGGACAAAATTCATCGATATCCATGGTTATCCTGCAATGCATGGTTGATATTCAAGAATAGTAATCATTGATTTTCAGCTGATTTTTGGGTATCTCAGCTTTGCTAAAAGTTGGGATAACACTTGCCCCCCAAAACATGCCTTTTTGTAAAAGGTATGTTTCGAACAGTTTTAAATCGAGTGTAGTAAATTCACGTTTCATTCGTAGCTGCAGCATTATCGATCAAGTTCACGGCTGTTTGAAGCCAAGTTATTATCAATCCCTTCCAGTGGAAGTTAAGAACGAAATTCTTCAGTCTCTCTGGACTATCGATGGTCACTCCGGACCCTTGCCAAGCGCATTCCCGACTTAGCGATTGAATAGAAAGATTCTATTGTACTCTGGCATTGACTTCTATTCCTTGCACTCTAGTCCTGGTTAGGACGTACAGTGATGTCATGGTCGTTCTAGACCGATCATAGCCTCTCCGGGCTCTTGCTGGATCCTATCCCGTCACTCTCCGGTGAAGGGGAAACAGCGCTTAAGTGAGTCGATCCTGTCGCTCTCCGGCGAAGCAACTCACTTCTTGCACTCCGGTTCAGTGTATCTGAACATTAAGCGATGTCTTGGTCACTCTAGACCGATCATAGCCTCTCCGGGCTCTTGCAGAATCCCATCCTGTCACTCTCTGGTGAAGGGGAAACAACGCTTAAGTGAGTTGATCCTGTCGCTCTCCGACGAAGCAACTCACTTCTTGCACTCCGGACCCCGCCTCTCCGGGTAGGGTCATAAAGCGATCATTTTTATATTGGTATTTAATGTTTATCCTTTAACTCTATGGTCAAAGGTTTTATTTCAAGAAATTCTAATTTGTTTATTTAAATTCGAGTCCCAGATGTTCAATCTCAAACATCAGGAAAAAACTAAACATTTTCTCTCCGGGCGTACCAGTTTATCTCCATCTCAGAGCATGCCTAGGGATCTCTCCGGTTCCCGTGCACGAGTAAGTGGAGTAACCGTTTATTCTGAAAACAAATCTAAATGAAATTACACGATCGAAGTCCAAATCCTGGACTTGGCCCTTGCCGTCTTTAATCAGTGGATGACGAGTCGTGATCCCGATCCAGGATCGTTCCTGTTAGGTGGAGACGGTCGTTTTTCAAGCCTTACCGCCGCTGTCCGTTCTTTGACGTATTGTGGCAATCTACCACTCCTGGCATATTCTTCCACCTCATCCTTCAAATGGCGGCATTCCTCTGTAGTGTGCCCATCCAGCTCATGGAATAGGCAGTATTTTCCAGTTCTGCGCTCCTGCTCAGTGGGATCCCTCCTAGGTGGTTTTCGATAGGGGAGTTACCCTCGAGTTTCAGTGTAAATTCGTTCCAGGCCTGCAGTCAGATCTGTGTATCGCCTGAATCTTGGTTCTCGGAATTTCTTCCGTTTATCAAGACCATCATATCTATCATCCTGTTTCCTCTTTCCTCTGTCTACTCTAGACTGTTCTCTGGAGGTTCCTTCGCCTTGCGTGGCGTTTGTTTCCTTCCTCTCGGCTCGTGATTCTTCTAATCGGATGAACTTTTCAGCTTTATGATAGAACTCTCCTAGATCTTGCGATGGATCTTTAGTTAGAGAATCTTTGAATTTGGTGCCTTCCCCAACTCCTGCCGCTGCCGCCATCAAAATCATTGAGGGATCTGGGCGATCTACAGAAGTTACCGTTGCATTGAATCGTAGTAGAAAATCTTTTATGGACTCTCCGGTCCTTTGCTTTATTGAGGCTAAAGTCATCACACTCTTGGGTCGCGTCACATGGACCCTAAATTGTCTCATGAAGCAATCTACAAGCTTGCTCCATGTTCTGATTGATCCAGTCTCTAGTTGCCTGAACCAAAGCGCAGCCAAATCTGACAAGTATAAAGGGAAG
Source organism: Allium cepa (assembly GCA_030765085.1). Lineage (NCBI taxonomy): Eukaryota > Viridiplantae > Streptophyta > Magnoliopsida > Asparagales > Amaryllidaceae > Allium > Allium cepa. The sequence continues at coordinate 650,964,733 of CM060928.1, read as the reverse complement.
CATCGTGCCATCACTTCCTCGAATGCCCCCAGCACTTCCATGTGCCTAATATACCTGGTAATGTGCATGTTCGGGTCTGACCTCCCATCATAAGGATCTAGCGTTGGCAGTTTGAATTTTGGAGGGTTCCTGGCGTTTCAGATGTTTGGAGTGAACGGACTCCGACTGACTTCTTTCAGTCCACCACTAGACAATCCTCCTCTCATGATTCGTCGCATTAGACCAATCATTCTCTCGTCTCCATCCAGTGGTTGACTTGTCAAGTTTCTATCTTGCCCACCGAGTCTTGAAGGGAATTCTGGTACATACTCTTCGTGAGGCTCGTTAGCATTAGCATTGGCTCCAGCTTGTTGAGCTTCGTCTATTGGTCTTCCAGTATCGGACCCCGAGTCCTTGTGGATTACCTTCAGTTCCTGCACATTCGCCGCCCTCATTTGCTCAAGAAAATTCTGCATCATCTCTTGATGAGTTTTCATCATGCTTTCGCGTATCGAATTAACCATAGCCTCCATTTCATCTGTAGTGATGTAGACTAAAGCTTGTCCTTCTCCAGCTTTAGAGGATGCCTCCTGGCTTCCTCCTTGTTGGCTTCTTTCAGCCCTCTGCCTTCTACTGTTCTATCTAGTCATTTTCTCCAAGTCTGAAGTCTTCAAGCTTTCCGAATTCTAACTTCGATCCGATGTAGTGGGTGCTGTCCTTCTCGGTGAAAGCACCAAAGTGTTTGCTCCAAAATTGGTCACAAACCCCAAGTGTTGTGAAAGCACCAGTGTATGAATATAAATCAACACAAATCACAGATTTAAGAAAGCAACAGGTAGCAATTCAGAAATAATGAACAAGAACACACGATTCATAGTGGTTCGGCTATCTCCGGCCTACGTCCACATCAAGGGTTTTTCTTTTTTATTGATGTTCTTCGCTGATTACAGATGACTACAGCGGATTACAATGGATTATAGCTTTAAGATTCGAGTACAACGGTAGTAATGAAGTGCACAGTAGAGTCTGGTAGAGTCTGGGCACTTCCGGATCAAGATCCCTTTTTCTGAATGACCTGGGGCTCTATTTATAGCTGTAGGAGGCTGATATTTCTCCTAAAAATCCGGTAGACCACTTCTGGCACATGAGGGGGCCCACATGCCCGGCCTCAGGAAATTTAGGCCCACTTTGGATCGATTCGAACTCCATTCGAATCGATCAAGAAATCGTCCAATCGAGATGAAATTTGGCATGGGCATTCTTCAACATGTATGTAAGCTCCTGTAAAAATTCCATTGCATTTGGACTTGTAGATCTCAAGATATGGTCAATTCGAATTGATATTCTCGAGCAGGTGGCTTGCTTCGACTCAATCCCCTTCGAATCGATGGGTTCGACTCGATGGCCCCACACCCATTCGTGATGACGTGGTGCGCATTCTTCGTGTCGATCCTCTATTTACTCCGAGTTGACTGGGTCAACTCCGTCTTTTTGCCACCTTGACCTAGTGGATTCGAAGGCTTCGTTCACAAAGGGATTCGAACGGAGGCACGTTCGAACCGATCGTGATGTGCATTAGTGGATGGATTCGAACACGCCCTCTTCCATGGATTCGAAGCAAGGACACTGGATGGATACGAAGCAGGGTGAAATCATGGATTCGAAGGATTTCATTATATTGGATTTGGACAGGGCAGGCGTGAGACCATCTCACTTCTGATCGATGCGAACGCAAATGGAGGTGAAGCAATCTGATGGAGTCGAACAACTGGATTCGAACAGAGGTTGCACCGATGGATTCGAACAGAGATCGGTTCGAAGTGACTAAATCTTGATGGATTCGAACCTGATGGATTCGAATGGAGTGAGGCTACCCTGTAATGGCGGATTCGAATGGTATCAATTCGAACACGGACCGATACGAACGCTGATGGATACGAACAGCGTATTCTCTCTAACTTGTATCGATCATATCTTGAGCGTGCGAACTCGGATTAACTTGAAATTTGAAACACTAGCTTCTATAGCTTTGCTCATTATGTCTTGTCAATTGCGGCTCGACCCGGACTCGGACAAAATTCATCGATATCCATGGTTATCCTGCAATGCATGGTTGATATTCAAGAATAGTAATCATTGATTTTCAGCTGATTTTTGGGTGTCTCAGCTTTGCCAAAAGTTGGGATAACATTAATTGTTGTAGTTGATTTTAAATTATCAATTTTTGATGAGTTGGAGATGTAGAATAATCAATATTTTTGCAAATATGATATTCATGGTATGTAGAACGCGCTTACAAAAATTGTGAAATTTTGACATTCATAAATTCTTGAAATTTTATTGGACATAAATCGGGGATAAAAAAAACTGGAATACGGATCCCTCCTATTCGCGTGTGTGGGCGTGTGCATGCGCACACGATTTGGTTCGGGTACTGACATAAGATTTGAAGTGACCCCATTTTCGTCTAGAGAGGATTATGGAATAATTTATTCAACTAGAGAATTTGGAGAATGCACATATACAATCTTAGAATATGTTCTTGCACACTTTGGAATTACATTTACAAAAATCTTAAAGTAATGTACGTGTGTTTTAATAGTGTACATATGTATTTGTTTTTTTAATGAGTTTCATATGTGGTTTATTCTTGAAATAAGTTGTTTAAGGGACTTACTTTTATAATTAGCATTACTAGATGTAGGTATCTATGATCTCTCTTCAAAATCATCCTATTTAATGTGAGGCAAGGAGCAGTAATTGCGTTAAATGAGTTTGTTCGACCAGTGTGCATTTTTGTACTAAATGATGTGGGATGGTGAGTTCTAGAAAAATGAATAGTTCAACATAACTTTAGTTGCTTTCAACCTTATTCGCCATATCGACGGTTCTATATACTTGTTTCCTTAAGACATCTGGATATACGAAACCAAACTGGAGCAATGATCAAAGGAGGGCAGCTCATGAACAGTTTTTAACTTTTAGACATATTAGCGGGCATACATGCATAGACGAGCATGCGTGCTCCCGTTTATTGTTGGAAGTTTATTTTTACTTACAATATGGACGATGATTTACTTTCGGTGATTCGATCCCCGAACCATAATCAAATTGGTGGCGTTAAGGGCACCAAGGGGTAACGTAATTCAGGTTGTTAAGGAACAACTGTATAATGATTCATCAAGAATGTTTTATAGATTGTATATAAGTTAAATGGAAGGTCTCGGGTGATGATATGCAATATTTATCAAACTAAGGAGTATCAAGATCATACTTTTGTTATGGACAATTATACGACCATAGTTGGGTATGTACTGGACTTAGGAAGTGAAACGATATTCAACTGAGAATTCATTGCCTTTAATGTAGAAGGTAAGCGTCATTGTAATTGAAAGAAGACACCAAATCACAAGACCTTGGCCAAGGTATACGACTAATCGATAAATGACATTGTGTTAAACCAAGTGATTATGAAGATCAATCGTTGCAACAAACCCTTTTATTACTAGTGCTAAATATGATTTTGATATTAAATCTTAACAAATTAAATTATAAAAAATAGATTTTATTTCATATCTTCTTCTTCCGCCTCCCAACCTATCCCTAACCATCACATCCACTCCATTACCACTTTACTTCAATCCAACCCCACTCCAGCTACCATATACCTTGCGCATCCTTCTCTCCCACCAACTTAACTTTCCATTCAACCTAAACCGCCTGACCGCAATGTCCAACCAGCTTACACACCTTCCAACTTCCCCCATTCCTTCTTGCCCTTTGATTCTATTCCCTTCTCCATCACTAACCCAACTCCTTGGATTTTCCTTTTTAAAACCAAACCTAGAAATGCTGGAAAGTTTATCCTTACCAATTACAATCTTCATTATGAAGGTAAGCCCCTGCCTATTCATGCTACGGTCAAAGAGGCTGGAATCTCCTACTGGCCACACCACTATATTGGTTTTTTCCTTGATGGAAACCTTTCCTATTCTACTCTCATGTACCACTTACAAAACGCAGGAAGCTTAAGGGTTCCTACAAGGTCAAACAAGACTCCATCAATTTTTACTTTAAATTTAATGAGGATAGACATAAGATATCAAAGGCTGACCTAATATTTATAAGAGGGAAGATGTTTATTATATCAAAATGGAAACTAATTTATGGTAACATTCACTCAATAGTCGAAGTCTGTCGATTGGGGTGCACTTCCATAAGATACCCCTCTTAACATGGTCTCTAATAGGCATTAAATGGTTATTTGGTCACTTGAGTAATCTGATTTTCTACAACGAAGCTACAGAGAAGTTGGCTAGATTTGAGTATGTAACATATCTTATAGTAATAACAGTTGAAAGACAACTACTAAATACAATAATATGTGGAGAGGATGAAAGTTTTTCTGTAATAGAAATAACATATGACTGGAAACCAAAAATTTATACACTGTAAATGTTTTGATAATGAGACTTCTGGATGTCTCATAACTGTTTTGGCAAAAATATAGAAACTTATTAGCAAAGTGAAAAAATATTTGAAGTAGTTGAAGCTAAAGAAAAAGAAACACAAATATTAATCAAAATAGGAAGTTTGATGCTTGGGAAAAGCAAAAACAGTGAGCCGAAACTAGGAAAAGGGACAAATGTTTTAAAATGATGCTAGAAAAAGGTTTACTAAAAGATAGTGTGATTTTGGCAATGAAGCAGACACATGGTAACTCAATTCTCGGTCCTCATCCATTGGAGAACACTTTACAACAGACAAAATCAAGTGATGCAACCTTTATGTCTACCTATCCACAAGTTAATATTCCTGCAATTAACCCAACCAATACCCTCTGGTCACCAATTCATATGCTTATTGATTTCACTTTCAATTTTGCCCCTCCCACATGTTGTATTCTAACAATGGCTTCTTAACTTCGCATGTGACAATTTATCATAAAGAATCCATGTGATAACCCATAGCTCTAGGCGCACTGATTCAATGCCTAAAATGACTTTCAAACTCAAGCCTTCCAAGTAGTACGATCCATCGAGGCTTTTAGAACATTTCATGTTATAGGGATTAAAATAAATTTAAAGCATTCTACACTTTCAAATCTAACAATAGAAGAAAATATATATATAAATACTAAAAATATCCAGATCAGATAATAATCTCAATAGCATGGTCCATACAATAATATCTCCAAACAGTAGTACATAGATATTGATAAATAGAAATAACTGTGACGACCCGCCATTCATCTCCTCAGAATGACACATCATCTTTAAAAAAGAAAGGGATAGAAAAGAGAAAAGAAAGAAGAGAAAGAAGAAAACAACATCAGAATCTCAACAGCGGAACGAATAAATTATATTAATAACATAAGTATTACATAGTATACAACAACTATCAGAGTTACACAGACAATACATCACATACTAGACAGTTATAAACACCTGTCTAGTTATTACAACTCAACACATTACAGAGAAATCACTCAGAGATACCAACACAGCGGAAAACTATATATCTATACGCAGAAGCCTCCTGCTCCATTGCTCCTCCACAATTCGTCAAAGCTAACCTGAATCCCTTGGCTACTCGTAAAAATTTGAGTACCCAAGAGTTTAAGAAAAAACAGAAATAAACTTCGGGTCAGACATGGGTCTGGTGTGAGTAACAGGTTAAAGTTGCTTAACTTTTGAAAAACCTTTGAAAGAAAAGGTATCACGTAAGACTTCCCACACATAAACATGGAAAAGTTTTTACCTTACGCTAACCAAAACATTTGATAGGAAGTCTGATGATATTATAATAGGTCTAGGGTTTTCAAGTAAATATGAAATAGCCGAAATTGTTACATTCATTAAATTCCAGCTACTAGCCACAAAAGTGGGTAATATAATCAAAACCGATGGCACTTATTGGATTTTGGATTCCATACAATGACAGGGCTACCGGGGTACCGCCCGTCACAGTACGTGGCCTAGATCACCGTACCGAGGATCACTCCCAATCCCTTGCAACACAAAGCCGGAACCATTCCTTACTGAACAGTTCCGAACAAGACCACCCCGTAGTTGTCATCAGCAACCGCACCACATAGCAGAAATAAAGGGACATCTAGACAGGGGTAAATCTCGTCCTATTTGGGCATGACCCACTTAGCCTTGCTGCACCTCCCCTGTTTTAGCCATTCTCGGTTGATGAGGCTTGATGCTACAATTACCTTTATAGGACATATCACTTAGAATGCTCATCGTCCACATGACGATGTTCTAAAAGCATTCAATCCATACAAGTTCGTTCCGGGTTCGAACGAAACCAAAGGCATTATCTCGTTACACTCATTTTGGAATCACCCTCAGAATTAACGACGATAACCCTTGCACTCTGAATCTTCATCTTTACTTGAGATTCACGACCTATCGTTAATTTGGATCGATGTGGTTTTCGGATATCCAAATATGGAAACCCGATCCCGGTCTCATCGAATCCAAAACGTATCTTTTAAGGCCAAGTTGTTTTAAAGTTTAAAACAATTTCAATTATCTATATACACACAGATAGATAATTCACATCACAATAGATAATCAACATTATCATCACCAATAGATAATCCATATCATTATAAACAGATAATCCATATTATCATCACAATGCAACCAATGCATCCATATCACATAACGTTACTTATCTCATAGCTGAGATTACAAACCATTCAAGGCAACCAATATCAATCATTCATACATAAGCAATGATTTAATGATCACACCATCTATAATTAATTTAAAATGAGTTAAATTAATCACTTAATCTCTAATTAATTTAGAATGAATTAAATTAATTACTTCATCATTATAATCCTGCTTAACTTAACCATTAATTGATTACAAATCAATTAAATAATCACCATCTCATTATTCAATTCAATTAATCATTCCTGATTAACAATTCCCTAATTACAATAAGTAATTAGCCTTTAAATTAATTACACAAGTTAATTATACTTAACACTTTGCAATAATTAACTTTTAATTACTTAATCAATTAATTAACTAAAGTTATTTACATTAACCCTTTATTAATTAATTACTTCATTTATTAATTATTCCTTAATTAATCAATTCTAAATTTACATCATTAATTTTATTAATCAATGATTTTTAATTACATTTAATCAATCTCTCTATATAAAATTAATTACATTAAGTAATTAATTCTTCAATTAAACCACACATATATTAATCGCCCTTGATTAATACATCCAGTAATTAACTACCTTCATTATTCATTCCATAAATTAATTACTCTTAATTAATTATCTCAATTAATCCCTTGATTAATTACAAAGTAATTCGATCTAAATTACTTCCATCATTAAACATCTTTAATTACATTCAGTAATTATCAATTTATTACTTCTCTAAGTAATTACAAACCCATTAATTAAATAAAGTAATTATTCATCAAATCATCAAGTGTTTAAATTAATTAAACTTAATTAATTAATCTAAACTAATCACATTAACCCAATTAATTACATTAAGTAATTAATTCATTAATTACTTCCATTAAGTAATTAAACTTAAACAATTTCAAAAATGATTATTATTAATTAATTAATATAATTAATTATTAAAATTAATCACATTAATTAATTATTAAATAATCTTAGTTAATGACCTTCATTAACTATTCTTAATTACCTTATTAAGAAATTTACTTATTAATTACAAATTAATTAATATTTAATTATCAATTAATTAATCCCTAATTATTAAATTTATTAAGTGTTAACTGCAATCTTAATTAATCCTTAATCACTTGATTAACCAATTCTAAATCATTAATTAAAATCTAATTAATAATCCCTAATTACAAATTAATTAACCTTAATTAATTAATCTTTTGTCTTTAATTTATCAATTTAAAAATTCTTAATTATTTAATTAATCATCCATATTATTCATTAATTAAATAATTAATTATTCGTTTTAATTAGCTTAATTATTTAATGAATCCAAATTCTTAAATTCTAACTTAATTTAAGAAAACATTTCTTACTTATTTAAAGTATTTAAAAACACATTGTTTCAAATTTACTTTAAATTTCACTTTAATTTCATTTTAAAATTTTAAGATTTTAAAATGAATATAATTTTATTTAAACAAGGTTTAAAACAATTTAAAACCTTTTTATCTCACATGTTCAAGAAACATCCATTTTATAAATAAGTTTAAAAGAATTTAAAGTTCAAATTAATTTAAACATACACTTTAAACATTCCAAGTTACTCTAAAACAAATTCAATTTAAAAATTTCTTTTAATTTCAAATCTGAAATACAGCTTGAATCTTTTATTCCAGATTTAAACTTAAATCTTTAAAGCTTTACTTACATTTCCATCTTCATTTTAAAATTCAAATTCTTTAACCATTCCTAAAATAGTTAGAACAAATTAAATTCAAAAACTTATTTTATTTTAAAATTGACATTCAAACCAAATTCCAGATTTTTAAAACTGGATTTAAACTTATTTTAAATTTTTATTTCATAATTTTAAAACTTACAGTTTAAATTCAAAACCAATATTCTTTTATACTTTAAAAGTTGTTAAACTACATTTAAATTTCCAATTTAAATTATTCAAACTCAGATTCAAACCAATTTGTAATCAGATTTCAAACTCAGGTTCAAACTAATTTTAATTTTTAGTTTACATTTAAGATTTTCCTTTTAATTTTCAAAACAGAAACATGATTCTGTTTTTATTTAAAACCAACTTAAATTTTCAAAATTCAAATTATTTCAAAAGCCAAGATTTAAACTATTTGAATTCATATTTAAATTCAGGTTTTAAATCCTAATTTAAATTCCAGTTGATGCAGCGCATCACAAGATTCGCCTAGAGTCACGACCTAACTCGAGCAGGTTAGCGCACCAACGACCTAACGGGTTATGCTTTAAGCCGTGCAAGCGACCTAGTGCGTTAATCCTTAAGTCGTGCCATTTTAGGTCGCAAGCGAGCTATGTTGACTGACCTAGCGAGGGTAGCGACCCTTATATCGCTCAGGATCCAATAGGTCGCTCAAGCAAGATAAACGACCTAACAAGTTAAGTCACAGCTTCTTTATTCCCCCATTGATTAGGTCATTCCTAATGTTGAGGCGCATACTTTCTTATGTCGCTCAAGTGACAGGTCGCACATGTCGCAAGTCCATAAGTCGCTCTCTCATGCTGTTTCTATAGGTCGCGTGAAGCTAATTTCCTTATGCCGCTTGACGCTTATGTCGCTGAAGCCTATGCCGCTGAAGATGTGTTATCTACTTAGGTCGCTCAAGATGTTAGGTCGTATTACTGTGATGTTGTAACTTGTTGTGTCGCATTGTTATAGGTCGTATGATGTTGTAATTGCTGTAATGTTGTAATCACGTACAGATAAGGCGTAGGTCGTCTATGTTGTTTGTTCTTAGGTCGTGAGTCGTGAGTCATTTATGTTAGGCCGTGTATGTATGTTGTAACCCTATAAATAGGGGTGCGTGTGTCATTTGTAAAGGTGGTTGATTTTGAATAAACTTTTGTTTGAGTGCTTTGCGCCTCTTTAAAATTGGAAGTTGAGTGTTATCTCGAGCAGGTTAGCGCACCAACGACCTAACGGGTTATGCTTTAAGCCGTGCAAGCGACCTAGTGCGTTAATCCTTAAGTCGTGCCATTTTAGGTCGCAAGCGAGCTATGTTGACTGACCTAGCGAGGGTAGCGACCCTTATATCGCTCAGGATCCAATAGGTCGCTCAAGCAAGATAAACGACCTAACAAGTTAAGTCACAGCTTCTTTATGCCACATTGCTTAGGTCGTTCCTAATGTTGAGACGCATACTTTCTTATGTCGCTCAAGTGATAGGTCGCACATGTCGCAAGTCCATAAGTCGCTCTCTCATGCCATTTCTATAGGTCGCATGAAGTTGATTTCCTTATGCCGCTTGACGCTTATGTCGCTGAAGCCTATGCCGCTGAAGATGTGTTATCTATTTAGGTCACTCAAGATGTTAGGTCGTATTACTGTGATGTTGTAACTTGTTGTGTCGCATTGTTACAGGTCGTATGATGTTGTAATTACTGTAATGTTGTAAGTCGCGTACAGATAAGGCGTAGGTCGTCTGTGTTGTTTGTTCTAAGGTCGTGAGTCGTGAGTCATTTATGTTAGGCCGTGTATGTATGTTGTAACGCTATAAATAGGGGTGTGTGTGTCATTTGTAAAGGTGGTTGATTTTGAATAAACTTTTGTTGCACCTCTTTAAAATTGGAAGTTGAGTGTTGTCTCCTTTCTCCATCTTCAGTTATTCGAGTGCGCTCGAATCAACGATTTTGAAGCCGGTTCACGGAATCTCATGCGCGAGATCAACGTCGAAGAATCGTAGATCTTCCAACACGGTATCGTGCGCGATCAACATGTTAAAGATAGCTAGAATCCGATATCTCACGAGATCAACGGATTTAGGCATTTATCTTAGGTATTATCAATCCATCGATTCATCTTTGTATCGTTCCATCGTCGTTTGTTCGTTGTGCATCATTTGGTGACAACTTGTTGTTATCCGCTGCGTCAAATTGGTATCAGAGCTTAGACTTAGCTAATCATAGCTAAGCCGAACCTGTTGGAGTTAAGAAGAAGTGTAGGAGCCGAATCAGAGTGTTGGTTTGTGCAAAGTCTGATCAAGGCCGAGAGTTACAGTTTCAGCCGAGCCGATATAAGTTGAATCCGAGTTAAAGATAGCTTGGAGATTGTTTGTCGATAAGTTTGATCATGCCTCCGAGACGTGTTAATCGATTTCAAAATGTTGAAGATGTGTACAGAGGACAAGAAGCTGAGCAAATGGAACAACGTATCAATGAAAAGTTCGATGAAGGTATTGGGAAGTTAGAGAAATTGATGAATGACATGAATCAAAGTCAAAGGAGAAGGTCGCCAATCTCGAACCATGGAGGAGACAGGGTTTCACCATCGATTTCGGAAGCGAGGAGGGTGTCACCACAATCTTGTCGAGAAAAAAGAGAATCATCAGTTTCAATGAGACGAGAACACCATGAGTACAGAAATGAAGAGAGAAGAACTCCATGGGGGTTTGAAAATGAATCATATCGTGATATTGAAAGACAGGGTAGAAGGGCCATGCATGATCGCGGAGATATAGATGGACGGGATAGATATCGAAGTACATTTGATTATGATGAAGATGGTGATAGAGGTAGTATTCATTATCGAGATCGAGACCAAGTACGAAGGCAATATCGGATGTAGAAGATGATCGTCGATGGGAGTCGGGGATGAAAACAGAGATTTCAGAATTCAAAGGGGGAATGATAGCGGAAGAGTTTCTGGATTGGTTATCAAATGTTGAGGAAATTTTTGACTTCAAGGAAGTACCCAAGCATCGTAGAGTTAAGTTGGTTGCTACACGATTGAGGGAAAGAGCTATGGCATGGTGGCAACAAACTAAACTTACACGGGAGAGAATGGGAAAGTCGAAGATTGTTTCATGGGAAAAGATGAAGAAGTTGATGAAGGCTACTTTCTTGCCTTATAATTATCAGTCTCTTATGTATCAGCGCCTACAGAATTTGAGACAAGGGACAAAGTTGGTAAATGATTATGCAGATGAGTTTTATCAACTGATTGTTAGAAACGATATCATGGAGACGGAGGAACAGTTAACAGCTAGATTTGTTGGAGGATTGAGAATGCAAATTCAGGATATGGTGAATATGTTTGATCTAAGATCCGTTGCTGAAGCACACTAGAAGGCTCTAGCTTGGGAGAAGCAAGGTAGAAGAGGAGGTGGTGCGCTTACAAGTTTGATCAATCAGGTGAAAGGGGCTAGTAGCAATACTAATGTTTCCAAGGCTGTTAGTAAACCAGTTGTCAATGAAGTTGCTAAGACCAAGGTCAACAACAATTTCAAGTGTTATAACTGCCAGGAGTTTGGTCATAAGAGCAATGAATGCCCGAAGCCTAAGAAGCGAGCGATGGTTGCTGAGGTTGAGGATGAGGATGCAGAAATAGAATGGTCCAATTCACCACAAGTTGAGGAGGAAGAAGAATTATTGGCAGGAGACGAAGGATATTCTTTAATGATGGGGAGATCTTGCTTGACGCCAAAGCAGGAAGAGGAGACTAGTTGGTTGAGGAGTAACTTTTTCAATCGACGTGCACTATTTTGGGAAGGGTTTGTAAGTTTGTTATTGATGCAGGAAGTTGTGATAACATCATCTCTACAGAAGCTGTAAAGAAGTTAGCGTTAAAGACGGAGAAACATCCCAAACCCTACAATAGCTTGGTTGAGAAAAGGTAGGGAAGTGCAGATTAGTCGAAGAGCTTGTGTAACTTTTTCCATTGGAAAGAAGTATAAGGATGAAATTTGGTGTGATGTGTTAGATATAGATGATGTCATTTGTTGTTGGGAAGACCGTGGCAATTCGATAGAGCCGTGCAACACGATGGTAGGACTAACTGCTATAGTTTCATGTTCAATGGCACTAGAATCACTTTAGTTCCTAAAAAGCGACAACAGAGTGAAAGTAAGTTGGAGGAAATCGAGTAACTAAAGACTCTGTTATCTTTGAAGGAGTTTGTCAAAGAAGTAGAGGATGGACCTGAAGTATTTCTGTTGATTGGACGTTAAAGTAGTGAAACAGTTGAAATTCCTGAGGAAGTTAAGCCAGTGCTGAAGGAATTTGAAGATGTATTTCTTGAAGAATTACCAAAAGAGTTACCACCGTCGAGAGACATACAACACCAGATTGATCTTGTTCCGGGAGCTGTGTTACCACATAGACCACACTATAGATTGAGTCCAAAGGAGCACGAAGAGTTGAGAAGGCAAGTGGAGAAGTTACTTGAACAAGGGCGCGTACAAGAAAGTTTAAGTCCTTGTGCAGTACCAGCCTTGTTAGTGCCAAAGAAGGATGGAACTTGGACAATGTGTACAGACAGTCGAGCACTAAACAAGATTACAGTGAGGTACAGATTTTCGATGCCTAGATTGGACGACTTGTTAGATCAGTTGAACGGAGCTGCTATCTTTTCATAGATTGATCTGAAGAGTGGGTATCATCAAATTCGAATTCGACCAGGGGATGAATGGAAGACAGCCTTCAGGACACAACAGTGGTTGTATGAATGGCTGGTCATGCCATTTGGTCTTTCGAATGCACCTAGTACTTTTATGTAAGTGATGAATCAGATCTTTCGACCATTTATTGGAAAGTTCGTAGTGGTATACTTTGATGATATATTGATATATAGTGGAAGCGCAAAAGAACATCTACAACACCCGCGGGAAGTGTTGATGATACTTCGTCAGGAACAATTTTACGCGGCAACAAAGAAGTGCATATTCATGACACACAGTGTTTTGTTCTTGGGGTATATGTTGTCCAAGAAAGGTATCCATATGGATCAAGGTAAAGTTGAAGCAATCAAGGATTGGCCATAACCCAGGAATATAACTGAAGTGAGAAGTTTCCATTGGTTAGCATCATTCTACTGAAGGTTTATTCCACATTTCAGTAGCGTAATGGCACCAGTGACAGATTGTATGAAAGGAAAGCAATTTGTGTGGACTGAAGAGGCTGATTCTGCTTTCCAACGAATCAAGACACTTTTGACTAGGACACCGATTCTTAGATATCCGGACTTTCAGTTACTCTTTGAGTTGGATATTGATGCATCTAAAGTTGGAATTGGAGGAGTGTTAAGTCAAAGGGGACGTCCAATTGCTTATTTTAGCGAGAAACTTTCTGGAGCCAAGACAAGATACAGTACCTATGACTTGGAGTTCTATGCTATTGTCCAAGCCATAAAGCACTGGAGACACTACTTGTTTTATAAGGAGTTTGTGTTGTATACTGATCATGAAGCATTAGAACATTTGCAGGGACATGATAAGATTGCAGCCAGGCATGCTTGATGGATCGCATACTTGCAACAGTTTACATTTGTTGTAAAGCATAAGTCGGGAGTTACAAACCGGGTGGCAGACGCATTGAGTAGAAGAAATCATTTATTGACTACGATGAGAGTTGAAGTGACGGGGTTTGATGTACTTCCAGAATTGTTTGTTGAGGATCCTTACTTTGCTAAGATTGTAGATGAAGTCGAGAAAGGAAAGACGGATGAGTATGTGTTGGTAGATGGTTTTCTATTCAAAGGAAATCGTTTGTGTATACCAGAGTGCAGTTTGCGAATGAAGATTGTGAAATAATTGCATGAAGAAGGACATGTGGAAAGAGATCGTACCTTTCAGTTTATTTATCAATCATATTTTTGGCCTTCCATGAGGAAAGAAGTTGAAAGATTTGTGCAGAGATGTCACATATGTCAAGTTTCCAAAGGGACAGCTACGAATGCAGGATTGTATATGCCATTGCCCGTGCCTACTAGACCATGGATTGATATTAGAATGGATTTTTTTTTTGAGTTTTCCAAGAACTCAACGAGGGAATTATTCTATATATGTTGTGGTGGATAGGTTTTCGAAGATGGCACATTTCATAGCTTGTAAAAAGACCACTGATGCAGTCCGTGTTGCTCAATTGTTCTTTAAAGAGGTTTATCGACTACATGGGCTACCTGAGACCATTTTTTCTGACCGGGATACTCGATTTCTAAGTCATTTTTGGTTGAGTCTGCGGAAGATGGTTGGTACTAAGCTGACTTTTAGTCTCGCCTATCATCCACAAACGGATGGGCAAACGGAAGTGGTGAACATATCTTTGGGAAACTTGTTGAGATGTCTTGCGAAGGATAATTTGAAGAGCTGGGATGTGAAGTTGTGTCAGGAAGAATTCGCACATAATCATGCTGTTAATCGAAGTACTGGATTCAGTCCATTTCAAGTAGTATATTCAGCAATTCCGAAAGGACCGTTGGATTTGTCGATAGTTTCACTTCAGAAAGCGGTTATTAAACGAGTTTGTGATTTCATGAATGAGTTGCAGGAGTGTAACAGGATTGTTCATGAATGATTGCTTAAGTCAAATGAGAAGTATAAGCAACTGGCAGATAAGAAGCAAAGGAGTGTGGACTTCAAAGAGGGTGATTTTGTTTACGCAGTATTGACGAAAGATCGTTTTCCAGTTGGAATTTACAACAAATTGAAAGCGCGAAAGATTGGTCCAGTAGAAATCTTGAAGAAGATCAATGATAATGCTTATCGGTTAAGTTGCCGGATCATGTCCATACGGCCGATGTTTTTAACGTCAAACATTTGATTCCGTATCATGAGCATAAACTTGTCGAAGAAGAGGAAAGTGTGAATTCAGGGTCGAATTTTTGTCAACTGGGGGAAGATGATGCAGCGCATCGCGAGATTCGCCTAGAGTCACGACCTAACTCGAGCAGGTTAGCGAACCAGCGACCTAACGGGTTATGCTTTAAGCCGTGCAAGCGACCTAGTGCGTTAATCCTTAAGTTGCGCCATTTTAGGTCGCAAGCGAGCTATGTTGACCGACCTAGCGCGGGTAGCGACCCTTATATCACTCAGGATCCAATAGGTCGCTCAACCAAGATAAACGACCTAACAAGTTAAGTCACAGCTTCTTTATTCCCCCATTGATTAGGTCATTCCTAATGTTGAGGCGCATACTTTCTTATGTCGCTCAAGTGACAGGTCGCACATGTCGCAAGTCCATAAGTCGCTCTCTCATGCTGTTTCTATAGGTCGCGTGAAGCTAATTTCCTTATGCCGCTTGACGCTTATGTCGCTGAAGCCTATGCCGCTGAAGATGTGTTATCTACTTAGGTCGCTCAAGATGTTAGGTCGTATTACTGTGATGTTGTAACTTGTTGTGTCGCATTGTTATAGGTCGTATGATGTTGTAATTGCTGTAATGTTGTAATCACGTACAGATAAGGCGTAGGTCGTCTATGTTGTTTGTTCTTAGGTCGTGAGTCGTGAGTCATTTATGTTAGGCCGTGTATGTATGTTGTAACCCTATAAATAGGGGTGCGTGTGTCATTTGTAAAGGTGGTTGATTTTGAATAAACTTTTGTTTGAGTGCTTTGCGCCTCTTTAAAATTGGAAGTTGAGTGTTATCTCCTTTCTCCATCTTCGGTTATTCGAGTGCGCTCGAATCAACGATTTTGAAGCCGGTTCACGGAATCTCGTGTGCGAGATCAACGTCGAAGAATCGTAGATCTTCTAACACGGTATCGTGCGCGATCAACGTGTTAAAGATAGCTAGAATCCGGTATCTCGCGAGATCAACGGATTTGGGCATTTATCTTGGGTATTATCAATCCATCGATTCATCTTTGTATCGTTCCATCATCGTTTGTTCGTTGTGCATCATTTGGTGACAACTTATTGTTATTCGCTACGTCACCAGTTTATATTCAAACTTTTACTTTTAATTTTAAAAACAGAAACATGTTTTCTGTTTTGTTAATAAGCCTGAAACAATCAGGTATACCTGAGCAAAATTAAATTTACTTCGAGTCAGATTCTGCTGTGCTTCGAGTTGAAACCCAAATCCCTCGAGACTAAAGCGAGGCACCAAAATCCTATAACCAAACATCACCCTCATCCCACCTCCCTCTGTGCACATGTATAGCGCCTCCGGCCATCGCTGGCCAACTACGAGACCTCCCCACAGTCATCATCCAACTCCTCAGGCCATCCAAACAAAAATCAAATCGACATATGCAAGAATTCAAAATCGCGACCAAAAATCCCCAAACCTGGAACAACAGACAGAAACTTCATTCCAAACCTGTCAACGTCACTTACACGTGCCTCCGGCCACCGTTACCCCTAAAACTCAGGCGAAGGCCTCGACAACCCATCATCTTCCAATGCTCAAAGAATAGTTGAACTCGATCAACAATACTTGCCGACAAGATCAATTCTTCCCTAACCCAGAAAACTAGGGTTCAAATATCCAAATCAAAATTACAACCTCAAAAACAAAATGCAACCCAATCCAATAATTTTCTCAACCATCCCTAATCACTTCACCATCTCCAGGGGCAATTTCAACACAGTCGAACACATAGATCATCAGTGCTAACCAAAAAGGTAAAATACAGTGAATTTAAAACTGCACTCTAGTTTAAACATTAAAAATTGTAATATTGTTTTTAAAATTCATGATTTTGCATGATGTTTTGATATATAACTCTGAAACATCAAATTGTAATGTTTGAATTTTCACCTTATACAAATTGTTGCTCTGTTATATTTACTTCCAGGTAATATAAAATTTTATTTAACTTATATAAAAATTTTAAAACTTACTTTATCTCGAAATAAAAAAGTTTCATTCAAAGTTTAAACATAACAGCAGACAAATCAAAAGAAAAAGGATTTTTTTTTTCAACTAGAACTTATATTGTAAATGTCAGAACATAAGTGAAATAGACATGCACCTCATTCCAACATATACATATACACAGCAAATTCAAAATGTTTAGTCATTTCTAAATAAAAGCATGAAACAACTTTTACCTATAATTTTTTTTTAAAGGTTGAGTTACTCACCTTTTTTAAATATGCAGAACAAAGCACCAGTTTTTGAAAAGCTTCTGAATCCTTTGAAATCCTGTTTGAAAGCTTTAAGACTTGAGTTGTTTGATGTTTTAAAACTTTAGCTTCCTGATTTTGAACAGCTTTTAAATCATTTGAAAACTTTCTTTTTGTCTTGCATGTGCTTCCAGATTTAAGAAGAAGGAATGCAGGTTACAGATTGAAGAAAGTAAAAATGAAGACTTTCCAGATTTTTGAAAAATTGAATGCATTTGAACAAGGGTTCATCATATTTTCATGTTGAAGATGGTTTGCATGTATGCTTCAGGCTACAAGAAAATGCAGTGGCTAACTTTCAGATTTTAGAAGAATTGAATGTAGGTTAAATGATGAACAGGTAATGATTTTAAAGAGTGATTTGTATTTTTGAAGAGATGAAAATGGTTTTGCAGATTTTTGAAAATAGATCAGGAATTTGATTTGAAGATGGTTTAAAGTGGAATGTTTTTCTTAGCCGAAAGTTTCTTAGTTTAATGAATTGAAAAATGAGAAAAAGATAGAAAAGGGAAGAAGGCAAATTTATATAACAATATTTATGATAAATTAAAAATTAAAGAAAATTAAAATTAAAATTTGACACTTGGCTTAAATCTTACACTTGTTAATTTACTTATTTATTCACTCGACACATGTTAATTATGTTTCTAAGATGCTTACACTTGTTCTTTTTAATTAGTATTTTTAATTAAAGTGTTAATGAAAGTTTTAAACTAAATTAATTTGTTTCTAATACCTAGTTATATAGATAAATAATTTTTAAACAATAAAACAAAGTATTATTATAAATAAAAACAATATACAAATCAATCATTTGAAAATAATATTTTTAATCATTTAAAATAAATTTATAAAAGAGATTGTAACTTATTTGTTATTTAAATGAAGAAATGTTTCATTTATTAATTTTATTTTAAATTTCATATCAAATTCAGAAATCAAAATTATTAATCAATATTTTAAAAAGAAATAAAACAAACATTTTTATAACTTTATTTTAATATTCAAACTTAAGTCAAAATATATTTTAAACAAATAAAACATTTGTCTTATGTATTTAAAATCATATAGTTATTTTATTAAATTTTTTTGAAAAGCTTAATTCAAAAATAAATCATAATTTCCCAATTTCAAAATATTATAATTAGAAAATATGCTATATTAATTAAATTTAAATCCAAACTTATCTAATTAAAATAGTTTATTAGCTTATTAAAAACAAATTCACTAATTAAATATTTAATAAAAGAAAATTATTAAATCAAATCAAATTCACTTACAAAAATTATCAAATCAATTTAAATTTAAACATAGATTATTAAATTGATATTGTCCAAAATTCCGGGATATCACAATAACATAATACGAAATAAACTACAGAAGAGTGGTAATAAATAGATGCAACTTTAGGCATGCAGTATCCTCCTCCACACACTATATCTAGGCCAAATCACCTACTGGCTTTGTTGGAACTGGGCCAGTTGGAAGCGGGATACTTGGGTAAATTTTAAAAAGTGTCATTTAGATCTTTGTTGGGCTTATGTAGTCTAAATTTATTTGGAACATTTCTAATTTTCCATTTAAATAAAATGATTATCTTAGTATAATTATTTAAAATTAGTTTAATTTAATTTTAAATTGTTTGTGTTATTATTTTAATTTGTTTGATGAATGCATCAAATGCACAGTGAATGTGTAAGCGTTACAAATAGAAAGTGTGCATAGAAAATGTGAACGTTTTAGGTGTTGGGATTTACATGACAACTGTCATAGATTATTAATATCACATAGGTAATAGATAAAAGGGAAATTAAATGCAACATGATAATCAAATAAATGATTCAAAAGTTGAACTTTGATAATCATACATAACTCAAAAGTATACAGGAAGAAATAGAAGATGTGGAGAATTATAGGCATGTGAACATGATAATTGACATATATATACATAAAACAGAAAGTTACCTTTCAGACGAAGCCTGAAGAATACACCTTTAGTGATGAAGAAATTCCAAGATTCGACAAATCAGTCCCTAGATTTGCAATAATACAGAGATAACCACCTTTTATTTTTTATTTTTTATTTTTTTTGAATAAGTTTTGGAAATTTAGAGCTGTTGCCACCATGAATATTCGACCTTAGGATGTTGTTGGAACTGGGTCAACCCGCAGCAGAAATTATGGATAAATTTCAAAAACAAAATCTTATTGGGCCTATATTGGGCCTATAAAGTCTAATTTATTTAGAACATTTCTAAATTTAATTTAAATAAAATATTTTATTTCATTTAAATTTATAAACAATGAATTGAATTTTATTTAATTTATGTTCATTTAAATAATTGTGCATATATGTATCATACACATATATGTATGCGTGTGCATGTGTAACATAACAATCCATGTAACGTATAACATGCCCGTATATAAATGTCGGGATTTGCATCGCAATGAATATGTTAGCTCATCTTATATGTATTGTATGTTGTCCAAATAAATTTATGTGTATATATAAACTCGTTATTTAAATAAATATTAAAATAATATAAGTATTTACTTATATATATAATGCATGTATTTAGTAAATGTAAGAACAATATATGTATGTATGTATATTAAATTAGATATTAATTAGATAAGTATATAAATACATACATACATGTATATATAACATATACATATATATACATAATATACAAAGTTGTATTTTTTTATTAAGTATAATATACAAGTATATTATATAGTAAGAAAATTATATATATATATATATATGTATGTATGTATTTATTTATATATAATTATATTTTAATATTTAAAGTATTTATAAATAAGTGTATTTAAATGTGTGTGAGTGTATATATTAATTAGATATTAATCAGAAAACGACTATATATATAACTTATATATATGTATAATATACGAAGTTGTAATTTTTTTATTAAACATAGTATACACGTATATTATACAATAAGAAAACTATATGTATGTATGTATCTGTATATAATTTTATATTAATATTTAAAGTATTGATAAATATATGTATTTTAATATGTGTATGTGTTTATATAATTATATCAATTATGAAAATTAAATAATTTTATAGCATTCCAGATCCAATATACAGCACATAAAATAATTTATTATAATTTTATATTATTAAATTATACACATTTGTTGAAAAATAATAAAATAATGCTAAAATTAATTTCGTTTCATATTTTTCAAATTTTAAATTTTTTGAAATTCAAAATGATGTTGTAAAGTCACGAAAAATTTTCCATAATTTTCTATCGAAATTATTTTTTATTATTTAATTAATATCGACCACATGCTTAAATGATTTAAAAAAAAATATTGATTTTTAAATTCTTAGGAGTTAACATGGCGACGAAGAAGTTTTCTAAACTTAAAATATAATTTTCGAAACATATGTTATTTTGTATGAATTATTCAACTTATATTTTGATTTAAATAATATTAAAAATAGAAAATAATTATTAAAAAACATTTTGCTATTACATAAAACTATTATTAGTATAAATTTGCATATAACATAAGATCATTTTTTAACATGATATGATGGCACAATTAAATTATAAGTCTTTTAATTCACGTAATATGGCATATTAATAAGTATAAAATGATAAAAATTAAAATAAATTTATTTAATTGTGTATACATCTGATCGATATAAGAAATGTGTTTTGTTATTATATATACATACATATAACCATTCAATATGTGACAACATACGTACATATAGGAATCCTACTTAACTAACAATATTATTATGATATATATAAACAAGCAATAGAATATTATACATAGACTATAAGTCATGTGAAATTATAAACCATAACAAAACTTATGCCTTAAGGCACACCTTGTTATGATGAATATCCCTCTTTAGAGCCGTTCTCAATTCGGCAGACTACCGATCTTTGAATTATAGACCATTGACTATCCCATAACTGTTGATTTGAAATTGATTTGAGATGAACTTCGTCGAAGCTTTTGTTTAGGCGAATTTAGATAGCAAAGAGATAAAATGGCAGCCAAAAAAGTTCTATATGTATTAGGGTTAGAAGTCCTTTTATAATGGAAGGAATGGAGAGAAAGGTGGATCATATCTCTTACTTATTCTCCCTAAATCTGAGCCATCCATCTAAGATAATCCTGCCCCATCTTTTAGCCACCCCCTACATGCTTGTTGCGGCATGTATCACCATACATTATAGCTAGGCTAATTATCATTTAGGTTCAAATAAATATTACTATATGATTTAATTGCTTGTCAATACCGCATATCAATCGATATATTTATAACTATAATAAATATATACAATAATATTTATTCCTCAAATCATATTCAAAATTTTATAACTAATATTTCATAAATATTAATTAATTTATAACTATTATAAACTAATTAAATCATTTGGTCTAAAGAGAATTCATCATATCGATTGTGTGACTCGTTAGGTGTAAATTTGATCAACGATTAACATTGGGCTATTCGAATGTTAACATACACACGTCACTTAGCTAGTGGTGTGAGATTTTGGTCAAATTTTTTGCTTACTTAGTTTTTGTAAAATCCAATTTTAATTAATCAAGCGTCACTCGGTTGGGACATTTGTTTACACAAATTCTCTTCGTCAAAACTATATCACTTTGGACTTATCGCATTTGGTAATGGTCAAAATTCTAACATCGTCCATATTCAACTCTATAGCCCAAAAATAAAGTACTTGGTTTAATAATAATAATTATTATTATTAACTAAAATGATCTTATCAAAGATTTTGACTTAGAGTTGGCTTGAGTTGAAAGTGATACTAACCCATATAATAGAGGAGATGAATTCTCTCTTGAATATTGCTTCACTTCCAATTCTTCCACTCGACTCAACTATTGTCACTCGATGGACGTCGTTACATTTGACTATAATTAAAGTAGATCTTTCATATTGAAGATCGATGATATTCTAAAGTTGAGAGAACTATGTAAATCAGTTACATTGATATTTTCAATTTCATCTTATTTATATTAACCAACAGTAAACTATCGAGTGAGTCGTTCCATAGTTATCCAATAATTATCGGTACGTAATTACTAGGTGCCCCCAACAGTCATGAGTAATACTCCACCTAATATACGGATAACAATTCTAGTCACAATGGATACATCGATATGCAATCTCGATGCATCTTGACTACAAACATTTAAAATAGTATATTTGATTTCATTGTGATAAATTACTTACAGTTACAAAACTTTGTAACTATTATCACAAAACATACCATTTATGGATTTTCTTTTAAATATATTTTTAGTTAATAAATTAAAACACATTACATTTATATAATAAAAAGAAAACACCTTTTATTTCAAACAAGATTGGTTATCGAATTAGACATATGTAACAAATTATATAATTTATCTAGGGCATACCTCTAACTCTATCAGTCTCCCACTTATACTTGGGATCAATCATGGAATCTTATTCCAAATTCTTCAATTGGTTTCCTCAAAGCCAATTGGTTCAATACCTTAGTGAACGGGTATGCTATATATTTAAATTATCTACTCTATCAATCAACTCTCTTCAATGCTGATAACTATCAATATTGTACGGAACCAATTAGGAGTATGTCTCTCGACTTCCAGCGAGCTCTAAGTTCTGTTACGAACTATATCACGAACTTGTCATCATGTAATAATGTTATGAGATCTCAACATTCGGAATCATCCTCGGCTCAGTTATAAAATTGTGCATTTATTGTATATAGATTGCTTTTATTATGACACTATACAAGTCAATGTACTCGGCATTTTCGTTGAATCTCTATTATCTCTTTTATTTAGAACATTTCCAACTTAAATATTCTTAACTTGAATTTTGTTATTGAAATATTATACTTGATATCATTCATGAAGTTTGAGTCTGAACGTACCTTCATAAAGAGTTCCTTGTTTCTGTAAATAATTCTTTAGTATTTCGTAAATACACGAGAACACTCCAAACTACCATTATGTGATATCATTTTGGACTTGATATTTGCTTTATGTATCAAATATATAAACAAATCATGATATCGTAGATATCATAACATGTATAATAATTCCTATTGTCAATGCATAAGAATCCATTGTACAATTCCGTACTGAATATTTTAATAAGGTGTCCTTGCATATCGTTTTGGGACATTCCTAATATCTTTTATAATTACTATAAAAGACATCAATTACAAATCCAACGTTTAGTATTAAAACAACCAAAACTAATTTTAACACAAGTACATTGTTAAAATCAGTAGTTGTTGTTTTCTTATGATTTAAAAATGTCTACGTACCTTTTAACTTTTTTCTTATATGTACACACTTTCTCTGCACTTTGATTGACAATCAAACCGTTTAATATTTCTATCAAAACATTTTTTCAATTTTTATGCTTATAAAGTGTACTTTCTATCAGTTCTTGGATCATATCCAAAAACCCACAAAATCAATATCGCTCCAACTGACATCGAGATACGCTAGTTGTTATGTGCAAACAGTCTAGTCTAAATGTATATTTAGAAGTTTCTATTTCACTACATATATACCAAAATCCAAATTCATACTATACGATAATTTGTGAGTAAATCTGAATGAACCTTAGTATGTTGAATAACGAATCTATTACACTGATTTCAACAATTGAAATGTGCGAGGTTATTCTTATCAACATTGTTCATTAAACTCCAAGTGTATTAGTCTCTTAAAGACATAATCGCAGCCAATGGATCACATCCCTTTGGAAACGACTACCAAAATCATATTTTGATAACATATTTGGAATCCTTTCAGATTTGCGCATCATACTATTTCATCAAGTTAATAATCTTGAAGGTTTAATTGACCAACCGAGGATTATTTATTCTTGATATTGACAAGAAACTCATAGTTTCTCTTTAATGTACAAGAATACTTATTAGACGTTCTAATGTACAAGAATACTTTAAGTCAATAATCTCTTATGATTCTATAAACCATTCTTTGGGATTATATTAATTTAATCTTACGCGCTACTCTTAAGTACATGACCATGTTGAAAGAAGTCAACTCAACTTCACTCACAATTAATTATGCTTTGTCTAACAAAGTTTGATTACTCACTATTGATACATTATTATGTATCATAAGGAGGAGTGACTTTGGGATTGAATCATTATTCATTTTTAGATACGGTTGGAACTCTTTCCAATATACTCACACATTCGATCAAATCGAATCATTTTTATAGCATATTACATTATTTACTTTCGTTGTATATTCTGCGGGCATACCATAGACTTAAACATGTGTATCAAATACACATATGCATGTCTGTGATAACTCAACGATAAATAAGATGAAGTATGTGGACATATTTGCTTATCTTACTACTTCTGGATCCGACACTATGTTCACTGTTTGTATATTTCCATGATTTCAACTCAAATTCGAGAAAATTTCATTTAAAAGCTGTTAAAAATAACTTTAAAGTATTTTGTTTAACACTTCGCGGTCCAGTCTATGACATCCAACGAATGATTATCTTGAGTCAAATGAAAATTTGGATACAGATTACACTACTAATCTAGTTGGTAGAAAAATTACTAGTGCAAGGTGATTTATGTAGAGATATTCAATATTTGCATCATTTTCAAAGAAAATATATGCATATTTTTCATTTCAACTGATTTTCAGTCAGCAGACATTTTCTTTTGTAAAATCCTTTCCAGAAAATAGTTTCTGGTGACCTAGTTTCAGATTAGTCATTTTAGAAAATTTGAATTGATAGTTATTTTTTGGAT
This sequence comes from Allium cepa, assembly GCA_030765085.1. Classification (NCBI taxonomy): domain Eukaryota; kingdom Viridiplantae; phylum Streptophyta; class Magnoliopsida; order Asparagales; family Amaryllidaceae; genus Allium; species Allium cepa. The sequence goes on along the minus strand of CM060928.1, from coordinate 650,939,339 downwards.
TTGATTTTAAATGACTGCATTAAATAATCTGACTCCCTACTAATTATCGAAAAGATAAATATTAATTAAAAAAGTGATGAATGTTGATATTAATCATATATTATAACTTGAGAAAGTATATCTAGTAAATTTCTTTAAAAACTTTAAACATGATTTATAATAACTTTTGATGGGTAAAAATTCCATGACTATCTCTATTGTATCATATTTCTAACGACCATTGCTCATCAAAATCCAATATAATATGTCAATATGTGGTATTTTAAACGGGAAATTATTCTTTTTTCATTTTACTATATTTTTAGCAATATAAACTTCCAAAGTATTCACTCTCATTTAAAAGTCCTCACGGTTATTCATGGGTGAATTACTTGAAATTTCTGATTATGTGCTTTCATGCTCATTTAAAAGTCTTCACGGTTATGCATGTATGGAACACATATCAAACTGGTTATTAAGTAAACAAGTTGATTCTAATCCCATTTAAAAGTCCTCAAGGTTATGCGCGGTTAGATGATACTTGAATTCATTTAAAAAATAAAATTGAAAATACTACTAATCTCATTTAAAAGTCCTAACGGTTATACATGGTTAGTAGATATTCAAATTCATGATATAAATATATCACAAATAGACACAGTTATATGGTTTTACATCATTCCTATCATTCTAAAGTGGAATATGCGCCTAACAAAGTATTTATGATTTTTGTTTGATTTTTTATTGAAATTTAATACTTATACTCAATTGGGTATTTGTGTTATATTAATGTCTATCACTTTATCTCTATTTTCCCAACACTATTACTCTTCCGCTGATAACAAAAGAGGGAGAGAAATGTTAAGATTTTAGCTAATAAAGGTCAAATATTTTATTTTGTATTCTCTATTTGCATCTGGTTCATCTGCATATTTTTATTTACTTTCGTGCATATATAAGGGGGAGATTTGTTGTAGAGAGGGAGCATTCAAATAGGGAGAGCAAATTGAATGATCAAATACGTTTAATAAATTCAAAATCTTAAATATATGTTTGTTGTCATCAAAAGGGGGAGATTGTTAAATATGCTAGTATATGATTTTTGTTTGATGATAATATATATATATATATTCATTTAAATGTATTTGTTATTGTACTATTTTATTTTCACATAATTAAATAAATATTTGCTGAATAAAATAAATAACATGGAATCTAAATTCAAACAAATATTTTATTACAATTTTGAATAGTACAAATTTGAGCTCTCACTATATATACACATTTTTCAATTACATTACAATTTCAGTTACATAACGTTTTTCACTATACATACATTTGCACCTCGCTACATATCATTCGTTCACTCATATTTGATCTTCAACTATATTCCAATTTGAATCCAGCATCTGAGTTATCTGCAAAATACACACTGACGCGGTAAAATTGAAAAAAAATATTTGTGCAGTGTAAAATAAAATGTGTATTTTTGAATATATTATTTGCCTCATTTATTTGGGTTGTTTGTCATAATTTAATTTTGAATTCATCTTACACGAATAGCTTGTGACATGCACAGTGTATCACTGTGCATGCTACATGGCCATGCAACACCGATATACACTTGACAAAACTACAGGGACATTTGAGCACAAGGTCAAACCTAAACAAAAGCTAGGTTCAACTCAAGTGCAATATAAATAAAGTACAACACGAGCACAAGGTTAAAACTGAGGCAAAGCTAGGATCAACTCAGGTGCAATACAAAAACACCACAAAATTGTAGAGTACTAGAATCCAAAAAACAACATAAACCACAGTCTCGACCAAAACAACTAACCACACCAAACTCTAGAGAATGATGGACCAGATAGACTCAAGTGCACAAGGACAAAATGAACACACATTTAAAATATATATCAAGACCTGGCTGCATGGCTACAATAATAAACTTCAGTGACTCGAAGTTTATATGGAAATGTGCAACTGAATACAAGTGCATAACAGAACCCAGACCAAATGAAGACAACAGCAGACGCATGAAGACTGCAATAAAATGATGTATATATGAATTTCCAAATCAACAACAGTTCAGCATGCTCAAATGTATATAACGAAGTCAGTAAACAACTTCAACCAGATACATTGAGCAAGATGATCTGCCTCAAAGCAACAACTCAATGCAAACACATATTGTCAAACACAAGAACAAGGAAACAAATGCATTCATACTTAAAGTAACTGGACAGACCATCGACCACAGTGTAGCTCAAAGGTTCATTTGAATCCATACTAAAATCAAGTGCACGTATGAAGTGGAGCAAATATACCAGTTCAATGATATGCAGACAGTTTCAAAAAGACCACAACAATGAAGTGATCTGTAACGACAGTATTTGTAAACATTTAAAAGTATTAAATTAAATAAGATTTTTGAATAAAATTGTTAGAAAAAAAATTAAGACTTTACTGATACAAATTAAATTATAATACAAGTTATGAGCTTTAGTAAAATTTCTATTAATGAAACACGTTTGCAATAATGTAAGGATGATAACAAATTCAAGTGTGTATTTTAATAACATTGGTTTGAGTGAAATTAACTATTGTCTTGATGTAAATTTCCAATTGATTAGAATAATAAATGTTTCTTTATAAAAGAAGAAATCATATGTTTATTTATTTGAAATGTTTTGTAGTTGAAAAATTGATTGTAGAGATGAGAAACTATTATTTGGTAAGAAATATATAATTCTTGTTTGTATCCAATAGTGTATAAATATGTTTAAATTACTATTAGACAGGAAATAACTGTTCTATTTCTCATTACATTTATCTTGTCCATTTTGAAAGTCATCTTTGTAAACAATTGAATTAATGTAATTGAATAATTTCAATTAATGATAGAGAGGACAAAAAATTGTAAATTAATAGGTGTAATTAAACGCAGCTTATGTTTTGTGAATATAAAAAGAAAGTTGGTTTAATGAAAAGAACATTTATGCCAAATAAAATGAATGTTTCATTTGTGAATACACATTTAGTTTCATTAAAATATAGAATAGAACGATTGTTTTGAAAGAAGAAATATATGTATATTTGAACTGTGTTTTAGCATATAGATGGATTACAAGAGTAGAAAAATAATTTATTTAAGTAAGTTATTTATTACTCTGTTGTATGAACAACAAATTTATAAACGTGTTTAAATGACTAAAGGAAACAATTATTCTGTTTTTCATCCATTTTAGTTGTTTGTTTTGAAATTTAACTTTGTTAGTAATTGCAAATAATGTAATTGAAATATTTCAATTAGAAGGAAAGAAAATGTTGATTGCAATTAATAGATTTAATAAAAGAAACGCACCTTTTGTGTTAAACAGAAAAGATGTTCAAATGGAAATAAAAAATCATTGTCGAAAAACCAAATTGAACATTTTCATTTTTATGGTAAGTACTTTTATTTATTATGCGTAGAAAAAAAACTAAATGCGTACAAATTTGAATATTATATGAGTTAATGAAGTTAATTTGGTTACGTTTCATAAATTGAATTTCAAAAAGATTGTGCAATGTACATGGCCCCTTCATTTCTTTTATTATTAATTGTTGCATATACATTTTAAAATAGTTACCTTACTATTAATACTTGATCCGTTTATTTATCCTTCTGTTTAATACATATGCCTAGACTTTTAGGTTATATTTAATTATTACCACCTTATTTTCGCGTATAAAAAATTTCATTTTCCTTTGGTTTGCAAACTTTTTCATTTCTACGTACATTTCTTTATGCATTATTAATGCCTAAAGCTTTCAAAATAAAATGTGACATTTATTTTTTCTCCACCTTAATTTCCTAATTATTAAATAACCTGCAGCTAATTTCTTTCATTTGTAGTGTATATTTGTGTTCTATATATTTTTTTACGAAGTCTTATCGGTTTGTTTTTGACTAATGGGCTCCTTAGTAAACCAAGAGACCCTAGGAACCTTAAGAGATTTTGGATCCTTCCTTTTCTCACACATTGACCTTCTATTTTCCTACTGGACTAAAACCAAGTACGTACAAAAATTGCTCATTTGAGAAACTTTCTGCATACTCTTCTTCTTCTTCTTTAAATCTGCAGAAAACTCCAAACCCCAAAAATCCTAAATGTCCAAATCAATTTCCATCCTTCCTCTTCCAAAACCCTAGCCTACCTCTCTCCTCTTACCGCCACCTATCTCCATCATAACCCACGACGGTAACCCATGGCCAAAGCCCTATCTTTTCTCTTCTCTTCTTTCTCTTTTTTCCCCTTTTTCCCTTATTTCCATGGCTTCTATATTCCACTAAATTACCCCAAATCAATTTTTTTTGAAACCATGTATAATTTCAATGGCGACAACTTTGTTGTTGAACTCTTCTTTCCATTTCAAATATTTCTATATCAAAAACTCTATTTTTCAAGTCCTTTCCCAAGTCCAATTTTGGACGAAAATACACCATATTGTATTAAACATATCTCCTTAAGTAATGAACCAAATTATGTGACTCTTTTTTTCAAATCATTTATTTTTCCAATGTCTTCAACTTTCTTTTAGATCAGTTCTTCAAATTCCTTAACTTTCTATGCCAAAACCTTAAATCTTTTCAACGTATATTTGAACTCAGATTTTCAACTCAGAAAACACCTCTGTTTTTTTTTACCATAGCTTCCTCAAGAAAAAAGCTTTATGGGTGATTCTTTTTTTGAAATGGAGAGAAAAGAATTTGCAACAACTTTCTATTTAGTACCTTTGTAGATTCAGTAATAATATGCTGGTCCATATATTTTCTTAAAGATGGCATAGTTTTTGGTTTGTCCGCTATTAAAATTTGGGCATTTAATTGGATTTTTAATCGTGTATAAATCAAAGTTGAGCGTTTTAACCCACACACAACTACTAAATTATCTTATGTTGGTTAAATTAGATTTAGGATGTGGTTAGAAGTTTATTAATTATTGTTTGGTGTTTTAATTTGTTATTTAGATTTAATTTGAATTGATATTGAATTTTACAGCCATGTATTAAATATTGAATATAATTTCTAGTTAAACACCTAATAATGATCACCAATTAATTGTTGTGATTTATTTGCTAATTTGAATGTTGATTGTGATGTATGTTATTGGTTGAAGTTTTGGATGATTGGACATTTATTTATGCTTATATCTCTGTTATCACTATGGATTGAAATAATACATATTCGAATGATCTTGTAGATTAGGGAAATCGTTTTGGGTCGAAATGATAAACTCAAGAGGTTTTCATTGATTTGAAAATTTTAATTTTAGATATTAGTTGAAATGATATATATATATATATATATATATATATATATCCATAAAATTTCTTGAATTTAGATTATGTATTGTAGTTGAATTATTTAAAAGGTTTAAGTTAAACTTTGAATTTTTAAATTAAAGTGGTTAAAATTAATACCTCGGATTGTTTTAAATCTTTTGATGATTATATTCACATTGTACACTTGATAAGAGATGGAAAATCCGCTAACATCTCCGAAGCCACTGCACTCACCTTTTATTTTGGATTACTTTTACTTACATAAGATATTTTAGTTCTTACTCAAATGTTTTGTTTACATTACGCTCGGGTCAGTCTGAGCTTTTCAGTGGATTGAAGACTATTTTTTGGAGGACGAAGACGAAGATTCAGTATATTATCACTATTTATTATAATTATTCCACTACATCATGTATTCCGCTGCATTATTTGTTTATTCCTGTTGTATGTTTAACTCTGATTTGAATTGTAAAAGTGCAATCACATGTTATTTGTAAAACAGCTTCATGAACTGTTTATTTGATTATTATATTTTTCATTCCACTACGAGATTCTGTATTTTATTTTTCCCTCTTTTCTTTTATTTTATTATTTACCCCATTAACAATCCTCCCTTTTGAATGGTTTGAATTAGACATGTGTGGTTTATTGTCGATTTAAACCGTCCATAAAGTTGGGTCGTTACATGATCAGAAGCATACATATATACAAATGCAAATACACGTACATACATACTTATATATAGGCAGTACACATGTAAACAAAGACCAATGAACAGTGAAGTGAAACAAGACCACCCCCAAATCAACTATCAATACATCAGGTGCAGTCATAAACTAACACAGTGTTGAAATAGAAACTAGAGGCACGCTGGAATATGTAGTGCAAAAAAGTGGACAGTGCAATCAACCAAACTACAGCTGCCAATTTGAACAAAACATATACAACATCACCAGGTTAAATGGAGGCAAGGCTAAAACTTCAAGCAAACTACATGGTGCAGCAGACTCGAATATCAGTGGCACCAATGATAATACAAGTGCAGTGCAAAGCAACAACTTAATCAAACTCGAAAATCATACTCAAGTAAATCACGACAAGAGACATCAACAGATCAACAACACATACATGCACACATACATATGTATGTATGTATGTAGATATATGATGACACATATTTGAGTTAAAACAAAAACCAAAGCTAGTATATCAGACTGCAACGAGACTCAAGTACTACCATAGTCCATCAAGCAACAACAAAGTGTACATGTAAACCAGAAAATTCCACACAAAGGAGTCAAGGTCGAAATCAATCAGAGTTTATCTAGTCCAATATATACATGATGCAACAAACATACATATATGCATACACATATGCATACACACATGTATACACACGAATTGAAGCAGCCATTCGCAAATCAAAGAGACGATCGATCAACAAAGCAATCATGAGAATATCAATTCAATCGATCAACAATCCGTCGCTACTTGAATTCCACAAACCCTAAATTTTTGAAAGAGGAACGAACGAAGAAGTAGACATTTTTTGTAACGACCCGGAAATTTTCATTTAGAAAATTCCAGATAGTTAGGAAAAGAAGTAAAGAGAAAGAAGAAGAAAATGGAACAAGACACAGAAACCTCACATTCGCAGCGGATCAAAATATAATATCACACAAATAACAGTTTTCCAAAGAAGAACAGTATCGGTACTCTTATATTTTTATACATCAGAGTTACAACATTTGCACAACATTGGACAGTTTAAAACAACATGTCCCAAATAATCAGCAATACTACACACAGCGGAAAACGCTCCATACGTTCCTGCCATCCAGCTCGCCTCCTGAACTCCAGAACGTCCTTACCTGAAAAACTATAATACTCGGTCTGACCGAGCATTACATCAAAGTAACACCCAAGTCAGGCTGGAAACCAGCGTGAGTAAACTCATCTAACATGAAACTTCAATACATAGAACTTATTTAAACCCGGGTAACTCGTTCATCATTACAAGTTCACAGCTTGCTATAGTCAACATTTATATTCTCAAATCAATTTCTAAGTATCAAAACTTAGATTAAATAGTCCAATTCACATACCAGGGATAAAAAATAAGCTAAGGCATCTAAATATCATTCAATCATCCATAAACAAGAGGAATTAGTCATACTATTTAATTAACTACACTGAAATAAATTAATTACTTATTACTTATGAATCTTGCTTATTTAACATTCATTAATTTTATTCAATTAATTAATCATCCCTTAATTATTCAACTGGATTAATCATCCTTTAATTACAATAAATACTTAACTCTAAATAAATAAATAAATTTTCACCATCACATCAAATAATCCCTTAATTACTCTTATAAAGTAGTTAACAATAATTTATTTAGCCTTAATTAATTTTCAAATTTATTTATCTATAATTGATTAATTATCCTCTCATTAATCACACTCATTAACAAACTATCCCTTGATTTGTTTCCTTAATCAATAAATCCTTAGTTAATTACTATATGTAATAAATCTTTAATTACTTCCATTAAGTAATTTTCCTTCAATTACTTAATCGAGTAATTATCTCATTTGTTAATTATCCCTATTATTTAGCTTTAATCATTAATTAATTCAACCCTTATTACAAATTAAATTAATTAATCCTTAACAAATTTATCTGTTAATTACTTACATTGAGTATTAATCATTTAAGTAATTACTTATGTATCCCAAATATCTCATGTTAATTAATAACCTTTAATTCCCAATCAAGAAATTAACCTTATATGACTTAAGGCCGTATTTAATTGTAGATAAACATCTTTTCCAATTTATTACTAATTCATCATTTAAACCTTATTCCAATGATATGCTTGAACTTAATTTTATACGAAGTCACTTGAGCCCCTTTTTGTTAATTAAGGTTAATACATAAATTTTATGCACTTCCTAAAATATTAGGAAATATTGTGAGTTTATAAACTAGTTCAATACTTTATTTGAAAAGGTTTACTGGAAATTTATTTTATAATTTGTCTTGCCTTAAAAGTTTGATCATTACTCATATCAAAATCTTGTTAAATCTCCACCTACAAAGAAACACACACAACTTATTAGATCCATCTTACATGAACTAGTAGTATATTCATTACATAAAATCTTCTCTGTTACATGGGACTGCATTTACTTTCCTAGTTCATGCAAACACTTCACACTTTTATTTACTTCCTTATTCTTGCAAACACAGCACATACATTTTCTTTTTACACTTACTAAATACATCAACAGAGGCAACAATTCCTCATCACTCACGCACTATCCAAGACAGTGTCAAACATGCATGCAGCTGACATACTCCTATCAAGGCACAGTTTGTTTGCATATATATATATATATATATATATATATATATATATATATATATATATCAGGTGGCTGTTGTTAATAAACTTGAATAAAACAATTTTAAACTGTTAATCCCCATAATTACCATATGAACATCTATAGGCGAATACAAGTATATTTTGCTTTTAAACTTCAAACACAAATTAAGATTCTCTGCAAAATTTATAAGAAGTCATATGTACCCAGATATGAATGGTCAGACTATAGCATATAAAGGCAAACATGGATAGTGTGTTCCTTTATGCACTTAAAAAAAATGTATAGTATCGAAACTATAAAGCAACATACATACATCTTCACTTCAGATTAAATTTTTTAGAAAATTAACATACCAGCTGTCAACTAAATCACCTACTCAAGCTTCAAATCTAAACAAAGGCATTCTGGTGTATACATCTACAACTGTTCATGAACAATTGGATTTATTGTGTTCACACCAAGTATTCCTTTCTGTATATTTCCAGTTGATAGGCAAAACAAACCAAGAATATGACTATTTTCTTAACAGAAACATCTTCACAGATAGTGAAGTAAAGCATGGAACTATAGTAATCACCAATGCAAAAATTTAAACCAGTTTGTTTCTTTTTCCTTAATAGTTCACCCACCGATGAACCGATGAAGCTTCATCGGTCAATCAGTGTTTATGATATCTGGAGCAAACATTCCAGATCAGCCCTCCGCCAGCCATTGCTTGGATTTTCGCCCCCATTTTTTTTATAGTTGACAAAATATAAATGCATACAAGTCACGTTTTAAATACATAAAGGTTTTAAATAAAATTAACAGAACTCAATCCCAGGCTCGGCTTCTAACAATATGAAATCCAAATTCAGCAACCATTAAGAATTTATCAAACTATGTTGCTGTTAAATAGATGAAAATGCACAAAACTTTAGCGGTTTTCGCGTGAGTGTTACTCGCCTAAATCATTGCTGTAGAGATCGAAGCCAAAACCAAATCTTTGATCACCACGCTGCCATGCCCAACTGTCACGACTACCTTACAGCGGCGCTGTTCCACAACGCGACAATCGATCGCACGTGCTAGGTCGCGGCCTCCAAAGCTCGGTCGTCTACACAACGTCGCATCGCGCTCGGGATTCATAAGTAAATGGTTTGGGGAATTAGGGATTTGATTGAGATAATTTGAAGCTGTAATTTTTTTTTGAACTGATCTGCTATGTGGGATCTGAAATTTGATGTAGAAGATAGATTGAAGAACAAAGAAAAAGAAAGAATGGACAGAGATAAGAGTCTACAGCCTATTACCCTATTATTATTAATATATTAATATATCGAATCTAGAGAAACTAATGACACTTGTAAGTTGCATCTCGCCATTTGTTTACATTTATAAACATCATGTTTTGGTACGGTTATATATATTTTATCTAAAATTTTAAATGTTTTCATGAACTTTTTCTTTTTTTTTAAATTTCTATTTAGTAATTACTCTCCTTAGTTATAAATAAAATATTTAAAACAAATTATATTCTAATAAAATCATATATATATATATTATCCTGTTTATTTTAAGATATTTTATTCTTTGAATTCTCAATTCAAGTTCAAATTCTAATTTAATTTCTAATCGTATATATATAGTCATATAACAACACATTTTCATTTGTTTTAAAAGATAATCTGTCAATTCTAAGTAATTATAATAGGAGATTATCTCATAAATATTTATCTAGATATATATATACACACACACATCAGAATTTCATTTGTTCAATTAACAAATAAGTATTTTATAAATTTTAATCCTGTTAATTTCAAATTAACAGATGCCCAGAAATTCAGGTTATCACATTTCTCCCTCCTTAGAATCTTTTCGTCCTCGAAAAGGAACGAAGCCGGAATTTATTAAAATGCTTAAAATCAGATAAATTTTTCTTTGATCATTGTTAAAACACCTTTAAAATCTATATAGTATTGTCAAAATAGTTTTATAAAAATATCATTTTATAACTCGATGTTTCAACAAATCCACCTTCGTTCTCACAGAAATTCGGTCATAGTTGATCAGGCGTATGACTGAAAATCTATAAGTACTTAGCAGACTCGATTTCAACACCCAGTGAAAATACTTGATAATAATTTTATTGAAAATATTGAAAGCATGTTGAAATAGAGGAAATATCTTTGGTGAGAATGCTCTGGAAATCATCACCCCCATCCATGGTCGCAGTTACATCCTGGGTTACGTTGCCATCGCAGCAAAAGCCCATGTAACTGTAGGCTCTCCGCGGCCTCTCGATTATGCCATGGAACCCACGACAGATCGCAGTTACATTCCAGAGTTACGTTGCCATCACAGCAAAAGTCCTACGGCCTCTGATTTTCGCTGTCGAACTGAAACTTCTTCGCTCCTACATAGGTCGTAGTCTACTAATATAAAATCAACCGTCCATGTAACTACAGGCACTCTACGGCCTCTGATTTTCGCTGTCGAAATGAAACTTCTTCGCTCCTACATAGGTCGTAGTCTACTAATATAAAATCAACTACAGACTGTTGGCTCTCAGCGACACACACGACTTTCGCTATGTTACAATAGGTCGCAGTCTACCGATATAAAATCAAACGCAGACTGTTGGCTCTCAGCGACACATACGACTTTCGCTATGGTATACACTACTCATAATCCCCAGGAACTAGTTTTGTCCGGACTCCTCACAGGATCAACTTTAGAACCCCCCTTGGGGCTCAAGGCAGCACCACCCAGTGGCGCTCCTGAGAAGTTCATTTCAAGGGAGCGTGTTTTTCCCCAGATCTATCATTAAAACACTTTATGCTATACATATATAGTATCTTTCAAATCATACACCTAGTATGATCCAATACAAAGCTCCTTTACACAAAATCGATTATTCCAAAATCGATAATTCTCAAACTAGGCTTTCCAAATTTCAATATTGATTTTACCCAAAAATCAAAAGCCTTTCCAAATCCAAAGGTTACCAACCTTTTTAAAAATCATTCTCACAAGATCCTTTATATATATATATATAGATATATATATAACCTTGAAAAATCTTAGGATCATTTCCAACTTGTATAAAACCCTTTTTATACTTCAAAACATTTTCACAAAACCTTTTCTTCTGGCAAAAGATTCAACAAGGGAAGTTTCAATTTATAAAACAAAGATATTTAACTTTGTTTACTCAAAATCAAATATTCAAATTTGATTACTCCTTTCAATATCATTTTCATTCAAATCCGTACGATGTACACATATCATTCGTACGCTATACCAATCTGATCGCTCACTTGACCATACAATTTCACTTCTGAACTAGAATCGTCCACCCGACTTCCTAGTGCGAACACAGATCTGGTCTCTTGATCAGAAACCGTCATTCTCCTTACATAGTCATAACTATGATAGAGATCATCTAGAACCAATCAACAATCCATATCCAGGTTCGCCGTCGAAAATCGAGTGGGAAAATCCCAACTCGGATCGATATAACTATCTCGAAATTCTATGCTCGAATCTGGATCAAATCATTATGCGAATAGAATAACATACATACACCCTACATGTTTATCTTTATTGGTTATTAGCCAAATTCCATTTCTATTCACATTCACTTTGATTTTCATTCACTTACTCACAATTACTTCAATCCATTTGGATTATCATCTCTATTCTTACCTCGATTGGGTATTTAACCAATAACAGTTTGAACTCCGACCAGTTTATTTAGAAAATAGCTTGAAATTTTTTAAAATAGATAAGTAGTTGGAAAATAATTACTAGTTTGTAAAATAGGTGTAAAATACTTAAAATAATTATAGAAATTTTAGACAATTGCAAAATAACAGTAAGATAATAATTAGTTTTGTAAAATAGTTGGAATATAGTAATTATGTCAGGATCCGATTCTTCAACTTCCGAAAATCGGCATCAATATGTCCACTGTATCAACTGCCGAGCAATCGAATGTCGGAAAACCGAACCATGAGGGTTAACAGAAGAGGTAGAAGAAAAAGATAGAAGAAGTAAGAAAACAGAACAGAAACAATATCAGAATCTCACAGTCGCAGCGGAACAACATATAATAGATAAATGAATAATCTTTAAACCAAGAACTATATCAGTTATTACATTACATTACATCATCAGAGTGTACAACAACAAACAACGGAAAAGGAGTACTATATACTAGTGAATACGCCATGCCATCCAGCTTGCCTCCAGCAACTCCTGAATTCCAGAATATCCTGATTAACCTGACTCTTGATTGCCCGTGTGGAAATTGGTGGGCACCAGAGTTTAGGAAGGAAACAGTAAACTCCGAGTCAGTCATGTGACTGGTGTGAGAACTTAAAAACAGTTATTATCTTTTAAAACAACAACAACAAGGATAATTTTAAAATAGATTCGCAATGCTTTTGGAAAATGAGACTACCATAAGACCTCCCGCCACACACACAGTGCAAACGTAGAATTGGAGGAGATTTCTTCTTATGATAGTCAAAGATGCTTGATACGTATTAAAAAGAAACATTTGATATTATTACTAGTGCATACTGTAGGAAAAAAAATTCGAAAGTAAAGATATAAATCTTAGCCAGCATAGGCATTCCGCACTTATGCCTACTATAGCTACCATCCAAACATGGCGGCGCCACCATAAGTGAATGATAGATTCTACAACTAAAACCGTACAAGGTGCGTATTGTTTTATTTGGATTTCCAACAAATGGTCAGGCTAAGGAACTTCCTACTGCCACATGGGATCGCCTCTGGCGGGACGTCCTGAGAACTTAACCAGCTCTCTGCCAACACAAGGCCGGGTTACCTTTGTCACTAGGTAACTACTACACGACTATGCCATCCCCCGGTCCCTTTGGACCTTTATTTGAGCGCTCGATAACCAACATCACACAGTAATAAATATAGTGTGTCCACATGAGTAAGTATCTGGGCTCCATACCATGATACCACCCTTTCCAGAAGGAAATGACATACCCTAAAGGGCGCGACCCTCGTAACCTTGCCGCATATTCCTGTTTTGACCATTTCCGAGGAGTGAGGTCTGATGAAGTCTCGTCCACAAAGCTAGGCACAAAGCCACGCTTTGATCAACAAATGATCAATAAATAATCATCACATAGCAACACTAAGCATGCCACATTACCAAATTGGGAATATATCGCTGATAACCTTCAACTACATAACCTCTGAGCGCGTACGTCTCAGAGAAGGGTGTTAAGCTAAGAGAATAAATTCTCCGCCACCAACAGAAAATTTATTTGAAAGAAATCTGCTTTATATCTCAAAATGTAATGTCAGACACGTAACCATACAAGTCTGTTCCGGGTTCGAATAGAGCCGAAGGCACTTCAAAAGAAGCCCTCGCAATCCGGGTATTCACAATCCCGATAAACTTCCCATCACAAAGGAAATCTCCATACCGTAGCTAACGGTGCAGAGACAATCGATAGGTCATCCTATCGTTTTCACAAATACCCGGTCTTCAACACCGGTCATCAAATGTAATCCATAACGACGTATCACATATTCCGAATGGGTTATACGACCCCAAGGTCCTTTCCTGGCTAACCCGAATAGTGAGTGCTTATTCAAAAATAAGTGTAGCATTCAAATTCAAGCAAATCACAACAAATACCTATTTAAAGGTAAATATTGATAGTCGGTTATTTAACTATCAATCAATATTCACAACATCACCCGATTTCAAATAATTTCCTAAATTATTTATTTTCAAAAATATCTTTATAAGATATATATCCCACACTTTAACCATTTGAAACCCAATTTCAAATAAATTTACACCCTTACAACTTTCATTTCAAAATGGTTCATGTAAACCAATTAAATATATCCTTACTGATTTATCAAATTTACGTTCCAAATCCGTAAATTAATTTCCACACTTCAAAATAAATCAACGTTTATTTTTAACTAATTTCCCTTTCTTTTATAAATTCCATAGTGAATTTACATTTCCAAAATATCTATGAATAAACGATTTTCAAATCGATTTCAAATATTCATTTTCAATTTATCTTTAAAAGATAAAAATCTCAAAACATTCACTTCATATTGGAAAAACATTTCCATACTTATTTAACAATAATAAGTAATTCACCAATCTATTTATTTTCAACATTTTGAAAATATTCAATATACTTAAATCTAAATTAAGTATATACTTTATTTTATAAGGAAAACATTCTCTTAAACACATTTATTTGGGTCAAAACGAATGTTACGTAAAACATCGTTACGACAACCCAAAATCACTAGTATAGGGATTCGAACTTAAAATAGATATATAAATCCCAATACAATATAAAACATTTCCTTTCGGAAATCATTTACTATAACAATAGTGTTATAGTCCACCATTTCCTTCTATTCCTCGAAAACGTCTATTTCAACAATAAATGTTGAAATCTATGATTTCGATACTTAACACATTTTAAAACGTTTTTTAATCGTTTAAATTCTATTTAAAAATATCACTTTTTCCAAGATATTTCTTTAATATATTATTCACCGTCCAAAATCGTGAATATATTTCATTAACCAGATTCAATTTCTACATATTCTATTTAAAAGATTATCCACTGTCCAAAATCGTGGATAAATTCCTAACCAAACTCTTATTATCATAATATTTACGTAAAGGATAATTCGCTGTCCAAAATCACGAATATATCTCCTTTAATAACTTCTATGTTTAATTTATTAAATTCGATAGGTTTCGGATTTATAAAACAATATTTATAAATTCCATTTATATTTTATAACAACTTCGATTTATAAAATCCCTTAATTAACAAATTCTATTTATACCTCATTTAAATACCAAAATCCGATTTATAAGTTAATTACTTATAAATCTTTTATTTTACAAATCTATTCATTTCATAACTTCACAATTTATAAATCTATAAATTTTATTCACTTGTGAAATCCATTTATACTTCATTTTAACACTTATAAAAACTTGTTTTATAATTCCAATATTTTATTTTATAAACCTCAATTTTATAAATCTATTATATAAACCATTTATAATAATTCAAAAATCCCAATTTAAATAAACCAATCCTTTTAATAATTTACAAATTGTTATTAAAGCTTATATAACTCCAAAATCATACTTAAGTATTATTTTCCAAAAATATCATTTTTATAATAATAAAATTATAACGTTTATTTATTTAAAATGAATAAATTCCAAAATTAAATTTTATTATGAATTCTCAACTTAAATTTTCAACAATCAAATTTTATTTAATTTCGGCATCTAACGATACCAAAATTTATTCGGCTAAAATTTAGCCTTTAACAATCTCAATCACAAAGATAATCACGCAGATTATAAATAGATCAACACACGACATTGAAACCAATTCAAATGTTTGAGCAATCCAGTTGGATCCCTCCAACCTGTTTCCCTGCATCCAAAGATGTTAGCACAATACCAATTCCGCTTCGAGACGGAATATCGTGGTATATGGGATGTATAAAATATTATCCGCTATTATGCGACGCAATAGGGTCTCATCCGCTATATACTGCGGGAAATCAACTCTAAGTACATAAATAATACCAATTCCAAACAGGTTGGAATTATAGCGGTATATGTTTTTAATAAATAACCTCCGCTTACTAATGGCGTATAATGTCTATTTTAACAATCAATAGATAACAATCGTCATTCAAACATACAATCAAGAAATTTTAAATATAACTATTTAAAATTAAAATCGAAACCGATTCGATTGAGCGAGAAGTTCTCACCTTGGTTTAAATTCCGTTCCAGTGTTTTATTTCGAATAAAATTAAATGACCCGAAATTTTCACTAGCTCCAAACGATTACAATCCAGTTCCATCGCGTAGTATTCGACAATACGGTTCCAACGCAACTGGTTTCATGCGTTTTCGACCTCGTACAAAGATACATATTTTTGAAGTTACACGAATTATAAATAAAATTTAAATTACAATTTCTTTTTATAATTTTTACCCTAAACAATCAGGGCCGCTCGTTCCAGCTTGATGCAATCTTAGCCATCTGCTTTTTCTTCTCCCCCTCCAGGAAAACGCGACCGAGAAACCCACCCTAGCCGCCGTTTTAACCTAATCAACGCAACCACTATACTCCGTTTGACGACAATCAGAACCCATGGCGAAGCCCACGCCTTGCCGCACCATCCCCCAAAACGCGCGCGAGCTCGGCCTCGGCATGGCCGTGAATTTTTCGTGCAAACCGAAGATGAACGTGGCCCCACAGCGACCACTATGACGATCTTCACGTCGACCCACCGTATGGATCTAAAGTACTCTTCGAGCTCTACGTTTTGTTAGTTGGAAGGTTTCGCTAATTGTTGATGGATTGAAGGAAAAATGAGGAGGAAGGAAGGAGTGTATCAGCCATTGGTTGAAGGGTGGCGGCCGAAGTTTAAACCCTAGCTAGGGTTTTCTTTTTGCAAAATGAAATATAGAGGGGCTTATATAGAAATTCTGACGAACACTATTCATTCCGAATTTTCCAAACTCTAAACATAGCGTGCCGGTTGACGTTCCTAAGATTTAACCCGCATTCCGGACACAATGGAATAGGTTTCGGGAGCTAATTCGATCATCTGTGTGAGTTACGGCAATAAACGATCGATTTAAAATTCAATCGGTTAATCAATTTTCTAGGCGTTTTGGCTTGCCCCGAAATAACCGTAAATCCGATTGACACGAAATTTGAAATCTTACAATAATGTTATATTACGGATCCGATGAAACTGGTTTCGTCAAAATCGGAGACTTTTTGAAAAATGGCTATTTTAGCTCGTCAATTAAATATTAAAATATTCAATTTTCACAAATTAACTTTTAGTTCAATTTTAAAAGCTTCATAACATCATTCTAACTCTAACATGATAAAATAAAATTTTTACAAATCATTTTAATCATAGTTAACCCAATTTTCAATTATTTATGTATTTTCACATATTAAATTATCGATTTAATTATCCAATTAAATCCAATTATTTAAAATAAAATTTATTCGACTTATAAATTTCACTTATTAATATTTAAAATCAATTAAATAAACGAATTTTAATTAATATAAATTCTGGGTCGTTACAAACTTCCCCCCTTACAAGAATTTCGTACTCGAAATTACCAAGTAAGAAAAAGTTACAGAATCCATTAACTTTCCAAAACAAACCGTTCAATTTAGATTTTTCAAATCTCTTAAGTGTTTAACTTTTCCAAAATTCATAGTTAAACTTCATACAATAACTTTACTAAGTTTTCAAATCATACTTAGTTATAGTTTTCAAAATTTTCCAAAATTCCCAAAAAAAATTCTAACGCCTTAAATTTACGGAAAAATTCGCCATAGTCTCCTTTGCCGGCTCGATCCAAAAAAAAATGACAGTATATATATCACAAATATACATCTCATCAACTGATGAGGCATCCCGCAGGGAAAAAAGTGTAAAAGTACGGTATGTAATCCGAGATATGTACCTTATTTATTATTAGCGAGCATATACGGCTAATATAGCGCGAAAGCGAGCTCCAAATGCGAAGCAAGCACAATCCGCACCTACTAAACACTCAACAAACCATGAGAAACATGCATATATGAAAATAATATCAATATACAACATATAGAAACATAACAACTATATATGCCAATATGACAAATGCAACAACAAATGCAATCATCAACAACTAACATCCAACTAACATCCAACAAATCAATAACCAAATCAATATTCTTTCATTTTCTCATTAGTATTCAATGAATTGGTTTTTCATTTAAATCACATTTAATTTGTTGACATTGGACTTTAGAAATATCCGTTCATTCATTTTTTTTCAATTAGTTCATATTCACTAATTTACATTCACATTAGTTTACTTCCAAATTGAATCAAATTCAGTTCATATTCATTTATTTTCAATTTGGATTCAATTACTTTAGCTTTCAAATTTTGCTAATTCAATTTCATTAACACTTAATGAATTTATATACAATCAACTAACATCCATATGACAACCAATGTATGTTCAACATAACCAAATTATTTACTTCTCTTACACTCATTCAATTTGGTTTTAACACTTTTAATTCCAATTGGTTGATATTAAATTAACTTTCATTCAATTATTCAACTTCCAATAACATTGGCTTTCAATGAATTAACACTTCATTCATTATTTCATATCAACTTATTTACATTCGACTGATTAACATTCACTCCATTTATTAATTTAATTGTCAATTCCTTTAACAATATAAGGTTGAATTTCAGTTATATAACTCAAGTTCATATTCTTAATGACTTCATTTCATTAGTTCACTTATTAGTTTACTTTGACACCAAAATCAACTTCTTTCAATTTTTACTTAAGTTATATTCCATTTAAACATCATTTGTTTAACTTGCTTAAATTTCCAAATCCAATTCAGATTTCGATTCTAAGGTAAATTTTATTTAACTTTTACCAAAGTCAAATTTATTTCAACTTCACCAAGATAAAATCTTTATTATTTCATATTATAAGTTCAAAACCCATTTCACTTATGTTCATCAATTACAACTTGAATTTTAATTTCAAATTTGTTTATCACAACAAAACTTCAATTTTAATTTACTATGGTAGCAAATCCATCACACAGAAACTTGAAAATGATACTGATGATGTTGCAGTCATCATCCTTATTATCTCCCAGTGACAATAGTGAATTCAGTGCTTTTAAATTCTTTCAAAAATCTCCTTTTATTTATAAATTACATTTATAAATCTTTCCTTAAAAAAATTCATTATTTTCCTTTACTTATATAAGACCATTTCACAATTGTAAATCATTTTAATTATAATTCCATACTTATAATTCATTTGCTCATACAATTCATTCTTTTACAACTGTTGTTTTTATTTAACTTATTCAACAACCAAACAATCAATTTATATACACTTTAATAATTCTGAAAAATCATTCCTTTATATATAAATATACTCAAGGTAAAATTATTTCATTTACCCAATTTAAAACGATATTGTGCCGGATTGTTCTGAACAAGTGTTTAGAGATCCCTATCGATAGAGTTGTACGAACTATACTGACCAGAATCCATATACCACTCAACAAACCAATCATCACAATATAAAACATTTTATATTCACTAACAAATACGCGCTCATAGCTATTATTACACTCAAACTCATTCTAGAGTACTACTGACTCTATCTCTAATGAGTAATACCCAACAGAGCCATGGTTGTCGCTTAAACATATGCTCTGATACCACGTTGTCAGGACCCGATTCTTCAACTTCCGAAAATCGGCATCAATACATCCACTGTATCAACTGCCGAGCAATCGAATGCCGGAAAACCGAACCATGAGGGTTAACAGAAGAGGTAGAAGAAAAAGATAGAAGAAGTAAGAAAACAGAACAGAAACAATATCAGAATCTCACAGTCGTAGCGGAACAACATATAATAGATAAATGAATAATCTTTAAACCAAGAACTATATCAGTTATTACATTACATCACATTACATCATCAGAGTTTACAACAACAAACAACGGAAAAGGAGTACTATATATTAGTGAATACGCCATGCCATCCAGCTTGCCTCCAGCAACTCCTGAATTCCAGAATATCCTGATTAACCTGACTCTTGACTGCCCGTGTGGAAATTGGTGGGCACCCAGAGTTTAGGAAGGAAACAATAAACTCCGAGTCAGTCATGTGAATGGTGTGAGAACTTAAAAACATTTATTATCTTTTAAAACAACAACAACAAGGATAATTTTAAAATAGATTTGCAATGCTTTTGGAAAATGAGACTACCATAAGACCTCCAGCCACACACACAATGCAAACGCAGAATTGGAGGAGATTTCTTCTTATGATAGTCAAAGATGCTTGATACGTATTAAAAAGAAACATTTGATATTATTACTAGTGCATAATGTAGAAAAAAATTTCGAAAGTAAAGATATAAATCTTAGCCAGCATAGGCATTCCGCACTTATGCCTACTATAGCTACCATCCAAACAGTGGGGCGCCACCATAAGTGAATGATAGGTTCTACAACTAAAACCGTACAAGGTGCGTAATTTTTATTTGGATTTCCAACAAATGGTCAGGCTAAGGAACTTCCTACTGCCACATGGGATCGCCTATGGCGGGATGTCCCGAGAACTTAACCAGCTCTCTACCAAACAAGGCCGGGTTACCATTGTCACTAGGTAACTACTACACGACTATGCCATCCCTCGGTCCCTTTGGACCTTTATCCGAGCGCTCGATAACCAACATCACACAGTAATAAATATAGTGTGTCAATATGAGTAAGTATCTGGGCTCCATACCATGATACCACTCTTTCCAGAAGGAAATGACATACCCTAAAGGGCGCGACCCTCGTAACCTTGCTGCATATTCCTGTTTTGACCATTTCCGGGGAGTGAGGTCTGACGAAGTCTCATCCACAAAGCTAGGCACAAAGCCACGCATTGATCAACAAATGATCAATAAATAATCATCACACAGCAACACTAAGCATGCCACATTACCAAATCGGGAATATATCGCTGATAACCTTCAACTACATAACCTCTGAGCGCGTACGTCTCAGAGAAGGGTGTTAAGCTAAGAGAATAAATTCTCCGCCACCAACAGAAAAGTATTTGAAAGAAATCTGCTTTATATCTCAAAATGTAATGTCAGACACGTAACCATACAAGTCTGTTCTGGGTTCGAATAGAACCGAAGGCACTTCAAAAGAAGCCCTTGCAATCCGGGTATTCACAATCCCGATAAAACTTCCCATCACAAAGGAAATCTCCATACCGTAGCTAACGGTGCAGAGACAATCGATAGGTCATCCTATCGTTTTCACAAATACCCGGTCTTCAACACCGGTCATCAAATGCAATCCACAACGACGTATCACATATTCGGAATGGGTTATACGACCCCAAGGTCCTTTCCCGACTAACCCGAATAGTGAGCGCTTATTCAAAAATAAGTGTAGCATTCAAATTCAAGCAAATCACAACAAATACCTATTTAAAGGTAAATATTGATAGTTGGTTATTTAACTATCAATCAATATTCACAACATCACCCGATTTCAAATAATTTCCTAGATTATTTATTTTCAAAAATATCTTTATAAGATATATATCCCACACTTCAACCATTTGAAAACCAATTTCAAATAAATTTACACCCTTACAACTTTCATTTCAAAATGGTTCATTTAAACCAATTAAATAAATCCTTACTGATTTATCAAATTTACGTTCCAAATCCGTAAATTAATTTCCACACTTCAAAATAAATCAACGTTTATTTTTAACTAATTTCCCTTTCTTTTGTAAATTCCATAGTGAATTTACATTTCCCAAATATCTATGAATAAACGATTTTCAAATCGATTTCAAATATTCATTTTCAATTTATCTTTAAAAGATAAAAATCTCAAAACATTCACTTCATATTGGAAAAACATTTCCATACTTATTTAATAATAATAAGTAATTCACCAATCTATTTATTTTCAACATTTTGAAAATATTCAATATACTTAAATCTAAATTAAGTATATACTTTATTTTATAAGGAAAACATTCTCTTAAACACATTTATTTGGGTCAAAACGAATGTTACGTAAAACATCGTTACGACAACCCAAAATCACTTATATAGGGATTCAAACTTAAAATAGATATATAAATCCCAATACAATATAAAACATTTCCTTTCGGAAATCATTTACTATAACAACAGTGTTATAGTCCACCATTTCCTTCTATTCCTCGAAAACGTCCATTTCAACAATAAATGTTGAAATCTATGATTTCGATACTTAACACATTTTAAAACATTTTTTAATCGTTTAAATTCTATTTAAAAATATCACTTTTTCCAAGATATTTCTTTAATATATTATTCACCGTCCAAAATCGTGAATATATTTCATTAACCAGATTCAATTTCTACATATTCTATTCAAAAGATTATCCACTGTCCAAAATCGTGGATAAATTCCCAACCAAACTCTTATTATCACAACATTTACTTAAAGGATAATTCGCTGTCCAAAATCACGAATATATCTCCTTTAATAACTTCTATGTTTAATTTATTAAATTCGATAGATTTCGGATTTATAAAACAATGTTTATAAATTTCATTTATATTTTATAACAACTTCGATTTATAAAATCCCTTAATTAACAAATTCTATTTATACCTCATTTAAATACCAAAATCCGATTTATAAGTTAATTACTTATAAATCTTTTATTTTACAAATCTATTCATTTCATAACTTCGCAATTTATAAATCTATAAATTTTATTCACTTGTGAAATCCATTTGTACTTCATTTTAACACTTATAAAAACTTGTTTTATAATTTCAATATTTTATTTTACAAACCTCAATTTTATAAATCTCTTATATAAACCGTTTATAATAATTCAAAAATCCCAATTTAAATAAACCAATCCTTTTAATAATTTACAAATCGTTATTAAAGCTTATATAACTCCAAAATCGTACTTAAGTATTATTTTCCAAAAATATCATTTTCATAATAATAAAATTATAACGTTTATTTATTTAAAATGAATAAATTCCAAAATTAAATTTTATTATGAATTCTCAACTTAAATTTTCAAAAATCAAATTTTATTTAATTTCGGCATCTAACGATACTAAAATTTATTCGGCTAAAATTTAGCCTTTAACAATCTCAATCACAAAGATAATCACGCAGATTATAAATAGATCAACAAATTGATCAATACACAACATTGAAACCAATTCAAATGTTTGAGGAATCCTGTTGGATCCCTCCAACCTGTTTCCCTGCATCCAAAGATGTTAGCACAATACCAATTTCGCTTCGAGACGGAATATCGCGGTATATGGGATGTATAAAATATTATCCGCTATTATGCGGCGCAATAGGGTCTCATCCGCTATATACTGCGGGAAATCAACTCTAAGTACATAAATAATACCAATTCCAAACAGGTTGGAATTATTGCGGTATATGTTTTTAATAAATAACCTCCGCTTACTAACGGCGTATAATGTCTATTGTAACAATCAATAGATAACAATCATCATTCAAACATATAATCAAGAAATTTTAAATATAACTATTTAAAATTAAAATCGAAACCGATTCGATTGAGCGAGAAGTTCTCACCTTGGTTTAAATTCCGTTTCAGTGTTTTATTTCAAATAAAATTAAACGCGTTTAATTTTACCCGAAATTTTCACTAGCTCCAAACGATTCCAATCCAGTTCCATCGCGTAGTATTCAACAATACGGTTCCAACGCAACTGGTTTCGTGCGTTTTCGACCTCGTACAAAGATACATATTTTTAAAGTTACACGAATTATAAATAAAATTTAAATTACAATTCTCTTTTTATAATTTTTGCCCTAAACAATCAGGGCCGCTCGTTCCAGCTTGATGCAGTCTCGGCCGTCTGCCTTTTCTTCTCCCCCTCCAGGAAAACGCGACCGAGAAACCCACCCTAGCCGCCGTTTTAACCTAATCAACGCAACCACCATACTCCGTTTGACGACGCTCAGAACCCATGGTTTCGAAGCCCACGCCTTGCCGCTCCATCCCCCAGAACGCGCGCGAGCTCGGCCTTGGCATGGCCGTGAATTTTTCGTGCAAACCGAAGATGAACGTGGCCCCATAGCGACCACTACGACGATCTTCACGTCGACCCACCATATGGATCTAAAGTACTCTTCGTGCTCTACGTTTTGTTAGTTGGAAGGTTTCGCTAATTGTTGATGGATTGAAGGAAAAATGAGGGGGAAGGAAGGAGTGTATCGGCCATTGATTGAAGGGTGGCGGCCGAAGTTTAAACTCTAGCTAGGGTTTCCTTTTTGCAAAATGAAATATAGATGGGCTTACATAGAAATTCTGACGAACACTATTCATTCCGGATTTTCCGAACTCCAAACGAAGCGTGCCGGTTGACGTTCCTAAGGTTTACCCCGCGTTTCGGACACAATGGAATAGGTTTCGGGAGCTAATTCGATCATCTGTGTGAGTTACGGCAATAAACGATCGATTTAAAATTAAATCGGTTAATTAATTTTCTAGGCGTTTTGGCTTGCCCCGAACAAACCGTAAATCCGATTGACACGAAATTTGATATCTTACAATAACATTAGATTACGGATCCGATGAAACTGGTTTCGTCAAAATCCGAGACTGTTTGAAAAATGGCTATTTTAGCTCGTCAATTAAATATTAAAATATTCAATTTTCACAAATTAACTTTTAATTCGATTTTAAAAGTTCCGTAACATCATTCTAACTCCAACATGATAAAATAAAATTTTTATAAATCATTTTAATCATATTTAACCCAATTTTCAATTATTTCTGTATTTTCACATATTAAATTATCGATTTAATTATCCAATTAAATCCAATTATTTAAAATAAAATTTATTCGACTTATAAATTTCACTTATTAATATTTAAAATCAATTAAATAAACGAATTTTAATTAATATAAATTCTGGGTCGTTACAAATTAGTTTATAAAACAGTTGGAAAATCGTTAAACAGTTTCAAAAATAATTGTAAAACAAGTATAAGATAGTTTGGCTTTTAAAAGAAAGGTTGTATATATAATGAATAGCTTGGAAAAATAATTTTATATTAAAACAATTTATATTAAAAATAGTCCAGAGTCAAAACTGCTCACTTTCCAATTTCCATTCTCATCAGTTCTATTTAATTTTCCACTTCCATTTAAATCGACCCAATTCCAATCTTAAATAACTTCAATTTCCATTGAAATTGATTCAACCCCAATTCAAGTTGAATTAACCTCGGTTTCTTTTCCAAATTTAACTTTATTCAACCTTGATCTCAAATTCTACTAATTCAAATAAATTTCTATTGAACTAGTTCCAATTTCAATTCATTTCAACTCCATTTTGAATTAATCCCAATTTCAAACTCCATTTCCAAATCAAGTTGAATTATTCTTGATTTCCTCCCAAATTCAATTCAAATTCCATTTGAATTTAAAACTATTCAACTTTAATTACAATTCCAAATTATTCAAAGCAATTCGGACTAATTTCAAATTGAACCCGCTTTAATTTCAAATCGTTTCAAATTAATCCAATTCAACTTTTCCATTTGAATTTTATACTTATATATCTTCAATCACAATTTCAATTAATTCAAATCAAATTCAATTTGAACTAATTTCAGTTCAAATTCCAAATTTAAACCATCTCGAATTATATAAATTCGAGTTAAATTCTCAAATGTTTGTTTTAATTCCTTTAAATCAATTTACCTTTAAAGTTTTTAAACAATTTAATTTTGAGTCAAATTCTCAAAATTCCATTTTAAATTATCTTTAGTTAACTTTTTCCAAAGTGCAAATAAGATTTCAAATCAATTTAATCTTAAAAAAATTTAATTTATTACTAACTTTTATTTTCCAGTTTAAAACTAGTTCCTTAAACAATTTTAATTTACAAGTGTAATTATTCAAATTTTCAGTTCAAAATAATTCCTTATCCTTAATTTCAAATTAAAGTGTGAATTTTCTTTTATCTCAATAATGGATATATTACCACACTTCATTTCTCATTTATTTAAACAAAACCAATTTCAGCTTAAAGATTATTAATAACAATAGGGTGATATTATCCAATTATTTTAAAACATCCATCCATTTCCAATTTTCGGATCTCAAACCCATTTTGAGATCACTCAAATTTCCTAATTCAAATCAACCATTCAACTTCCCAAGTTAAATCTTAATTTCATCTTGAAATTTTCAAATCAGGTTGATCATTCCAATTTATTTAACCTTTCCAAAGTTAAACTCAATTCACTTAATCCGGTCAACCTTACCCAGTTTGAACTTCCATCTTAAATTTTGAACTTTTCATAAATAATCTTCCCACTTATAAAGTTCAAAAATTTATTACTTTGGGTATCATATCTCATTCCAAATTTAAAACTCAATATTTAGAGTTTATTTCAAATTATCCTTGATATCATGTATATCCATACATATATACATATTTATTTCTGGGCCCTCCAAGCCATGCTTTAAAATTTTAAACCACCTTTGGTTTTAATTCAAGCAAATTCTTTTAAAGTCTACAAACAACTTCTTATTCAAAAATAAGATTACATTCAAAATAGTTTGAATAATATTATTTCTTTTAACATTTTGAAACCAATTCAAATGTTTAAATTTAGAATTCAGAACATCACAATTTAAAACCCACTTTAATTTACATCCTTTCTAATTTACAAGTTATTCTCTTTATATGGTTACTTTCCTAAAATATTTTATTGTTTATTGGAAAACAATCATCCCATTATTAAACACAATAACCATTCTATTTCTCAGGTTTGAAACCAATTCTAATTCATCTTATTTAGAAATTCTTCCCCAACTTCAAGATTTAATTTCAATTTGAATCCATTTCAAACTTGTATTTAATTTAAATTTCAGTTTGGTTGTAATTCTATTACCACTTAATTCTTACTATTACTTTTAATTTAATTAATACAACAACCAATTTCCTTAATATAATAGATAATCTATTTGTTAATAAACTTATATAAGATTCATTTACTTTTGAAACCATTTAAAAACCTTTATATAAGAAAATAACAAGTACGCTCTCTTATATTTTTACATTCAACTCATTATAGGGTACTATTGGCCCTATTCTTAATGAGTAATCCCACCAGAGCCAAGGTTCTTGCTTAACCTTCTGCTCTGATATCAAATGTAACGACCTAGAAATTTTCATTCAGAAAATTCCAGATAGTTAGGAAAAGAAGTAAAGAGAAAGAAGAAGAAAATGGAACAAGACACAGAAACCTCACATTCGCAGCGGATCAAAATATAATATCACATAAATAACAGTTTTACAAAGAAGAACAGTATCAGTACTCTTATATTTTTATACATCGGAGTTACAACATTTACACAACATTGGACAGTTTAAAACAACATGTCCCAAATAATCAGCAATAATAAACACAGCGGAAAACGCTCCATACGTTCCTGCCATCCAGCTTGCCTCCTAAACTCCAGAACATCCTTACCTAAAAAACTATAATACTCGGTCTGACCCAAGCATTACATCAAAGTAACACCCGGGTCGGGCTGGAAACCAGCGTGAATAAACTCATCTAACATAAAACTTCAATACATAGAACTTATTTAAACTCGGTAACTCGTTCATCATTACAAGTTCACAACTTGCTATAGTCGACATTTATATTCTCAAATCAATTTCTAAGTATCAAAACTTAGATTAAATAGTCCAATTCACATACCAGGGATAACAAATAAGCTAAGGCATCTAAATATCATTCAATCATCCATAAACAAGAGGAATTAGTCATACTATTTAATTAACTACACTGAAATAAATTAATTACTTATTACTTATGAATCTTGCTTATTTAACATTCATTAATTTTATTCAATTAATTAATCATCCCTTAATTATTCATCTTGATTAATCATCCTTTAATTACAATAAATACTTAACTGTAAATAAATAAATAAATTTTCACCATCACATCAAATAATCCCTTAATTACTCTTATATAGTAGTTAACAATAATTTATTTAGCCTTAATTAATTTTCAAATTTATTTATCTATAATTGATTAATTATCCTCTCATTTATCACACTCATTAACAAACTATCCCTTGATTTGTTTCCTTAATCAATAAATCCTTAGTTAATTACTATATGTAATAAATCTTTAATTACTTCCATTAAGTAATTTTCCTTCAATTACTTAATCGAGTAATTATCTCATTTGTTAATTATCCCTAATTATTTAGCTTTAATCATTAATTAATTCAACCCTTATTTACAAATTAAATTAATTAATCCTTAACAAATTTATCTGTTAATTACTTACATTGAGTATTAATCATTTAAGTAATTACTTATGTATCCCAAATATCTTATGTTAATTAATAACCTTTAATTCCCAATTAAGAAATTAACCTTATATGACTTAAGGCCGTATTTAATTGTAGATAAACATCTTTTCCAATTTATTACTAATTCATCATTTAAACCTTATTCCAATGATATGCTTGAACTTAATTTTATACGAAGTCACTTGAGTCCCTTTTTGTTAATTAAGGTTAATACATAAATTTTATGCACTTCCTAAAATATTAGGAAATATTGGGAGTTTATAAACTGGTTCAATACATTATTTGAAAACGTTTACTGGAAATTTATTTTATAATTTGTCTTGCCTTAAAAGTTTGATCATTACTCTTATCAAAATCTTGTTAAATCTCCACCTACAAAGAAACACACACAACTTATTAGATCCATCTTACATAAACTAGTAGTATATTCATTACATAAAATCTTCTCTGTTACATGGGACTGCATTTACTTTCCTAGTTCTTGCAAACACTTCACACTTTTATTTACTTCCTTATTCGTGCAAACACAGCACACACATTTTCTTTTTACACTTACTAAATACATCAACAGAGGCAACAGTTCCTCATCACTCACGCACTATCCAAGACAGTACCAAACATGCATGCAGCTGACATACTCCTATCAAGGCACAGTTTGTTTGCATATATATATATATATATATATATATATATATATATATATCAGGTGGCTGTTGTTTATAAACTTGAATAAAGTTAAAACAATTTTAAACTGTTAATCCCTACAATTACCATATGAATATCTATAGGCGAATACAAGTATATTCTGCTTTTAAACTTCAAACACAAATTAAGATTCTCTGCAAAATCTATAAGCAGTCATATGTACCCAGATATGAATGGTCAGACTATAGCATATAAAGGCAAACATGGATAGTGTGTTCCTTTATGCACTTAAAAAAATGTATAGTATCGAAACTATAAAGCAACATACATACATCTTCACTTCAGATTAAAAATTTTAGAAAATTAACATACCAGTTGCCAACTAAATCAACTACTCAAGCTTCAAATCTAAACAAAGGTATTCTAGTGTATACATCTGCAGCTGTTCATGAACAAATGGATTTATTGTGTTCACACCAAGAATTCCTTTCTATATTATTTCTAGTTGATAGGCAAAACACACCAAGAATATGACTTCATTCTTAACAGAAACATCTTCACAGACAGTGAAGTAAAGCATGGAACTATAGCAATCACCAATGCAAAATTTTAAAATAGTTTGTTTCTTGTTCCTTAATAGTTCACCCACTGATGAACCGATGAAGCTTCATCGGTCAATCAATGTTCATGATATCTGGAGCAGACATTCCAGATCAGCCCTCCGCCAGCCATTGCTTGGATTTTCGGCGTGGCTACCCCCATTTTTTTTATAGTTGACAAAGTATAAATGCATACAAGTCACGTTTTAACTACACAAATGTTTTAGGAAAAAAAATTAACAGAACTTAATCCCAAGCTGGCTTCTAATAATATGAATTTCAAACTTAGCAACCATTAAGAATTTATCAAACTATGTTGCTGTTAAATAGATGAAAATGCACAAAACTTTAGCGTTTTCGTCATTGCTGCAGAGATCAAAGCGAAAACCAAATCTTTGATCACCACGCTGCCATGCCTAACTGTTACGACTACCTTACAGCGGCGCTGTTCCACAACGCGACAATCGATCACACGAGCTAAGTCGCGGCCTCCAAAGCTCGGTCGTCTACACAACGTCGCATCGCGCTCGGGATTCATAAGTAAATGATTTGGGGAATTAGGGATTTGATTGAGATAATTTGAAGCTGTAATTTTTTTTTTGAACTCATCTGCTACGTGGGATCTGAAATTTGATGTAGAAGATAGATTGAAGAACGAAGAAAAGGAAAGAATGGACAGAGATAAGAGTCTACAACCTATTGCACTATTATTAGTAATATATTAATATATCGAATCTAGAGAAACTAATGACACCTGTAAGTTGCATCTCGCCATTTGTTTACAATTATAATCATCATGTTTTGATTTGGTTATATATATTTTATCTAAAATTTTAAATGTTTTCATAAACTTTTTCTTTTCTTTTTTAAATTTCTATTTAGTAATTACTCGCCTTAGTTAATATAAATAAAATATTTAAAACAAATTATGTTCTACTAAAATCATAAATATATATATTTTTTATCCTATTTATTTTAAGATATTTTATTCTTTAAATTCTCAATTCAAGTTCAAATTCTAATTTAATTTCTACTCATATATATATATATATTCATATAACAACACATTTTCATTTGTTTTAAAAGATAATTTGTCAATTCTAAGTAATTATAATAGGAGATTATCTCATAAATATTTATCCATACACACACACACACACACACACACACACACAAACACACACACACACATAAGAATTTTATTTGTTCAATTAACAAATAAGTATTTTAACAATTTTAATCCTGTTAATTTCAAATTAACAGATGCCAAGAAATTCGGGTTATCACATTTTTCACAAAGGAGGATACGGCCGAAGAAAGAAAATAAAAGGGGGACAGTTTTTTTATTACTTAAATCTTTTGGGCTGGCATCTTCTAATTCATATTGGGCTGTTAATTATAAATTAGGGTTTTGTGTGTTTAGTTGTTCTTATTTTGCATTTCTCTTTTAAGCTTTGTATAGTCTATTCATGTGACTAGGGGACGAACTACTGTGGTGTAGTTCGAGAATTCACAACTCAGTGGCTGAGTTATGGGAGGGGTTTGAGCGTTGAGTTAGATTAGTCGATAGCGGGTGTTGGAAGTTTACGTGTGTAAGCATCTGACTATTGTAATTTCTAGTAGAAACCTTGGAGGCAGCACATGGGCAGAGTTTTGCCGACGCTGGGTAAATCTTTGTTGTTCTATTTCTAGTTTTGATGTTCTGCTATTATGTATGCGGCTATTATTCTACTATTATTAGTGCTGCAATTATTTTATATATTTCCACACTAAATTTTTATAATTAGCAACACCCTATTCACCCCCATTTAGGGTGAAATCGATCCTACAACATCCATTTACTTGTTTGAATTTTGAATAAAAACTTTTACTTAAGTGCTTATTAATCTTATATTATTCAAAAAAAAAAAACCGTTTAAATGTTTGTAAAGTTGTTTCAAAATATTATACTTAAAATAACTTGTTATTCGATCAAAATAGAAAATCCAAAAATTGGGTTACAGCCACATTTCCCGTTTTCCGTCAAACCATTTATTTATGTAAATCAAATTTAAAAATAAAAATTTTCATTATAATTATCGATTAAAAGAGGGTTATTTATTTAATAAAAAACATTAACCGAATATTTAAATTAAATTAAATATTCGCAAATTTAAACGATAAAATTCTGGGTCGTTGCAATGAAGATGACGGCGCCTTCCTTGTAGCTTTTTGATATCAAATTGCGGCACAGACATACCACTTTAGATATTAGTTTAAGATTGCGGAACATACGCGTTCGCATACAATTGCTTATGGGGGTATGCCGCAATTTCTTAATGTTAGGATCACTTTATGAGGCAGCCACACAACCTTCATATCTGATACTTAATGCATTTTGTAGCCATTTCAGGCTGTGGTGCTGTAGCTACGCACAATGGTTATGTGCAGTCTCTATATTTTGCTGTTTCTCAAGGATTTTGGAAGCAGTGCTATTTGGATTTTGCTTTCGCTTCCTTTCCATATTTTGATTCGCATTAAGGGAGAAATTCGTCTGGGCTTGGCATCGTTATCAATTTCACTTTGTCAATGTTTGAAAAATATGGGTGTAACACGAACTTGTATAAATCCTAACAAACTTTTGGCTGTTTTTATAAATATTCTGCTTCTAGAGAACCAATATGTTATGGATGATTACTTTTTCTTAATTGGATGTGAATATTTCAAGGGTGATTTGGAAATGCAGATTTCTTAGATTGAAGGAGATTGGTTAATATTTGAATATTTCACTTGGTTTCTCCTTTCGTTTAAAGCAATAGTAACGTATGGTAAATTATATTTTACACTATGAAAAATTGAATTGAAGTATAATTGTAATATAATGAAGTAAATATTATGTTTATGTATGTTATAAATAGTAAATTTTAGTTTAAATACCCTTATCTTTATTAATAATGGTGATAGGGTTACAATTTTCTGGTCTAAAGGTAAACTTTTGAAAGTATCCTCATGTGCAAGGGATATATTTAGAATTCGAATCCTGCTAAGGACATCGCATGTATTTTTATGGAAATTTTGAAATAAGACCATAAGTTTGAATTTTGATCTTAGCAAACTATTCATATTTTTTCTTACTATTTTTCAGTTTATGTTTATTAGAACCGAATATAAATTAATCTTCAATAACTTTGTATCGTTATATAGTGGTATCTTTTATGAGCACCCGCATTGTATGTGCTAGAATATTTTATTTGACATAAGTGAAACATTAATGAAAATGTATAGATTGATTTATTTGGCTATTTTCTTAAAATTTATGTTAAATGGACTTAGCTTTTACAGCAACGATTCTAGAGGTAAATAAATTGGAACATTTTGTATATTTTAGGGAAGAAGTAAATAATTCGTATGTTTTTTTTAAAGAACAAACGTTTGAGTAAGAGTGTAACGACCCGTAAATTTTCAATAATTAAAATAGCTAATTTAATAAGATTTCGTGATTTAATGTTAGAAAAAAAATTTGTAATTCGTTTGGAATAATAATAACTGGAATGAATTGCGATAATAATTATCCAAGTAATGAAAAATAAAAGCTACTTAGTGAATGCATTTGAAATCAAAAGTTGAATAGGATAATAAATGTGGAATTCATTGGGTATAATAGAGAAATCGATTGATAAGTAAAATCTATTTAAAATCAAATATTGTATATTGAGCAGGAAAAATTGTTTAAATTAAATATTTAAACTTATTGAATAATTGAATAACTGTAAAATTAAAATAGTGTTCTAAATTGTGGATTGGTTTTAAAAGTTGAATCTTGTAAGTTCAATTTCAATATTTCAAAAGATAATGAATTATTGGATAAGCGAAATTGTTTAAATTTAATATTTGGAATTTATTAGATAATTGAATAACGGGAATTGAATAACTGTTTTAATGAAAATGGTTGTTCTATAATTTGAATTTGTTAAATTTTATAAGTTCGTTTTGAATATTTCAAAGGATAGTGATTTAAGAATAATCAAATTTGTTTAAATTTAATATTACAAATGTTTGAATAATTAAATTTCGAATTTGATATGATTAATTTGATATTGAAATTTAATATATGAAAATAGAGTGAATAATTGAAATTTGATTTAATATGATTCAAAAATTGGTTTCCAAAGTGAATGTAAGTTATATCGGGATTATAATAGAGTTAATAAGATTTTAAAATTGGAATTTATTGGATAATTGAATAACGGGTTTAATATGATTAAAAAATGATTGGTAAAATTTTATTTTATCATATTAAAGTTAGAATGAGGCTGTAGAACTTTTAAATCGAATTAAAAGTAAATTTGTGAAAATTGAATATTTTAATATTTAATTGACGAGTTAAAATAGCCATTTTTCAAACAGTCTCGGATTTCAACGAAACCAGTTTTATCGGATCCGTAATGTGATATTATTGTAACATTTCAAATTTCGTGTTAATCGGATTTACCATTTGTCCGGGGCAAGCCAAAACGCCTAGAAATTTAGTTAACCGATTTAATTTAAAATCGATCGTTTATTTCCGTAACTCGCATAGATGATCGAATTAGCTTCCAAAACCTGTTCCATTGTGTCCGGACCATGGAATAAACCCTAGAAACGCCGGTCGCCGTGCGTAAATCGAAGTTCGGAAAACCTGGGATGAATAGTGTTCGTCGTTTTTCTATAAAAGGCACTTCATTATTTTCTTTTTTCCAAAATAAACTAAACCTAGGGTTTTCTAAAGCCAGCCACCATATACAAAAGCAATGGCCGAAAATCAATCTCCTTCCTCCCTCAATTTCTTCGAATCCACGCTACGATTCGTGGAACTTTCAACTAACGAATTGTAGAGCACTCCGAGATCTCAAGATCCAACGATCGAGATTTGAAACGGTGTAACAATCGATGCGCTACGGGCCTGCGTTCGCCATCAGTTGCACATGTTTCTTGTGCAAAAAGGTGGGGCCGAGTGCCACGTGGCTGGGCGCGGTGGTGCACGGCGGCGAGGCCTTCGATATGGCGCTCGCTGATCGTCCTATAGCTCGATATAGGAGGAGTATAATTCGAGCAATATAGGGGTGGCTTGGGTTTGTTTGCGCGTAAGAAACTGGAGAAAGTGGAAGATAGGGGTCATGGCCATGATTTGCCCTGGGGAAACGAACGGTCCAGATATGGTTGGGTTAGAAATGAAATTATAAATTGTAAATTTATTATGTTATAATTCGAATAAACTTTAAACTATCATAACTTTGTCATACGAGGTCGGAATTGCACGAAACGAATTGCGTTGCAATCGTTTTGTCGGGCACTACGTAATGCAACTGGATTGGAATCGTTTGGAGATTGAGAAAATTTTGGATTAAATCGAACGTCGTTCGATTTGATTTAAAATCGTACAAATCAAGGTGAGTGTTTTATAACGCTCACAACGTACTAAATATCTTTATGCTAGTTAAATTTGATATTATGAAGTGATAGGAATTTTATTAGTCGTTGTTTGATAGAATTTAATTGTCATATAGGTTGTCATTTGAACTAACCGTTGAAAATTAAATTGACAGTTAAAATTTAAATTGAAATTGAATTGCGATTAAATTACCTGACATGGATAACTATGAAATTGCCATGAATTGTATTGTCTATTGGATGATGTATTTCGATGGATGCTATTAGTTGATATTTAAATGTTTGGATGTTTATTTGCTTATAGATATCCTGTTACGCATACATATGTAACTGTGATTTGATTTAAGTAACATATATTCATCCCTGACATTTAATTGAAATAAATAATTACTTGGCCATAGGATAGAAAATTATATACGGACACCGAATTGGCTAAATTAATAATTTTTAAAATCGTCGATTTGAAATGTATTTAAATGTTTTGATTTAAAAGTTATAAATAGAAATCAATTTATAAAATTCGAATTTATCGAAATATTGAGTTTGGAATGTTGAAATAAAATTTGGTTAAAAGAAATTGTTAAAAAATTAAAGTGGAGACTTTGGAATTTAAAAATCTGGATATGATTGAATTTCGTAAATTGATTTGTTTAAAGATTTAACCTTAATTCGAGCTTTGAATATTACTAAGTAAATGCGAAATAAAAAGATATTTTGAAATTGAGCTTGAAATTGAATCATATTTGTAATTGGGTTTTAAATTTGAATATTGGAAGATAATTTTGTTAAGTATTATAAATTGATATTTTGAAAAATCAAGCTCCAAATCGATATAAATTGAAATTGAATAAATTAAAGGTGAATGTAAAATTGAATTAATTTGAAGTCAAAGTTGACGTTGATTTGAATTGAAATCGAAATTGAATCGGTGGAATGGAAATTGAAATTGATTTAAACTGGGAAGTTATAATTGAAATGGATTGGTTTTGAAGCTGTTTTATTTTGTTTCCAAATTACTCGGTTATATAAACCATTTTTGAATACTTAAACTATTTTAATCTATTTTAAATCTACTTAACCCAATTTAAATTATTTTAAACTAATTTATCTATTTCAAATCCGTTTTAAGATTTTAAGTATTTTTAACTATTTTAATTATTTAAAATTACTTTTAAACTACTTAAAACTATTTTCTAAAATTCTAAGCTGGTCAATAAGGTGAAATGTTTATATTTAAATCTTGAATTTAAATACGAATTGGGTTAAATGAAGTTTCAACCTAAATTGAAATTCGAAATGATTTTGAAATCGAAATGAGATATTGATGCGAAAAATGATTTTTGAAACGGAATCTTACATTTGAAAAGATACAATGATATTTGAAATGGATTTGATTTTGAAGCGAATATGATATTTTGATATCAATTATGAATCGATTTGAAATGTAAAAGAGCCAACGGTGTAATAATACGTAGTTATTAAAGTAACCGGGATCGGATATGGACATACTCTCTGTCGATACCGAAAACCACTTTAATAACAATTTTACGCGGAGTGTTGATCCAAAATGAAGTGGATGGTTTGGTGAATGCGTTGACTGAAGAAAGAGAACGATATTGGAAGACCCCTGACATGACTAAAACAGGAGCCGCGTCGGGCCATTGAGGTTCGCCATCTCTAGCGGACACACTTCTTCGATACCATATCTATTACATTTGTGATGCGATTTGGGTGCACCCCTTGATTTGAGAGTGTTGTTTCGCGGTGTTGGGGTAGCTGCTGGCTATGCTCAACATCAGTCCGGATCACGCAACTACTAGTATCCTAGTTGGTATCGCCTCATGTACCGTGTCATACTGATTATCCTATTCACGATCACTACGTTATGTTT
This sequence comes from Allium cepa, assembly GCA_030765085.1. Taxonomy (NCBI): domain Eukaryota; kingdom Viridiplantae; phylum Streptophyta; class Magnoliopsida; order Asparagales; family Amaryllidaceae; genus Allium; species Allium cepa. The sequence goes on along the minus strand of CM060928.1, from coordinate 650,902,036 downwards.
TGTGTTATACTTATGGGGTACCCTCTGATAACCACCAGTTTACGGTTGGGCTTACGGTGCTGTATAGATTATGGCATTATAAAAATGTGTTAAGGGGGATTATGGTAAAGCCTTAACGCTATTTTGATACTTTATATTACTGATAGGCATTATCTACTTAGCGTACATTACTACATAGTAGATAGTTTAACGGATCCTTGAGAGATGGAAAATCCCATAACATCTCTTAAGTTATTGCACGCACGTTGACACTGGATATGAGATGTCAAACCCCGTAAACATCTCTGACGCCGTTACACTCATATTTATTTACGATTGATTTAACTTTCATAAGGATATTTTAGTCCTGACCTGAGAGTTTTGTCTTTTCATTACGCTCGGGTCAATCCTGAGTTTTCAAATTTTTGAAGATCTATTCTGGAGGACAAAGACCAAGATTTGGTACACTATTACTATTATTATCTGTGCATCATGCTGTCTACTGCATTATTTTATTTGTTCTGTTGTATATGTATAACTCTGATAAATGTTGTATAAATAATGATCAAAGTATTGTAAACAGCTTCATGAACTGTTTATTTGATTATTATATCTTATCGTTCCGCTGCAAGATTCTGCGTTGTTTCCTTTCTTTTATTTCTCTTTCCTCTTCTTTTCTTATTTACCCCAATAACCATCTGCCCATTTGAATGGTTTGGAATCGACATGTGTATTTGATCGTCGGTTTAAACTGTCCAAAAAGGCGGGTCGTTACAGTTGGTATCAGAGCTTTGGTTTAGCGATAACCTTAGCTTTGTGGGGTCTGACTCTTTATAAATAGGGTAGTAATACCTTATGATGAGTCGCTGAGTGAATATATATATGAGAGAGCGTATTTGTTAGTGATATAAAATGTTTTATATTGTGTCGGTTGATTTGTTGAGTGGCTTATGGATTCTGGTCAATACGAGTAATTAACGTCATTGATAGGGATCTCTAAACACTTAAACAGAACAATTCGACATAGTATTGTTTTGAAATTGGGTAAATGAAATAATTTTGCCCTAATTATATTTTGTGTATAAAGAATTTATTTTCAAAATTTATTGTGACTTATCTAGCTTACCTGGTAGTTAGGAATGATAATATTGGTGGTTATCATTAATTGGGTATTGTAATTTAATAAACAAGGTTTATTACAAAATAAACAATGATAAAACAACTTGTGGAATATCGTAAGAAAGAAAATCCTATAAGAATATTTTATAAAGGTGACTTATGAATTAAAATAGATTTAAATTGGAAAAAAAAAATTGAATTTAAGACCCGGAGATTTTGAAACTACTGCATTATTTTATTTGTTCTGTTGTATATGTATAACTCTGATAAATGTTGTATAAATAATGATCAAAGTATTGTAAACAGCTTCATGAACTGTTTATTTGATTATTATATCTTATCGTTCCGCTGCAAGATTCTGCGTTGTTTCCTTTCTTTTATTTCTCTTTCCTCTTCTTTTCTTATTTACCCCAATAACCATCTGCCCATTTGAATGGTTTGGAATCGACATGTGTATTTGATCGTCGGTTTAAACTGTCCAAAAAGGCGGGTCGTTACAGTTGGTATCAGAGCTTTGGTTTAGCGATAACCTTAGCTTTGTGGGGTCTGACTCTTTATAAATAGGGTAGTAATACCTTATGATGAGTCGCTGAGTGAATATATATATGAGAGAGCGTATTTGTTGGTGATATAAAATGTTTTATATTGTGTCGGTTGATTTGTTGAGTGGCTTATGGATTCTGGTCAATACGAGTAATTAACGTCATTGATAGGGATCTCTAAACACTTAAACAGAACAATTCGACATAGTATTGTTTTGAAATTGGGTAAATGAAATAATTTTGCCCTAATTATATTTTGTGTATAAAGAATTTATTTTCAAAATTTATTGTGACTTATCTAGCTTACCTGGTAGTTAGGAATGATAATATTGGTGGTTATCATTAATTGGGTATTGTAATTTAATAAACAAGGTTTATTACAAAATAATGTAACGACCCTGAAATTCAGACCCAGTTTAAATTTTTAAAATTGCTTATTTAGCGTAGAATTTTAAATTTTCACAAACAAATTCCGATGCTATTCAAACTTCATATTTGGAATGCGTCTAATTAAACATAGAAACCGGTAAATTTTCGTCCGAAAATATGAAAGTTCATTTCGTGCGTAAATTTACTTCAATCTAAATCAGTTAGTTAACGATGAAAATAAACCGTTTTCGAAACCTAAATATTTTTACATAGAAAAATTCTAAAGCATCTGTTGAGCAAGTTGTCAGTTTGTCGTTTTTCCAAATTCGGACATCTGTGGCTCCGTCGTTCTTATTTTTCGGCGAATTTTATGCATTTTCCGTAGTAGAAAATTTCGAATTTTTATAATTCGATCGTATCACCAATATCTTCATACCGTTGTAACCGGCTTGTCGTGCTGATCTCAACGGTATATCCACTTCTGTGTTTTGAGATTCGGTACGCGACGGAAACGATGAAACGATACGTCATATCGACACCCATTTTGGACCTTTAACATTCGGTGTTCATTCAAATTTCAAACTGCCACCAAAAATTAATTAATTTCAGTTTTGACCTTTGCTTTCCACACTGGTTCCAACGTTTTCTGATGCGTCACATCACTTTAATTTTACAGCTATTAACAACTCAAATCTCTGACTGTTGCTCTTTTCGAATCAATTCACGTTTCTGGTTTGCTAGCTGTAAGAGACTTATTCAATATGAAAGTAAGGACGTTAGAAAATGGGTAGCCATCTATTGAATCCAATGCACGTTCACTCCTCTTTATTTTACAGACCACTCCTCATTCTTTCTTCTCATCTCATTTTTTTCTCTACATCTCAGCAACTTCTTCTTCCACCCCTTCTGTTCATTTTGCTAGCCTCTCACCAATTCTATTATTCTTCCATTCTTCAAAAGAAAAAAAAACTAACTGTTTAATCTGCTCTTCTCCATAACCTGCGCACCCATCTCCGCCACGGCGACCATCCCTTCTCCTCCGCGCTTTTTGCCATCAACCGACCAAGCCCTTCAGCAGCTCGAAGTCCACGACCGTGCCTTCACCCGCTTCTCCGAAGCTTCTCCCTACCTCACGCCCTCTCCTTTCCCCTTAGCCTCGGCCGTGACCGCACCACCACCTTCTTCTGCCAGGCGCTCGTCTATGGCTAGGACCCCGTCAACTCGGCCTCGTCTTCCATCACTTTCCTCCATGCGGCTCAAGCTCCATCATCTTCCTTCTTGCCGCCCACGTTAACCAATCACCACGACTTGAACCCACATCCACCTCGACCTGGCAGCGGCCTCCACTGGCCACAATGCCCGAAGACCGAACGTCCACCACTTGCGAGCAACAAACAATCCTTCCACTCCCGATGCCTCTTCATCCAATGCCTTCCACCGCCTCTACTCTACCATCTTCGAAAACAACGTCCCTGGCGAATTATTCCCGCAGTACACGACAGTGGAGTACAATGTAACGGAAGCTGTCGGATTTAAAAAAAAAAAAAAAAAAAAAATGCATCGCGTCCACTACCCCACCCGCGCCACGTCCGGCCTTGCCGTCGCATCCCGAGCCTCCCTGACAGCATCTCCCCTGTAACCTAGCCTCCGCCCATAGCCACAAGCCACATGCGTCCTTGCCTAATAGCGTGGTACTCCTTTTTGCATGCTCATACTCAAGTCAGGTGTGCATTTATATTTGTTTGAATATTATATTTTAAGTTTGCTTTGTTAGTTGTACAACCTGCAAAAACGTATGTAGATATTTTACCTGTTAGCTTACAGGTTATATTGTTTTCTAATCATATATAAGTACTATGCTATTTATATGAGTTGTAGGCTTTTATATTGGGTTATAGTTGGAAGCGCAGACTTTATACTATTTTGAACTGGGTTGTTATAACAATATGATTTTGTATTTTATTTTATATGCAATATTTGTACAGGTACTTGGATTTTGAAGTGTATCTGGATTTCAAATAAAATGTATATACAGATAGCTTGATTTAAAACATACATATATATTTTATTCAGAGATTTACCTGAGGAGTTTGAACGAGTTAGGTGGGTTTTGCTATACTTTTTATATATAGTGTTTTAAGTATAAAAAGACAGTAATTATATATGGGTTGATTCTATTTTTAAAAAGGAGTTTAAGTTACGTAGTTTATATATGTCAAATTCCAGCAAAATCCGACATCGTTTGATTAGTGGTCGAGGATCTGGAAGTTAGACCCAGACAGATATTCTTTTGTACTTAGAATTTATTTTACACTGCTGCAAACACGACCTGAGTTCATGTTTGACGCATCGTATCTCACTCATGCTTTATCGGAATGGGTTGATTCTATTTTTAAAAAGGAGTTTAAGTTACGTAGTTTATATATGTCAAATTCCAGCAAAATCCGACATCGTTTGATTAGTGGTCGAGGATCTGGAAGTTAGACCCAGACAGATATTCTTTTGTACTTAGAATTTATTTTACACTGCTGCAAACACGACCTGAGTTCATGTTTGACGCATCGTATCTCACTCATGCTTTATCGGAATGGGTTGATTCTATTTTTAAAAAGGAGTTTAAGTTACGTAGTTTATATATGTCAAATTCCAGCAAAATCCGACATCGTTTGATTAGTGGTCGAGGATCTGGAAGTTAGACCCAGACAGATATTCTTTTGTACTTAGAATTATTTTACACTGCTGCAAACACGACCTGAGTTCATGTTTGACGCATCGTCTCTCCTTCGTCTTACGTCGGAATCAAGTGATTCTTTGCAGTTTTGAAATACAAGTTTTGATCTTTATTCATACCAAATTTCAGACTATTTCGATCTCAGTAGCACATAGAATTATATTGTTAAACTTTGACGTAGGACATGTTTTGTAATTGTTGCTATGTTGAATGTTTTGATTGATTTCGGCAATTCCTATTTAACAGTTTTGCTCGTCGATTCGTGCCAATCTTACTTTGCTCTGAGAATCATGCTTGGATTTGTAACTCCATTTCAGTGTCCGTATCAGTGTGCGTATCTGTGCCATCTCCTATTTTCTCTATCCTCGAAAGGTGAGTAATCACTCACGATTAATATTCTTTTATTTATTAAATTTGATTTCAATTGAAACAAAAATTGAAATATGTTTTTGTTAGTTGTTTATTCTGTTATGTCTGCTATTACCTGTATCTGTATACCTATGACATCTGACACCATTATCTGTTAATTATTTATTGGATAATAATACAGTTTGGTTGATAAATTGATTGATTGATTGTTGTTTGAATTGGATGTTAGTTAGTATTGTTAAGTGATAATTAATTTGCAAGTTAAATTTAATGTAGAATAGTTAACAAATTAAAACGGATTATTTATGACAAAAATTGATTAATTAAATTTGACCCTTTAGTTGTCGTAGAATTTGATAAATTGTACTTTGAACTTTGAACGTAGTTTGTATTAATTGTTGAAGTATTAAACTGAAATTGAACGACAAGTGAAAACCGGAATATAAAAATCTTTAATCTACATGAAATGATAGTGTAGATTCTAGGAATAATTATATTAATTCGCACAAATAACAATGCGAATTAATACGATTATTTCGGGATTATTTAAAATTGATTATTTGAATTGTTTTGTTGTTGTTATTGCTTGTTTATTTACTTTGACACCATCCCTGTTATCACACTGCAAGTTCCCTTTATTTTGCTTGATTTTAAATTGAAATGGAATCGGGTTGAAATGATATATACCCAAATGAACTTGACTTAGTATAGAGAATTAAATAAACCCGATTGGTCAATAATTTGATTTAAAATAAAATAAAGATTTTATTCGAATAATAAGGTTTGAAATAAGATTGGAACGTAAATTTTGATAAAAGGAAACGTTAATATTGAAATCTGAAACAAGATATTAATGTAATAACTGATGAAAGGACGTTGTTTTGAAATGAATTATTTGAGAGTAAATTTGGAATTGTTAATAATTAAGTTGAAATTAGTAATAGTTAAGTTTGGAATTATTAATGAATGAGTTTGAAATGATTTAATAATTAAGGTTGAATTTATAAGTAAGTTTGAAATTATTAAGTTTTGAAATTATTAATAATTAAGATTGAAATTATTTAATAATTGCATAAGATTGAATTATTTGATAACTGAATGAAAATTGAGTTCTTTGATAAGCGAAATTGAACTTTTGAATAAGTGAATTCGAACTTCGTAAATATTTGAAATTGGGATTCTTTGTTAATTAAGTTTTGGAAATTATTTAAGGAAGTGAATAAATGAAATTGAATTTCCTTGACAAGAAATAAAATACGTTTCATTGAAATAAATGTAAGAATTGTAATTTAAGGAATTTGATTTGACAAATTTAATTAAATTAAATTTGTAAGTTTGATATAATGAAGTAACTTAAGTGATTGTTTTAATGACTTGGAAATTAAAAAGAATTGTTTTGGATGTTAAATTAACTTAAAGAATATTGAATAAAATCGATAAATAAGTTTAAATTGATTTGAATGTTGAATTTAATCATTTAAATGATTTCCGGAATAAAACTTATATATGAACTTGAATCAATATTTGAATCGTTTAAATAAAATTGAAATTGAATTGTAAGACTTTGAAATGGTAATTTGGGAGTTTTGAAACGTAGATTTTGGAAATTTATTTTTAAAAGACAAATGAAATGATAGTTTATGAAGTCTAATTGAAATTGAATGTGATTGATTGTTTTGAAATATATTAAATGACCAATCGGTGTAATAATACGTAGTTATTAAAGAGACCGGGATCGGATATGGACATACTCTCTGTCGATACCGAATACCACTTTAATAACTATTATACGTGGAGTGTTGATCCAGAATGAAGTGGACGGTTTGGTGAACGCGTTGACTGAAGAAAGAGAACGACATTGGATGACCCCTGACATGACTAAAACAGGAGCCGCGCCGGGCCATTGAGGTTCGCCACCTCTAGCGGACACACTTCTTCGATACCATATCTATTACTTTTGTGATTCGATTTGGGTGCACCCCTCGATTTGGGAGTGTTGTTTCGCGGTGTTGAGGTAGCTGCTGGCTATGCTCAACATCAGTCCGGATCACGCAACTACTAGTATCCTAGTTGGTATCGCCTCATGTACCTTGTCATACTGATTATCCTATTCGCGACCACTACGTTTTGATTTGTACCTTGAGCATATGGATTGCCCTCTGGTGACTTCCGGTTTTGGGGAAACTACGGTCTTGTATATGCTTTTGGGAATATAAAATGTGTTAAGGGGAATTATGGTAACGCCTTAACGCTATTTTGATATTTTATATTACTAATAGACATTATCTACTTAGCATACATTACTACCTAGTAGATAGTTTAGCGGATCCTTAGAGGATGGTTATTCCAAACATCCTTTGAGTTACTTGTTTTTCGATTGCTATTTCACTTGAGTTGGATTTATTGATATAAGAATATTAATCCTGACTCGAGTGTCTTGTGTTTTGCTTTACGCTCGGGTCAGACTGAGTGTACCAGTAGTCGAGGCTCACCTTTGGAGTTGGAGCTTTGCTTGAAGATCCAGCCATCTATTCTACTTTCAGTATTCGATGATTCTAGTGATGTATTCTGATTTATATCTGATGTATCGTATTACTCTTTTGTTGTAAACTCTGATGTATCTTATATATTTACATAGTAGCTTCATGAACTACTATCTTTTTTATTTCCGCTGCATATTATTACTCTGTGTCTGTGATGCTGTGACTATTTATTTACTGTATATCTCAGTTTTGCCAAATTTAAATTAACAATTCGATATTTTGAATTATTCAAGTCCGACATGTGCGGATGCGAATAGTCCAAAATAGCGGGTCGTTACAGTTGGTATCAGAGCTTTTGGTAGCTCTAGGCAAAACTTAGCATATAGGGTAAATATATTTACAGAATCACTCCCACTCGAGTTTCAATCTCTTCCTTTTAACTCAATTCCTTTGAATTTTGGAACGTCCCATGTGGTTCCAAAAATTTATTCGTATCCCTCACTATTTGTCTTCTTTCAATTCTGGAGTATCGCATAAATCCACTTCGAATGATCTTTATAATGAATCGGCGGTCTCGCCAAAATTCGAATGATTTGTAAAGGGGTGAAACTCCTTTACAATAAGCATTGATTTACCGGAGATTTCTGTATCCTCGGTTTACGATGCTATCTATCTCCTGCTATACCTGAATTCTATTTCTTGAGATCGAATGCTGATTTGCCTCGGAATTCTGCATCGATCTTATTCTTGAAGTTACGGTCGACCCGGTTTAGGTTGCCCATGAATTAAATAAGCTTGTCCATCTCCCGATTCTGTTAATTGAATTATCTTATCTTCTATTTAAAACTTATTATCGAATCAAAATTATCTTTGATTTGATTTCCATCGAATTTGAATTTCTATACTTGTTTTGAAATCTATTCTTGTATCTCGAGCGAGGAAGTGTATTTATAAATTAATATTAAAAATGTTTACATATATTGTGTTGTTTGAGTTGTTGATGTTGATTTGGGTTTTCGATCGATTCGTTTGATCAACGCTATCGATAGGATTTCCAAAACACTTGAACATAACAAACTGACACAATAGTATTTTCGAATCTGATAAATAAAATAATTTTGAATGATTATGTTATATAAAAGTTTAAATTTTCTGAAATTAAAAGGTTAATGAATCTGTTCTGAAAAGTTAAAATTTTAATTTTCATTTATTGATTTATAAATCATTGACTATTTCATGATATAAATAAATGAATTTATAAAGCTTGTTTATATTTTGACTGGAATTCAAATGGATTTAAAGTAGAATTTGAGAATTTAATTTCCGGTGATTTCAAACTTGGCTTTTAAGTTTTAAAAGGTATATTACTTAAAGTATTTTCGAATAGAAATATTTTCAAAGAAACTTTAGATGTTTAAATCAGTGCTCTTCTCTTTGTCGCTGGAAAATAATTCCGGTGATGACGGCCGCATCATCGACATTCATTTTCGAGTTTCGAAGTGGAAAGACTATTCTGTAGCTTAGCTACGATTTGTTTTGAAAAAAATAAATTGATTTGAATTTCTAAACATGACTTGATTTATAATATATATTGAAGATTTTAAATTTGAGTTGATGTATTATGAATATATTTATTTATTTTATCTCAAGTTGTTTGAAGCTAATCGGAAATTAATTCTTAAAATTGTTAAAAGATGATTTTACAATTTTAAATGAAGCCAAATTATTTCATATAAATACTTAGCTTGAAATAACTAAATTGTAAAAAATTTATTTGGATAATACTCAAATTGCATTATATATATAACTTACCTAAATAAAAAAAAAGGTTAATTATGTAATTGAATATTATACAGTAGAAAATGATATCAAAGGAATTTTTAATAAATTGAGTAGTTATAATAAATGTAAATATACTTAATATATATATATGATAGGATATATTAAGTAGAATAAATTTAATAATAATTTGGAATAAGGAAGAATTAAATTTTGTCAAAGAAGGTTTGATTATAATAAATGACTTCAAAATTTATGATCTTTGAAGTTGCTAATTTAAGAAAATCGGATAATATATGATATAAATTGTCTTTATAAAAATAATGTAAGTGTGTATAATAAATGTTATTCATTTAAATTTTAATTATAAATGTTTATGAGATAAATAGAATAATAAGTTAAATAAATAATAGGTATGAATGATAGAAGAAAATTTTGTTCTGAAGGTTAATAAATTGAATTAAATTAACTTCAGAAAATATCTTGAATTAATCGAATTTAAATTGAATTTCATTTGAAAGGAATCTTTTGTACCTAACATTAATATATGTGAAATCAAACCAATTTTATGAAAGTCTTGAGTTTAAAGTAAAATTGCTAAATATAAATTAATTTAAATTGAAATTTCTATGGTTTAAATTAATTGTTTATGATGTAATTCAAGTCTATTTCTTTTGGGTGTTTCTGTTCTCCTACCTCTTTCCTTTTCGGGGACGAAAAGTTTTGAGTGGGGGAGAATGTAACGACCCTGAAATTCAGACCCAGTTTAAATTTTTAAAATTGCTTATTTAGCGTAGAATTTTAAATTTTCACAAACAAATTCCGATGCTATTCAAACTTCATATTTGGAATGCGTCTAATTAAACATAGAAACTGGTAAATTTTCGTCCGAAAATATGAAAGTTCATTTCGTGCGTAAATTTACTTCAATCTAAATCAGTTAGTTAACGATGAAAATAAACCGTTTTCGAAACCTAAATATTTTTACATAGAAAAATTCTAAACCATCTGTTGAGCAAGTTGTCAGTTTGTCGTTTTTCCAAATTCGGACATCTGTGGCTCCGTCGTTCTTATTTTTCGGCGAATTTTATGCATTTTCCGTAGTAGAAAATTTCGAATTTTTATAATTCGATCGTATCACCAATATCTTCATACCGTTGTAACCGGCTTGTCGTGCTGATCTCAACGGTATATCCACTTCTGTGTTTTGAGATTCGGTACGCGACGGAAACGATGAAACGATACGTCATATCGACACCCATTTTGGACCTTTAACATTCGGTGTTCATTCAAATTTCAAACTGCCACCAAAAATTAATTAATTTCAGTTTTGACCTTTGCTTTCCACACTGGTTCCAACGTTTTCTGATGCGTCACATCACTTTAATTTTACAGCTATTAACAACTCAAATCTCTGACTGTTGCTCTTTACGAATCAATTCACGTTTCTGGTTTGCTAGCTGTAAGAGACTTATTCAATATGAAAGTAAGGACGTTAGAAAATGGGTAGCCATCTATTGAATCCAATGCACGTTCGCTCCTCTTTATTTTACTGACCACTCCTCATTCTTTCTTCTCATCTCATTTTTTTCTCTACATCTCAGCAACTTCTTCTTCCACCCCTTCTGTTCATTTTGCTAGCCTCTCACCAATTCTATTATTCTTCCATTCTTCAAAAGAAAAAAAAAACTAACTGTTTAATCTGCTCTTCTCCATAACCTGCGCACCCATCTCCGCCACGGCGACCATCCCTTCTCCTCCGCGCTTTTTGCCATCAACCGACCAAGCCCTTCAGCAGCTCGAAGTCCACGACCGTGCCTTCACCCGCTTCTCCGAAGCTTCTCCCTACCTCACGCCCTCTCCTTTCCCCTTAGCCTCGGCCGTGACCGCACCACCACCTTCTTCTGCCAGGCGCTCGTCTATGGCTAAGACCCCGTCAACTCGGCCTCGTCTTCCATCACTTTCCTCCATGCGGCTCAAGCTCCATCATCTTCCTTCTTGCCGCCCACGTTAACCAATCACCACGACTTGAACCCACATCCACCTCGACCTGGCAGCGGCCTCCACTGGCCACAATGCCCGAAGACCGAACGTCCACCACTTGCGAGCAACAAACAATCCTTCCACTCCCGATGCCTCTTCATCCAATGCCTTCCACCGCCTCTACTCTACCATCTTCGAAAACAACGTCCCTGGCGAATTATTCCCGCAGTACACGACAGTGGAGTACAATGTAACGGAAGCTGTCGGATTTAAAAAAAAAAAAAAAAAAAAATGCATCGCGTCCACTACCCCACCCGCGCCACGTCCGGCCTTGCCGTCGCATCCCGAGCCTCCCTGACAGCATCTCCCCTGTAACCTAGCCTCCGCCCATAGCCACAAGCCACATGCGTCCTTGCCTAATAGCGTGGTACTCCTTTTTGCATGCTCATACTCAAGTCAGGTGTGCATTTATATTTGTTTGAATATTATATTTTAAGTTTGCTTTGTTAGTTGTACAACCTGCAAAAACGTATGTAGATATTTTACCTGTTAGCTTACAGGTTATATTGTTTTCTAATCATATATAAGTACTATGCTATTTATATGAGTTGTAGGCTTTTATATTGGGTTATAGTTGGAAGCGCAGACTTTATACTATTTTGAACTGGGTTGTTATAACAATATGATTTTGTATTTTATTTTATATGCAATATTTGTACAGGTACTTGGATTTTGAAGTGTATCTGGATTTCAAATAAAATGTATATACAGATAGCTTGATTTAAAACATACATATATATTTTATTCAGAGATTTACCTGAGGAGTTTGAACGAGTTAGGTGGGTTTTGCTATACTTTTTATATATAGTGTTTTAAGTATAAAAAGACAGTAATTATATATGGGTTGATTCTATTTTTAAAAAGGAGTTTAAGTTACGTAGTTTATATATGTCAAATTCCAGCAAAATCCGACATCGTTTGATTAGTGGTCGAGGATCTGGAAGTTAGACCCAGACAGATATTCTTTTGTACTTAGAATTTATTTTACACTGCTGCAAACACGACCTGAGTTCATGTTTGACGCATCGTATCTCACTCATGCTTTATCGGAATGGGTTGATTCTACTTTTAAAAAGGAGTTTAAGTTACCTAGTTTATACCTGTCAAATTCCAGAAAAATCCGACATCGTTTGAATAGTGGTCGAGGATCTGGAAGTTAGACCCAGGCAGTTATTCTTTTGTACTTAGAATTATTTTACACTACTGCAAACACGACCTGAGTTCATGTTTGACGCATCGTATCTCACTCATGCTTTATCGGAATGGGTTGATTCTATTTTTAAAAAGGAGTTTAAGTTACGTAGTTTATATATGTCAAATTCTAGCAAAATCCGACATCGTTTGATTAGTGGTCGAGGATCTGGAAGTTAGACCCAGACAGATATTCTTTTGTACTTAGAATTATTTTACACTGCTGCAAACACGACCTGAGTTCATGTTTGACGCATCGTATCTCCTTCGTCTTATGTCGGAATCAAGTGATTCTTTGCAGTTTTGAAATACAAGTTTTGATCTTTATTCATACCAAATTTCAGACTATTTCGATCTCAGTAGCACATAGAATTATATTGTTAAACTTTGACGTAGGACATGTTTTGTAATTGTTGCTATGTTGAATGTTTTGATTGATTTCGGCAATTCCTATTTAACAGTTTTGCTCGTCGATTCGTGCCAATCTTACTTTGCTCTGAGAATCATGCTTGGATTTGTAACTCCATTTCAGTGTCCGTATCAGTGTGCGTATCTGTGCCATCTCCTATTTTCTCTATCCTCGAAAGGTGAGTAATCACTCACGATTAATATTCTTTTATTTATTAAATTTGATTTCAATTGAAACAAAAATTGAAATATGTTTTTGTTAGTTGTTTATTCTGTTATGTCTGCTATTACCTGTATCTGTATACCTATGACATCTGACACCATTATCTGTTAATTATTTATTGGATAATAATACAGTTTGGTTGATAAATTGATTGATTGATTGTTGTTTGAATTGGATGTTAGTTAGTATTGTTAAGTGATAATTAATTTGCAAGTTAAATTTAATGTAGAATAGTTAACAAATTAAAACGGATTATTTATGACAAAAATTGATTAATTAAATTTGACCCTTTAGTTGTCGTAGAATTTGATAAATTGTACTTTGAACTTTGAACGTAGTTTGTATTAATTGTTGAAGTATTAAACTGAAATTGAACGACAAGTGAAAACCGGAATATAAAAATCTTTAATCTACATGAAATGATAGTGTAGATTCTAGGAATAATTATATTAATTCGCACAAATAACAATGCGAATTAATACGATTATTTCGGGATTATTTAAAATTGATTATTTGAATTGTTTTGTTGTTGTTATTGCTTGTTTATTTACTTTGACACCATCCCTGTTATCACACTGCAAGTTCCCTTTATTTTGCTTGATTTTAAATTGAAATGGAATCGGGTTGAAATGATATATACCCAAATGAACTTGACTTAGTATAGAGAATTAAATAAACCCGATTGGTCAATAATTTGATTTAAAATAAAATAAAGATTTTATTCGAATAATAAGGTTTGAAATAAGATTGGAACGTAAATTTTGATAAAAGGAAACGTTAATATTGAAATCTGAAACAAGATATTAATGTAATAACTGATGAAAGGACGTTGTTTTGAAATGAATTATTTGAGAGTAAATTTGGAATTGTTAATAATTAAGTTGAAATTAGTAATAGTTAAGTTTGGAATTATTAATGAATGAGTTTGAAATGATTTAATAATTAAGGTTGAATTTATAAGTAAGTTTGAAATTATTAAGTTTTGAAATTATTAATAATTAAGATTGAAATTATTTAATAATTGCATAAGATTGAATTATTTGATAACTGAATGAAAATTGAGTTCTTTGATAAGCGAAATTGAACTTTTGAATAAGTGAATTTGAACTTCGTAAATATTTGAAATTGGGATTCTTTGTTAATTAAGTTTTGGAAATTATTTAAGTAAGTGAATAAATGAAATTGAATTTCCTTGTCAAGAAATAAAATACGTTTCATTGAAATAAATGTAAGAATTGTAATTTAAGGAATTTGATTTGACAAATTTAATTAAATTAAATTTGTAAGTTTGATATAATGAAGTAACTTAAGTGATTGTTTTAATGACTTGGAAATTAAAAAGAATTGTTTTGGATGTTAAATTAACTTAAAGAATATTGAATAAAATCGATAAATAAGTTTAAATTGATTTGAATGTTGAATTTAATCATTTAAATGATTTCCGGAATAAAACTTATATATGAACTTGAATCAATATTTGAATCGTTTAAATAAAATTGAAATTGAATTGTAAGACTTTGAAATGGTAATTTGGGAGTTTTGAAACGTAGATTTTGGAAATTGATTTTTGAAAGACAAATGAAATGATAGTTTATGAAGTCTAATTGAAATTGAATGTGATTGATTGTTTTGAAATATATTAAATGACCAATCGGTGTAATAATACGCAGTTATTAAAGAGACCGGGATCGGATATGGACATACTCTCTGTCGATACCGAATACCACTTTAATAACTATTATACGTGGAGTGTTGATCCAGAATGAAGTGGACGGTTTGGTGAACGCGTTGACTGAAGAAAGAGAACGACATTGGATGACCCCTGACATGACTAAAACAGGAGCCGCACCGGGCCATTGAGGTTCGCCACCTCTAGCGGACACACTTCTTTGATACCATATCTATTACTTTTGTGATTCGATTTGGGTGCACCCCTCGATTTGGGAGTGTTGTTTCACGGTGTTGAGGTAGCTGCTGGCTATGCTCAACATCAGTCCGGATCACGCAACTACTAGTATCCTAGTTGGTATCGCCTCATGTACCTTGTCATACTGATTATCCTATTCGCGACCACTACGTTTTGATTTGTACCTTGAGCATATGGATTGCCCTCTGGTGACTTCCGGTTTTGGGGAAACTACGGTCTTGTATATGCTTTTGGGAATATAAAATGTGTTAAGGGGAATTATGGTAACGCCTTAACGCTATTTTGATATTTTATATTACTAATAGACATTATCTACTTAGCGTACATTA
The DNA here is from genome assembly GCA_030765085.1 of Allium cepa. Lineage (NCBI taxonomy): Eukaryota > Viridiplantae > Streptophyta > Magnoliopsida > Asparagales > Amaryllidaceae > Allium > Allium cepa. The sequence goes on along the minus strand of CM060928.1, from coordinate 650,886,544 downwards.
CTACCTAGTAGATAGTTTAGCGGATCCTTAGAGGATGGTTATTCCAAACATCCTTTGAGTTACTTGTTTTTCGATTGCTATTTCACTTGAGTTGGATTTATTGATATAAGAATATTAATCCTGACTCGAGTGTCTTGTGTTTTGCTTTACGCTCAGGTCAGACTGAGTGTACCAGTAGTCGAGGCTCACCTTTGGAGTTGGAGCTTTGCTTGAAGATCCAGCCATCTATTCTACTTTCAGTATTCGATGATTCTAGTGATGTATTCTGATTTATATCTGATGTATCGTATTACTCTTTTGTTGTAAACTCTGATGTATCTTATATATTTACATAGTAGCTTCATGAACTACTATCTTTTTTATTTCCGCTGCATATTATTACTCTGTGTCTGTGATGCTGTGACTATTTATTTACTGTATATCTCAGTTTTGCCAAATTTAAATTAACAATTCGATATTTTGAATTATTCAAGTCCGACATGTGCGGATGCGAATAGTCCAAAATAGCGGGTCGTTACATGTGTATTTGATCGTCGGTTTAAACTGTCCAAAAAGGCGGGTCGTTACAGTTGGTATCAGAGCTTTGGTTTAGCGATAACCTTAGCTTTGTGGGGTCTGACTCTTTATAAATAGGGTAGTAATACCTTATGATGAGTCGCTGAGTGAATATATATATGAGAGAGCGTATTTGTTAGTGATATAAAATGTTTTATATTGTGTCGGTTGATTTGTTGAGTGGCTTATGGATTCTGGTCAATACGAGTAATTAACGTCATTGATAGGGATCTCTAAACACTTAAACAGAACAATTCGACATAGTATTGTTTTGAAATTGGGTAAATGAAATAATTTTGCCCTAATTATATTTTGTGTATAAAGAATTTATTTTCAAAATTTATTGTGACTTATCTAGCTTACCTGGTAGTTAGGAATGATAATATTGGTGGTTATCATTAATTGGGTATTGTAATTTAATAAACAAGGTTTATTACAAAATAAACAATGATAAAACAACTTGTGGAATATCGTAAGAAAGAAAATCCTATAAGAATATTTTATAAAGGTGACTTATGAATTAAAATAGATTTAAATTGGAAAAAAAAAATTGAATTTAAGACCCGGAGATTTTGAAAATGGTTCTCAAAGTTTTAAAGAAAATATATTGTGATATTAGTTGGAAAGTATTTATAGGAAATATTTTTAAATGATTTTTAAGAAGGAATGAATTAAGTACTCCTCTCTTCTATCGCTGGAAAATAATTCCGGTGATGACTGCGCAGCATCATCGACGTTCATTTTCGAGTCTCAAAGTGGGGGAGACTTCTAAGAAGCTTTGCTTTTCTTCGAAATTATTTTGGGTAAATGGATTTTGGTTTAAACTCCAGAGGTATGTGTAACGTCCCGCCTTTTCGCACGATTTAAGTCGACACACGTGCCAATTCAACCCATACGGAATGGCGGATTGTTATGGGGTAAATAAGAAAAACGAGAAAGAAATAAAACTAAACAGAATCTCACAATGGAAGGATAAAATATAATAATCAAAATATACAGTTCATGAAGCTGTTTTACAAAACCTATGATTTTATCTATACAATACATATCAGAGTGCACATACCATATAACAATGCGGCGGAACAATAAGAGTGTAGTGGAATATAAATAATAATAATAATAGAAATCTCCGTCTTCGTCCTCCAGAGCTAAAGTCTTCGATCCTGAAATGCTCGGACTGACCCGAGCGAATTTTGAAAAGACAAAAACACTCGAGTCAGACTAAAAGATCTTATGTAAGTTAAATTAACAGAAATAAATACGAGTGCAGTAACTCCAGAGATGCTCGGGATTTACATCTCCTAAGGATCCGTTAAACTATTTACTATGTAGTATATTGCGCTATTATAATAGTGTCTAATTGTAAAATAAACTTACTTTTTTCTTAGCATTAAGGGGTTACCCATATAGCCCTTAACACGTAATAGTCCCAGTAGTCCATCCAATATCATAGTCCCTCCTGATCGGGAAGCCACCAGCGGATAACACACGGGCTACGGGAGAAATCCAAATTCGTACAAGGCGCGATAGGGTATGTGACATGGCACAAGTAGGCAATGCCAGGGTAGATATATCAATTGCTATCCAGGCTGATGGAAACGCGTAGCCGCAGCTACCGCCCACCTCGAAACAACTCCCAAAAAAAAATCAAAGTAAAAGTGGCCACTGAATCAATCCAAAGTCAAAGTATAATATCGAAGAGGAGTGTCCGATCAAAGGAATGACCTCATTGGCCCGAGAATCGCTCCTATTTTAGCAACCTTATGCCAACTCACGAGTGTCGGGTCCACGTATTTACCTTGCAGGAAACGCCTCCACCAACCTACTTCATTCTGGAATCTCCACCGCGTACACGGTTGTTAAAGTGGTTTTCGGAGTTGGCAGAGAGCATGACCACTTCCGATCCCGGTCTCTTCAACAACCAAACGTTATTATAACACCGCGGTCCTTTAAAATAATTTATACTTTAAAACCAGAATATAATATCCACTTCAAAACCATATAAATATGATATCATTTCCTTTTAAAACCCAAAACAATATGATATCATCTTTATTTTCCAATATATTCTTTCCAAAAATCATAATGGTTTCAAAATAAAATATTTAGAAATCAAAACTCTTGAATATAATATTTCCAAATTTTACTACCTTGAAAGCCATAACTTTGAAACAAATTCCATCTCTCAAATGGTTAAATATTAAATTCTTTTATAAAACAAAATAACTTCTTTACATTTCACAAATCAATTCCAAATATCGATGTAAACTTCCAAAGACCATTTTTAATTCTTATGTTTCAAAGCTTTAAATATTTCACCATTTCAAAAACAAACTCATTTGACAAACTCATATATATCAAATTCAATTACTTATTATTTAGACTTGAAATGTTTACTTAATGAATTCAATATAATTTAAGTAAAACCTTCAACTTCACATAATTGGAAAATATTTCAATTTATTAAACTTGATATATTCATTTAAATCAACCTGATGTTCATTTAGATCCCTCTACACAAAAATCAAGTTATAAAATCATATCCTTTAAAAATGCTAACTTTTTATTTAATTCCAATTTAACTAAATATTCATCTTCCAACCTTATTCTCATTTAAGTCAAAGAAACTCTAGAAATTAAATTTTAAGTAAATGCTTAATCGCATTTGATCTTCAAATCAAACTTTATTCTAAACTTCAAATCAAATTTATACAAAGCTTAAAAACCGAAAATTACTATATATATAATAACCTTTATCAATAACCAAATCAATATCCCATAAACCATATATATATATAACTTCACAAAACCATAGAAAATCATTTCAAAATATTTATATATATATATACACCGCGGTGCCTGTATAAAATTTTCTACCCTATGGTCAAGTGATACGGATGTTTATCATTTCAATCCGTAATTTAAAATAAAAATGCGGTTGTATATCATTTCAATCCACAATCCCGAATGAAATGAAAATGGCATGATGACTTGCAGTTTATACAATATAAATATAGCATCCATTTATCCAAATATCAATCATCAACCATTATTTGCAATCATCATCCAATTTAAAAAATCATCGATATAGAGCATATAAATTATACAGGTAATAAATAACATGTATTAACTAACAGTTTATATTCAATAATAAATTTAACAACTATGAAACTAGGAGTTTATATGCAAAAATAAATGTAAATTTAACTGGCAGTTAATATGAAATAAAAATTTAACATAACTGTGACTGGCAGTTAATATGCAAATAAATAAATTCTAATTGTCAAATTATATGCAATAAATAAAATTAATTAACAGTTAAATTAAATAAATGCGATATAATAGAGATAATGAATAAAACATGCCAAACAGTCATAAATAAATTTTTGCACATATCTAAAATCAATTTATCAAACATAAGAAGTTTTAGAAGTTGTGAGTGGGTTAAAACACTCACCTTTGGGATTTAAATCGAATTTAAATCCGATTTAAACCCAAAATTTCGACGGTCTCATAATTCGTTCAAACCAGTGTCAAAGCGTCCGGAGTTCCAATACGAACCTAGCGGAGAAAACCACGTGTGAAACTGAGTTCGTAGGAGAAAGTTATACACATTAATGGTGATTGTAATTTCAAATAAAGAAAAAAAAAGAAATTATATATCACATCATATATTTTATTTAACTTGCAATGGAATTTTTAGTATTGCGTACCTTTTTGCTTAGCCAGATTTGGATCTTCAACTACTTTCTCATTTTGTTTTGTTTTCCTTGCTATCTTAATATATATTTTTTTATATAGAAAGTTTTGAAGAGAATATTATATAAATATGGATTTGAAGAAAAAGACATGGAAAGAAGAGAAGGTTTAAAAGAGAGAAAAAAATTAAAGAAGAAGAAGAACAAAGAAAGAAGAAGAAGGAAACTTTGAAAAAGAAAAGGATTTGAAGAATAAGAAGAAGAAAGAGGAAAAAAAGCTTTGGGAAAAAAAACAGAGAAAGGAGATTTGAAGAAGAAACATGAAAAAAGGAAGGAGGAAGGTGAAGAGTGACAAAAAATGAAGCTATAGAAGATGAAATTTTAAAAAAAAATGAAATGAAGCTACAAGAATGAGGAATGGAACTAGTGAAAAGCTAATAAAGCTAAATATAAACAAAGTAGGAATTGAAATAAAGTAAAAATATGAACAACCCAATAAAAATGGTAGATATTAAAAGAGGTGAAAGAAAGAATTAAAAATATGAAAAGTATGTAACGTTCATGAAATGAAAAGGCTTTAGACCATGTAAATGGAAATGAGTAATGGAACAAATGAGTAAACAATGAAAAAAAAAGTGTGACAATTATTAATTAGAAGGGAATGAATGGACCAACTCCACTCTATAAACAAACTTTTAGAATTCAAATTTCAAAACATTTGTTCACCCAATTAATTTTTTTTAACCCCAAACATACCGAATTTGACATTCATTAAAGATTTAATTACCACAACATAACTAAATTTAAAAAGACCAATTTACATAACGGGGATCGCGGATACATAAATAACATATGAACCATAATTTAAAAATTCAAATTTAAAAATAACATTTTTCTCGACACGTAATTATGAACTCAATTATTTAATTTATTTTAAATTTCAAGGTTAGTAATAAAATCACTTCTGTGCAACCTATGCCTGCTATTTAACTACTGTAAAATGTTGTTTTAAAAATTCAACTTTCTCGTTTTACAACGTTATATTTATATTCAGAATGGAAACGTTCACTTTATTTCCTCAACATTCTTTTATTTTCCTTAAAATGCTTATTCGTTACTTGCAATTCATAAATGTAAACATTCTTATATTCTAAAATGATCAACTTATACAATATTAAATCCATTCTTATATTTCCAAATAATGTACATTCATAATGAAAACATTCTTACATTAGTTTTATTAATTGCACTTTGTATCTTTTCCTTTTTGAATTGAAAGATTTTAATAAATTTATTTCCAATTAATTTAATCTTCCACTTCAAAACAGACCCTAATTGATGAAATCAATTAAATAAATACGTGAACATTGTAATCCTTATTTATAGTCAAGCAACATGTTTATAAAATTACAGTTTCCAACAAGCATTAAATTACATACTAAATAAATCTTTTTCTCTATCAATCAATATTCATTTAACTCATCATTAAAACTGACATTTAGTATTCCAATTCCTGTTATTAAATTATATTCTAATACGCGTTAGAACCTTCCAGTTCATTGCTTCATTGTAGTTTTATTGTTTTTTAGAATTTTATTTATGGTCCAAACTTATGATCTAATAACATAGTTAACATTTCTAACAATCTTCAGTGCTTATCTCAAATTCATTGAATTTAGAATTTGTAAATTAAATTTTCAAAAATTTCATTTTCATTCTGTTATTCAGTCTATTATTATCAAAGAGAGGAAATTTGTCATTAGTTCACTATTGTCTTCGTTTATTTCTTTAGATTTCATCTACTTTTCCTTTTATGCAATATTCTATATATTAAATTTTCATTTAATGGCAATACATCATACTATCGTAGTTAAATCCAACTAAATAATAAATGTTGATTCCTATTCTTTTTATTCAACATTTGTTTCCGTTTTATTCCATTAATACTTCTACATACATCCTGGATTTGTATAAATGGTTATGACGTGAAATCTTGTCTACTTCACATTTTAAATTAAGGTTTCTAAAACCAATGAATATTATTTCCTTGGTCCAACACCTTTTTACCCAAATTTATATTAATATAACCTTAAATTAGATTAATCCCTATTGATTTCCCCTTTTAATTTATTAGACCCTCTTAATGTAATTGTTAAACACTAATTTCACTTATTTGCAATAAATCCACAAATTGGATTTCAAATTTCATATAAATAAATAAATCATGGTTTTTCACTTCTTAAATCACCCAAAACGTCATATTAAAATAAAGTTAACATTGATTGCATCTTATAGAATTAAGAAACTACAATGGCAAATCAAACTACACTAACTACCCAAATTTGGCCAAAAGTTTTCAATCCATTTCATATTAAAGTTTATCAACTACCCAAATAGGTATCTTACAATGGTAACTATTCAACTTTTAATTACCTTTAAGTTTTTATTTCAATTGTTCTCATTTATTCCTTACCAATGTTCGTTATCACTTATAAATGTTATGTCAGTTTCCTATTTTAGTGCAATATTTTTATTTATTCATTCATTACCGCATAACTTCATTTATTCCATTTACATTTCCGAACAAATTTGAATTCCCTTCAATTAATATAACCAATCAAATTTTTTTTCACACTTTATTATTATTTTAATATACCCATTCCAACAACTCTTAACCCTTATCTTTGCGTTTCATACACTTGTAATATTTAATTACATTTATAACAATTCAATGTTGGCATTTATTCCTATTAATTTATTAAATGTTTATTGCCCCTTATTTCAATTTCTTCCATTTACAGTTGCGACTTCACTATTCACAGTTACTTTTGTATTACTCCTTTCCTATTTAAACCAAATATAACAAATTCCAATCAAATCCAATTTTTACCTTTAAAATAAGCCATAACATTCGAATAACTCTATTAAATTGGAATGTTTCATTTAAGTTTATAAATGATCCACTTGCATTAACATAATTGCTTAATTTATTCCAATTACCGTTTACACTCTTTTATTGCATTAAATCAATTTAATAATTTCATAAATTTCTCATATTAAATTTTGTATCCAGGTAAAATTCCATTTCTACTTTATTCATTTGGATTTTATTACAATTTCTATAAATAGGTCTTAAGTCACCATTTACAAAATTTAATTTAGCGTTTATTTCTATATTTGTTTATAATTTAAAGTTTCTACTAAATTAAATTACAAAACTTATAAATTTTAACCAATTTTAATCCACTAAATTTACGGGTCGTTACACTCTCCCCCACTCAAAACTTTTCGTCCCCGAGAAGGAAAAGAAGGGAAAAGAAGAATTAAATAACACTACATCATATTCAAAATATTTAACTTATAACCAATAATTTTCTAAATTTATTTCCTTAAATAAAATATACCCGTTTTATAATCATTATATCTTTTTACACTTAAATTACTAAAGTTTGGTAAACATTTTCAAAAAAAAAAATTAAGTCCAAAACTTACGGATTTTTTTTGTAGAGTCTCCTTTGTACGGAGAGGCTCGGGAGAAAATATAATATCAAAATATAGAAATATACACAAATATTTCCCAAAATAATACATATCCCTACACGGGAAAATATATAAAATATCGCTATAAACCGTAATCCGAAAACGTACCTATTTGTCGGGCTATTTACGCTAAATTTATGGAACCAAAAGCAGCATCAATTGCTTCCATAACCTGCATTTCACTGATAAAATCTAAAGGGTTAACAATTTTTATAAAGTGAAATATTTGAGTGGTTTCAATCACTAACAACAAATCAATACCCAACCATCCATTTCAACAAACAACATACACAAGAAACAAAACAACCCAACAAATCAAATTAACTTATTATAAATTTTATTTCATACTTTAGTTGTTTGATTTTCTTTCTTTCATTCATTGAGTGATTACCTCATTTATTTTCATTTATTACTTACAATATTCATCTTTCATTTTAATGTCATATGAATTTCTTTTTATTGCATTCCATTTATGCATTTCTAAATTTTATTTATTTATTTCTCACAGTTTCATTTATTATAGAATTTCATTCTATTTACTTAAGTTTTAGAATCATCTAATTATAATACTTACCTTTAATTATGGTAAAATTTCAATTTACAACTTAAGTTTATAACATTAAAATCCCATTTATAACAACAAATTCATTGAATACTTTCATTACCTCAAGCTTTACTTGTAAGATTTCCCCCTTACATTTTCTTACAAACGCTGTAACTTTTATTATATGGTAAGTTACAATTCCTTTAATTAATTTATGGTTCATTAATTATATATTCGTTTTATAAGTTACAATTTCAACTTACTTTTAATTTCATTTATTTATTTAATGCAAATATTTCTATTATATTTGATAATAATAACATTTTAATTACACCAAATTTGTAACCTTATAACCTCAATTCTTATAAATAAAGAATTTCCTTTATCCATTTACTAAGGTTTACAATCGTTTATTTACATTACTTCTCTTCCTATTGTATTAAATTTTTCTTTACTTAAAGGTTCAAATTTGCTACACTTAATTGTACTATTAATTAAGTGGAACTTAAGAACCAAATACCGGGTTTAAATTTAAATCATTTAAAATAATAGATAGATATCTACGCTTAACACACACACACACACACACACACACACACATATATATATATATATTTATATATCCAATTAAAATTAAAACGAAAATTTTCTTAATAATTCTGCAGTAAATTACTATAGTGGCCTTCCCACTTCGAAACTCGAAAATGAATCTCGATGATGCGTGCACTCATCACCGAAATTATTTTCCAACGACAGAGGGGGAAGTACAGAACTTATTTCTTTTCAAAGTTTCTTTTAAAACAATTCTTTCAAATTGTATTGAAATACTCATATCAGAAAAATACTTTAAAAATATTATTATTATATTCCAAAAATCAATTGTAACAATTTCCAAAACCCCGTAACTTAATTTCTAAATTCCCATTTTTCATTTATTTTATTTTTCAATTTTATGTTACCTATTATTTTTAAATTTTATTCCAAACACCCAATATTTTTCAACCAAATATAATCTTTATAAAATTTATTATATATATATATAGAAAATATAATAGGCAAAATTATTTCATTCACCTATATTAAAAACAAATATTATGTCGGTCTGTCCTATTAAGTGTTTAGAAATCCCTATTGATGTCATAGCGTCCCATGCACCAACCAGAATTTATAAATACAGAACGGAACAGATTAACACAATATAAAACCTTTTTATAACACTAACAAATACGCTCTCTCATATATATACACTCAGCGACTCCCATAGGGTATTACTACCCTATTAGTAAAGAGTCAAACCCCACAAAGCTAAGGTTTATCGCTAAACCAAAGCTCTGATACCAGCTGTAACGTCCCGCCTTTTCGCACGATTTAAATCGACACACGTGCCAATTCAACCCATACGGAATGGCGGATTGTTATGGTGTAGATAAGAAAAACGAGAAAGAAATAAAACTAAACAAAATCTCACAGCGGAAGGATAAAATATAATAATCAAAATATACAGTTCATGAAGCTGTTTTACAAAACCTTTGATTTTATCTATACAATACATATCAGAGTACACATACCATATAACAATGCAACGGAACAATATGAGTGTAGTGGAATATAAATAATAATAATAATAGAAATCTCCGTCTTCGTCCTCCAGAGCTAAAGTCTTCGATCCTGAAACGCTCGGACTGACCCGAGCGAATTTTGAAAAGACAAAAACACTCGAGTCAGACTAAAAGATCTTATGTAAGTTAAATTAACAGAAATAAATATGAGTGCAGTAACTCCAGAGATGCTCGGGATTTACATCTCCTAAGGATCCGTTAAACTATTTACTATGTAGTATATTGCGCTATTATAATAGTGTCTAATTGTAAAATAAACTCACTTTTTTCTTAGCATTAAGGGATTACCCATATAGCCCTTAACACGTAATAGTCCCAGTAGTCCATCCAATATCATAGTCCCGCCTGATCGGGAAGCCACCAGAGGATAACACACGGGCTACGGGAGAAATCCAAACTCGTACAAGGCGCGATAGGGTAGGTGACACGGCAAAACTAGGCAATGCCAGGGTAGATATACCAATTGCTATCCGGGCTGATGGAAACGCGTAGCCGCAGCTACCGCCCACCTCGAAACAACTCCCCAAAAAAAAATCAAAGTAAAAGTGGCCACTGAATCAATCCAAAGTCAAAGTATAATATTGAAGAGGAGTGTCCGATCAGAGGAATGACCTCATTGGCCTAAGAATCGCTCCTGTTTTAGCCACCTTAGGCCAACTCACGGGAGTCAGGTCCATGTATTTACCTTGCAGGAAACGCCTCCACCAACCTACTTCATTCTGGAATCTCCACCGCGTACACGGTTGTTAAAGTAGTTTTCGAAGTTGGCAGAGAGTATGACAACTTCCGATCCCGGTCTCTTCAACAACCAAACGTTATTATAACACCGCGGTCCTTTAAAATAATTTATACTTTAAAACCAGAATATAATATCCATTTCAAAACCATATAAATATGATATCATTTCCTTTTAAAACCCAAAACAATATGATATCATCTTTATTTTCCAATATATTCTTTCCAAAAATCATAATGGTTTCAAAATAAAATATTTAGAAATCAAAACTCTTGAATATAATATTTCCAAATTTTACTACCTTGAAAACCATAACTTTGAAACAAATTCCATCTCTCAAATGGTTAAATATTAAATTTCTTTTATAAAACAAAATAGCTTCTTTACATTTCACAAATCAATTCCAAATATCGATTTAAACTTCCAAATACATTTTTAATTCTTATGTTTCAAAGCTTTAAATATTTCACCATTTCAAAAACAAACTCATTTGACAAACCCATATATATCAAATTCAATTACTTATTATTTAGACTTGAAATGTTTACTTAATGAATTCAATATAATTTAAGTAAAACCTTCAACTTCACATAATTGGAAAATATTTCAATTTATTAAACTTGATATATTCATTTAAATCAACCTGATGTTCATTTAGATCCCTCTACACAAAAATCAAGTTATAAAATCATATCCTTTAAAAATTCTAACTTTTTATTTAATTCCAATTTAACTTAATATTCATCTTCCAACCTTATTCTTATTTAAGTCAAAGAAACTCTAGAAATTAAATTTTAAGTAAATGCTTAATCGCATTTGATCTTCAAATCAAACTTTATTCTAAACTTCAAATCAAATTTATACAAAGCTTAAAAACCGAAAATTACTATATATATAATAACCTTTATCAATAACCAAATCAATATCCCATAAACCATATATATATATAACTTTACAAAACTATAGAAAATCATTTCAAAATATATATATATACATATATATATATATATATACTGCGGTGCCTGTATAAAATTTTCTACCCTATGGTCAAGTGATACGGATGTTTATCATTTCAATCCGCAATTTAAAATAAAAATGCGGTTGTATATCATTTCAAACCGCAATCCCGAATGAAATGAAAATGGCATGATGACTTGCATTTTATACAATATAAATATAGCATCCATTCATCCAAATATCAATCATCAACCATTATTTGCAATCATCATCCAATTTAAACAATCATCGATATAGAGCATATAAATTATACATGCAATAAATAACATGTATTAACTAACAGTTTATATTCGATAATAAATTTAACAACTGTTAAACTAGCAGATTATATGCAAAAATAAATGTAAATTTAACTGGCAGTTAATATGAAATAAAAATTTAACATAACTATGACTGGCAGTTAATATGAAAATAAATAAATTCTAACTGTCACATTATATGCAATAAATAAAATTAATTAACAGTTAAATTAAATAAATGCGATTTAACAGAGATAATGAATAAAACATGCCAAACAGTCATAAATAAATTTCTACTCATATCTAAAATCAATTTAACAAACATAAGAAGTTTTAGAAGTTGTGAGTGGGTTAAAACACTCACCTTTGGGATTTAAATCGAATTTAAATCCGATTTAAACCCAAAATTTCGATGGTCTCAGAATTCGTTCAAACCAGCGTCAAAGCATCCAGAATTCCAATACGAACCTAGCGGAGAAAACCGCGTGTGAAACTGAGTTCGTAGGAGAAAGTAATACGCATAAATGGTGATTGAAATTTGAAATAAAGAAAAAAAAGAAATTATATATCACATCATATATTTTATTTAACTTGCAATGGAATTTTTAGTATTGCGTACCTTTTTGCTTAGTCAGATTTGGATCTGCAACTACTTTCTCATTTTGTTTTGTTTTCCTTGCTATCTTAATATATATTTTTTTATATAGAAAGTTTTGAAGAGAAGATTATATAAATCTGGATTTGAAGAAAAAGACATGGAAAGAAGAGAAGGTATAAAAGAGAAAAAAAAATTAAAGAAGAAGAAGAACAAAAAAAAAGAAGGAAACTTTGAAAAAGAAAAAGATTTGAAGAATAAGAAGAAGAAAGGGGAAAAAAAGCTTAAGGAAAAAAAACAGAGAAAGGAGATTTGAAGAAGAAACATGAAAAAAGGAAGGAGGAAGGTGAAGAGTGACAAAAAATGAAGCTATAGAAGATGAAATTTAAAAAAAAATGAAATGAAGCTACAAGAATGAGGAATGGAACTAGTGAAAAGCTAATAAAGCTAAATATAAACAAAGTAGGAATTGAAATAAAGTAAAAATATGAACAACCCAATAAAAATGGTAGATATTAAAAGAGGTGAAAGAAAGAATTAAAAATATGAAAAGTATGTAACGTTCGTGAAATGTAAAGGCTTTAGACCATGTAAATGGAAATGAGTAATGGAACAAATGAGTAAACAATGAAAAAAAAGTGTGACAATTATTAATTAGAAGGGAATGAATGGACCAACTCCACTCTATAAACAAACTTTTAGAATTCAAATTTCAAAACATTTGTTCACCCAATTAAATTTTTTTAACCCCAAACATACCAAATTTGACATTCATTAAAGATTTAATTACCACAACATAACTAAATTTAAAAAGACCAATTCACATAACGGGGACAACGGATACATAAATAACATATGAACCATAATTTAAAAATTCAAATTTAAAAATAACATTTTTCTCGACACGTAATTATGAACTCAATTATTTAATTTATTTTAAATTTCAAGGTTAGTAATAAAATCACTTCTGTGCAACCTATGCCTGCTATTTAACTATTGTAAAATGTTGTTTTAAAAATTCAACTTTCATGTTTTACAATGTTATATTTATATTCAGAATGGAAACGTTCACTTTATTTCCTCAACATTCTTTTATTTTCCTTAAAATGCTTATTCGTTACTTGCAATTCATAAATGTAAACATTCTTATATTCTAAAACGATCAACTTATACAATATTAAATCCATTCTTATATTTCCAAATAATGTACATTCATAATGAAAACATTCTTACATTAATTTTATTAATTTCACTTTGTATCTTTTCCTTTTTGAATTGAAAGATTTTAATAAATTTATTTCCAATTAATTTAATCTTCCACTTCAAAACAGACCCTAATTGATGAAATCAATTAAATAAATACGTGAACATTGTAATCCTTATTTATAGTCAAGCAACATGTTTATAAAATTACAGTTTCCAACAAGCATTAAATTACATACTAAATAAATCTTTTTCTCTATCAATCAATATTCATTTAACTCATCATTAAAACTGACATTTAGTATTCCAATTCCTGTTATTAAATTATATTCTAATACGCGTTAGAACCTTCCAGTTCATTGCTTCATTGTAGTTTTATTGTTTTTTAGAATTTTATTTATGGTCCAAAGTTATGATCTAATAACATAGTTAACATTTCTAACAATCTTCAGTCTTATCTCAAATTCATTGAATTTAGAATTTGTAAATTAAATTTTCAAAAATTTCATTTTCATTCTGTTATTCAGTCTATTATTATCAAAGAGAGGAAATTTGTCATTAGTTCACTATTGTCTTCGTTTATTTCTTTAGATTTCATCTACTTATCCTTTTATGCAATATTCTATATATTAAATTTTCATTTAATGGCAATACATCATACTATCGTAGTTAAATCTAATTAAATAATAAATGTTCATTCCTATTCTTTTTTATTCAACATTTGTTTGCGTTTTATTCCATTAATACTTCTGCATACATCCTGGATTTGTATAAATGGTTATGACGTGAAATCTTGTCTACTTCACATTTTAAATTAAGGTTTCTAAAACCAATTAATATTATTTCCTTGGTCCAACACCTTTTTACCCAAATTTATATTAATATAACCTTAAATTAGATTAATCCCTATTGATTTCCCCTTTTAATTTATTAGACCCTCTTAACGTAATAGTTAAACAATAATTTCACTTATTTGCAATAAATCCACAAAATGGATTTCAAATTTCAAATAAATAAATAAATCGTGGTTTTTCACTTCTTAAATCACCCAAAACGTCATATTAAAATAAAGTTAACATTGATTGCATCTTATAGAATTAAGAAACTACAATGACAAATCAAACTACACTAACTACCCAAATTTGGCGAAAAGTTTTCAATCCATTTCACATTAAAGTTTATCAACTACCCAAATAGGTATCTTACAATGGTAACTATTCAACTTTTAATTACCTTTATGTTTTTGTTTCAATTGTTCTCATTTATTCCTTAACAATGTTCGTTATCACTTATAAATGTTATGTCAGTTTCTTATTTTATTGTAATATTTTTATTTATTCATTCGTTACCGCATAACTTCATTTATTTCATTTACATTTCCGAACAAATTTGAATTCCCTTCAATTAATATAACCAATCAAATTTTTATTCACACTTTATTATTATTTTAATATACTCATTCCAACAACTCTTAACCCTTATCTTTGCGTTTCACACACTTGTAATATTTAATTACATTTATAACAATTCAATGTTGGCATTTATTCCTATTAATTTATTCAATGTTTATTGCCCCTTATTTTAATTTCTTCCATTTACAGTTGCGACTTCACTATTCACAGTTACTTTTGTATTACTCCTTTCCTATTTAAGCCAAATATAACAAATTCCAATCAAATCCAATTTTTACCTTTAAAATAAGTCATAACATTTGAATAACTCTATTAAATTGGAATGTTTCATTTAAGTTTATAAATGATCCACTTGCATTAACATAATTGCTTAATTTATTCCAATTACCGTTTACACTCTTTTATTGCATTAAATCAATTTAATAATTTCATAAATTTCTCATATTAAATTTTATATCTAGGTAAAAATCCTTTTCTACTTAATTAATTTGGATTTTATTACAATTTCTATAGATAGGTCTTAAGTCACCATTTACAAAATTTAATTTAGCGTTTATTTCAATATTTGTTTATAATTTAAAGTTTCTACTAAATTAAATTACAAAACTTATAAATTTTAACCAATTTTAATCCACTAAATTTACGGGTCGTTACAGTATGATTTGTTATATTAAAGATATAAGTGTATATGTTTATTTCAAACAATTTGAAACGAACCGGGCATTTAAATTTCTAAGTTCTGTTAATTAATAATTTTCAAATTATTTGAATGAAATTTGAATAACCAAAATTTATAAAATAAGAGGATTGAGATATCTAAGCTATTGTTTGGGAAAACTTTAAAGTTGAAAGGTAAAGAGGATTTTAACAAATTAAATTTGTGAACAATCTAATTAAGTAAAATGAAATTCTATAAATTTGTATAATACCAAAATTACATTCTGATAACATATAACAAGACTTACCAAATATTAAAAGTTAAAATGATGTTTTGGATGTGTAATGAGATATTATATAGATAAACAGAACCTGAAAGTAATTGAAATATACAAGTAAGGAAAACTCAAAAAGGAATTAAAATGTATATAAATGGAAAATTTGGTTGTGATAAAAATTATAAAAACTTAAATATAACATGAAATGATGAATGGATAAATGGAACAAGTAAGTGAACTTAAGAAAGAAGATAAATGAATCATAATATATCTTTGTAAATTGGTTATAGAAAATAAATATAAATTGCAAAGGGGTTGTAAATTTTTTCTGAATTTGTAACCTTTAAGATAACTGTAAACTAAGAAAAGTCATTTATGAGAGGTTAGACTTTTATAGGATGATTAATAAACTAAAGTGCTGGTTAATAAGATGTTCCATAAATAAATTTGTTATTAACTAAAATTATGAAATTGAAGTAAATGTAAACAAAAGAGTTTGGTATAGCTAAGAATCAATTGGAAAATGAAATTGAGTTTAATTAAATTATATAGAATGTTTAAAATGAACTTGAGTAAGCAAATTCTATGATATGATGTTTAAGAAAAGATAATGTTAAAAAAATATGCTATGTAAAGAAATGAATACACTAACTGAATAATAGATTTTGAGTAATTAAGTGGAAAAAAAATAGAAGTCAATAAAATAATTTAGTATAGATAAATTGGATAGAAATCCATTGGAAGGTAATACGTGAGATTGTACGTATATTATTTTATTCGCATAACGATTTGATCCAAATTCGAGCACAAAATTTCGAGATGATTTATATCGATCCAAGTTAGGATTTTTCACTCGATTTTCGACGGCGAACCCTAGATATGGATTTTTAATTCGATTCTGGAATTCTCTATCATAGTATATGGCTATGCAAGGAGAGTAACAGTTTCCAATCAAGGAACCAAATCTGAGTCCGCACTAGAGAGTCGTGTGAACGATACTAGTTGGAAGTGAAATTGTGTGATCGAATAAGCGATTAGATTGATATTGCTCACGGATGATATATGTACGGCTTACGGACTTAATTAAAGTTAATATTGGAAATTTAAGATGCCAAATATAAAATGATTCTTTTAAAATTATATAACAGGATATATATATATATATATATATATATATATATATATATATATATAAAAGATATAAACCAAATTGAATGTAAAAATTAATAATTTGGTTATGTTGGGTATGATTTGGTTGTTATATGATTGTTAGTTGATTGTATATAATTCATTAAGTGTAAATTGAAAGCTATAAGTCATTGAAATCAAATTGGAAGTTAAATGAATTTAAATAGAATTTAATTTAATTCAAATTGGAAGTGAACTAATGTAAATATAAATTAGTGAATGTTAACTAATTGAATTGAGAATGAATGTTAGTAAAATCCAACGTTAATGAATCAACTGTGATTAAAATTGAAACCCAAGTCAATAAATATTAATGAGAAGTGAATTTATATTGATTTGTTATGGATTCGTTGGATGATAGTTGGATGATAGTTGATTGATGGTTGCATTTGTTGTTTTGTTGCATTTGCTATGTTGGCACATGTAGTTGTTACGTTGCTATATTGTGTATATTGATATTATTTTCATATATGCATGTTTCTCATGGTTTGTTGAGTGTTTAGTAGGTGTGGATTGCGCTTGCTTCGCATTTGGAGCTCGCTTCCGCGCTATATTAGCCGTATATGCTCGCTAATAATATATAATGTACATATCTCGGATTACATACCGTACTTTTACACTTTTTCCCTGCGGGATGCCTCATCACTTGATGAGATGTATATTTGTGATATATATACTGTCATTTTTTTTTTCGATCGAGCCGCGCAAAGGAGACTCTGCCGAAATTTTCTGTAAATCCGGGTGTTAGAAAAATTTTCAAGTTTATTTTTTTTATAACTTGTTTTGATAACTAACTTTTAAAGTTAGAAAGCCGTTCGGAGTAACTTAGCGGAAATGTAGTAACGATTTATAAATGGAATTTCATTGTTTTATAAGTTGATAACCTTGAATAAAATATAGCTAATGTTGAATTCTATACTTAGTTCCTTTTCCCTTCTTTTTATTTTTCGGGGACGAAAAGTTTTGAGTGAGGGAGAGTGTAACGACCTGTAAATTTTCGATAATTAAAATAGCTAATTTAATAAGATTTCGTGATTTAATGTTAGAAAAAAAATTTGTAATTCGTTTGGAATAATAATAAATGGAATGAATTGCGACAATAATTATCCAAGTAATGAAAAATAAAAGCTACTTAGTGAATGCCTTTGAAATCAAAAGTTGAATAGGATAATAAATGTGGAATTCATTGGGTATAATAGAGAAATCGATTGATAAGTAAAATCTATTTAAAATCAAATATTGAATATTGAACAGGAAAAATTGTTTAAATTAAATATTTAAACTTATTGAATAATTGAATAACTGTAAAATGAAAATAGTGTTCTAAATTGTGAATTGGTTTTAAAAGTTGAATCTTATAAGTTCAATTTCAATATTTCAAAAGATAATGAATTATTGGATAAGCGAAATTGTTTAAATTTAATATTTGGAATTTATTAAATAATTGAATAACGGGAATTGAATAACTGTTTTAATGAAAATGGTTGTTCTATAATTTGAATTTGTTAAATTTTATAAGTTCGTTTTGAATATTTCAAAGGATAGTGATTTAAGAATAATCAAATTTGTTTAAATTTAATATTACAAATGTTTGAATAATTAAATTCCGAATTTGATATGATTAATTTGATATTGAAATTTAATATATGAAAATAGAGTGAATAATTGAAATTTGATTTAATATGATTCAAAAATTGGTTTCCAAAGTGAATGTAAGTTATATCGGGATTATAATAGAGTTAATAAGATTTTAAAATTAGAATTTATTGGATAATTGAATAACGGGTTTAATATGATTAAAAAATGATTTGTAAAATTTTATTTTATCATATTAAAGTTAGAATGAGGTTGTAGAACTTTTAAAATCGAATTAAAAGTAAATTTATGAAAATTGAATATTTTAATATTTAATTGACGAGTTAAAATAGCCATTTTTCAAACAGTCTCAGATTTCGACGAAACCAATTTCATCGGATCCGTAATGTGATATTATTGTAATATTTCAAATTTCGTGTCAATCGGATTTACCGTTTGTCCGGGGCAAGCCAAAACACCTAGAAATTTAGTTAACCGATTTAATTTAAAATCGATCGTTTATTTCCGTAGCACGCACAGATGATCGAATTAGCTTCCGAAACCTGTTCCATTGTGTCCGGAACGTGGGATAAACCCTAGAAACGCCGGTCACCGCGCATAAATCGAAGTTCGGAAAACCCGGGATGAATAGTGTTCGTCGTTTTTCTATAAAAGGCACTTAATTATTTTCTTTTTTCCAAAATAAACTAAACCTAGGGTTTTCTAAAGCCAGCCGCCATATACGAAAGCAATGACCAAAAATCAATCTCCTTCCTCCCTCAATTTCTTCGAATCCACGCAACGATTCGCGAAACTTTCAACTAACGAATTGTAGAGCACTCCGAGATCTCGAGATCCAACAGTCGAGATTTGAAACGGTGTAACAATCGAGGCGCTACGGGCCTACGTTCGCCATCAGTTGCACACGTTTCTCGTTCAAAAAGGTGGGGCCGAGTGCCACGTGGCTGGGCGCGGTGGTGCACGGCAGCGAGGCCTTCGATATGGCGCTCGCTGATCGTCTTATAGCTCGATATAGGAGGAGTATAATTCGAGCAATATAGGGGCGGCTTGGGTTTGTTTGCGCGTAAGAAACCGGAGAAAGAGGAAGATAGGGGTCACGGCCATGATTTGCCCTGGGGAAACGAACGGTCCAGATATGGTTGGGTTAGAAATGAAATTATAAATTGTAAATTTATTATGTTATAATTTGAATAAACTTTAAACTATCGTAACTTTGTCATACGAGGTCGGAATTGCACGAAACGAATTGCGTTGCAATCATTTTGTCGAGCACTACGCAATGCAACGGGATTGGAATCATTTGGAGCTAGAGAAAATTTTGGATTAAATCGAACGTCGTTCGATTTGATTTAAAATCGTAAAAATCAAGGTGAGTGTTTTATAACGCTCACAACGTACTAAATATCTTTATGCTAGTTAAATTTGATATTATGAAGTGATAGGAATTTTATTAGTCATTTTTTGATAAAATTTAATTGTCATATAGGTTGTCATTTGAACTAACCGTTGAAAATTAAATTTACAGTTAAATTTAAATTGAAATTGAATTGCGATTAAATTACCTGACATGCATAACTATGAAATTGCCATGAATTGTATTGTCTATTGGATGATGTATTTCGATGGATGCTATTGGTTGATATTTAAATGTTTGGATGTTTATTTGCTTATATATATCCTGTTATGCATACATATGAAACTGTGATTTGATTTAAGTTATATATATTCATCCCTGACATTTAATTGAAATAAATAATTACTTGGCCATAGGATAGAAAATTATATACGGACGCCGAATTGGCTAAATTAATAATTTTTAAAATTGTCGATTTGAAATTTATTTAAGTGTTTTGATTTAAAAGTTATAAATAGAAATCAATTTATAAAAATCGAATTTATCGAAAAATTGAGTTTGGAATGTTGAAATAAAATTTGGTTAAAAGAAATTGTTAAAAAATTAAAGTGGAGACTTTGGAATTTAAAAATCGGGATATGATTGAATTCCGTAAATTGATTTGTTTAAAGATTTAACCTTAATTCGAGCTTTGAATATTACTAAGTAAAAGCGATATAAAAAGATATTTTGAAATTGAGCTTGAAATTGAATCATATTTGTAATTGGATTTTAAATTTGAATATTGGAAGATAATTTTGTTCAGTATTATAAATTGATATTTTGAAAAATCAAGCTCCAAATCGATATAAATTGAAATTGAATAAATTAAAAGTGAATGTAAAATTGAATTAATTTGAAGTCAAATTTGACATTGATTTGAATTGAAATCGAAATTGAATCGGTGGAATGGAAATTGAAATTGATTTGAATTGGGAAGTTATAATTGAAATGGATTGGTTTTGAAGCTGTTTTACTTTGTTTCCAAATTACTCGGTTATATAAACCATTTTTGAATACTTAAACTATTTTAATCTATTTTAAATCTACTTAACCCAATTTAAATTATTTTAAACTAATTTATCTATTTCAAATCCGTTTTAAGATTTTAAGTATTTTTTACTATTTTAATTATTTAAAACTACTTTTAAACTACTTAAAACTATTTTCTAAAATTCTAAGCTGGTCAATAAGGTGAAATGTTTATATTTAAATCTTGAATTTAAATACGAATTGGGTTAAATGAAGTTGTAACCTAAATTGAAATTCGAAATGATTTTGAAATCGAAATGAGATATTGATGCGAAAAATGATTTTTGAAACGGAATCTTACATTTGAAAAGATACGATGATATTTGAAATGGATTTGATTTTGAAGCGAATATGATATTTTGATATCAATTATGAATCGATTTGAAATGTAAAAGAGCCAACGGTGTAATAATACGTAGTTATTGAAGAGACCGGGATCGGATATGGACATACTCTCTGTCGATACCGAAAACCACTTTAATAACTATTATACGCGGAGTGTTGATCCAGAATGAAGTGGATGGTTTGGTGAACGCGTTGATTAAAGAAAGAGAACGATATTGGATGACCCCTGACATGACTAAAACAGGACCCGCGCCGGGCCATTGAGGTTCGCCATCTCTAGCAGACACACTTCTTCGATACCATATCTATTACATTTGTGATGCGATTTGGGTGCAACCCTTGATTTGGGAGTGTTGTTTCGCGGTGTTGGGGTAGCTGCTGGCTATGCTCAACATCAGTTCGGATCACGCAACTACTAGTATCCTAGTTGGTATCGCCTCATGTACCTTGTCATATTGATTATCCTATTCGCGACCACTACGTTATGTTTTGTGTTATACCTATGGGGTACCCTCTGATAACCACCAGTTTACGGTGGGGCTTACGGTGCTGTATAGACTATGGCATCATAAAAATGTGTTAAGGGGGATTATGGTAACGCCTTAACGCTATTTTGATACTTTATATTACTGATAGGCATTATCTACTTAGCGTACATTACTACATAGTAGATAGTTTAACGGATCATTGAGAGATGGAAAATCCCGTAACATCTCTTAAGTTATTGTACGCACGTTGACACTGGATATGAGATGTCAAACCCCGTAAACATCTCTGATGCCGTTACACTCATATTTATTTACGACTGATTTAACTTTCATAAGGATATTTTAGTCCTGACTCGAGTTTTTGTCTTTTCATTACGCTCGGGTCAGTCCTGAGTTTTCAGATTTTTGAAGATATATTCTGGAGGACGAAGACGAAGATTTGGTACACTATTACTATTATTATCTGTGCATCATGCTGTCTGCCGCATTATTTTATTTGTTCTGTTGTATATGTATAACTCTGATAAATGTTGTATAAATAATGATCAAAGTATTGTAAATAGCTTCATGAACTATTTATTTGATTATTATATCTTATCGTTCCGATGTAAGATTCTGTGTTGTTTCCTTTCTTTTATTTCTCTTTCCTCTTCTTTTCTTATTTACCCCAATAACCATCTGCCCTTTTGAATGGTTTGGCATCGACATGTGTATTTGATCGTCGGTTTAAACTGTCCAAAAAGGCGGGTCGTTACAAATAAATAAAAAGTAAATTGATAGATGCAGATGAATGTATGGAGCAATTTAATGGGTATGAACAAAAATAACGAGATGTGTTTATTTAACCTGTGTAGATATTAATCCAATAATCCAACGACTACACACTTTAATTCTCTGCGTTTAAATAAATACTAAAGTGTGCAATCAAATTTGTATGTTGTATTCGTAGTTGGAGGAAAGAAAGTATGTGTTTAATACCCTGCTTATGATTACAGTGGGCCTATCAAATAAAAGTTAGTAGAGGCCAAATAAATATGTTACCTTAATTCCCCACGTTCTTTCAAAATTAGAAGATGGATCATATTCCCCTCTTCAACCCTAGCTTTCTTACCATCAATTACTAGAGCTATCCTTAAAAAATCAGTGCGTTTTACTCCATGGTTTTCTATGGTTAACGAATCACTTACGAGAGTTTCGCGGGCTGGATACAGTGAATTGTTTGGTTTCCTTCCAGTTTTTGATGGTTTGTTTCACATTTCTATTATCCCTGTATTTGATTCAAAATTGTTTTATGCTGCAGTTAGAATTTTTGTTTGGTTGAAATGCAATTATTGTCATGGCGAAACTAATATCCATTTTTCCATTTCCCAATATTCAAAATTGAGAATCATAACTAAGCAAAAATGCTTAATAAACAAGACCACTTGTACTTATAATGAGAGAATTGCTTTTCCTTAAGTCCACCTAATTTGAAAACTATATATTTTTAGATGGGTACGTTCAATGTACTTTTATATTAATGGGTTGTATTAATCTGATTGTCAAATTTAATGTTTGTAGGCATGCACCACCATTTTATTTTTTATGGAATGGTGGAATCTTTTGGGGGAGGCTGGTTTCTTTCTGTCCTCTATTCAGGTTTCCTGTCAGTCGGTGTCTGTTGTTGTATTTACGAGAAATCATTACTATAAGTTGTGTATTTTGGTTAATAATTTGCAAATGAAGTTCTTCACTGCTTGGGTCACTTCTTCAATCTTGAAGCGATGGTAAGGATAAACCTCAACTTGTATATTCTTATAAAAATTTTCAAAGTAAGGCCTGCAATTTCTGTAGTTGTAGCTATAACATATGGTTTTCATGTTTGGATCATAAGTCCTCTCTTTCTCTTTTAACAAGTATGTAGAAAAAAATTGGACTCGAATTTCTGGATCCATGTCTTCATGTATAAACTTCACCTATAAAAACTTATGCACATCAAGAGGTGATTTAGTGAAGTACAAATACAATAATTTTATAGCGCTTTTAAAAATTAAAAATCAGTTTAAACCTAACAAGTTATATTCAATGACTACATATGATTCGCTAATTGTTTTGAGGTTTGTTGGTTTCATGCTTACTACCACATCCTAGAGTCATGAAGACAAAGTGTAGATGACCATGCTATCAATTCGTAATGGATATTTCAGGCAACCACAAAGCGATTGAGTTTATAAGAAAATATTTGATAGTCGTGCATGAAAATATATTTGATGTTGATTTAGCATGAATGGTTTAATATGATTTAGCATGGAAACCATTTGCTCAATAAAAAGTGAATATTTAAGATGCCATTGACATATAAAATGTAATAGTGACATATCATCAATGCCTGTGAGATCCTTAGATTATTTTAATCGATATGAATAGATACTGAAGAGTTATGTCGCACAATAGTTTATTCATATGTTTAGAAACGAGAAGTAGCTTGAAAGGTAATAATATATTTTGATTATTGTTTTATTATCTTGTTCTAGAGACAATACCTTCTGCCTAATTCATAGTAGTGAAATTCTTCTTGTTTTATAAACTAAGACTTCTCAAATATATTTGTCTACTTAAAACTTTTGTTTAGTACGTCAATCCATTTTGTTTCAGTTGAATTTGTTTCTTGATTTTTTCTTGTGCAATCTTAATGGTTTAGTATGGCATCGACGTTGATAATCTTTTTAATCTCATTTGCTACAATACTGAATCTTAGGAGTGAGTTTTCCAATTCTAGCCCCAAAGTCCTAGTTCACCGTATATTCATGCATCGTTAATTGTGATATAAGATAAAAAACAAATTTGAATAAACAAAACAATATGTATGTAGTAAGTAGAACATTGTGGAGTCCTAATGACGTTTATTCATAAGTTAGTAAGTTGCTGAAGTTAATTAGTCATCGATAACATTATACTATGGTTGCTTCGTTAAAAGCCTAAACATGTTGTTGTTGCTCAAATTATTTCTTTTTTCTATTTTACTTATGATTTGAATAGTTAAAATCTATCCTTATCATTAGTTAAAATTTGAAATTTATCTAGCATCAACAATGGCGTAAAAAAAAGGGTCGAGAACCTAACTTGAATTAGTCAAGAATCGAACTTGGATGTGTACAATGAAATTTAACTTTGTTACTGATGTTTGATTCTGTTTGCACAAAAAATGGACAAACACCTCCAAGTCGTATTATTTTAGTTGAGTATGTGTGATTTTCAATGATTTTAGATGAGTATGTAAATATGAGAAAGGTAAGGGCTGAAATGTAAAAGACACGCAGATTTATAGTGGTTCGGCCAGAATGTGCCTACGTCCACTTTATATGTTATTATCTTTCTTCTTCCAGATTACAAGTACAATGCTTTGTATACAAGTGTATGAAAGTAGTTTGAAAGTTCCTTCCTTGCTTGAGCTCTCAAACTTGTCTGCCATTGTTGTACCCCTGCCCCTCTATTTATAGAGTGAGGTAGGGGGCAGGGGTCTTGGGTGTATATAGCTGCCAGCGGGCCTGGGCTGAAGCAATCTGGCCTGGTAGTCATCTGGTTCGGCGGAGCTTCATTCGGCCGTGCATGGAGATGAAGTGGAGAGGCTTTGGTTTAGCGTGATGTATTGGTTCGGTGGTAGGTTTGGTCCGGTGATGGCTTCCCATCACTCTGGTTCGGTAGCATGGTTGGATGTTGGTTCGGCATAAGGTGATGTGTGGGAGAATAGTTGGTTCGGCCATAGGTTGGACTGGTAGGGAAGTGGCGCATGGACCGGTAGGACCCTGGTCCGGTAGTAGGAGTGGTATGGTGGACCGGAGATGGGGTTGGTCCGGTAGGAGTTTGACCGGATGAAGCTTCCTCTTGGCTACCGAATGGGTCGCGCCGAATGAGAACTAGGATATGCCGAATGGGACATAAGATCTGCCGAATGGACTCCTGCCGAATGTGCTTCTATGCTTGGGACATGCATTGCCGAACGAGGCTCCATTTCTCTGCCGAATGGGCTTGTGCACTGGGGATGCCGAATGGGCTATTGCCGAATGGCCTATAGGTTGGGCTTCCAAATGGTCCCTTGGCTTTGCTGGTGAAGGGTAGGATGTGAATACAAGTGAGGTTGGCGCCTCTTGGTCTCGAGGTCTTCTGGGTGAGAATTCGCCCAACATTTGCCCCCCAAAGTGGGGCACGTGCTTGCACGTGTCGCGCTTTGTTTCCTCGAGGTAGGAAGGTTTGTTTTGTAACGCCATGGGCTGGATGCTCGTATCCTGTTGATGTCCTGCGAAGGAATTTACAGTTTTAGTATGATTTCAAACGATGGCCGTTCGTGATCGAAATGTCTGGGATGAAGTGTATTGCGCCGTTCGAGGCGAGTTAGTGTGCCCCGAGGGGGCTTAGCATTATCGATGCCAGGTTCACGTTAGAGTGGGTCCCTGGATCGTTTGTCAAGGTGGTTTATCGCCAGCTCAGAGCATGCCTAGGGATCGTTCGCGATCCCGTACATGTGTAAGTAGCTTAGCCATTTCGTAATTATCAGAGTCAACTATCCGTCTCACCTATGAGTTTAAAAAGACGTGTCAAAGTGTAAATTCCCACGATGGTAGGGTTAACAACCATTCAGAGCGTGCCTATGGACCATTCGAGGTCGCGTACACGTGTAAACGATTTAATCCACGTCGGTGAGGATTTTACGACTTATTCACCGTTATCATAATCTTATTTTATTAGTTAGTTCTAGCGTTCGGTACTTATCTGAGTGAAGCGCCTGCGTGCCCCCTGTTTCTGGTTTCTGCTGGTAGAGGTAGCTTCGTTCGGGTTTGAGTTGGCACAGGTTTCATTCGGTTGGAGGCTGGTCCGGTATGGATAGTTCCATTCGGTTTTCACTCGGTCCGGTATGTCGAATGCCTTGGTCCGGTCCTGAGCTTGCCTATATATAGAGGCCGTACCCCCCTCGTTTTTCATTACCGAACGAGTAGAGCCGAATCATATTGTGCTGCCGAACCAAAGTCTTCGCCGAACCAGCTTATACCGAACCAGGTATGTATACTTTCTGCCGAATGAACCTTTGCCACCGGATGGCCCTGTTTGCCGAATGTGTACGGAGTGTATTGAATAGCCGAATGAGATATGCCGAATGACATGCATGCCGAACGACATGTATGCCGAATGAGCATTGGAGTTTGGTGCCGAATGAACTCGTCTTGCACCGCCGAATGAGACTTCATACTTGAACCTTAAGCGGAATCTTATGCTTTTATATGCTTTCTTTAGATACTTGCTTGTTTATCTTTCTATACTTCTTGCTCTAACACCGTGTTTTTCTTGTGCTGCAGAAAATGTCTCGCAAAGCGGAAACACGATCAGACAGAAAGAAATCTAGAGGCACAAGAGAGCCCTCTTCTTCCTTGCCCCCAGTCCAATCAGGATCCGAGCAACATCGACCCATTCCAAGGTCTCTAGTGGATGGACATGGTCCACAGGAACTTTTGATCTCCCCCCCTGACTGCTTTCCTAGCTCCTTAAAGGAGGAGCAACTTGACGTCATATCCCGTTCCTTTGGGATAGATAGGGCTCTTATGCTGCTGCCAGGAGATGGAGTGATGCCATATAATCCTCCCGAGGGCTACTTCGCTTTTAGCAGATACCATTGCATGTGCGGCGCTATCCCCCCTATCAACGCTTGGATAGTAAGCTTCACCACCTATTTGAAGGTGGCTCCTTTCCAGCTCCAGCCTAACTCATATGCCATCCTGGTGAGCCTCTTTGTTATCTTCCAGAGGAGGTACGGGCGTCCTCCTTCTAACCGGGAAATCCGATACTTGTACAACCTGAGAGGCTATAAGAAGGGGTCTCCGTATATTAGTCTGGAGGCGGCCGTGCCCTTCAAACCAGTTCTGGACTTGTATTCCAAGTTCACCATGTTCAAGAAAGAGTGGTTCTTCGTCAAGGACGATGCTGTTTCTTTCCGCCTTTTCACTTCCGGCTGTAAGATTGATTTCATTTATATCTTTCATGTGTTTTGACTGTAGTGTTTTTTTCTGACATGCTTCTATTTCTGGCTAGCGACAGGTGGTATTGCAGTCGTGGAGGACGATTCCTTAGTGCGAATGGCTGCTGAACTAAAGGCTATTCCGGCACGGGACCGGTCGGCCTCTTTCTTGATCAGGAACGCAACCCTCTTGGAGTATAATTTGATCTTACCGCGCCAGTCCGTGGTTAAGCAAAGGGATACGGCTGAGGAGAGGGCTGCTAAAGCTAAGGAGGGGGCTACGGTAAAGAGCGGTAAGAGGGAGCCTTTCGCAGCGCGTCCTGCTGTTGGGGGGAAGAAACTGAAGAAGTCCGATGGCCCTTCTCCAAGTACTTGTCCGATTGTCCCGGAGGAGGAAGGTGTAGAAGAGGAGGAAGGAGGCGAAGTTGGAGAAGGGTCGGAGGGTGGAGGAGATGGCGACGGTCAAGGTGGTAGTGATGTTGCTGCTCTAACCTCTGAACAAGACCTCGAACTGGATGAGGCTCTCCGTCGGGCCTTCGGGGAGTCGGAGGGAGAGTCGGAGACGGAGAAGGCAAAGGAAACCGGCAAAGCTGTGGCTGGCACTGACCCATCCTCTAAGGGTTCCTCAGCTAGGGTGATTCCGGCGACGCAAGGTGAACTTTTGTCTTCTGCCGATTCTATTTTCGATAAGGACTTAGAAATTTTTTACGGTTCACTTCCGTCCTGGAATGAGATCCAGGACTTATTGCAGTATCCCACTCCTCCGCCGGGTTTGTATAATAGATGTGTCTCCTCACTTTTCTTTCATTTTAACTTAGCACATTTTTATGAACTGCGGATTATTGTATGTTTGTAACACTCGTTCTTTATTCCAGGGGCAGGCCAGGTGGCTAAAACTTCAGATGTTCGACACCGCCTCGAACAATTCAAGTCGAGGAGGGCTTCTGCGAAGCCTCCCACTGATCGCACTGGGGACGTGGTTAGTTACCGTCCTCTTCTCGGGGTCATCGAAGAGAGTATTCAGAAAAGGAAGCGGAGCCGTTCCCTATTTGAGTCTTCTTCTGCTTCGCAGCTTCCTATTCAGCCTCCTCCTACTCAGCCTCCTTGTGACACTACGGAGGAGAGCACGGAGTCCGGTCCCCCTCCTCCTCCTTCCAAGAGATCTACTGTCATTCATATAAGGCGTCCCGATGTGCCTCGCCCCGTGCCTCGTGACCCTTTTGCCGGTCATCCTGATTTAGACCCAAGTTTTCGGGACATTTCATTTGATGAGACCACGGGCGAGCACCTACTTCCCCGCAACCCCATGGTACGTGTGCTGGATGAGGCCAAGTCCCTAGATCTTGATCTGCTTACTACTCGGGTAGTTACTATGGGGGACGAGGCCAAGGCTAATATTGACCGGGTGGCCGAAGAGACTAAGAAGTTAATGGAGCATCATGCTCGATTGGTCAAGGCCGGGGAGGAGATTGGGAGTGCTAATATTCGGTTAAGGCTAAAGGTTGCCGATCAGGCCAAGCAGCTTGCCGACCAAGCCATCCAGATCTCCCAGCATGAGGAAGCCTCCCAGCGTCTGAAAGAGACCATGGAGAAGGCCAGTAGGGCGGAGTTACGGAAGATGGAGGTTACCTGCAGGGAGCGGATTAACATGGCCATTACAACGGTGGATGAGGTTCGAAATGCGGATCTCGAGTGGGTAGAGGAGTTGTCGGGGAGACTCGAGGCTGCGGAGATGGCTCAGGCTGAGTTGAAGGAGGAGATGGAGGAGATGAGGAGGTCCCTTAGGTTGAAGGAGGAGGAAATGAGGAGGTCACTCCAGGCTGACTGCTTGAGATACCAATCAGAGAGGGACGTCGCCGTCGCTAAGTTGCAAGCTTCCGAGGCTCGGGTGAGGGAGTTTGAGGAAAATGAGGGGATGATGGATGAGATGCTTCAGGATATGTACTTCCATACTTGGAAAGAGGGCGGCTTGTCTTGGATGGACGATTACCCTCGGGTCATGGCCAAGGTGTATCTCCAGGCTTTAGAGGAGGCCAGGGTGAACGCGGGTAAGGAAGGCGGAGAGGCTTTCAACTTGAGTGCGGTTACTGCTCAGTTCTCAAAGGAGGAGCAAGCGGCGGTGAAGGAGGGGATGCGGCTGCTTGCTGCGGAGGAAGCGGGCGTGCAGTTGGATGATGAGGATCAAGCGGCGGATGCTGGTGAGTTATTCTTTTCCCTTTCTTTTCTTTCCGTGTTTTCATAACTTGATCGTTCGTTTAATGAATTCCTTTTCCGATCTGGACAGGTGGGACTTCAGATCCACATGCTGGGGGTTCTGATCCTGCGGCTAAGTAGGCTGGGGGAGTTGGTGATGGAGTGTGGATGCATCTGCCATCTTTTTGTTTCTTTTTTTTTTTATCACTGTTCATGTTAGTCTTTGATATGCAACTGTAATAAAATTATTTGCAAAGAATAACTTCGTGTGATCTTATAATATAGGCTGATTTTGTCATGTTTAAATGTTGTTGCTGTGATTATCTTGATATGTTGTGTGAGAAGTATAGTTACGTATATGCCTGTGATTCTAGTTGTGTTTGATGTTAAGTTTTTGCTTGAAATATAACTTCACGTGTTGCAATGTCAGTGTATGAATAAGTTATAGTTACGCATTTATGTACAAGAGAAGAGAGTACCGCCCTTTATGTTTTATTCGCAGGCGTTAGCTTTGAGTGTTTTGTGTAACTGTTCACGGGTATAGCCGAGCGCCCTGCTACCCAGCACGCAGGCTTAGAGCCTCATGAGTGAATGCTTCCTATTTGGTTTCCTGTACTTTAGAGTTTGTTATACAGGATAGGAGAAAAATATTTAAATGGAATGGAAATATAGTAAAAGTAAAACTTCCAGTCACGGAAGGCCGTCGATGTGCTTAAGTTCGTGGCAAACGGGTTTTGTAGTCACTTTCCCTAGCTGTGGGTCTTGGAGACATTTGTCACCCATCTTACGCCTCCGCGGGGAGTTTTCTTTTTTACCACAGCCGCACTTAAGACACATCGGAGCCGAGATCGCGCACGGTAACTACCCGAACCATTATGGTCCGTAATCGTGGGTATTATTCGATTTACCGTGGCCGGCTAGCGTGGGTGCCGTTGGCCGTGAACTACCCCTGGCTGGCCACACCTTATGTTGGGGCTTAAAGTAGGTTCACAGTTACCGGCGAGCCGAACGCCGTAATGAGCTGCCATCGGCTATAGTCGGCCTTTATGATGACTTATAATCGGCTCATTACAGTTGGCTTTGAGGGCAGGCGCACAATGAGTTAACCCGCAGCAGAGGGATGCTGGAGCAAAAGTGTCTCATTGGCGAGTGCATAGAATCGTAGCGTACCTGTTAGGCCTAGTCCAGATGAGGCCGCGGTGCATCTTGAGTGGAGATGCCATAGGATTTTGTTCAACAGAAAGGGATAAAGCTTAACAAGCAGCCAAGATATGAAGGCACAAGGTAACAAGAGATAAGATTTTTAAAGTGGTTCGGCACGATAATGCCTACGTCCACCGTGTTAATACGCTTCATATGGGCGGTACATGTTAAGCAAAGTATCGACGGAGGTGTCGGATGTTCCAAGCCCTCTGGAACACCACTCCGTCCACTGTTGACAAAATATAAGCTCCGTTGTTGTGAAGATCTTGATGAATTTCATATGGTCCGTCTACTGGTGCTTTCATGGTTAGGTAGCATGACAGGCTCAGCTATATCCGACCCCTGCCTGGCACCTCCCCCGTTGGGTTTGGTTCCAAGTGTTTCCTCAGGTCGGAATTCGGGCTGAGTCCGGGCTCGGCTCCTACCATGACCATTTCTTTATTAACCTCTTCGAAGAAGAAAGGTCATTGTTGTCTCACAGATCCTCCAGATTGGGACTCGGTCCATGATTCGGTGTTGCGGGAGGATCCGCATGAGGATAAGATCTCCCTCTTGTAAGCTGCGATGCTTGATTTTGGAGTTGCATTGTGCTGCCACTTTTTGCTTGTGGGCTTCTGCTTTTAAGTGTTGCATCGTTTCTCCTCTCCTCAATCAGATCCAAAGACATGAGGAGGAGTTCTTCGTTTTCTTCTGGGTTGCAGTGGGTCCCATGGTGAGATGGCGCTACAGTTTCAACTGGGGGCATGGCCTCCAATCTGTATGCCAAAGAGAAAGGAGTATGCCCCGTTGATGTTCTATGAGAGGTGCGGCAGGCCCAGGGTGCCGTAGGAAGTTCGTCCACCCAAGCGCCTTTTGACTTTTCAAGCTTCTTCTTGGTTAGGGTTTTGAGAATTCTGCTGACAGCTTTGACTTGTCCGTTTGCCTGAGGATAAGCTACAGATGAGAAGCTTTTGTGAATTATGTGCTCTTGGCATCGGTTGGTAAACTCTTTGTTGTCAAACTGGAGTCCGTTGTTTGATATGATCTTGAGTGGGACTCCGTACCTGCATAGAATATTTTTTGATCAAGAAGTTGATAATTTATGTAAGAAGTTGATAATTTATGCCAAAGATATTTTATTTTAAAGGGTCCGCTTCCACCCATTTGGTGAAGTGATTAAAAACATCCTTCTAGCCATCCAGGACAAAGTTTAAAGCAAGGGAGGGGGGCAAGAGTCAAATCTCTGTCCTGGTTGATATAAACGCTTTCCTCCCTTCTTGCCCCCAGCGTTATCTCTAGAGTCATTTCTTCAAACGTCCTTTGTTGCAGCGGGAGTGTCGCCATGGGTAGTCTTAGCCTGTTGTCCTGACTGTCTTTTAGCGGTAGCGTTTTCAAGCCTCATATACTTCCCAGCTTCATGGAAGAAGTCAGGTAACGTAGCTGGTTTATCTTTTGTTAACCTCCTAGCAAACTTGGTATCCGGATGCACGCCACTACAAAGGGCCGTTAGGATAAGTTTCTCATTGGCATCTTGAACTGTTGCCGCTGCGGCGTTGAACCGTGTTAGATATTGTTGTAGCGTCTCTCCGGTTTTCTGTTTGACATTGGATAGAGAATAAGCATCCCTGGGTTGTTCCACATGGATGCGGAACTGGCTAATAAACCTTTCTTTCAACATCTCCCATGAGTTGATGGATCCTTGGGGTAGATGGCAGAACCAGGAGGTAGCTAGATCTGATAGGAATAGCGGAAAGCATTTACATAATACTCCTTCTGTTGCTCCACTCATGAGCATATGCTGGGTGTATCTCTGCAGGTGTACGATGGGGTCGGAAGTTCCTTTGTAAGGTTCCATGGTTGGCATTTTCCATTCCCGGGGAGTGATGGCAGTTTCGATATTTCGGGTAAAGGGACTGGTGACCCTAGCGCCTATTCCCCGGTCCCTTTGCTCCCGTTGGACACATTCTTTGAATAATCGTGCCATCCGCTCGTCAGAACTTGGAGCGGACAAAAATGAGCTCGGTTCTTCCCTGCGGGATCTATCTCGCCCAGATGACCTGTAGGGATGGTACAGTCTATCACCTCTAGCATTATCCAGTGGTTGTCTTTGGCTGCTTGGATGCACGCTAGGACCAGCTACAGTTGCCCCCCGCCTTGATCTTCCCCTGTGGGGTTCTGTTTCGAGCACATCCATGGGGTCAACTTCGGGCTGGGTTCTAGCTCGGCTCCGTTCAGCGGGGTTTCTATGATTAGGTGGCATGACTGGCTCAGCTACATCCGACCCTCGCCTGGTGCCTCCCCCGCTAGGTTCGGTTCCAAGGGCTTCCTCGAGTCGGAATTCGGGCTGAGTCCGGGCGCGGCCCCTATCATCGTTTTTCCTGTTGATAGCTTGTTCGAAGAGTGAAGACCTTTGTTGCCTCCGGGATCCTCCGGATTGGGATTCACCCCATGATTCAGTGTTGCGGTTGGACTCTTCAGCGTCCCTTAAACGTGTCATGAGTTGGTCCACCAAAGTTTCTTGTTGGGATGTGAAGCGGTTAGTTACTTCAGCCACAACCCTGTCCAGATCTGCCCTAGTGATTGGTTGTTCCGCTGCGGGACCAGTTGGATTTTCCTGATTTTCATCTGGTACTGCTGTTGAAGTGGGCTGATCTGTGATTGCTGGATCTGGAAGGCTGCTAGTTGCGAGGTTCTTTCCTTTGTTAACATCCCTTCTCTGTTTGGAAGGCATGATTTCTAAGCAACGAGTGATGTTGTTAGGAAGAAGGTTGAGTGGGAGAAGATGAAGCCTGAGTTCAGCTCTCAGTGAAAGCACCAAAAATGTTTGCACAAAAAATGGACAAACACCTCCAAGTCGTATTATTTTAGTTGAGTATGTGTGATTTTCAATGATTTTAGATGAGTATGTAAATATGAGAAAGGTAAGGGCTGAAATGTAAAAGACACGCAGATTTATAGTGGTTCGGCCAGAATGTGCCTACGTCCACTTTATATGTTATTATCTTTCTTCTTCCAGATTACAAGTACAATGCTTTGTATACAAGTGTATGAAAGTAGTTTGAAAGTTCCTTCCTTGCTTGAGCTCTCAAACTTGTCTGCCATTGTTGTACCCCTGCCCCTCTATTTATAGAGTGAGGTAGGGGGCAGGGGTCTTGGGTGTATATAGCTGCCAGCGGGCCTGGGCTGAAGCAATCTGGCCTGGTAGTCATCTGGTTCGGCGGAGCTTCATTCGGCCGTGCATGGAGATGAAGTGGAGAGGCTTTGGTTTAGCGTGATGTATTGGTTCGGTGGTAGGTTTGGTCCGGTGATGGCTTCCCATCACTCTGGTTCGGTAGCATGGTTGGATGTTGGTTCGGCATAAGGTGATGTGTGGGAGAATAGTTGGTTCGGCCATAGGTTGGACTGGTAGGGAAGTGGCGCATGGACCGGTAGGACCCTGGTCCGGTAGTAGGAGTGGTATGGTGGACCGGAGATGGGGTTGGTCCGGTAGGAGTTTGACCGGATGAAGCTTCCTCTTGGCTACCGAATGGGTCGCGCCGAATGAGAACTAGGATATGCCGAATGGGACATAAGATCTGCCGAATGGACTCCTGCCGAATGTGCTTCTATGCTTGGGACATGCATTGCCGAACGAGGCTCCATTTCTCTGCCGAATGGGCTTGTGCACTGGGGATGCCGAATGGGCTATTGCCGAATGGCCTATAGGTTGGGCTTCCAAATGGTCCCTTGGCTTTGCTGGTGAAGGGTAGGATGTGAATACAAGTGAGGTTGGCGCCTCTTGGTCTCGAGGTCTTCTGGGTGAGAATTCGCCCAACAGATTCAAATATGTACAACGACATTTAAATGCCATGTGGAAATTAGTTGGAAAAGAATTTTTCAACTAAATCGTTATTCTAATTTAGCCATGATATCGTTTTTTCTAAAATCTTTGGACAATGATTTGAAAAGATCATATTTGTTGTAAAAACAGATTGGAACTCATATATATCAAATTTGTTGTAAGAAAAGATCAAATTTGTTGTAAAAAAAGATTGGAACTCATATATATTGTATGGCACGCTAATATTGTGATAGTTAATAATATCCTCTAACATAATATGTTTGATGTTGATTTAGCATGAATGGTTTAGTATGATTTAGCATGGGAGCCATTTGTTCAATAAAAAGTGAATATTTAAGATGCCATTGACATATAAAATGTAATAGTGACATAGCATCAGTACCTGTGATATCCCTACATTATTTTAATCAATATGAATAGTATTGAAG
The DNA here is from genome assembly GCA_030765085.1 of Allium cepa. NCBI lineage: Eukaryota > Viridiplantae > Streptophyta > Magnoliopsida > Asparagales > Amaryllidaceae > Allium > Allium cepa. The sequence goes on along the minus strand of CM060928.1, from coordinate 650,850,779 downwards.
AGTTATGTCGCACTATAGTTTATTCATATGTTTAGAAACGAGAAGCAGCTTAAAAGGTAATAATATATTTTGATTATTGTTTTATTATCTTGTTCTAGAGACAATACCATCTTCCTAATTCATGGTAGTGAAATTCTTCTTGTAATTATAAACTTAGTCTTTTCAAATATATTTGTCTACTTAAAACTTTTGTTTAGTACGTCAATCCATTTTTTCCAGTTGAATTTGTTTCTTGATTTTGTCTTGTGCAATCTTAAGGTTTAGTATGGCATCGACGTTGATAATCTTTTTAATCTCATTTGCTATAATGCTGAATCTTGAGAGTGAGTTTTCCAACTCCAGCCCCCGAGCCCTACTTCACCGTATATTCATGCATCGTTAATTGTGATATAAGATAAAAAATAAATTTGAATAAAAAAAACAATATGTATGTAGTAAGCAGAACATTGTGGAGTTTTAATGACGTTTATTCATAAGTTAGTAAGTTGCTGAAGTTAATTAGTCATCGATAATACTATATTATGGTTGCTTCGTTAAAAGCCTAAACATGTTCTTGTTGCTCAAACTGTTTCTTTTTCTATTTTAATTATGATTTGAATAGTTAAAATCTATCTCTATCATTAATTAAAATTTGAAATTTATCTAGCATCAACAATGACGTAAAAAAAGAGTAGAGAACCTAACTTGAATTAGTCAAGAATCGAACTTGGATGTGTACAATGACATTTAACTTTGTTACCAATGTTTGATTCAAATATGTACAATGACATTTAAATGTCATGTGGAAATTAGTTGGAAAAGATTTTTTAACTAAACCGCTATTCTAATTTATCCATGACATCGTTTTTTCTAAAATCTTTGGACAATGATTTGAAAAGATCAAATTTGTTGTAAAAACAGATTGGAACTCATATATATCAAATTTGTTGTAAGAAAAGATCAAATTTGTTGTAAAAAAAGATTGGAACTCATATAGATTGTATGGCACGCTAATATTGTGATAGTTAATAATATCCTCTAACATAGTACGTTTGATGTTGATTTAGCATGAATGGTTTAGTATGATTTAGCATGGCAACCATTTGTTCAATAAAAAGTGAATATTTAAGATGCCCTTGACATATAAAATGTAATAGTGACATAGCATCACTACCTGTGATGTCCCTACATTATTTTAATCAATATGAATTGATATTGAAGTGTTATGTCGCACTATAGTTTATTCATATGTTTAGAAACGAGAAGCAGCTTAAAAGGTAATAATATATTTTGATTATTGTTTTATTATATTGTTCTAGAGACAATACCTTTTGCCTAATTCATAGTAGTGAAATTCTTCTTGTATTTATAAACTTAAACTTTTCAAATATATTTGTCTACTTAAAACTTTTGTTTTGTACGTCAATCCATTTTTTTCAGTTGACTTTGTTTCTTGATTTTGTCTTGTACAATCTTAATGGTTTAATATGGCATCGACGTTTATAATCTTTTTAATCTCATTTGCTACAATACTGAATCTTAAGAGTGAGTTTTCCAATTCCAGCCCCAAAGCCCTAAGTTCACCGTATATTCATGTATCGTCAATTGTGATATAAGATAAAAAATAAATTTGAATAAATAAAACAATATGTATGTAGTAAGCAGAACATTGTGGAGTCTTAATGATGTTTATTCATAAGTTAGTAAGTTGATGAAGTTAATTAGTCATCGATAATATTATACTATGGTTGCTTCGTTAAAATCCTAAACGTGTTCTTGTTGCTCAAACTATTTCTTTTTTCTATTTTACTTACGATTTGAATAGTTAAAATCTATCCCCATCATTAATTAAAATTTGAAATTTATCTAACATCAACGATGGCGTAAAAAAAGAGTCGAGAACCTAACTTGAATTAGTCAAGAATCGAACTTGGATGTGTTCAATGACATTTAACTTTGTTACCAATGTTTGATTCAAATATGTACAACGACATTTAAATGTCATGTGGAAATTAGTTGGAAAAGATTTTTTTTAACTAAACCGCTATTCTAATTTTGCCATGACATCGTTTTTTCTAAAATCTTTGGACAATGATTTGAAAAGATCAAATTTGTTGTAAAAAAAGATTGGAACTCATTTAGCACAAGTCGTAGAGCTAAAAGAGTGCACCAGCCGGGAATGGAACCTAGGTCTGTACCGTGGCAGGGTACTATTCTACAACTAGACCACTGGTGCTTAATGAATTATTTAATCTATTTCTTTTACTTAATTTGAACTATTTATATTAAATAATATTAATCACACTTGAATTGCAGAAATTCGAACGCTTCTTATGATTTATGTTTGATATTTGTCTACTACTTTCTTGTGACCTTGATATTATTTGTATATGTTTAAAATGGTTTAGTATAAAATTTATCCAAAATTAAAATATTGGGGATTATATTTGGATAAGGTAGCAAAAATAGAAAAGTACCATAATTAGGAATTGAACTCGAAGTCGTGCAGTGGTAGATAATTGTTCTACCATTAAACTGTCGATAAAGAATGATGTGTCAAACTTTAATTATTTACTTTGGTTTTTGAAATTATCTTCGACAATGTTTAATTGAACGATTTATATCACATTTACTATTTTTTTTAAATTTTATTTTCAACTATATGTACTCGTTCTTTTATATTCTATGTCATGTGGAAATATTGCCTGCTTTACTAAATGATTGATTCGGCAATACTTCAAACTAAGACTCGTCATCAAATAAAAAATGTGGTATGTACGAATCATAGGCATAAGTTAGTTATGGCAAGGTAGAATGGTTATTAGTTGTATTTTTTGCATTGTTTTGATTAGTTCTATCTCTTGGTGCAATATGAATTATTGAAACTGATGGCATGGCAAAAACCATGACCTGACAAGTGCACAACTTCAAGAAGGTTTGAAAGCTCGAGGGTGACAACCCTAAGTTTTTTATTCAGTTATTCAAAGTAATAAGTTAATACGAGTATAATCAGTAACATTGAATCAATCAATACAACAAATATGTAAAATATCATTTAAAAATACATTATTGTAGTAAATACACGTATTTTATGGATGCGTACATGTTGACTGTGATTGCTGGATATTATGCAACAATTTGTACCCCTTATATAAAGGATAAAGTATAATAAGATCCATATTCGAAGAATTTTTGTGATCAATGATCCTATAATCCATACGATAGAAAAACTAGTATATGTAGTATCGATTGGTCCCGTTGGACGTAACAAAACAATATATGTTTATAAGAAGAAAATTATAACGAGACACGTGGTCGAGAATCATTTGGTTCAAATGCTCGGGTACTTCAAACGGGTCAAAAATTCGAGTGCATGTATATGTACTTGCTTAAAGTTTTAATGTTAACGCATGATATGAAAATCCTAGCGTGGTAAAATGATCCCACCGTATTAGAAGTTGCATGATGCATTAATTGACACTTATTTTTGTGACTTTGTTATTGTTATTTTAATGCGGAATAGCTAAAAAACTTTTCAAACTTAAGAAGTGCGAAGATTGTAAATAATATTGGAGAAATACGTGCATTAAATTCTGTTGGAGACGATGATTATCTTTGGTTGAGTCGTGGACTATGTCACTTTCTTGAAGATGTTTCGGCAATCTGCTCTATGGTGCAAGCAGTTCGTATCAATCGTCACCGCCTCTAGGATAAAACAACCTCTAAAAAGTTTAGTGATATTAATTCGTTTACACGTACTAAACAAGTCTGTTTACACTCAAAAATACTGGTCGGATTTATAAAAAAACGAATGATTGTTGTTCTTCCTGTTTCGTCTACTTATCAGTTAAGAAAGCGAATTGTTAGATAGGGGGAGCAAATTGAATGATCAAATACATTTAATAAATTCAAAATCTTAAATATATGTTTGTTGTCATCAAAAGGGGGAGATTGTTAAATATGCTAGTGTATGATTTTTGTTTGATGATAATAAACATATATATATATATTCATTTAAATGTATTTGTTATTGTACTATTTTATTTTCACATAATTAAATAAATATTTGCTGAATAAAATAAATAACACGGAATTTAAATTCAAACAAATATTTTATTACAATTTTGAATAGTACAAATTTGAGCTCTCACTATATATAGACATTTCTCAATTACTTTACAATTTCAGGTACATAAAACTTTTCACTATACATACATTTGCACCTCGCTACATATCATTCGTTCACTCATATTTGATCTTCAACTGTATTCCAATTTGAATCCAGCATCTGAGTTATCGAAAAAATACACACTGACGCAGTAAAATTGAAAAAGAAATATTTGTGTAGTGTAAAATAAAATGTGTATTCTTGAATATATTATTTGCCTCATTTATTTGGATTGTTTGTCGTCATTTAATTTTGAATTCATCTTACACGAACAGCTTGTGACATGCATTGTAACGACCCAGAATTTCTAGTTGTTAATTTTGAACATTTAATTCATTTTAAATGTTAAATGTGAATTTTGAATTGATTTTGAAATAAAATGATTTTGGTTAAATTAATAGAATTAGTTAAATTTCAAATACGGGAATTTAATTGAAATTTGAATAATAGTAATTCAATATTAGATTTGGGATAATTGGTGATTTTGGGTGTAAACAGATATAAAAATAGATTCTAAAATTTATTTTAAGTCTATTTGGATTTGAATTATAATATTGGACTGTTGGATGGAATTAAAAGTCGATAGAATTTGGAACTTTACATTAATCTAATAATGGAATTTAATAATATAATAATGCAAATAATTAGATTTTGGTTCGAAATGAATCAGAATGATTTCTAATGTAATTATAAAGTCTATGCGATTTATAATAGAGTTAATAAAATTTTAAAGGTGAAATTTTAAGCGATTTTGATAATTTCGTAAATCGCTCGAATTTATCGACGAGTTAAAATAGCTTTCCGGGGCACAGTCTCAGAATTCGACGAAACCAGTTCCATTAGATCTATAATAATTAGTTATTATCGGATTTCAATTTTCGTAGCAATCAGAGTTGTCGTTTGACCCTGGCAGTTCAAAACGCATATTATTTTAATCGATTTCAATTAAAATTGATCGTTTATTTCCGTAACTCGCACATACGATTGAATTAGCTTTCGGAACACATTCCATTGTGTTCGGAATGTAGGTAAAACCTTAGAAATGCCTATCGGCACGCGTCGTTTGGAGATCGTGTGAAAAAGTTGCTTTAAATGGATTTAATATTAAAATATTATTTATATACGTATATATATATATTCACGTTTATACGCCTAACCCTGGCATATTCTGGAGCCGCCGCTTATATCGTTTAATGGTCGAAAACATCCCATTTTACTTCTCGTTTTTCACTAAATCCACTCAATAATTCCCAAAACTTTCAAGTGCAAAAATCAAAAGCTCGATGAGCACTACGTTCTGAACGGTAGTGATCGAAAATCATTGCATGGATTGACGGAGATCTTGCCACGAAGGGGCCACATTTGAGTTCAAATCTCGAGATGAGGAGGCCGACGAGTTCGTCGAGGCTTGGAGCGTGGGAAGGGCTTGCAAAGGCCGTTCGTATGGCCGTGCCTGATTAAGCTCGAAGGGATCGTGGTGGGGACGGTTAGCTCGAATGGAACGGCAGTGATGGGTTCGTGAGTGCTTGAGTTCTGTGTCGCGTGCACGAGGATGAAGACGATGTGCGGCCGCTTTGGTAAATTAAAAATAAAAATTGAAAATTGAAAAGAAATCATTTTATAAATTATACTAAATGTTTAAAATAACATATCTTTCACATACTGTATCAGAATTCAACGAAACAGGAAGCACCGAAATCGCAGCGATGCGATCTACGCAGTGGAGCAATTCTGGGATCATTCCGAGCAAGTAAAAATTTAGGTTAAATCTAACGCCGTTCGATTTAATTTAAATTTGAACGCTCGCCGAAAACCCAAGGTGAGTTAATCTCACTCACATCTAGATATCAGTAATTTAAATAGCTAATATTTAAATGTTTGATTGGTTGTTTAGCTGAATATGATAATTATTGTCAAATTGAATCGGTTTTTTTGTTGTGCTAATATCTATGGATGTACGGAAACAGGTTGGAGGGATCCAACTGGATTCCTCACAAAGAGAAATTTATTTATATTCTGTGATATATTGTTTTAGATCTTATTATGCTATGCTCTATTTATATACTGTGATAGATTGAATTGGAAATTAAATTGTGTTGTACTATGATTGGATGAATACAACCTGGGAGTTTTAAATATAAATAAATAAATTGGATTTAAAGTGTAACGACCCGTATAATTCGTGGATTTAACTAGGTTGGATTTATGAGCTTTGTAATTCAATTTAGTGGAAAAATTTTCACTTTATAAACAAATATTGAAATAAAGGCTAAAATAAATTATGTGAATGACGCCTTAAAAACTTATTTATATAGAAATTTGTATAATATTCAAATGAAGTAAGTAGGAAAATAATTCTTACCTGGATATAAAATTTAATATGAGAAATTTATGATAGTATTAAACCGATTTAATGCAATAAAGGATTGTGAACGATAAATTGAAATAGATTAAGGAATCCTGTTATTGCATGTCAATAAATTTGTAAACTCTAATGAACATCTCAAAATTTATAAATTTATTGAAATTTAAGACTTAGCATAAGCGTAGAACTATGAGTATGATGACAAACTTTTATAAATTGCCTAATTAAGGGTCAGCAAATTTATTTGGAAATCAAACTCAATTAAGGGTAAGTAATTATGATGGGTTGATGGCATAAACGTTACTAATTATTATCATAGTAGCGGAAGTGAAGATGGAATGCAACCGTAGAAATTTAAGTTAAGTATTAACAATTGAAAAGGATTGTCGATTGAATGGAGTACTTTAGGTTGTCATACTAAATTAAGAATGGAACATAAGGCAAATATAAATAAATCAATAAACGTATATAGATTTTAAAGTTTATAATGATGAATAGAATTTTTGATGACATTAATATAAGATAGTGAATTGAAATAATTGTGGGTAGATATTAAAATGTGAATGGGAAGGTGATTGTGTGGTAAATAAATAATCGTGAACTTTAGTAAATGAATTTATGTGCAAAGGAATTGAATTAAACATGAATAGCATGAATATTAATAAAAGAAATTATGTAATAATTGATTTATTTTAGCATTTATGAATGAAATAGGAATTAAGGTTTAAGCAAGTGATGAATAAGATGTAGTGCAATCCAAATTAATATAGTAATTGTGAGCAATAAGAGCTTATTTATATGATACAAGGGTAATGATAATATTTATGGTACGTTACTTATTGATAATTAAGATTGAAATTAAATTTTTAATAAATATAAATCAATTAGTAACTATACGTTGCCTATTGTGGTAGTTTGTTAATTTGAAGTTTGGATCAGTTACCATAATTTTTATTTTATATTACATTAATAATAATTAAGGTAATAATTGTAAATAATGTTAAGATTTTATTTAACAGTCGTTATATTTTAGGGCATGGAAATAAAGTTATCAAAATATTTGAAGACAATTACACTTAGATGAAATTGATTGTCTAATTTATGTGGGTAAGAACTGTAATTGTAAAGAGTAAATGTAATTAGCAACTAAAATGCATATTTGTTTCATAAGTTAATTTAAAAGAATGAAACCTATTTGAATAAGCTTATTTGAGATTCTAATTATTTTAATATGTTTTACAATTTCAATATAAATGGAAATAGTAGTAATACAATGAAAGGCAGAATTTTTGAATATAGTAGTTAAGGAAAGGCAAACAAATCCTTCCATCTAAATCCAATTTAAAATAAAGCTTGATTATTGCAGCGGTTAGAATTAAATATTATGCAAGTCGAATACTAAATAATTCATTGATATACCTATTAATGAAAAACAATTGAAAGGTTTTATTTGGTTGTAATTGGTAGATTTGAAAATAAACGTATAGTTATATTAATTGACGTAATAATACGCAGTAAACTATAAGGTCATAGTCAAAATTAAATTTAAGTAAATTCTTGGGAATTTGAATTTACAATATCTAAATTTACCGTAATTGAATTCAAACACTGAAATTTATAAATTTATTTACTTGACATTGATATCTGGGTTTGTTTAAATTGTTGTAACTAAATTGAAAATATAAAAGTGATAAAATTTTCAATTTTAAAGTCGAAATTTTAAAGATTGAATTTAATTAATTTATTTTCCTATAAATATGCTGTGATAAACCCTAGCCTCCTTTCTATTGTCATTTGGCTGTACGTTCATTTTTCTTCATCTCTTTCTCTTCCTCAATGCTTGCAAAACCTAGATCTATTTCAATTCAAAATTTCAATGAAAATTCAAACTCTCCAGAAAAATTCCATAAAAATATATGTCAATGCTCTCGATGAGCGTAATTCAATGGCGATATCCGTTTTTCGATTTGAGTTCCGGTATGTCCAGATCAGGACAAATCATTTTCGGCCATTCATCATCGTCGCAACAAAAATTGTCGGATGGCGAAACTGTTTCTGGGTATTGTGGAGATAACCGAGGGGAGCGCATCTATATGATTCGTTCGTCGATTCGACGGTCAGATTGTCGCCAGAATTGGGTTAGGGTTCGAATTGAATGGCGGCGGCTGGGAGTACATTATCGATTTACATCACCTCGATGGTGGAGGACGGTGGCGCGTGGGGGAGGACCTCTCAACTGGGACGTGGGCGCGGTGGTGTGGCGTCACGCGGTGACTAGTGGTGGCGGCCTGCAGTTTGTCTTCGTGCGTTTCGAACCGGACCTGTAGCTGCGTGATGAAGAGTTCTAGCGTGCGCGTGAAGGCAATGTTGGTGACGTGGCAAGTTAGTGTATTATGTTCTCTTTTTTGTTTTTTTTATTTACATTCAATTACAATTTTTGCTATAACTTTCACGTACGAGATCGAATTCACGCGAAATTTCTTTTGTTAGGATCGTGATTAAATTCCGAATCTGATGATGCAGGTTTGGACAGATTTGGAGACCGTCAAATTTTTGGGTTTAAATCGAATTTTAATTCGATTTAAATTCAAAAAGGTGAGTGTTTTAACCCACTCACAACTTCTAAAAGTTTTTATGTTTGTTAAATTTATTTTAGATATGAGTAGAAATTTATTTATGACTGTTTGGCATGTTTTATTCATCATATCTGTTGAATCGCATTTATTTAATATAACTGTTCATTAAATTTTATTACTGCATATAGATTGACAGTTATAGTTATTTATTTGCATATAAACTGTTAGTTTAATAGTTGTTAAATTTATTTTGAATATAACTACAGTTATTACCTGTTATATATTATCAGATATATATTGATATTGATTTATTATTGGATGATGATTGTGATTTGGATGATGGATGATTTTGATGAATGAATGTTTTATTGTATGTCATTAAACTGCAAGTTATCATGCATTTTTCATTTCATTCGGGATTGTGGTTTGAAATGATATACAACCGCAAAATTTTATTTTTAAATTGCGGATTGAAATGATAAATATCCGTATCACTTGACCATAGGATAGAAAATTATATACAGGCACCGTGGTCTATATATAAAATATTTTAGAGTGATTTCTATGGTTTGTATGGAATACGGTTTATAATTTTTAATTTTGATATTTTCTTCTATATATATACATATGAAGTTAGAGATTTTGAATTTAAGCTGTGTATAAATCTCTTAAATAAAAAGGGAAAAATTGAGAAAAATGGAGTTTGATAAATATATCATATGTTTAATGTTTAATTTTGGAAATTTTAAGATATGATATTTATAACTGGGCTTTTCCAAGATAATTAAAAATGAATATGTTAGTATAAATTAAATTGAAGAAAATATTTAATTGTTAGAAATTGGAGTTTTATTTATGGATTTTATGTAAATATTCAATACTAAATAATAGTACGTTTAATTTGCTGGAAGAAAAATTTCCAACTTTAGTTTTGAAATATTAATACTCCAAATGGATATATATATATAGAAATTGAAGTAGTTTTGGAACTTGAGAGTGATATTTAAATTTTGGTTTAGACTTTAAATAAAGAAACATATTTGTAAAGCCATGGAAATTATTTTTCTTTACAAAGTTACCTTAAAGTTAAACCATTTATTTTATATACCGTTGAATATCCAAACCATTCAAGTTTTAGAAGTTATGGTTTTAAAAGTATGAATTCCGAAATATTATGTTTTGAAAGTATAATTCAAATGTTTGGTTTCCAGATATTTTAAATTTTAAACCAGTATGATTTTGGAAAAGGATTATATTTGAGATAAAATGATATCATGTTATTTTGGGTTTTAATTTGATATCGTATGGGAAATTTTATTCTGGTTTTAAAGTATAAACTATTTTTAAATGACCGCGGTGTTATAATAACGATGGGTTGGCAAAGAGACCGGGATCGGATATGGACATACTCTCTGTCGATACCGAAAACCACTTTGACTAACCGTGTACACGGTGGAGATTCCAGAATGAAGTAGGTTGGTGGCGACGTTTCCTGTAAGGTAAATACGTGGACCCAACTCCCGTGAGTTGGCATAAGGTGGCTAAAACAGGAGCGATTCTCGGGCCAATGAGGTCATTCCTCTGATCGAACGCACTCCTTCGATACTATACTCTGACTTTGGATTGTTTCGGTGGCCACTATTGATTTCTTTGATTTGGAGGTGTTAGTTCGAGGTGGGTGGTAGCTGCGGCTATGCGTTACCACCAGCCCGGATAGCAATTGGTACATCTACCCTGGCATTGCCTAGTTGTGCCGTGTCACCTACCCTAGCGCGTCTTATACGATTTTGGTTTTGTACCATACCTATGGAGTGCCCTCTGACGACGCCCAGTACGGGGGAGATTACGGTACTGTATAGACTACGGGAATATATTCTGTGCTAAGGGCTATATGGGTAACCCCTTAACGCTATTTAAAAGTAAGTTTATTTTATAATTAGACACTATTATAATAGCGCAATATACTATATAGTAAATAGTTTGACGGATCCTTAGGAGATGTAAATCCTGAGCATCTCTTGAGTTACTGCACTCATATTTATTTCTGTAAATTTAACTTACATAAGATCTCTTAGTTCTGACTCGAGTGTTTTTGTCTTTTCAAATTCGCTCGGGTCAGTCCGAGCGTTTCAGGATTTGAAGATTTAGCTCTGGAGGACGAAGACGAAGATTTGTATTATTATTATTTATAGTATTGCACTACACTCACACTGTATTCCGCTGCATTGAAATTATTGGTATGTGAACTCTGATATTTAATTGTATAAAGAAGAATCAAATGTTTTGTAAACAGTTTTATAAACTGTATACTTTATTACTATATTTTATCCTTCCGCTGTGAGATTCTATTTTTTTTTCTTTTCTTCTTCTCTGTTTTTCTTATTTACCCCATAACAATCCGCCCTTCCGTATGGTTTGAACTGACATGTGTGTCTGTTTGAATCGTGCGAAAAAGGCGGGATGTTACATAAAGGAAATTAAAGAAATTCTTAAGTAAAGAATTTAAAAGTAATTAAATTCAAGTAATTGGTTGATAATTTAAAGTGTTTGAAAGTGTGGTTTAAAAAGGGAACTGAGAATCGTTAAAAATAATAGCGAGATTTATTTTTAAAGAATGGGAAGTGTGCTTTCTCCTGAATTTTTTTTTTGAGAAAGCTTTCAAATTATAAATTTGCAGTTTAAATATGCTTAGAATATTTTAGAAAGAAATATTATTTTAAATTGTTTTTAAGTGAAAGCAAATATTTGATTAAGTAATTATGGTATTTAATTATTTTTTAAAAGTAAAGTAGTATTAAGTTTTCAAAAAAGGAAATTATAATATAAATATTTGATTTAATAACTTTATTTTTAAAAGTTAAATTTGACTTAAAGTACTCAGGAAACCTCCATATATTTCCTTAAGTTTTATTTTCAATTAAATAATTTCTAGAAGCTTTATTTTAAATATTTCAAATATATATTTGAAAGTGATTTCCAGGAAATAGAAATATGTTTAAAAATAAAGGAGCTATTTTTAAAGTATGGAAGGAAAGTTACAGGATGAACGTAAAATTAATTTGGGATAAAACGTGTAGGATTTATAAAAGAAATCTTTGGGTTATCCTAGAATAGAAGTATATTCCCTGAACAGCCAAGTAAGCTCTTAAAGCAAGTTTTTGAAAGGTTAGAAGTTGTATTAAAGAATGTTTTCAAGAAATTATTTAAGTTATAAGAATTTTAAAAGTAAGCATTTATCAAATTAGATATAGAAGTAATTATTTTAATGGCAAGTAGTATTATGTTTAAAAGAATATTATTAACATTTATACTTTATAAATGGTTCTATTTTAAAGGTATTCAGTTAAAGTTTTACTTGAAACTTGTATAGAATTTCATAGCTTTATTTCAAAATCTAGTATGACTTAACTTTATTTTAAAGATAATAGTTTATGTTTTATTAAGCAGTTTATTCGAGATATTTTTAAAGGTATATATATATATTTTAAATCAAGTATGTAAGAAGTTTTAATATGAGTGTTTTGATGTATTTTCAAGAATAAAGTATTTAAATTATTTTAAACCTTAAATATTGGTACTTGGATGGTTTTCAAGGGAAGTAACAATTTGAGGGATTTACTCCATGAAAAGAGTTGGGGTTGAAAACTGTTTCAAAAGGGTTTGAAAGGAAAATATATCTCGCAAAGATATTTTTGAGGAAATAAATAATGTGGGCAATAATTTATTGTGTGTTGGATGTTTGTGAATGTTAATTGATAGTTAAATCACCGACTATCAATATTGGACAAATGCGTTGATCGTTTCGAAGAGGCCGGGATTAGGATTAATTTCTCGAAAATCACTTCGATCCAGTTTGTACGTTTTCGTGGGAAAAACAAGTTCAGAGTCGAAGATGGAGCAGTGAAGTGCAAGGGCTAGTCGCTACTAATCCTGAGGATATTTCCAAAATGAATGTAGTAGGAGTAGTGCCTTCGGTTCCGTTCGACTCTTCGGTCCGGTTTGTACGTTTTCGTGGGAAAAACGAGTTCAGAGTCGAAGATGGAGCAGTGAAGTGCAAGGGCTAGTCGCTACTAATCCTGAAGATATTTCCAAAATGGATGTAGTAGGAGTAGTGCCTTCGGTTCCGTTCGAACCCGGGACGGACTTGTATGGATAAATGCTTTCAGAACATCGTCAGCTGAGCGATGAGCATTCTAAGTGAAACGATCTAAAAGGTAACGCTTAGCCTCAAGCCTCATCAACCAGGAATGACTGAAAATCAGGGGATATGCGGCAAGGCTGGGTGGGTAGCACCCATTCAGGGTGAGGTCATCCCTGTCTAGATAACCCTTTTTATTCGGCTTAGTGGTGCGGTTGCTAATCCCAACCGTGGGGTGATCTTACTCGGGATTATCCAGTAAGGGGTAGTCTCCCAGCCGTGTGTTGCAGGGGATCGGGCGTGGTCCTCGGTACACTGATCTAGACCAGGTACTGTGACAGGTGGTACCCCAGTGCCTAGTTATTAGTTGGAAATCCGTTCTCCCTACGCGCCTTTTACGAGTTTTGTTTGTATTACCCACTCTGTGGCTAGTAGCTGGAATTTAATCATGTAACAATTTCAGCTATTTTATAAGTATTTGTATATAGACCCTATTATAATATCAGAGGATTTTTATAAAAAGTGTTTTAGCTATCGTAAGATAAAAACCCGATATGTTTATTAGTAGCGTGGTCTTACGAGATGCTTTTGTTTTCAAAAGAATTTTGAAACTTTAATAATCAATTTGGGTGCATTATTATCAGCTGGTATTCCAGACTGACTCAGGTGTTATTTCATTATAATGCTCGGGTCAGATCGAGTATTATATGTTCAGGATAGGATATTATGGAGCTGGAGTCCGAGACGTATTATCCGTACTTGTATATATCCACTGCTGTGATTGTTTGAGATTGTCTGACTAGTAAATGTTGTTTGTTTGTGATACTCTGATGACATATTGTATAAAACAGATATAGTTTTCATTTAGTGTAAAGAGCTGATATTATATATTATATTTTATTCCGCTGCGATTGTGAGATTCTGATATTGTTTAGTTCCTTCTTTCTTCTACCTTCTTTCTTTTCCTCAACAATCTGTCTTTTTCGGCACTTGATCGTCGGCATATCATACTGTGAGGTATTTTATGCCAATTTTCGAGGGTCGAGAAGGGCGGGTCGTTACACTTGGTATCAGAGCTTAGGTTGGCGACAACCTAGGCTTTGGTGGGGAAATTACTCATTTAACAGAGTTAATAGTACTCTATAATGAGTTGAGTGTAATAATAGATATGAGAGCGTACTTGTTAGTGAATATAAAATTGTTTTTACACTTTGTTGACTTATCAGTTGAGTGTTTATGAATTCTGGTCGGTACAGGAAGTACAACCGTATCGATAGGGGTTTCTAAACTCTTAAATAAGATAAACTGACATAGTATTGTTTTTAAAGTGGGTAAATGAAATAATTTTGCCCAAAATTATATTTTGATATAAAAGGAATAATTTTTCTGAAATTATTATACATTTTTGATTGTTTGGATGTGGATATCTTAATTAAATAAGAATCTAAAATTTAATCTAAAATTTGAAATGGTTATAACCAAATAAATTCCATGAGTATAAATTATACAAAAGAAGAATAACTAAAATTGAATTAAACTTGAATTTGAATCCTGGAAATTTTGAAAAGTGTTTTAAATAATTGAAAACAAAAGTTTGGAAATTTAAAATCCTGGGAAAGTTTGAAATGTTTGCTAAGCTGTTTGAAGGCAATAATGGAACATTATTTTGGGAAGTATTTTTGAATGGAAAGTGTTTTGAAATGAATTGGTGAAAGTAAGGAAGCACTGAACTCACTCCTGTCACTAGAAACTAATCCTGATGATGATTGCCACATCATTAGAATTCATTTTCGATTTTCTAAAGTGATGGATTGCTTCCGTGGTGATTGGTTATGATATTTGTTGGACTTGTTTGAGATACAAGTGATTATAGAAATTTCAAAAGGGGGAGATTGTTTTGGTACAACCAAGTAGTTTTGGAAATCTGGAGATTTGATTGATATATCAAATGGGTATATGTTGATTATCATTTCAAAATGGTTTTGAAATAAG
This sequence comes from Allium cepa, assembly GCA_030765085.1. NCBI lineage: Eukaryota > Viridiplantae > Streptophyta > Magnoliopsida > Asparagales > Amaryllidaceae > Allium > Allium cepa. Next base: position 650,835,561 of record CM060928.1, on the reverse strand, counting down.
ACCGGGTTATTGAATTCTGGAAAATTCTATTTAAATAATGTGAAGGTTAAAATGAATCAGCTAATGAACTTATTAAGTGAAGTTGATATTAATAAGAAGGAAATGAAAATTTTAATCATGGAATTAAAATTTAATTTGAGTATATGGAAGTGAATAGAAAATTTGAATTTAACTTTGATAAGTTAAATAAATTGGACTTAGTATTAATTTGATTTGGATTAAATTGAAATGTAAAATAACCTTGTAATTGTGGGTCATTGTGTAATAAATTGTACTCATAAGCTATTAAGTGTTATACTTATAATATAAAATTATGAATTTAAATGGTGTAAAGAATTAAATTGAAAGAAAATTTGTATCCTTAAGAATTCAGTGATACACACATATATAAAATTTGAAATTGTGATTATAAGATGTAAATGGATTAAAATGAGCTATATAAGCTTTTAAATAAATAAGTTAGTGAACTTATAAATAGAAAATGGAATTGTGATCACAAAGGGAAATAGTTGAATAGTATGGTGAATTCAAACCTAATCTCAAATGAAATGTGAATTGAAATAAGGTGAAGAAAATATAAAATATAAAAGATGTGAATGAACTTAAGTTAGTAAATAAGTTTTGAACTTGTATATGGAGAACTAAAATTGGATCGAATTAGATTTAACATCGATTAAATGGAATTGAGTTAAATTTGGATTGAATTGAAAATTGAAATGCAGTTGTATTTTAAGTAACATTGAATGGAATTAAGTCCTAATTTAAGATAGTAAAGGAATGGTATGAATTAACTTGAATTAGAATTGAAAAAGAATTGAATTGAAAGAAATTTAATTAAGTTGAAAGGATATTGTATGGATAAATTTTTAACTCAATCAACTAAATTCAAAGGAATTGTTTGAGAATGAATTTAGTGTAAGCCGAATTAAATAAAAAGAAGCTTGAAGATGAATTTAGTGTAAATTAAATTAAATGGAATTTGTATTGGCGTGGATGAAATTTTGGTGGTTTGTTAAGAAAATTTTGAAAAGAAAATTAAAAACCCAGTTCTAGTATGGGATTTAATTTTGGCAATAAAAGTTGAGAGTGTGAATGAATAATGGAATTAGATTATAATAGTGATGGTTTGACTTATAAAATAAATAAACAAATTAAGTTAAAAAGTGTAAATGAATTGGAATTTGATTGGATGAAAATCAAATTAAAATAAAATAAAATTGACATAAGAAGAAATGGAAACATTGTGAAATTTAAAGAACTTAAGCAAATTCAAAAATAATTATGGTCGAGCTTCATAAGGGGTCTTGAATGAAAATTTGTTTAGATAATAAAAATTGAAATGCAAGTAAAATGGTTTTAATTAAATATTGTGGTGAGATAAGAATGTATGAATAAAATAATCCAGAATGGAATGATATTAATATAAACTTGAATTGGTTAATGACATGAAAATGTAAAGGTAAGGATTTAATTTAATAATTACAATGGAATAAGAATGTTTGGATTGTGAACAATGCAGAATGGAATAAAATCAATATAAATCTAAGTTGGAATTAATTTTAAATGGTTATAAGCTTAAGTGATTGTTACATGCTTGGATAACTTTAAATTTTCATAGAAATTGGTCGATTATTGTAAACAGAAATTGAATTGGTTTAAAGAAGTAAATGAAATTGTTTTTTTTAAAATTAATTTGAGATTGATAGAAATCTCATTAAGTGGACTTGTATATAAATGCAAATGAATCATAAAAAAATGCGAATGAATCAAATTGGAAACAAAATTGATTGCCCATCAATTGGAATTGGAATTGGAATAGGAGTAAATTTACGTAAATAAGGCTTATAAATCTATTTGATGTGAATATGAGCTTAACTGGTACAAAGATGAATTGGTCGTGTGAAATATGACTTATATGTAGTAAACTTATATGTAGATATGGATCATAAATAGTAAACTTGAATGTAAATCATTCAAGTGAAATAAAAATGAAGTTTGGACTTGTACAAGGAATTAGAATGGTGTTGAAAACCGGTAGATTGTATTTTTTAAGAAGGTTAACATGTAGAATTATGAAAATGTATTGTTTGCGGTTTGTAATTGATGTGTTTGGTCTAGTTTAATGAATAGAATGTTGATAAATTCTCATATTATTGAAAACTGATGTGTTTGTTTAAGTAAGTACATGTACGGGCGGTAGTAGATAGAGTTGGAGTGTGTATATGCAATATAAATAAGCCGTATGTTGTTAAAATGCTAACAAAAGGTACGCCTACGCAACAAAAATTAGGAAATATGAACTGTTTTTGGTTTTCCGACCGTGTGGGTCGATGTATATATATTTATATCTATTGTGATATTGCAAAAGCTCCTCCGTACAAGGGAGACTCTGCCAAAATTTTCTGGAAATGTAACAGCCCTAGTTTTAGCTATTTATTTTATTTTAATTATTTAACTTTGAAATATATTTTATATAAATTGTGTTTATCAAAATAGTTAATTATTTTATTTGGAGATATATTTTATAAAATTTGTATATGTCAATAAAATTAAATAATAACTGTGAAAATTTAAGCTATTTTTGAACTGTTAAATTTCGCGTTTAAAGGACGCGTCAATTATAGGGTATAAGTGACGTAATAAAACGTGTGTTTTTAAAATGTTATTTTTATGAAAATTTTTGATGTTTTGGACTGCGTCTGTTTAGCGTAGTGTAAAAAATCATGTTTTCGTAAAATTTTGGAGAAAAATATCAGTCAGAGATTTTATAACAAACGTTACGTTGCATTAACTGACAGTCTGATTTTAAATAAATTTGTATACGTTTTTCTAAGCTTTGCATAAATTCTTGCCATTCCATTTATTGTTTTCAAACTAAAATCAAATAAATAAAATGAAGTAAAAACTTAACATGGAAGTAACGTGTGAGACAAAAATCCAAGGAGAAATTTGTACATGCCTAAATTGATACGATACATATCAACTCTTTCGTTCATCCTCTGATGTATACTTACCTTTATTTCTCCCCATATCAACGTATGCCTTAATTAAACCTTTTGTAAATCAAAACTGAATTGAATATGAGTTTGCCTTTCCTTTTCTCAGAAATAAAATCATGCATTGATAACTTCCCTTGTTTATTTCTTCAATCACGTTTAAGCATTTATTCAAAGAGAAAACTGAAGCAAATCTCTCGGCCTTCCAGTAAATTCAAAAAACTTATAATTTTTGCAAACTGAACTAAAAAAAAAGAACATAAAGTTACGTACAAACTTTATATCCAGGCTTATATCACGCAACTTTTCATTTTGTACGTTTCTTTTTAAAAAAGTTTTGCATTAAGTCTGGCCAGTTTGTTTATTAAATCAAACATAGGAGAATCAAAGCATGCTGAAATCACGCATGCATATTTACATATTTTCAAACTTTATATGTTGTGTAACTGCCTAAATCTTATATCACGTAAACATATTTATAACTTTTGTAACTGAAAGCTTTAAATCTCTACAGCTTCCTCTTTTTCCCCTGTGTTTTTGCCTATGATCTAGTATGGTATCTGCGAACGTCCAAATACATTTGTAAACATATTTAATACAAATCAAAATTTATGTAAATATAAATGAATCATCACACACGTATTCATATTTACATATTTATATATATAAAACTGATACTTTAAACCATTTAAGCTGCTTGCCCTTTTCTCCCCATTTGTCCATTTGATTCCGCCTCAAACAAATCCTTTTATCTGCAAATCATCAATCTAAAATCACGCCTACATTAAATAGTATAAGATTTTGAAATCAAAGCTTCTCATAAAAATTGCAGTTATCGCATGCATTAAATCTAGATTTCAATTGGCAGTTTTAAATCACGCATTCATACTTAACCTTGCCTATCTTTTCAACTTCTCAATTCCCATGTATATCTCTCTATTTCACCTTTATTGTGCAATAAATAAATAAATAAATAAATAAAATTTTCCGTTCCTAATCACACATATAATTCAAGCAAAGTATCCTGGAAGGAAATTACACAGTCCATATTCATCAAATCTGGAAATTTATAAGGCACGCATGCTTTTGAAAAAAAAATTCTTATAACGTGCAAATATTTATATTTGGAAGATATATCACGCATGCATTAAAACTGGAAATGAATCACGCAACCTACAGTTAAAACAAATCTATATGTATTTGCTTGAATCACTAGTTGTATCAGCACCTCTGCCGTTTCTTAAGACCAAGGGAATATTGCATTGTATCACTATTTGCCGTTTGTTTGCCTATAAATCAATGTATAAACTAAATCATGTATAAGCATTTATCATATAGAAACTGATGTTTTCATTCCCATTTATCTCTCCTTTAATTCATACGAAGATTTAAAGCAAATATTTACCAAATCAATGCTTGAAATGTGAACGTATTCCCTGACATCTTGTATAATTGATAACTATTGATTTATCTCCTCTGATTTAGCTCGTCAGTTATATTCAAAGCCCTATATATTTATCCCATTGCTTTAATCACGTGAGTAAACAATTAACATAAGAAACTGATGCATTCAATCAATTGTGTATAACTGGCAGCAGATTTGATTTCTCTTCCTCTTAATATTGAAACCTTTATTTCTTTGAAACTGAAAGGAGAAATCACGCATATATGCAAAACGTTCAGATTTCAAAGCAATGCTCCGTTTCTATTCTTGCCATTTTCCCCATAAATCTCTGCAACTACTTCAAAGCATGTTTGCTTTAACCATGCAGCTGTTTAATTGGAACATATTGTGAAATCAAAATATATTCATAATGAGCAGTTTAAAATCACACATATCATCTGGAAAGAAAAAAAAATATAAATCAAGCACCCTTCAAATGCGCATCAGTTCAAATTTATGTGCCTTGCCGTTTTATCATTTAATCACACATCACATAAATTTGAAGTTATAACAATGTATACCTGCCAAGATACCAGTTCTCTGGTATGAGCTCAAATCACGCAGGAAATTAATCTGGCATTAAATTATCATCAAGCTTTATACGTTGTGAAACTCTTGGCTTCCCCTGTATATTTCGAAGATTTATCCTTTTGCAAACTGATCAGTAAATCACGCTCATAACGTTCTAACAGAGGAGTGGTAGGAGAGATCAACGCTTACATTAATACTCGTACGTTTCATATCTGACTATTTCGCAAAATCCATCTATATATACTTTGCTTTATCTTCTTTAGTTTCATTCTCTCTTGTCTGTTCTTCTCGGGCTCGAACTCTTATCAGGTAAATGGTCTATGTCATTTTCTTTTCTTTGTTCAGATATTTCCTCTTCCTCGAAAATTTTGTTTTATCTCTGCCTTGCTCGGCCACACTACCATTTATCCACTTTGTTTTCTCTAAGAATCTTATCATATGCCTTGAACAACATATGGATCTGGGTTTATAGAGTTTTCTTTTTTTTTCTCTTTTTTTTTTTTTTTTTTGTATACATAATTAAGTCAGAGGTACTAACTTTATAGAACTGAGAGGTTACTTTGAAAAAAATTTTTACATATGTAAAACCAAGTTCTATCAAACATCTCATTAACCTGAGTTTTCTTTTGATTTCAAAATCATGGGTTCGACTAGGGGTATAATAAGGAATTTGCTCATTTTTCTCCTTTCAGACAAACTGTATTTGTAAACTTAGACCAGGTTTGGGTTCTAGTTTGGGTAAGTCATTGCAAAAGAGGATAGAAGAAGAAAAGAGCATAGAGGCATATATGAGTGAATTAAGAAAAACGTAGTTGAGTGGTAGTCTGCATTTATAAAATTCATAGGCTGTGCATATCTGTGTATCACACGGTGCACGAATGGATCAGTAAAAACTTGCTTTGGATATGATGACCAAGCCTTGTGAGTGAATTCATCTAACCTGAGTGTTTAGTAAAAGGCTGGAGTTTGGGGATGCTAGTAATAGTTGAAGATAGGATGAGGTGTGTCTGTACAGTTTTTAAGCCTGGAAAGTTTAGATTGAAGATGGATGAAGTCATAAAGCAATGATGCAAATTAAGTTTAAAATGTAAGATAGTAGCTGGATTTGAAAAAGTGACTCTAAGTTTGAGGAAAATTTAAGCAACAACATTTTCATAATACATAGGAATGCAAGTGTGCACGTGTATGCGTATTCAACATTTTGCCGTTTTTGTTTTAGGAAATTTTGTCGTAATTTTTGTGTTAGCACGGTTCACGTTTGGGTATATTTAGGTCACATTATACGGTGGAGTGGTCGAGCAAGTCAAAACAATTTCCGTTCTATTTTAATCCTTTCTTGACCATACATTCTAAAGTCGCGTTTCAAAATATTTGAATTTGTTCTAGATTTGAATCTAGGCGACATCAGAAGAAATTTGATCGTTATTTTCTGTCGGTCTTTACCGGTGAATCGTCGTTTTGAATTCAAATTTTCTGCAACTTTCAGGTGAGTATTTCTCACCAGACATACGTATTTATATTTCGTAAATTATTGCAAGTGTATGTGTAAAATTTTATGTCACTATTATCTGTCTGTAGTGTAATATAAAATGATGAACCCCATTTAAATTGACACCTCATCAGTTATTATCTGTTGTATTATATCTGCAGTTATATTATGTTATTGTTTATTTACTGCTTAAATCACACTGCAAGTTCCCTGTTATACGTAGATTGTTATGGGCTGAAATGATAGGCCTAAATGATTATTATTGTTAAATTATGCTGTTAACTGTTAAACTGTTAAACTTGGGATTGCGGGTTTGAAATGATAGGACCCGGGATATTTGCAAACTACGGATTGAAATGATATAAATCCGTACCACTTGACCTAGGCTAGAAAACTATATACAGGCCCGTGGTCCTTATAATATTTTCTGAAATATTTAAAATTATTTTGGAAGTTAAATATTTGATTTATATCTTTAAAGGAATTTATATTGATTTTTAATAAGTTATAAATAAAGAAATAAATAAATATTTGAATAAATTTATGGAATATAACTTATTTGGTAAATCGGGATTTTGAAAGAATAAGATTTCAGTTAATAAATGAATAAATAAATAGGTTATATTTGGAAATATTTATCAAGTTAAACAATCTATTACAGCATTTAAATGCTGTCTTTTGAAATTTGACTAGTTTTACCCATAACTTTAGGTAGCATTTCCTAAGTGCTATGGAATCTAGAATTTGATTGCTCTAAAATTTATGGAATTTGATAAATTTTATTTTACCTTAAGTTTTGGAAAAACTTAAGACATAATATTTATAACTGTATTTTCCTAAATAAATTAAAGATAAATATTCTGGTATTAAGTAAATTTTGGGAAAAATTTAATGGTTAAAATTTGGAGTTTTATTTATGGAAATTATGGGAATATTCAAGACTAAAAATATAAAACATTGATTTGTGAAAGAATAAAACCCAAACTAAGTTTTGAATAGTAAATACTCCAATTGGATATATATAAAAATTGAAATGGTTTTGGGAACATAAAGGGATATTTAAATTATGGTTAAACTTTAAATAAAGAAATATATTTGTGAAGCTATGTAAATTATCTTCTTTACAAAGTAACCATAAAGTTAACCCATTTATATATATACCGTTGAATGTCCAAACCATTGTGTTTGGGAGTTATGGATTTAAGTAAAGTCACCAGACATACGTATTTATATTTCGTAAATTATTACAAGGGTATGTGTAAATTTGTATTTCACTATTATCTGTCTATAGTGTAATATAGAATGATAAAACCCATTAAATTGACACCCATCAGTTATTTATATGTTATATGATATCTGCAGTTATATTATGTTATTTTTACTGTTTAAATCACACTGCAAGTTCCCTGTTATATATATATTGTTATGGCTGAAATGATAGGCCTAATTGATTATTATTGTTCACCTATTCTGTTAACTGTGTAAATTATCTTGGGATTGCGGGTTCGAAATGATAGAACCCGGAATTGTGTAAATATCGGATTGAAATGATATAGATCCGTTTCACTTGACCTAGGCTAGAAAATCTTATACAGGCCCGTGGTTTATATATATTATTTTCTGGAAATATTTTAAATTATCGAGGATATTCTAGTAAAATTTTTATAATGTTTTAAAGGTTAAAAATAAATGAATACAGAATAAAATTTTAGTATAACTTGTTCCAAAATTTTTGGAGTTTGAAAGAATAAGATTTAAATTAGAAAAATTATATATAAATATATATATATATAACAAGTTATATTTAAAATAGATTTTTAAATCTACAACAGCATTTAAATGCTATCTTTGAAATTTGACTAGGTTAAACCCATAACTTTAGACAGCATTTTGATGCTGTAAAAGATAAATTCGATTTATTTGAAATTCTATAGCAATTTTGAGAATGAGTTAAACTTTGGAATGTAATGTGATTTATTTACTGTATATTCTGAGTTTGCTAAATTTATTCTACAACGCAGTATTTTGAACAATTCAAGTCCGACATGTGCGGATGCGAATGGTTGAAAATATTGGGTCGTTACATTTGGTATCAGAGCTTTGGCTCTAGGCAAACTTAGAATGTATGGTAAATTGATTTATAGAATCACCTTCATTCGAGCTTGAACCTCTTCCTTTTCGAATTTGGAACATTCCCTGTGGTTCCAAAGTTCATCCGTGTCCCTCACTTTCATCTACTTTAGATTCTAGAGTGTCCCATAACTCCACTTCGGATGATCTTTATAGTAAATTGGCGGTCTCGCCATTATTCTAATAAAGGGGCGAAACTCCTTTACCATTAACATTGATTCACCAGAGATTTATATTTATCCTCGGTTTATATGCCAGTATCTTTGGTTATTCCGAACTCTATCTCTTCGGATCAAATATAGATTTACCCAATCTTATCGATCCGACTCTTCAAGTCACGGTTGACCAGGTCAAGGTTGTCCGCGATTTATATAGACTTACCCAGTTCCTTATTCTGTTATTTAATCATCGGACCTTCTGATTTTAACTAGCTTGGATTCTATTTGATTTGAGTTCATCAAATTTGAATTTCTATCCTTGTTTTGGAAATAGACATGTCTTGAAAAATGGATAATTATGATTAAGATGTATTTTAATATCACTAAAATTTGATAATTGAGAATTTGGTTTTCAAATGGAAATTTCAAGTGTAACTTATTAAAGGAATATCTTAATTATAAAATAGGTATTTTAAATAAAGTGTTAGGTTATTGCTAAATCAAGAGTTAAGTAGAATAATGAATTGATTGGAAAATACTATTATATCTACCGTAACATATTATAAGTGCTGCTGTTTTTAAAAATAAAATGTTTTGAAAATTTTATAATTGAATAAATGAACCTTAAAATATTTCAACTTTGAAATGAGTATTATTTGGCATTGAATTTAAAAGGTATAAATGAAGATTATTTTAAAAAGTGCTATGATTTTTGTAATATGATTTCCAGATGATGATATCTATAAATTTTAACGACCTTCAAAGTATTATAATCTCAAAAGCATTATGATTTCAAATTTATTATCTTATTTTGTTTATGAACTATTTTTAAGTGTCCTTGGTTTCCCTATCTGCTACAGAATGGGGAGGCGATTGCTTCTACCAGCCTATTTAGGAATCTTTCAATATTCTTTGAAACCTTTGTTACTCATCGAGACCTAAGCACCGTTTATCACCCATGGACTGACGGTCAAACTGAAGAGTAGAACCGATTCTGGAGGATCTTCTTCGTGTTTCAAATCCGGAACTATTCGTTTAAGATTCTTGTTTGTCTAGCTTATCCTCTTTTGATTCTTTTCCTTTCGTTCCTTTTCGAGGACGAAAAGTTTTTAAGTGGGGGAGAGTGTAACAGCCCTAGTTTTAGCTATTTATTTTATTTTAATTATTTAACTTTGAAATATATTTTATATAAATTGTGTTTATAAAAATAGTTAATTATTTTATTTGGAGATATATTTTATAAAATTTGTATATGTCAATAAAATTAAATAATAACTGTGAAAATTTAAGCTATTTTTGAACTGTTAAATTTCGCGTTTAAAGGACGCGTCAATTATAGGGTATAAGTGACGTAATAAAACGTGTGTTTTTAAAATGTTATTTTTATGAAAATTTTTGATGTTTTGGACTGCGTCTGTTTAGCGTAGTGTAAAAAATCATGTTTTCGTAAAATTTTGGAGAAAAATATCAGTCAGAGATTTTATAACAAACGTTACGTTGCATTAACTGACAGTCTGATTTTAAATAAATTTGTATACGTTTTTCTAAGCTTTGCATAAATTCTTGCCATTCCATTTATTGTTTTCAAACTAAAATCAAATAAATAAAATGAAGTAAAAACTTAACATGGAAGTAACGTGTGAGACAAAAATCCAAGGAGAAATTTGTACATGCCTAAATTGATACGATACATATCAACTCTTTCGTTCATCCTCTGATGTATACTTACCTTTATTTCTCCCCATATCAACGTATGCCTTAATTAAACCTTTTGTAAATCAAAACTGAATTGAATATGAGTTTGCCTTTCCTTTTCTCAGAAATAAAATCATGCATTGATAACTTCCCTTGTTTATTTCTTCAATCACGTTTAAGCATTTATTCAAAGAGAAAACTGAAGCAAATCTCTCGGCCTTCCAGTAAATTCAAAAAACTTATAATTTTTGCAAACTGAACTAAAAAAAAGAACATAAAGTTACGTACAAACTTTATATCCAGGCTTATATCACGCAACTTTTCATTTTGTACGTTTCTTTTTAAAAAAGTTTTGCATTAAGTCTGGCCAGTTTGTTTATTAAATCAAACATAGGAGAATCAAAGCATGCTGAAATCACGCATGCATATTTACATATTTTCAAACTTTATATGTTGTGTAACTGCCTAAATCTTATATCACGTAAACATATTTATAACTTTTGTAACTGAAAGCTTTAAATCTCTACAGCTTCCTCTTTTTCCCCTGTGTTTTTGCCTATGATCTAGTATGGTATCTGCGAACGTCCAAATACATTTGTAAACATATTTAATACAAATCAAAATTTATGTAAATATAAATGAATCATCACACACGTATTCATATTTACATATTTATATATATAAAACTGATACTTTAAACCATTTAAGCTGCTTGCCCTTTTCTCCCCATTTGTCCATTTGATTCCGCCTCAAACAAATCCTTTTATCTGCAAATCATCAATCTAAAATCACGCCTACATTAAATAGTATAAGATTTTGAAATCAAAGCTTCTCATAAAAATTGCAGTTATCGCATGCATTAAATCTAGATTTCAATTGGCAGTTTTAAATCACGCATTCATACTTAACCTTGCCTATCTTTTCAACTTCTCAATTCCCATGTATATCTCTCTATTTCACCTTTATTGTGCAATAAATAAATAAATAAATAAATAAAATTTTCCGTTCCTAATCACACATATAATTCAAGCAAAGTATCCTGGAAGGAAATTACACAGTCCATATTCATCAAATCTGGAAATTTATAAGGCACGCATGCTTTTGAAAAAAAAATTCTTATAATGTGCAAATATTTATATTTGGAAGATATATCACGCATGCATTAAAACTGGAAATGAATCACGCAACCTACAGTTAAAACAAATCTATATGTATTTGCTTGAATCACTAGTTGTATCAGCACCTCTGCCGTTTCTTAAGACCAAGGGAATATTGCATTGTATCACTATTTGCCGTTTGTTTGCCTATAAGTCAATGTATAAACTAAATCACGTATAAGCATTTATCATATAGAAACTGATGTTTTCATTCCCATTTATCTCTCCTTTAATTCATACGAAGATTTAAAGCAAATATTTACCAAATCAATGCTTGAAATGTGAACGTATTCCCTGACATCTTGTATAATTGATAACTATTGATTTATCTCCTCTGATTTAGCTCGTCAGTTATATTCAAAGCCCTATATATTTATCCCATTGCTTTAATCACGTGAGTAAACAATTAACATAAGAAACTGATGCATTCAATCAATTGTGTATAACTGGCAGCAGATTTGATTTCTCTTCCTCTTAATATTGAAACCTTTATTTCTTTGAAACTGAAAGGAGAAATCACGCATATATGCAAAACGTTCAGATTTCAAAGCAATGCTCCGTTTCTATTCTTGCCATTTTCCCCATAAATCTCTGCAACTACTTCAAAGCATGTTTGCTTTAACCATGCAGCTGTTTAATTGGAACATATTGTGAAATCAAAATATATTCATAATGAGCAGTTTAAAATCACACATATCATCTGGAAAGAAAAAAAAATATAAATCAAGCACCCTTCAAATGCGCATCAGTTCAAATTTATGTGCCTTGCCGTTTTATCATTTAATCACACATCACATAAATTTGAAGTTATAACAATGTATACCTGCCAAGATACCAGTTCTCTGGTATGAGCTCAAATCACGCAGGAAATTAATCTGGCATTAAATTATCATCAAGCTTTATACGTTGTGAAACTCTTGGCTTCCCCTGTATATTTCGAAGATTTATCCTTTTGCAAACTGATCAGTAAATCACGCTCATAACGTTCTAACAGAGGAGTGGTAGGAGAGATCAACGCTTACATTAATACTCGTACGTTTCATATCTGACTATTTCGCAAAATCCATCTATATATACTTTGCTTTATCTTCTTTAGTTTCATTCTCTCTTGTCTGTTCTTCTCGGGCTCGAACTCTTATCAGGTAAATGGTCTATGTCATTTTCTTTTCTTTGTTCAGATATTTCCTCTTCCTCGAAAATTTTGTTTTATCTCTGCCTTGCTCGGCCACACTACCATTTATCCACTTTGTTTTCTCTAAGAATCTTATCATATGCCTTGAACAACATATGGATCTGGGTTTATAGAGTTTTCTTTTTTTTTCTCTTTTTTTTTTTTTTTTTTGTATACATAATTAAGTCAGAGGTACTAACTTTATAGAACTGAGAGGTTACTTTGAAAAAAATTTTTACATATGTAAAACCAAGTTCTATCAAACATCTCATTAACCTGAGTTTTCTTTTGATTTCAAAATCATGGGTTCGACTAGGGGTATAATAAGGAATTTGCTCATTTTTCTCCTTTCAGACAAACTGTATTTGTAAACTTAGACCAGGTTTGGGTTCTAGTTTGGGTAAGTCATTGCAAAAGAGGATAGAAGAAGAAAAGAGCATAGAGGCATATATGAGTGAATTAAGAAAAACGTAGTTGAGTGGTAGTCTGCATTTATAAAATTCATAGGCTGTGCATATCTGTGTATCACACGGTGCACGAATGGATCAGTAAAAACTTGCTTTGGATATGATGACCAAGCCTTGTGAGTGAATTCATCTAACCTGAGTGTTTAGTAAAAGGCTGGAGTTTGGGGATGCTAGTAATAGTTGAAGATAGGATGAGGTGTGTCTGTACAGTTTTTAAGCCTGGAAAGTTTAGATTGAAGATGGATGAAGTCATAAAGCAATGATGCAAATTAAGTTTAAAATGTAAGATAGTAGCTGGATTTGAAAAAGTGACTCTAAGTTTGAGGAAAATTTAAGCAACAACATTTTCATAATACATAGGAATGCAAGTGTGCACGTGTATGCGTATTCAACATTTTGCCGTTTTTGTTTTAGGAAATTTTGTCGTAATTTTTGTGTTAGCACGGTTCACGTTTGGGTATATTTAGGTCACATTATACGGTGGAGTGGTCGAGCAAGTCAAAACAATTTCCGTTCTATTTTAATCCTTTCTTGACCATACATTCTAAAGTCGCGTTTCAAAATATTTGAATTTGTTCTAGATTTGAATCTAGGCGACATCAGAAGAAATTTGATCGTTATTTTCTGTCGGTCTTTACCGGTGAATCGTCGTTTTGAATTCAAATTTTCTGCAACTTTCAGGTGAGTATTTCTCACCAGACATACGTATTTATATTTCGTAAATTATTGCAAGTGTATGTGTAAAATTTTATGTCACTATTATCTGTCTGTAGTGTAATATAAAATGATGAACCCCATTTAAATTGACACCTCATCAGTTATTATCTGTTGTATTATATCTGCAGTTATATTATGTTATTGTTTATTTACTGCTTAAATCACACTGCAAGTTCCCTGTTATACGTAGATTGTTATGGGCTGAAATGATAGGCCTAAATGATTATTATTGTTAAATTATGCTGTTAACTGTTAAACTGTTAAACTTGGGATTGCGGGTTTGAAATGATAGGACCCGGGATATTTGCAAACTACGGATTGAAATGATATAAATCCGTACCACTTGACCTAGGCTAGAAAACTATATACAGGCCCGTGGTCCTTATAATATTTTCTGAAATATTTAAAATTATTTTGGAAGTTAAATATTTGATTTATATCTTTAAAGGAATTTATATTGATTTTTAATAAGTTATAAATAAAGAAATAAATAAATATTTGAATAAATTTATGGAATATAACTTATTTGGTAAATCGGGATTTTGAAAGAATAAGATTTCAGTTAATAAATGAATAAATAAATAGGTTATATTTGGAAATATTTATCAAGTTAAACAATCTATTACAGCATTTAAATGCTGTCTTTTGAAATTTGACTAGTTTTACCCATAACTTTAGGTAGCATTTCCTAAGTGCTATGGAATCTAGAATTTGATTGCTCTAAAATTTATGGAATTTGATAAATTTTATTTTACCTTAAGTTTTGGAAAAACTTAAGACATAATATTTATAACTGTATTTTCCTAAATAAATTAAAGATAAATATTCTGGTATTAAGTAAATTTTGGGAAAAATTTAATGGTTAAAATTTGGAGTTTTATTTATGGAAATTATGGGAATATTCAAGACTAAAAATATAAAACATTGATTTGTGAAAGAATAAAACCCAAACTAAGTTTTGAATAGTAAATACTCCAATTGGATATATATAAAAATTGAAATGGTTTTGGGAACATAAAGGGATATTTAAATTATGGTTAAACTTTAAATAAAGAAATATATTTGTGAAGCTATGTAAATTATCTTCTTTACAAAGTAACCATAAAGTTAACCCATTTATATATATACCGTTGAATGTCCAAACCATTGTGTTTGGGAGTTATGGATTTAAGTAAAGTTTCCAAAACATTATCCTTTGAAGATATAATTCAAATATTTGGTCTCCAGATATTATAAACAGTATGGTTTTGGAAAGAATTATATTTGAATATAACGATATCCTATTGTTTTGGGTTTTAAAATGATATCGTATCTATAGTTTTGAAATGGAAATGTTTATTCTGATTTAAAGTATAAACTGTTTTTAAATAACCACGGGTTATAATAACGAAGGGTTGGCAAAGAGACCGGGATCGGTTATGGACATACTCTCTGTCGATACCGAAAACCACTTTGACTAACCGTGTACGCGGTGGAGATTCCAGAATGAAGTAGGATGGTGGTGACGGTTTCTTGAAAGGTATATACGTGGACCCGACTCCCGTGAGTTGGCTTAAGGTGGCTAAAACAGGAGCGATCGACGGATTAATGAGGTAGCTCCTCTGATCGAACACACTTCTTCGGTTGCCATTCTATTACTCTTGTGATTGTTTGGTGCGCGCACCTTTGATTTGGGAGTGTTGTTCGAGGTGGGCGGTTGCTGCGGCTTCGCGTTACCATCGGTCCGGAAGCGTAATTGGTATATCTACCCTGGCATTGCCTAGTTGTGCCGTGTCACCTACCATATCGAGCCTTGTACGAGTTTGGATTTCTCCCGTAGCCCGTGTGGTATCCTCTGGTGGCTTCCCGATCAGGAGGGGCTATGATATTGGATGGACTACTGGGACTATTACGTGTTAAGGGCTATATGGGTAACCCCTTAATGCTAAGAAAAAAGTATGTTTATTTTATAAATAGACACTATTATAATAGCGCAATATATTACATAGTAAATAGTTTGACGGATCCTTAGAGGATGGGCGGTCCCAAGCATCCTTTAAGTTACTTGCTCTATATTACAGTACACTTGATTTAGCTTACATCATATAAGTATGTATGTCCTGACTCGAGTGTTTGTTTTATTTTACGCTCGGGTCAGCCTGAGTTGCAGCTTCAGTTTCTTCTCCGTAGCTAGGACACTCAATAGATCATTCGTGCTATTGGAAGTTGTTTCAGCCTTTATCCTTTCTGGAATTCAAGACTTTGAAGACTCTCTATCTGTGTATGTTAAAATTTGTATTGAGGATTATAGACAATGTAAGTTCTGTTTTGTTAAAGATGTATCAGTGGCTTCATGAACCACTAAATTTAATTTCCGCTGCGAGATTCTGATATCTGTGTATGTGATTCTGTGATTTATTTACTGTATATTCTGAGTTTGCTAAATTTATTCTACAACGCAGTATTTTGAACAATTCAAGTCCGACATGTGCGGATGCGAATGGTTGAAAATATTGGGTCGTTACAGGAAATTTTAGGAGTTAGAATTTTTTTGAATAATTTGAAATGTTTCGTGATAGTCTAGGCTTTTCAACCATCGACGGCGGCCAATCTCGACTAGTAGGCTTTTCAACCATCGACGGCGGCCAATCTCGACTAGTAGGCTTTTCAACCATCCCAGCCCCGCCGTGGCTCACACTGGTACCCGAAACTTTCTTTTACGGCCAGCCTTTCGACTCTCATAGCTTACGCCTAACCAACCCCTTAAAGAGGACATGTGGCGGTAATAGTCTCCTGCTCGCCAACTAATAAAAAGCGAGAACGCCCCATCACGTTTCACCTAGACAAGCAAGTCTCGTCCACATCCATTTAATTCACTTTATTATTATACTTCGATACCAAAATCAACTTCATTCAACATCACTTAAGTTATATTCCATTTCAAACATCATTTGTTTAACTTAACTTAAATTTCCCCTTATAAATCCAATTCAGATTCCAATTCTAAAGTAAATTCTATTTACTTTTACCAAGTCAAATTTCATCACTTATTCAAATTCATATCTCATTTTGCTTAACAGAATTGTTTAACCATTTTATCATTTGGTTTCACTTACATTTTCTCACTTTACAAGTTAAACAACTTATTTAAACTTCAAAGTTATTTTATATAATCACTTCAGTTTAATTTCCATTTCGATAGCTTACATAATCCAAATCAATTTATTTAACCTTCGTTTAGTTAACTTTCAAATCATATGTTTTATTATGCCAACTCAAATTTATTTCAACTTTACCAAAGTAAAATCTTTATTATTTCATATTATAAGTCCAAAACTTGATTACTTATATTCAATAATTACAACCTGGATTTTAAATTTTCAGATTTGTTTATCACAACAAAACTTCAATTTCCAATTTACTATGGTAGCAAATCCATCACACAGAAACTCGAAAATGATACTGATGATGCTGCAGTCATCACCCTTATTATTTCCCAGCAACAGTAGCGAATCCAATGCTTTAAATTCTTTCAAAGAATTTCCTTTTACTTATAACTCACATTTATAAGTCTTTTTTCTTATAGAATTTCACTATTCCACTTCACTTACATAAGATTATTCCAAATTGATTTATCTTACTTAATAACATCTTTAACTTTGAAAAACAACTTTCAAAATAGACGGGATTCAAAACTTTCAAATTCATATTCCAAATTCATTTTTAATTACAACTCATATTTATAAATATATTCATATAGTTTCACTTCTTATATATATAAGATTATTTCACAATTGTAAATCACATTAATTATAATTCCATACTTAATAATTCATATTCTTATACAATTATTCTTTTAAAATTGTTATTTTTATTTAGATTATTCAAACATCTTTTAATTAACTTATATATATTCTTACATTTTCAACAACCAAACAATCAATTTATATGCACTGTAATAATTTCTGAGAAATTATTTCCTTTATATGTAAAATATAATCGAGGTAAAATTATTTCATTTACCCAATTTAAAATGATACTGTGTCGACTTGCCTCGTTTAAGTGTTTAGAAATCCCTATCGATAATATGGCATCCCACATACCGACCATAATTCACAAACAACTCAATGGATAAGCAAACACAATATAAAACATTTTTATATTCACTAACAAATACACGCTCGTATCTATGATTACACTCACACTCATTCTAGAGTACTACTGACTCTATCTCTAATGAGTAATTCCCAATAGAGCCAGGGTTGTCGCTTAACCAAATGCTCTGATACCAAATTGTCACGACACGAATTTTTCGACTTACGAAAGTCGACATTAATACGTCCACTGTATCAACTGCCGATCAATTGAAGGCCAGAAAACCGAATTGTTAGGGTTAAAGAAGAAGAGGTAGAAGAAGAAAGAAAGAAGAAGCAACAGAAACAATATCAGAATCTCACAATCGCAGCGGAACAACATATAATAGATAAATGAATAATCTTTAAATCAAAAGAACTTACATTTTATACATTACATCATCAGAGTCAACTTACAACACAACACAATTGGACAATTATATGAACTTGTCCTTACAAGTGGATACACAGCGGAAAAGATAATATCATATACAAGTGATACGTTTCGCCATCCAGCTCGCCTCTTGAGCTCCACAGCAACTCCTGAATTCCAAAATGACCTGATAACCTGACTCTAGGCTGCTCTTGTAGAAAATGATGGGCACCCAGAGTTTAGGAAGGGGATAATAAACTCCAAGTCAGTCGTTAGACTGGTGTGAGAACTTAAAACAGTTATTTTTACAAAGAAAATAAAAATAATTTCGCTATGCTTTTGGAAAATGAAACTACCATAAGGCCTCCCGCCACACACACAATACAAACGCAGAATTGGAGGAGATTTCTCCTTATGATAGTCAAACATGCTTGATACGCAAATTTCTTTGATATTATTATTATAAGTGCACAGTGGAAAACCTTTCGAAGGTATAAAATAAATCTTAGCCAACATACGACCATTATCGTATGCCTACTATAGCGACCATCTAAACAATGGGGCGCCACCATAAGTAGATGGCAAGTTCTACAACTAAAACCGTACAGGGCACGTATTGTTTCTTTGGATTTTCAACAAATGGTCAGACTAAGGAACTTCCTACTGCCACATGGGTACGCCTCTGGCAGGACGTCCCGAGAACCTAACCGGATCTCTGCCAACACAAGGCCGGGTTACCTCTGCAAAAATAGGTAACTACTGACACGAGTATGCCATCCCCCAGTTGTAAACAACCTTTATCCGAGGATCCTCAATACCAACAACCACAAAGTAATAAATTTGCAGCAACCACGTAAGTCAAGTATCTGAGCTCCATACCATGATACCACCTCTATCAAGAAGGAAATGAACATACCCTAAGGGGAGCTACCCCCTAAAACCTTGCTTCATTCTTCCTGTTTCGACCATTTTGGGGTGTGAGGTCTGACAAAGTCTCGTCCACAAAGCTATGCTTTTCACAAAAGCCATGCTTTGATCAACAAATGATCAGCAGCACTTCGTATTCCACATTATCAATTTGGGAATGTATCACTAGTAACCATCAACTACATAACCTCTGAGCTCGTACGTCTCAGAGAAGGATGTTAATCTAAGAGAATAAATTCTCCGCCACCAACAGAAATGTATTTGATAGAAACTAGCTTTACATCTCAAATTGTAACGTCAGACGCACATCCATACAATTCCGTTCCGGGATCGAGCGGAACCGAAGGCACTTCCAAGAAGCCCTTGCAATCCGGATATTCACTAATCACGTCCGTACTTTCCATCACAAAGGGTGATAAAATCTCTATATCGGAGATCAGCCGATGCAGAGACATTCGACGGTAATCCTTCCGTTTTCGAATATATCCGGTCTTCAAATGCTATCCATTAGGACGTATCACTATTCGAAATGGGATTTATGACCCAAAGGTCCTCTCCTGGCTAAACCGATTAATGAGCGCTTATTTTAAAATAAGTGTAGCATTCAAATTCAAGCAAATCACAACAAATACCCATTTAAAGGTAAATATTGATAGTCGGTTATTTAGCTATCATAGATATGCACAACATCACCAGATTCCAAATAATTTCCCAAATTATTTAATTTCCAAAAATATATTTACAAGATATATTTTTCCACACTTCAACCATTTAAAAACAAATTTCAAATCACTTTTCACCTTTATAATTTTTGAAAACAAATTTCAAATCATTTTCCTTACGCGGAAACACTTCCAAATATTTATTCATTTTCACTGGAAATCTGCCGAGTTCAAATACTTTAAAATAATTTATAACACTTATCCGAAATATATCGGGAAAACACTTTGAAATAAAATTATTTTTCTTTAAACACTTTACTTAAAATATTAGTTATAACAATATTATACCAATGTTACATATAACTTAAGTCAAAACTAATTTTCAAAATAAAATTAGTAGATAGAGTATAACTATTTAAATAAATATTTTCTAAAACAATTATTAATTAAATATTATAAATAATCATTTCTACGTCAACTTAATAAATCTTTACTTAAAGGATTTAAAACAATTTAAGAAGTTAATTTCTCCAAAGTATCCTTTTCAAAACCAATTCTAGAATTTTATACATACATACATACATACATACATACATACATACATACATACATACATACATACATACATACATACATACATATATTTCAAAGCTATTCAGAAATTTTATTCGGCTTTCCAGGGAGAATACACTTTCATTTCAAAATGGTTCATTTAAACCAATTAAATAAATCCTTACGATTTACTTTAAATTTACGTTCCAAATCCGTAAATTTATTTCCACACTTCAAAAATAAATCAATGTTTATTTTTAAACAAATTTCCCTTTCCTCTATAAATTCCATGGTGAATTTAAATTTCCAAATATCCATTGATATACGATTTTCAAATCGATTTCAAATATTCACTTTCAACAACAATTCAATTTTTCAATCGATTTCAAAAACAACCAAATCAAATTCCATATTGATTTCCTAAGAAATTAAAAACCAAGTGAATTTCATTCAAATCTCAAATTGAGATCAATTTCTACTATACCCCAAATCAATTTTCAAATTGATTCCAAATTCTTTTCAAAACACCTAATAAATTTCCAAATGGATTTTCAAAAGATTTAAATTCAATCACCAAAAATCAATTCCCAAATGGATTTCTAAATTTATTTCCTTTTAAAAATAAATTCCTTTTTAAAGAAACAAATTCTTTTATTTTTCTAACTCTTTAAAATCCGTATTTTGAATAAATTCTTCAAATTTTAAATAATATTACCCGAAATCCATTCATTAAAGCTTTTCCCATATTTTGAAATTTTATTCAATAAGATTAAAAATAAAACTTTATTATTTTAGAATTCCTTCTTTTAAATTTATCCAATTCTCAAAAATAAATTTTAATATAAACTTTCAAACTAAATTTTCGAAAGTCAAATTTTATTTATTTATTTCCAGTATCCAACGATACCAAAACTATATTCGGCTGAATTTTAGCCTTCAACGATTTCAATCACAAAGATAATCACACAGAGGTTATAAATAATCAACACACAACATTGAAACAAATTCAATTATTTAAGGAATCCAGTTGGATACCTCAACCTGTTTTCCTGCATCCATAGATCTTAGCACAATACCAATCCCGTTTCAAGACGGGATATCACGGTGCATGGATTTATATAAAATATCATCCGCTATTATACGGCGCAATAGGGTCTCATCCGCTATATAATGTGGGAAATCAACTCCAAGTACATATATAATACCAATTCCACTTCAAGGTGGAATATCGAGGTATATGTGTTTAATAAAATAACCTCCGCTTAATATGCGGTATATGTGCTTAAAAGATTTTTGAGTGATTCTTTTTTTGAAATGAAGAGAAAAGAATTTGCAACAACTTTCTATTTAGTCACCTTTGTAGATTCAGTAATAATATGCTGGTCCGTATATTTTTTTAAAGATGGCATAGTTTTTGGTTTGTCCGGTGTTCAAATTTGGGCATTTAATTGAATTTTTAATCGTCTATAAATCAAAGGTGAGTGTTTTAACCCACATACAACTACTAAATTATCTTATGTTTGTTAAATTAGATTTATGGTGTGATTAGAAGTTTATTAATTGTTGTTTGGTGTTTTAATTTGTCATTTAGATTTAATTTGAATTGATATTGAATTTTATAGCCATGTAATAAATATTGACTATAATTTCTAGTTAAACACCTAATAATGATAACCAATTAATTGTTGTGATTTATTTGCTAATTTGGATGTTGATTGTGATGTATGTTATTGGTTGAAATTTTGGATGATTGGACAATTATTTATGCTTACATCTCTGTTATCGCTATGGATTGAAATAATACATACTCGAATGATCTTGTAGATTAGGAAAATTGTTTTGGGTTAAAATGATAAACCCGAGAGGTTTTCATTGATTTGAAAATTTTAATTTTAGATATTGGTTAAAATGATATACATATATATATCCATAAAATTTCTTGAATTTGGATTGTGTATTGTAGTTGAATTATTTAAAAGGTTTAAGTTAAACTTCGAATTTTTAAATTAAAGTGGTTAAAATTAATACCTCGAATTGTTTTAAATCTTTTGATAATTATATTCACGTTGTACACTTGACAGGAGATGGAAAATCCCCTAACATCTCTGAAGCCATTGCACTCACCTTTTATTTTGGATTACTTTTACTTACATAAGACCTTTTAGTTCTGACTCAAATGTTATATTTTCATTACGCTCGGGTCAGTATGAGCTTTTTAGTGTATTGAAGACTATTTTTTGGAGGACGAAGACGAAGATTCAGTATATTATTACTATTTATTATAATATTCCACTACGTCATGTATTCGGCTGCATTATTTGTTTATTCATGTTGTATGCATAACTCTGATTTGAATTGTAAAAGTGCAATCACATGTTATTTGTAAAACAGCTTCATGAACTGTTTATTTGATTATTATATTTTGTCATTCTACTACGAGATTCTGTGTTTTATTTTTCCTTCTTTTCTTTTATTTTCTTATTTACCCCATTAACAATCCTCCATTTTGAATGGTTTGAATTAGACATGTGTGGTTTATTGTCAATTTAAACCGTCCAGAAAGATGGGTCGTTACATGATCAAAAGCATACATATATACAAATGCAAATACACATACATACATACTTATATATAGGCAGTGCACAAGTAAACAGAGACCAGTGAACAGTGAAGTGAAACAAGACCACCCCCAAATCAACTGTCAATACATCAGGTGCAGTCATAAAGTAACGCAGTGTTGAAATAGAAACCAGAGGCACACTGGAATATGCAGTGCAAAAAAGTGGACAGTGCAATCAACCAAACTATAGCTACCAATTTGAACAGAACATATACAACATCACCAGGTTAAATGGAGGCAAGGCTAAAACTTCAAGCAAACTACATGGTGCAGCAGACTCGAATATCAGTGGCATCAATGATGATACAAGTGTAGTGCAAAGCAACAACTTAATCAAACTCGAAAATCATACTCAACTAAATCACGACAAGAGACATCAACAGATCAACAACACATTCATACACACATACATACATATGTATGTATGTATGTACATATATGATGACACATATTTGAGTTAAAACAAAAACCAGAGCTAGTATATCAGACTGCAACGAGACTCAAGTAATACCAGAGTCCATCAAGCAACAACAAAGCGTACATGTAAACCAAAATATTCCACACAAACGAGTCAAGGTTGAAATCAATCAGAGTTTATCAAGTCCAGTATATACATGACGCAACAAACATACATATATATGTACACATATGCATACACACATGTATACACACACACACACACACACACACACACACATATATATATGCATGCATGAATAAACATTGTGGTTCGAAAAACAAGTCAGAGTAGTTTATAGCTTTACAGAAATCTGGTAGCAGTTTCAAATTAGGGTAGTGATTTTTCAAACAAAGGCAATAATTATGTCTAGCCAAAATCAAAGCCGTGATGACCAAGGAAAAAATCGAACAAGCCAAAATCAAAGCCGTGATAATCAAGCAAAAGTATATACAAAATTGAACTAGTCAGGATGAATCACATATATTCGATCAAAATCAAACGGCCGAGCTAAAATTATCAAATGAATTCAAATAATATATTTGATCGAAAATTTAGGGTTTTCAAACCTATAAAACCCATCATCATCATCGGCATATTGCAATCGAGTTCAAGCATATCAAATGGGAATAAATAAAGGAAATCGCATACTAGCTCATTCAAATCGAACTCGACGAATTGAAGCAGCCGTTCGCAAATCAAGGTGACGATCGATCAACAAAGCAATCATGAGAATATCAATTCAGTCGATCAACAATCCGTCGCTACTTTAATTCCAGAAACCCTAAATTTTTGAAAGAGGAACGAACGAAGAAGTAGACATTTTTCACAAAGGAGGATACGGCCGAAGAAATAAAACAAAAGAGGGACAGTTTTTTTATTACTTAAATCTTTTGGGTCGGCATCTTCTAATTCATATTGGGCTGTTAATTATAGATTAGGGTTTTGTGTGTTTAGTTGTTCTTATTTTGTATTTTGTCTTTTAAGCTCTTGTATAGTCTACTCGTGTGACTAGGGGACGAACTACTATGGTGTAGTTCGAGAATTCACAACTCAGTGGCTGAGTTGTGGGAGGGTTTTAAGCGTAGAGTTAGGTTAGTTGATAGCGGGTGTCGGAAGTTTACGTGTGTAAGAATCTGACTATTGTAATTTCTAGTAGAAACCTTGGAGGCAGCACGTGGGCAGAGTTTTGCCGACGCTGGGTAAATCTGTGTTGTTCTACTTCTAGTTTTAATGTTCTTCTATTATGTATGTGGCTATTATTCTACTATTATCAGTGCTGCAATTATTTTATATATTTCCGCACTAAATTTTTATAATTAATAGCGACACCTATTCACCCCCCTTTAGGGTGAAATCGATCCTACAACATCCATTTACTTGTTTGAATTTTGAATAAAAACTTTTACTTAAGTTCTTATTAATCTTATATTATACAAAACAAAACTGTTTAAATGTTTTCAAGTTGTTTTTAAAGCATAATCAAAATATTATACTTAAAATAACTTGTTATTCGATAAAAACGGAAAATCCGAAAATTGTGTTTTAGCCACATTTCCAGTTTTCCGTCAAACCATTTATTTATGTAAACCAAATTTAAAAATAAATTTTTCATTATTAATTATAGATTAAAAGAGGGTTATTTATTTGATAAAAAACATTAATCGAATATTTAAATTAAATTAAATATTCACAAACTTAAACGATAAAATTCTGGGTCGTTGCAATTAAGATGACGGCGCCTTCCTTGTAGCCTTTTGATATCAAATTGTGGCACATACATACCACTTTAGATATTAGTGTAAGATTGTGGAACATACCCGTTCGCATACAATTGCTTATGGGGGTGTGCCGCAATTTTGTAATGTTAGGATCACTTTATGAGGCTACTACACAACCTTCATATAATTGATACTTAATGCATTTTGTAGCCATTTCAGGCTGTGGTGTTGTAGCTACGCACAATGGTTATGTGCAGTCTCTATATTTTTCCATTGCTCAAGGATTTTGGACGCAGTGCTATTTGGATTTTGCTTTTGCTTCCTTTCCATATTTTGACTTGCATTAAGGGAGCAGTTCGTCTGGGCTTGGCATCGTTATCAATTTCACTTTTGTCAATGTTTGAAAAATATGGGTGTAACACAAACTTGTATAAATCCTAACAAACGTTTGGCTATTTTTATAAATATTCTGCTTCTAGAGAACCAATATGTTATGGATTATTAGTTTTTCTTATTTGGATGTGAATGTTTCAAGGGTGATTTGGAAATGCAGATTTCTTAGATTGAAGGAGATTGGTTAATATTTGAATATTTCACTTGGTTTCTCCTTTCGTTTAAAGCAATAGTAACGTATGGTAAATTATATTTTACACTATGAAAAATTGAATTGAAGTATAATTGTAATATAATGAAGTAAATACTATGTTTATGTATGTTATAAATAGTAAATTTTGGTTTAAATACCCTTATCTTTATTAATAATGGTGATAGGGTTACAATTTTCTGGTCTAAAGGTAAACTTTTGAAAGTATCCTCATGTGCAAGGGATATATTTAGAATTCGAATCCTGCTTAAGACATCGCATGTATTTTTATGGAAATTTTGAAATAAGACCATAAGTTTGAATTTTGATCTTAGAAAACTATTCATATTTTTTCTTACTATTTTTCGGTTTATGTTTATTATAACCGAATATAAATTAATCTTCAATAACTTCATATCGTTATAGAGTGGTATCTTTTTTGAGCACCCGCATTGTATGTGCTAGAAAATTTTATTTGACATAAGTAAAACATTAATGAGAATTTATAGATTGATTTATTTGGCTATTTTCTTAAAATTTATGTTAAATGGACTTAGCTTTTACAACAACGATTCTAGAGGTAAATAAATTGGAACATTTTGTATATTTTAGGGAAGAAGTAAATAATTCGTATTTTTTTTTTAAAGAACAAACGTTTGAGTAAGAAATAAAAAGTAAATTGATAGATGCAGATGAATGTATGGAGCAATTTAATGGGTATGAACAAAAATGACGAGATGTGTTTATTTAACGTGTGCAGATACTAATCCAATAATCCAACGACTACACACTTTAATTCTCTGTGTTTAAATAAATACTAAAGTGTGCAATCAAATTTGTATGTTGTATTCGTAGTTGGAGGAAAGAAAGTATGCGTTTAATACCCTGCTTATTGTAATGACCCCAATTTTGAATTAATATTAAATTGATAGTTAATGTAAATTTTAAAGAAATTTTGGAATAAAATTTGAATTTGACTTTCGATTTTGAATTTGAATATTTAATTTGTACTTAAATTTTGAATAAATATCTTAGAAAAAAAATTTGTAATTGGATTATAGATATAATTAAATTTGATGTTAGATAATTAAACTTTAAAAAGAATTCAAATGAGTGTTTAAATAAATAAATAATATATATAGTAACACATTAGAGTAAAATAGAAAATAGTACATTAAAAATAAACTATAACAACATAATAAAAGTAGAACTTCATTGTATTTCAAAGTAATAAGGCAAAGACAAAAGAAAAATAAAAATAAATCATTCTCTTTTAAATAACTATAAAAATATACACATTAAACAAATTTGTCAAAATGCAAACAATATATTTAAAAGTACAACTTCATTGTATTACAAAGTGAATAAAAAAAACAAGAAAAAAATATGCTTAAGCTTTTGAAAACAAGACAGCAAATGTTATTTAAAGTTAAACAAATATATATATATATAAGTATAGGCTTGAGAAAGAAGACACCCAGCATGTACAACTGAAATAAAAGAAAATAAGCAAGGCAAGTGATATCAACATAAAATATATTCAAGTATGGTACAAGTGTAGATTGTACAAGGCAGCCCATAATGCAAACTATTTTCAGCCATGCCTACTATTGTACAAATAAACATACACTGCTGTACACATCTTTTATATATCAAACATCTTCATTTTATTCATTCGAAACTGAGGAAAAAAATAAAAAAATAAAAGCAGCATCATCACACAACTCAAACCAATCATCAGGGATATTTATCAAAAAAAACTTGAAGATTTAAAAACAAGCTTCAGTTATCAAGTTCAAAACCTGATATCAACTTCAACTACAATTTGAAAGCTTTAAACCATGGTTTGGAAGGTGAGTAACTTTCTTTTCAATGTGGATGTGTTGCAAGTTAGATCAATGATGAAGATATATATATGTGTGTGTGTGTGTGTGTACGAGTTCTCAGTAAAAAGTGTGTGTAGGCTATTGAAAACATTCTCTATTTTCAAACTCTAAAACATAAGTTTGTTTCAAAAATCATTTCTGGTTAATTTACTTGATGTTTGGACGTGGGATCAAAACCAAAAATGTTTGTTTGACTTTGAACTAAATTTTAAAAATATATTCAAGTTAAAATAACTTGGAATCATCTCTGGAAAGCAAGTTGTCTGAGCACAACTCCAAATTTATAAAAATTCGAATCTTTTAATCTTCGAATTTAGGTATCTAAACTGAACTCCCATGCAAAGACATGATTTTTAAGGCATAAATCATAATTTTTCAAGTTGAGCTTCAAGAGAAGTTTGAATTTATTCGAAATTCGTTATTTGGGTAATTTTCGGTGATCGGCTAGTTCGTGGGGCTCGGGGTTGCTCGTGGTGATAGAGGAAGCTACGGGGGTGGTAGGAAAAATGACCGGAGGTGGCGAAGATGACGGTGGCGTCGGAGGCCTGAGGTGAAAGTTTGTAAACCAAATTTTCTTTGGGTCGAAATTTTGATTGTCGTGGCTTCGTTCGAACGTCGAGTTGCTCGGGGTGCTGGGTGAAGGTGGACGTAGGGTTGACAAAGTCAAGGCCCGAGTTGCTGACTGGCCGGTGGTCGGAGCATCGAAAACGAGGCATTGACAGGTTGATGGGGGGTTCCAGTTTGTGTTTCCAGGTTTTGTTTTTTTTGCTCGTTTCGAATTTGAGGCCGATGGTGATGGTTTGATGGTTGAAGTGTGTTGCCGCGATGATGGTTGATGCGTTGGAGGAGGTGGCGAAGACCGGTGGTGATGGTCGACGTTGTACACGTGCACGAGCACGTTGGTCTGGGTTTAGGAATTTTTTCTTTTTTTTTTGTTTTGCCTGGGAAGAACAGGGGGAGTCTCGCGTCATACTCGAGTAATTCGAGTAGCATACCCGAAGCAAGGAAGAAGGGTGCTCGAGTCAAAGTTTATTACAGGTTTTCAACCTGAAACTGTTCCTGGTTTGGGAATTTTAAACAAAAATTTAAATTTTAAATCAAGGTTTTAAAACTGAGGTTTAAATCAAAATGTAAATAAAATTCAAGTTTAAATTGGAACTTAGTTTTAAAGTAAAATAAAGTTTTAAATTCAATTTGGTTTAATAATTTCAAAGTAATTAAGTGTATTAAAGAAGTTTGAATTCAAAAATAGAATTGAATTGTAGATGAGAATTAAACAAGCTGAAATTTTAAAAGTTTAAAACTGAATTAAATTTTTGACCAGATTTCTAGATTTTGAAATTAATTAAGATTTATAACTTAAGTATTGAAGTAATTTTTTTATGATTAAATTTAAAAAGAAAAGTGATTTTAAACCCCTTAAAATTTTCCTTTATAACCAATTGTTGTTTTCACATGAAAATTTAAAAAGTAAAAATGTTGGAAAATTTGCTTTAAACTTTATTAAAAGGAAATTTGAAATAAATGTTTTTAACATATTGTAAATAACAATTAAATCTTAAATCTGGATGAATTTACCTTAATAACAAAGACTAATGATTTACAATCCATTAATAAAGGAGTCCTTAATGATTTATCAACTTATCATCAATAAATGATTAAAAAAAAGTAAATCTCTTTAGAAAGGTAATTAAATAGTTAATGAAGTCATTAACTAAGTTTTATCTGGATAATTAATTAATGTGATTAATTTAACAATAAAATTAGAATAATTAATCTAGAATAATCATTTAACAATTTGGAAAATATAATCACTTAGAAAGGTAATTAAGAGATGATTACCCAATTTAATTAATTTATGATAATCAGTAATTTGGGTATAAATATTGGTTGTTAATCAAGGGGTTAGTTAAATTTACCAATTAAAGGGTTAATAGTAATTAATTAAGATAATTTAAATCATTGAAGATTACTTGGTTCATTAATCAAGATTGAGTAGTTAATAATAAAAGATTAACTAATAAAGGATTAAATAAATCTCTTAACTAATAAATTTTACCCGTGAATGTTTGGACCTGAATAAATGATTTAATTGTCTGATATCCCTGATCTGTGATACTTTGTGATATATACTGGTTTATGTGTGATCTGTAATGTAGTTATTTATCTGAGATAAATGTAATTTATTATCTGTAATTTATATATCTATGATCTGTGATCTGTGAATGAAAGATGAGCGTTATAGTTTATACCGCTTATCAAATTACGTTTCTGTATTTTCATTTGGGATGATTGAATGCTGTTGCACTATTGTGTGTTACACCCTGGACTACACCATACACACACAAATATGGATTTCACGAGGAAATCAGTTAAGTCACAGATTTTTGAAATAGTTTTGAATTTGAATTTTTAAATTCAAATGTTTTGAAAATGGAATCGGAATAAATGTAAAAAGCTTTTGAAATGGGATTTCAAAGATGAAATTTATTTTGAATAACTTGATTAAGTTTTGGAATTTAAATATTTTAATTTAAATTTGAATTCAATACTTGAAATTGAATTCTATGATTTGAAACTAGGGATTAACGATATTATACTAGTTATATATGAGTCAAACCATTTTCAAAGTATTGTTCTTTTGGGAATTTGAATTAACCTAAAGATTGTAACTTGTATAAATGAAATCGGGTTTTTTTCAAAAAAATAAAACTATTGTTTCTAAATGATAAAAAGCTTTCGTTTCAAATTTTATTAAAGGGATTTCAAGTTTAAACTGAAATAGTTTTCCAAGTTATAGATGAATATTTGGAAACAAGTTTTGAAAATGAATATTTAGAAACGAGTTTTGAAAATGAATATTTGGGAACGATTTGAAAACTATGAGACAAATCTTTGAGTTAAAGATTTAATGAATTAATCCAATTGTAAATGGAATTGTTTTGAAATC
This sequence comes from Allium cepa, assembly GCA_030765085.1. Taxonomy (NCBI): domain Eukaryota; kingdom Viridiplantae; phylum Streptophyta; class Magnoliopsida; order Asparagales; family Amaryllidaceae; genus Allium; species Allium cepa. The sequence goes on along the minus strand of CM060928.1, from coordinate 650,804,763 downwards.
CGGGAATGAATATTTGTGAAAGTAGGTGAACTTTATGAAATAAATCTTTTGTTTAAAAGATTCGAAATGGTAATTGGTTTAAACCATTTGAAAGTAAGTTTTGAATTATTAAGTTATGACTTAATTGAAATCCCATATCCATATGTTTTAAACATTGCGCTCATTATTCGGTTTAGCCAGGAAAGGATCTTTGTGTCGTATAACCCAATCCGAATATGTAATTCGACGTTATGGATAGCATTTGAAGACCGGTGGTGAAGACCAGGTATTTGCGAGAGCGATAGGATGACCTATCGATTGTCTCTGCACCGAGTCACGCCGGCATAGAGATTCCCTAAGTGATGGGAAGTCCGATCGGGATTGTGAATACCAGGATTGCAAGGACTTCTTTGGAAGTGTCTTCGGTTCTGTTCGAACCCAGAATAGACTTGTATGGATTGTATGCCTGACATTACAATTTGAGATATAAAGCAGATTTCTTTCAAATACATTTATGTTGGTGGCGGAGAATTTATTCTCTTAGCTTAACACCCTTCTCTGAGACGTATGAGCTCAGATGTTATGTAGTTGAAGGTTAACAGCATTATATTCCCAATTTGGTAATGTGGCATGCTGAGTGATGCTGATCATTTGTTGATCAAAGCGTGGCTTTTGTATAAAGCGTAGCTTTGTGGACGAGACTTCGTCGGACCTCACACCCCGGAATGGTCAAAACAGGAAAGATGCAGCAAGGTTATTGGGGTAGCGCCCCTTAGGGTATGTACATCTCCTTCTGGATAGAAGTGGTATCATGGTATGGAGCCTAGATAGTTAACTTATGTGGGTATCGCAAATACATATATATCTTACTTTGTGATTGTTGTTGGGGCCCCGGATAAAGGTTGGTTACGACCGGGGGATGGCATATTCGTGTCAGTAGTTACCCAGTTTGAAGGGTAACTCGGCCTTGTGTTGGCAGAGATCCGGTTAGGTTCTCGGGGACGTCCTTCCAGAGGCGTTCTCATGTGGCAATGGGAAGTTCCTTGGCCTGACCATTTGTTGGAAATCCAAAGAAACAATACGAGCCTTGTACAGTATTAGTTGTATAACCTGCCATGGAATGTGGCGGTAACCTGCTATTGAACATGGTAGCTATAGTAGGCATACGATAATGGTCGTATGCTGGCTAAGATTTATATTCTAGTTTCGAAATGTTTTTTTGCACTTTGCACTTATAGTAATAATATCCAGGAAATTGCGTATCAAGCATGTTTGACTATCATAAGAAGAAATCTCCTCCAATTCTGTGTTTGCACTGTGTGTGTGGCGGAAGGTCTTATGGTAGTTTCATTTCTAAAAGCATTGCGAATTGACTTTAAAATCTTTTGTTTATTGTTTTAAAAGACAAACTGTTTTTGTTACTCATACCAGTCCCACGACTGATCCGGAGTTTATTGTTTCTTTCCTAAACTCTGGGTGCTCAAAATTTTTCTACACGAGCAGTCTAGAGTTGGGTTTTTCAGATAATCAGGTTTAGTAGATTATCTGGAGTTAGTTCAGTCTTTGGTATCAGAGCTGAAGGTTGAAACTTTAGCTCAGGAGTATAACACATTAAGTAGCTCATTAAAGATAGGGTGAAGTAAACCTTAGAATGAGTATCCCATAGATTCGGCCGTTCAAATTCGATTCGCCGGAGCTTATAACAACATTAAGTAAACAACATAGCGGAAGAAAAGAATAAAACATTGATATACATCTATGATACAATATCTGATACAACAGATAATCCAATAGATATCAATATACATCAGAGATATGATACAATAAAATAGCAGCGGAAAAGAAAATGATAACACCAGCAGCGGAACAAATAACTCTAATATAGTCTTCAAGGAAGAACTCCGAAAACTGCAACTCCATTTCCAAGAACCCATCTGGCAATAGCTCGAGCTCCAAATAACGATGCACAAAGATAAGCAAGTGCAGTCTGATCTGTTTTTTTAAAGAACAAACGTTTGAGTAAGAAATAAAAAGTAAATTGATAGATGCAGATGAATGTATGGAGAAATTTAATGGATATGAACAAAAATGACGAGATGTATTTATTTAACGTGTGCAGATACTAATCCAATAATCCAACTACTACACACTTTAATTCTCTGCGTTTAAATAAATACTAAAGTGTGCAATCAAATTTGTATGTTGTATTTGTAGTTGGAGGAAAGAAAGTATGCGTTTAATACCCTGCTTATGATTACAGTGGGCCTATCAATTAAAAGTTAGTAGAGGCCAAATAAATATGTTACCTTAATTCCCCACGATCTTTCAAAATTAGAAGACGGATCATATTCCCCTCTTTAACCCTAGCTTTCTTACCATCAATTGCTAGAGCTATGCTTAAAAAATCAGTGCGTTTTACTCCATGGTTTTCTATGGTTAACGATCACTTGCGAGAGTTTCGCAGCTTGGATACAGTGAATTGTTTGGTTTCCTTCCAGTTTTTGATGGTTTGTTTCACATTTCTATTGTCCCTGTATTTGATTCAAAATTGTTTTATGCTGCAGTTAGAATTTTTATTTGGTTGAAATGCAATTATTGTAATAGCGAAACTAATATCTATTTTTCCATTTCCCAATATTCAAAATTGAGAATCATAACTAAGCAACAATGCTCAATAAACAAGACCACTTCTCCTTATAATCAGAGAATTGCTTTTCCTTAAGTCCACTTAATTTGAAAACTATATATTTTTAGATGGGCACATTCAATGTACTATTATATTAATGGGTTGTATTAATTTGATTGTCAAACTTAATGTTCGTAGGCATGCACCACCATTTTATTTTTTATGGAATGGTGGAATCTTTTGGGGGAGGTTGGTTTCTTTCTGTTCTCTATTCAGGTTTCCTGTCAGTCGGTGTCCGTTGTTGTATTTACGAGCAATCATTACTATGAGTCGTGTATTTTGGTTAATAATTTGGAAATGAAGTTCTTCACTGCTTGGGTCACTTCTTCAATCTTGAAGCGGTGGTAAGGATAAACCTCAACCTGTATATTCTTATAGAATTTTTCAAAGTAAGGCCTGTAATTTTTGTAGTTGTAGCTATAACATATGGTTTTCATGTTTGGATCATAAGTCCTCTCTTGGATCTTTAACATTGTTTAATTGAACGCTTTGTATCACATTTACTATTTTTCTGATTTTATTTTAAATTTAATTTTCAACTATATGTACTCGTTCTTTTATATTCTATGTCATGTGGAAATATTGCCTGCTTTACTAAATGATTGATTTGGCAATACTTCAAACTAAGACTTGTCATCAAATAAAAAATGTGGTATGTACGAGTCACAGGCATAAGTTGGTTATGGCAAGGTAGAATGGTTATCAGATGTATTTTTTGCATTGTTTTGATTAGTTCTATCTCTTGGTGCAATATGAATTATTGAAACTGATGGCGTGGCAAAAACATGACCTGACAAGTGCACAACTTCAAGAAGGTTTGAAAGCTCGAGGGTGATAACCCTTAGTTTTTTTATTCAGTTATTCAAAGTAATAAGTTAATACGAGTATAATCTAGTAACATTGAATCAATTAATACAACAAAAATGTAAACTATCATTTAAAAATACGTTATTGTAGTAAATACACGTATTTTATGGATGCGTACATATTGGCTGTGATTGCTGGATATTATGCAACAATTTGTACCCCTTATATAAAGGATAAAGTATAATAAGATCCATATTCGAAGAATTTTTGTGATCAATGATCCTATAATCCATACGATAGAAAAACTAGTATATGTAGTATCGATTGGTTCCATTGGACGTAACAAAACAATATATGTTTCTAAGAAGAAAATTATAACGAGACACGTGGTCGAGAATCATTTGGTCCATTGCTTCGGTACTTCAAATGGGTCAAAAATGCGAGTGCACGTATACATACTTGCTTAAAGTTTTAATGTTAACGCATGATATGAAAATCCTGGCGTGGTAAAGTGATCCTACCATATTAGAAGTTGCATGATGCATTAATTGACACTTATTTTTGTGACTTTTTTTATTGTTATTTTAATGCTGAATAGCTAAAAAACTTTTCAAACTTAAGAAGTGCGAAGATTGTAAATAATATTGGAGAAATACGTGCATCAGATTCTGTTGGAGACAATGATTATCTTCGGCTGAGTCGTGGACTATGACACTTTTTTGAAGACGTTTCGGCGATCTGCTCTATGGTGCAAGCAGTTCGTATTAATCTTCGCCGCCACTAGGATAACACAACCTCTAAAAATTTTAGTGGTATTAATTCGTTTACATGTACGAAACGAGTATGTTTGCACTCAAAAATACTGCTCAGATTTATTAAAAAAACGAATGAATGTTGTTCTTCCTGTCTCGTCTACTTATCAGTTAAGAAAGTGGAATATCAAAAACAAATGTTGCTGGTTGGGGGAAACGTGGTCTTGAAAAAACAGATCTGAGAAAATAATGGGTCAAAATAATGAACGTTATGTAACGTTCTTCAATACGGGTTTGGCCTGATTTTACCGTTCCAGCCCAGTCAAGAAACAGTTAAAGAATTTGTACCAAAATATAAGTGTCTACACCACTACAAGTCCGATCTCGGCCTGGGTCGGGTCGGGTCGGTCGGTCGGGGCGCGCGTGTGTGGTGGTCAAGCGTAATCTACCTCCTCACAAAAGAGCATCATTAGGTGTCCAAAGGGTCCGACTTAGCTTCTAAGAGTCAAGTATAAATACTTGATTCTTTCATATAATCCTACAATATAGGACTATTCACATATAGGAGCCACTCTCCACACTTAGTCAATTTTTTAATAATTCACTCATTGTTTAAAATAATTTCCAACAATCCCCCATTTGAATTTTAAAAAATATTTTCGAGCAATTTCTGAAAAACATAAGATTGTGCACAAACAATGGTGTCTTTCGACTCGAACCTTTGCATAGTGAATAAGATTCAGTTTTTACTAGAGTGAAACGTAGTCTTGAACTATATTCCTTACATCAGACCACACACAATCTTTCTAGAGTGCAATCAAATAAGCCCGTGCATTTATTGCCATGCACGTCTATCCTAGTTTAGTGAATGCTCTACAAGTTTTGCCCAAAACTCCATAGGTAACAGCCAAATTTCCACATTCACACAGGTGAGTCTATCAAGAGTACTCCTGAAGGTAGATACTCCACTCCAAATGGAGTATAGATCTCATTAAGGGTTTCTATTAACCCTTCCTCTAAACACTTTAGGAATACATGCTTCTATATATATATATATGAAAAATAACATGTTCAACTCATATCATTTCACAACTTGTTCTTATTCATTGAACCTAGTTCTTGGGGTCTCCAGTCATTAGGTCGGGTTACCATTGTGCGTGACTCAACAATCTAAGGGCAATAGTCCTATTTTTCTAGAAGTCGTAAGGACTTTCTCTCTGGCCAGTCCTTTCGTCAAAGGATCTACCAAATTCTCGTCACTGCGTATATGATCCACTTTAACAGCTCCTAAAGAGAGTAGCTCTCTAATAGTGCTGGCTTACGACGTATCTATCGTCTCTTACCGTTATAATAATGGTTATGTACTTTTGCAATAGCCATGGTACTATCGCAATGGATCAACACAGCTGGTATCAGTTTATCTCGTAAAGGAATCTCAGCTAGCAGATTTCTTAAGTACTCTACTTCCTCACTAGATGTGGCTAGTGCTATCATCTTAGACTCCATAGTAGACTAATCCAAAATAGTCTGTTTCTTGGATTTCCAAGAAACAGCTCCTCCGGCAATGCTAAAGATATAGCCACTGGTGCTTTTGAGTCATCAGATATTGTATTCTAGTCTGCATCAGTGTAACCTTCAAGAACAGCTACAAACTTTTCATAATGTAGCCCAAGGTTCATGGTTCGTTTTAGGTATCTCATCATTTATAGCCTCTTGCCAAAAATTGGCATCTAATGAAGATAAGGCTTCTTGGAGGTTTGTAGGATCCTCCTCTGTAGTAAAAGTGCAAAAATCCGAGCCAAAATCTTTATTAACTCTTGCTCTTTTACTTCTTCTAGGTTCAATTCCAGAGATGATCGCATGAGCAATTTTCTGAAGCTCATGAGACTGCATCTCTACATATCTGTCATCTGTCATATGGTATTTTAGGTAGCGTCTTACTGCATATTTCTTCGCTCCAGCCTCTTCGGTATCATACTTCTTTTGCAGCCCTTTCCAGATTACTTTGGCCGACTTGTCAGAATTGTAGTAGTCCTAGAGGTCATTATTGGGGCAGTTGAGTATGAAGTTTCGGCACAGGTAATCCTATTCTGTCCAGTTCTGCACTTCCTTTGATTTTTCCATCCAGGCTCGCATCAAATCTGCGTCTGCTTCGTCCGGTCTGTCCAGCAGCTGCGGTTTGTCAGTTACCAACACAGCCACCACCTTTCTCATGGTCAGGAAGAATTCCATCTTTTGTTTCTAGCGTTTGAAGTGGAGGCCCTCGAATCTGAAAGGCGCAGCAGTTACCATTAGGACCTGGAAGAGCGAAGCGGGAGCAGCGGCATCCAGATCTGCAGCAGAAGTCATCATTGATGGCGACGTCTTCAATTTGTTGGAGACAATGATTATCTTCGGCTGAGTCATGGACTATGTCACTGTCTTGAAGACGTTTCGACGATCTGCTCTATGGTGTAAGTAGTTCGTATAATTCGTCGTCGCCTCTAGGATAAAACAACATTTAAAAACTTTTGTCGTACCAATTCGTTTGTACGTACGAAACGAGTTTGTTTGCACTCAAAAATAATGCTTGGATTTGTAAAAAAACGAATGAATGTTGTTCTTTCTATCTCGTCTACTTATCAGTTAAGAAGGCGGAAGATCAAAAAGAACGTTGCTGGTTGGGGGAAACATGGTCTTGAAAAATGGATCTGAGAAAATAACGGGTCAAAGCCCGGTCAAGGACGCTCTGTGTACTTGTATTAAACTTGTATTATACTAGATGCTATGTACTTGTATTAAACTTCAGTTACTTATGATTGACTTAATTTATTTAGATCTATTGATCCTTTTCAATTTTCTAAAGCAGGAATGCTTTGTGTGGCTAACCTTAAAAATTTTGATATATTAAATGCTTACAATTGAAATGCGTGATCAATTTTTCCAACAAAATTGTCAATAAGGTATACTAGCGAATCTTTAGTATAACAAAACTAAATATGGTACGATTGTTTACTCATCTGGTTTATTTATCATGATTTGCTTTACTTGATCTATCGTGTGAAATATGGATACTTACAATTTTGTCGTAACTATGATTTCTTTCCAAGTAGTTAGTAGAATCTTTATCGAAAATCAAAGCAGTGGAGTTAAAGTTGTAAATAAGGTAGCAGTAGCGGAAAAATATGCACCAACGGAGAGTCAAACATGGCTTGTACCATGGAGGAGAACTATTCTACCAACCTAGTGTTGATACACGAAGGTTTTGATCAATGACAATGAGCTTCAACAAATAGGAAGAGAATGCAAAAGCTAGAAGAAGATAGATGAAGACCAAAGTATAAACATTAGTATGATTTTTCTATGTGTCTTAGTCTAGATTATTTGTTAAAATCTATCCTCAAGAGATTTGGACGAACATTAGAACACAATTCATAAAAACTTCATTCACATGTTCACTGTGCATACTTTTATACTTCAGTCGACTGAACAGACATGGCCAGTCGACTGAAACTATACACATATACAAAAATGTACAGCTTCAGTCGACTGAATTACCTGTGCAGTCGACTAAAATTGTTCCTGAAAATTTTTCTTTGTATTTTCAGTCGACTGAACCTCCTGCTCAGTCGACTGAATTTAAACCTGCGAATTTTCTTTGAAAAGACACCTTTTTCTTCCCAAGAGTTGCAACCATTCATCAATGGAAATGGAAGCATCTCTTGTTTGCAACCTTTGACAACATATGCATCTCTTCTACAAGTATAAATTCATGATTCTAACATCATTTAATTCACCGAATTCTCTTGCTTTAATCTTACTATTCTCTTGTTGATATTCTCTAGATATTCTCAAAGCAATCACCAATCTATTGCCTGAATCACTGTTTTTGTTTATAACATTCTTTTGATTAATAGCAATTCACATTTCCTAAATCTTCACAAACACATTGCATATTCTCGAGGATAAGATTATAGGAATATTGTACTACATTAGACTCATTAGTGTTGACAAGAACACAACAAGTCGAATATTGTATTTTAGTAATTGAGTTGAAGTCCTCTTCGGTAGTTGAGGCAAGAAATCCCGTTCGGTTGTTCGGGTAAGTTGTAAACCTATTCCTCTGGGTGAAGTGAGGGTGTTAGTTAGTGAAATTCCTAAGAGAAGCTTAGGGACTGGACGTAGGGCGAGAGGTCCGAACCAGTATAAAATCCTGGCGTCTCCTTGCATTTACCTACTTTATCTACCTAGACTATTTCATTATTCCATATTACACGATCCTACCGCATAACCCCCTCTTTCAATTGGTATCGGAGCAAGGTTTTCTAGAGATCATAACAACATCCTAGAATAAATGGATATAAAGAGATCTAGTCAAGGCAATAAGAAGGGGAAGAGCAATAAAGAAGAATCAAAGGAGCAAACAAACAAATGCTTCATGGCAAAACATAATGAGGTTAGTGATCTAACTTTTGATGATATGATAGAAATAAATTCAGAACTTCTAGACACTTAAAAAAGTCTCAAAAGAAAATATAAGGAAGCTCTAGAAAATCAGAAGAAAGCACAATTCGAAAGAGATATGCTTAAAGGCGAGAAGAAAATATTAGAAGAAGAACTTGAGAAAATTCAAGATTCACTCTTTGACAATTCTCAACTCGCTCTATTAAGTCAAGAAATAGAAGCTCAAAAAGAAAAGAATAATGCTCTAGCTTCTGAGAATCATGAGTTAAAAACAAAAATTAAAATTGTTGAGATAGAAAACACTAGTCTCAAAACTAAGCTTGATGACATTACTAAAAATAATTCCAATTTTAATAAAGGGAGAGAAAATTTATCCAGGATTATTGAAAATTCTCAACCTGCTTCAAATAAGAAGGGATTATGTTATGTTAAGAATTCAAAAGTTCACAATGATAAAAGTGGTTTAGGATATAATAAAACTGATCGTAGAAATAGCACTAGATATGCTTTCATGTATAGTAAAAATGATAGTGCTAGTACTAAATTTCGAGTAAAGCCTAAATCCAATTTTTATAGAAATTCAAATACTACTATGACCTATAATGTTGGTAATTTCTTTAGAAGTACAAAATCATTAACAGGAAATATGAATAAAAATTAGTTAATTGGAAAAATAGAGAAAAATACATTGATGATTATTTTGATATGGTAGTTAATAATGAAAATTATATTTATAAAGGTTCAACCACACCCAAATGGGTATGGTTTCCTAACAATTAGGAAATTATAAGAACCTTGGATATCGCATGCTTTAAATGTTAATTTTTTTTTGATACCTTACATTATAAGTAGTAGTTATTTTGTTTTATATCGCTCTATGTTAACACTTATGTAAAATATATTTTATATCATCATATAAACTCTCCTTTTTGTCTATGACAAAGGGGGAGAAAATCTATGGTACTAACTTTGTTTTGTAGAAAACATAGTGCATACATTCAGGGGGAGAAAGTAAGTATATACATCTTTAGAATAGTATTGTCATCAATCAAAAAGGGGGAGAATGTTGATACACGAAGGTTTTGATCAATGACAATGAGCTTCAACAAATAGGAAGAGAATGCAAAAGCTAGAAGAAGATAGATGAAGACCAAAGTATAAACATTAGTATGATTTTTCTATGTGTCTTAGTCTAGATTATTTGTTAAAATCTATCCTCAAGAGATTTGCACGAACATTAGAACACAATTCATAAAAACTTCATTCACATGTTCACTGTGCATACTTTTATACTTCAGTCGACTGAACAGACATGGCCAGTCGATTGAAACTATACACATATACAAAAATGTACAGTTTCAGTCGACTGAATTACCTGTGCAGTCGACTGAAATTGTTCCTGAAATTTTTCTTTGTATTTTCAGTCGACTGAATCTCCTGCTCAGTCGACTGAATTTAAACCTGCGAATTTTCTCTGAAAAGACACCTTCTTCTTCCCAAGAGTTGCAACCATTCATCAATGGAAATGGAAGCATCTCTTGTTTGCAACCTTTGACAACATATGCATCTCTTCTACAAGTATAAATTCATGATTCTAACATCATTTAATTCACCGAATTCTCTTGCTTTAATCTTACTATTCTCTTGTTCATATTCTCTAGATATTCTCAAAGCAATCACCAATCTATTGCTTGAATCACTGTTTTTGTTTATAACATTCTTTTGATTCATAGCAATTCACATTTCCAAAATCTTCACAAACACATTGCATATTCTCGAGGATAAGATTATAGGAATATTGTACTACATTAGACTCATTAGTGTTGACAAGAACACAACAAGTCGAATATTGTATTTTAGTAATTGAGTTGAAGTCCTCTTCGGTAGTTGAGGCAAGAAATCCCGTTCGGTTGTTCGGGTAAGTTGTAAACCTATTCCTCCGGGTGAAGTGAGGGTGTTAGTTAGTGAAATTCCTAAGAGAAGCTTAGGGACTGGACGTAGGGCGAGAGGTCCGAACCAGTATAAAATCCTGCACCTAGTGACTAGTTTTTTTTTATTCTTAAATTTAAACTAAGTAGCAATTTTTAATAAAAGTTGAACATTTTATACCATTGTTTGTTAACATTTTTAATCCACTATTGTTTCTAATTAACTATGGTAACTATTATGTTAATCTACCATTGTTTCTAATTAACTATTATACCTTTATATCCTTTCATTTGGACTTGATAAATAGCGGTTATATTTTACTGACTAGTTAGTCAGTAGATTCAATACTTTAAACTGAGACATGTGAATTTTCTGTAATCTTATTTCTTTTAAAGAAATGATATGTAGCAACTTATAGATAGATGTTTGTTATGATGAGCTCAACCTTTCATTAATTACATTTTGGTATTGTTTTGTTCAGCTTTATCTCATGGGGTAGAACTGTAGATCACGTACACTAAATAACACCCGAGCTGGTGTTGCCTTACCTGATTCCAGCCTTTGATTGTTGATGATGTTCTCTAAGGTACCACACAGTTTAGGCCAAGTAGACATATATTGATTGGTTTCAAGATTTTTTTTTAATAAATAATAGTAAACTCTAAACTGATTGTTTGAAATGCTACCAAGGTATAAACTACTATAATGGCATGTGGTCATTGCTAATCACCATCTGTTATTATTTTACCCAAAATGAATAAATATTAGGTGATATATAACATTATGTTGTTCATACGTTTTCAAGATAATAATTGAAGGTAATAAAATATTTTCATTATCCTTTTAAATTATCTAGAAACAACGCATTCTTGCTTATGTATCAATTGTTAATTGGGAACGTATTCTTTCAGTACTTCTTAACTAAGAGCTTCACAATGTTTGTCTAAGTATGAATTTTGTTAAATACACTATAGTTTTAATCCTTATTTAATGTTGTTATGACTAGGTTCTATTTGTTATGCCTTCTTTGTTCAGGTTATTGGTCTTCCTGAATATTATCTTTTAATAAAAAAAATTCTTTTGTTGAGGGGTTTTGGCAATTTAAGATCTAAAGCCTTTTCTATCTCTATATTCATGCATCTCTAATTGTGACATGATCAATGTTTGGTACGAAAAAGCTAATTTTAAGCATAACTTAACCAACTATGATAAGCTCAACTACACATTAATTATATTGCTTTTTGTGATTGCTCCTCTTAATTATATTTCCTTGACGTAAAACTTATAGGCTTTTCCATAATTTTGATTCTGGTTTGGATAATTTAGATTTATCGAAAATTGGGGTTTGGGTTTTGGACACATCTAGCACTACTGGTAGTGGAACAGAATAATGCACCAGCGAAGAGCCAAACCCTAGTTTATATTGTGGTGCGGTGTTATCTGACCACCATACCACTGGAGCTTAATGACATATTGCACTTTGGTTGTGTTTATTTAAATTAGTCATTGATAGACAATTTTCTTTTCCAATTTTTGGACAAAAATAAATCAAACAATATGTTTGAATTGTATAAATTTTTATTGACTATTGATTTAATTTATAATTTTTTGTCCTATGCACCGGTCATTTGGTTTCATTGTCATATTAAACTTGATTTGAAATGATTATTATACTAAATGGTTAATCAAACAAAGTCATAAGAATAATATGTACGTAATAAGAACTCTTGGGGCATAACCAAGCTGTAAATATGATAAGCTTTACCAAATAGTTTGGTTTACCACTATGCATTTTTATCTGCTTTCATGAATTCAATGTACACTTAAATGCATTAATCATTTTATATTGTGTTATCTGAACATGATAAATTATGGTTATGTTAATAAATTGTTTGGTTTTCATGCTTCATGTTAGGTGATCTCAAGGATCCATACAAATATAGAGATAAAAAGTGAAGAAAAAAACAATAAGCAAACAAATTCCTCCAAATTAAACTTTATTAATTAATCAAAAGATTACATAGAAACCCCTTAAAATTTAACAAGAAAATTCAATCCTTAAAACCATAATGCAACTACACTCTTTCTCTCTAATCACAACGAACCTTATACAAGACTATTTTTAATAGTCTTGATAAAATGCATTCTTAATCAACTAATTAAGAAATTGATCGATTACTTTCATCTCTCACAATATTTCATATCCACGTAGATAATTGTTCACATTTTCTTTAATGCAGTAAAAGGGGTAAAAATTTTTTTTTTTTTAATCACTCTCCAAAAACTATAAAACAGACAATATATTTGAAGCACAATTCCATCTTGACTCAAAAATATCTTCAAATCTACTTTAATTTGAATTTATTGTATCACAGAATATAACAATCTCCACAAGTACAATATACCTCCTTACCATCAAATTATGAATGTCCATCGATCGAACATGCTCATCATCAATGAATTAGAAATACTTGTAATACCACAAAAGCCTCATGCGGACTTTGCGGCTTTCTATCGACGGGTTTACCTTGATTCAGACAAATTTGTCTCTCCAGCTACAATTTGAGAGCTTCATTCATTCTTCACGTTTTTCCAAGTAGTTCATATCTATTACTGCTTCCCACCTACCTATTGTCCTTTCAAACCCTTTTGACTTCACATCGAATTGATAATTGCGGTCTTTACCTCCCAACCATTCTACTGAAATAAGATTCTTCCTAATTTCTGGGGATATCTAACCCCGTGGAATTAAGATTGCAAATAGTAATAGGAGACATAAATGCAACAGCAGAAATCAAACTTGAGTTTGTACTGTGACATACTACTGTTTTACTACTAGACCATTTTTGCATGATGACATAATTAGTTACTAAGCAAATTACGATAAGCCATCCTTTCGCATTTTTATTTGCTATTTTGAATTAGTTTGCAGTAATACAAATTAATCATTTTATATTTATTGTCAGCATGATTGCAAATGGTTATTTTACTAAATATTTGGTTATAAGATATTTTGAGTTGAGACACAAGGGAAGAAAGTACTAGTGATTAAATGTATTTCTAGCATTAATCTGCTTAGTACAGCTGGGGAAAAACATGAAGCAGTCACAATCAAACTTCATCAAAAATGGTTATTATATATATGTATGTTTATTCAGACTAAGATGTTTCTGAAAAAGACGTGTAATGATAATGAACCATGGGCATAACTAAGCTAATTATGGCAAGCTCTCTTAGTCATCAATTATATTATAATGTTGAATCCCCATGCTGTAAATTATGGATGCTTCAAAATCTTCTTGTGATTTTAATATAGTTAGAAATGAGTAACTAATGAATTTTCCCCAGTATGCTCACAAACATGCATAGCATGGATATACCAATATATATCAAACAGAATATAACTTCTACAGTTGTTTGGTTAATTTGTCTATATTATCATATTACATATACCACCTAGTTGTTTGCAGGTTAACCAGTGATCACTACTTTCGGGTGGTATGTTCATGATTATCCATTGAAACTCATTGTTCCTTTTGTTATAATGCAGGCAAATATTCTTCTTGTCTTCAGTAGTAGACCCAGTCAATTCTTAGATTTACAGCAATTTTATATCTTCGGACCTTTTTTCAAATTTAATCTTTTTATTCACCACAACAGAATAAATTTTTAGCATATTCAAACTCCAACAGATAGCGAAATTTAATATTCAACGAAATTGCTATATTTTTCAAAACAAAATATCCAAATAACAAGATAGCTAATATTATGACAAAAACATTTCTTAAAATTCTTTTTAGAGAAAATATTATTATAATAATAACAACGTGATTACAAACGTTTGACACTCTGATATTGCCGTAATCCCCTGTGCTTTCAGTTTTCACTACCAAGTTTGAGCTTGGCCAAATGTACAATCATTTGATATTGAGCATACTAGCGAAAATCACAAATGTCAATTTAGATCTTACAAAGTCTCCAAATTAAAAAATTTATTTGCAACTAATGATCAAACAAAAATTATGCATATAATTTTTAGATTTTGGAAAACACTATATTTTTCAGAACACGGTCTGTAACTTAGACATAAAAGAGAAACCGTATAGATTAAAGTGACATAAGATGTTTTCTCTGTTTCTTATTTCTAGCTCTCTCGTTGATTCGCTATTTATGTATATTATTATGTATAATAGTAACCAAAGGTCAAAATTATTATGCATGATAGCAAACCAAAATTTATGTTTCTTTCAAGTTTTGGGTTGATTATAATTACTGGAATGCAGTTGTTAACAGTAAGCTAATTACGATCGATGGCTAGAGTCCACTACAATCACATTATTCAAAGTCATATTCAACTTCACTAAAAAAAAGTTATATATGGTAATTTAGCTTAGGTTATTCAAATTTAGATGAGATGTTTCTGAATATATATATATATATATATATATATATAATGATAATAAAGCATGGGCATAACTAAGCTAATTATGGTGAGCCTTTTGCTCTAATTAATATCCATGCTATAAATTATGTACACTTCATAATCCTCTTGGGACTCTAATATTGATTGCTTTTATATAATATGGTTAGAAAGGAGGAACTAAACAAACAATGTTTTCTAAGTATACTCACTAACAAAAATGGTATTTATTTATTATGATTTTTATAACATATGACCCGTTCCGTAAAGGACAAACTTGTTTGGGTTGTTTCACTTATTTTAGCGAGTGTGATACCAAGTAGAGCATGGATGTGTGTGTGTAACATAACTTATAAGTGTTCACTTAATTTTTCTAGATCAACAGTTATTAGTTGTTTTCCGGTTAACAAGCGATTGGGTACTGTCTGGTGGTATGTTCATGATGCCTCATTGATACTCATTGTTCTTTTTTGTTATATTGCAGTCAAATATTTTGTCTTCGGTAGATCCTACCGATTCGTTTAGATGTGTATGTAATAACATAACTTGTAAGTGTTCACTTAATTGTCTAGATTACCACTCCTTAGTTGTTTGCAAGTTATCTAGTGATCTAGTACCGTCTGGTGATATGTTCATGATGCCTCCTTGATACTCATTGTTCATTTTGTTATATTGCTGGCAATTTTCATTTTGGTCTTCGGTAGATCCGGCCAGTTCACTTAGATATGTATGGGTGTTCACATTCCTGCCCGCCTTGATTTTACTTTGCTAGTAGTTACGAGTTGCGGATTTTGAGGAAATAAAGTTACTCTTGTAAGTTTACCTTTTTTTGTGTTAATGCGGTGGTAGCAGTGAATAAGGATAAAGAAATTTCTATATGATAAGTTTTGCTCTCTCTGAAGCCATATCTCAGTGATTAGTTGTGTATCTATTTTCGAATATTGGTTTGATTGGGTGAATGGACTATAAAAGTGAAAGAATATCAGATATAAATACGAGAGTTACGGCACACGCTTCGCGTGTGAGTTGTTTTTCTACAAATTGTATATGTTTCAAACACATTCAAAAAAAGCATGAATGTTTAATCATATTTTGTGTTGAAATCATGTGTAATTTGTTTGAATTTTTATTTCTAAGTTTCGGTATCTATTTTTTTTTTTGTAGTTTGAATTTTTATTTCTATTATCAATTAATAAAGAACGGATTTGTAAGGAAAGTTTATTTGTTAGATCATATTTTAAAGTGATTAAGATTTCATAATATTTGTAGAGAGCGTTTTGAATTTGTAAAAATAACATTATTTATTAGATCTTATTTTTTAGTGATATTAACGTTTGTTAATATTTAGTTCATGCTGAAATCAAAAAAGCGTGACACCAAATATATTACAACTATTATTAAAGTTAAGAAGAAACAAAAGAGATACATAATATTCGTCGAAAGCAAAGAATGCTTCAATCAGATACAAATTTTGTAGTCCCACATTTCATGCCTAAGAGGCTGATAGTCAATAATACCTATAAAATGAAGGAGATCGTGATTAGAAAACTCATACCTTTCTCGGCCTTTTGGCTAAGATCAAGTATAATTATCAGTTTAATGTCTGATATGCGGTCCAATGGACCACAATGATATCAAATTAATTTTTTAGAGGGGACGAACCTAATAAATAGCTTTCTATTTGAGCTCTTATGAGTCTCCCTTGCGTTGCGCTATGGCATGGGCAGGCTTACCCCCCACCAATTTGTTAGCTGAAATTTTAAACATTCATGCTCATAGTTCACTGCAGTGTTTGATCTTCGTTTATGGACCACCTAGGTTTAATTTTTTATTTAGCCTTTTAGCTCATTGACCTTTGCTCTCTAAGGCCTGGTCCCTAATCCACGTAGGGTGGAACCACCAATGTAGTAAGGCTTGACCCGTTCAATACTTTAGAACACAATCGAGGTGGTGACTAGGTGCATTTTCCTAGTTAAGTCTCATATCCTTTACCCTCTCAAAGGAGGAGCATAATCTACCGTATTTTCTTCTTATTGATCTATTATCAAATTATCCTACAAATTTTAATATTCATGTTTTCTTCAAGTTTTAGGTTTTAATAATCCAGAGTGCACTTATTAACAGTCAGCGAGCCTACTACGATCACTTTGTATTCAATGTCATGTTCAATTTCATTAAAAAAGAGGTTGTGTGTGTCGCGCGCACGCACGTGCTGCATGTGTGCATGTGCATGCGTGTGCGTGTGCTGCGTGCAAGTATGTGCGTGTTTAGATCGGGCTATTCAAATTGAGATATTTCTGAAAACGATATGCAATGATAATAAATTATGGGCGTAACTAAGCTAATTATATGAGTTGCTCTACTAAGTCTCCAAGCTGTAGATTATGGTTTCTCCAAAATCTTTTTGACACTCTAATATTGTGTGCTTTTGAATAATATAGTTGGAATGAAAGTACTAAATACTCACTAACAAATATGATATCTATTTATTTATTATTATTGATTTTAAAACAAAAACCATGGAAGCATATAACCCATTCCATAATGGGCAAACTTGTTTGGGCTCGTTTTCACTTATTTTTGCGAGTGCGATAAATTTCCAAGTAGAGTGTGGATATATATGTATGCATGCAAGCATGCATGTATATATATATATATATGTGTGTGTGTGTGTATGTATGTATGTATGTGATTGTGTGTATAATAATATAACTTGTAAGTCTCACTTAATTTGTCTAGATTACCACTTAGGTGTCTGCAAGTTAACAAATGATCGAGTACTACCCGGTGGTATGTACATGATGCCTCTGATACTCATTGTTCTTTTTTTGTTATATTGTAAGCAAATATTCTTTGCCTTCGGTAAATCTGGTGGATTCACTTAGATATGGTTGGGTGTTTACATTCCTCCCTACCTTGATTTTACTTTGCTTGCAGTTATAAGTTGCGGATTTTGCTGGAAAGGAAATCGAGTTACTCTTGTAAGTTGACCTATTTTTTCGAACAGTTATTTCTGAGAATGACGTTAATAATATCAATTTGCTTTCCATTATTGTAGCTTAAGTTTGCATCTTTTTTGTGTAAACGTGGTGGTAGCGGTGAATAATGAATAAAGAAATTTCTATATAATTACTCTCTCTCTCTTTCTCTCTCTCTCCCCCCTTCCTCCCAGTCTGAAATCCTCTCCAAGTGATTGGTTGTGTGTCCATTTTTAGATATGGATTTTATTGGGTAAATGGACTGCAGAAGAGTGTGTGCGCGCTCGCACACGCACGTGCATGCTCTAAAATCCTCTCCCAGTGATTAGTTGTGTCTATTTTCAAATATGGATTTGATTGGGTGAATGGACTGCAGAAGAAACAACAAAGATCCATAATATTCATTGAAAACAAAGAACGCTTCAACCATATGCAAATTTTGTGGTCCCACATCACCTACTGTAAGTGGTTAGTAGACAAGAAGTCTTATAAAATGTAAGGGTCTTTGATTTGGAAAATTCATACCTTTCTCGGCCTTTTGGCTAAGATCAAGTGTAGTATCTGTTCTTATCAGTTTAATATCTGATACGTGGTCCAATAGATAACAACGATGTTGAATTAATTTTTTAATGGTGAAGAGCCTAATAAATAGCTAGCTATTTGGTCTCTTATGAGTCGCCCTTCTGTCATACTACTGCATGGGCTGGCATACCCCTGTCAATTCATTAATTAAAATTTTAAACATTCATGCTCATAGTTCACTGCAATTTGTTCTTTGTAGATGACTAAAAAGTCAGCGATTAAGAGTTGGCCCGACCATAATTTGAAATATCATATCAAACTTCATAATTCAATATAATGGATAAATTACGATTTCAAGATTATTAGTTACAAGCTTTAGTGTGCTAAACTATTATTATACCACAAAATTTATATACCTAACTAGTAAATGTACTTTGTAATCCAATTGATCGTGAACCGCAATATTATTAATATGATAGTTATAAAATTAAATGATATAAATTTTGACATGATTACATTCTATATATCTGTTATAAAAATAGTAGCGCTTTGCGGAAGCTTTTCTCAACGGATCTTTGTCATCCAAATCACAAAAAAAATAACTTGGATTGAAAACAAGACAGAATTGAAACCAAAACACAATAACACAAGATATTCCATCCAACCAATCACTTTATTGATTCATCAAAATTTTGTTTACAATTGATAGAACAAATCTAAAATAAACAAAATACCATTGAATCAATAATCAAATTGGATGGAGCAAATATCTATATGGATAAAATTGTTAGAGAAGAAGAACAAAGATGGAGAAGAGAAAATTAGCAAATACATTTTCCACCACACTTTTACACTTTCTTCTAGTCTCCGTTTGTATAATCAATTACTTAATGCCCACGTTAACATTGGATGACAAAAATAATTTGATTAGCCAATTAAAGAGAGAAATAAACATATCTAGTTATGTCTATTAATTAGAGGAAGCAAAATCTTCTCTTTCTTTCTCTTTCATATTTATTTCTCTCTATTTGTGATTTGTATCACCAAAATATAACACCCCATCTTGATGCAAAATCACATATCTCCAATATATCAAGCATGTCATATTATCTACCATAAATTCTCATATCTCAACCACACTAAATTACAAACCTCAACCACCGCCTGCAAGTGATGCATCTCCCATATGAGGTGCATCACGCAAATCCGATCTCAAAAACGTTTGTAATCCCCCAAAGATCTTCGTCTTGTCTTTTTGGATTTTGCAATTCGGCGCCCGTCTATCGCTCGATCTATGCTCATTATCTGATCACTATCGATCCCTCGAGCACCATCAACATGAAGACCCATCTAAAATATGATCCTCAATGCTAAAATCATAAGCAGTGATCACATTAACCTCTCCACCTTTTTGTGGACTAGATCCTTCAACCGTCACTCTCTTTCCATTGTCGACTATAGAACCAACCAAGCTATAAAGATTTCATTCTTTCAATACTCCTCTCATCCTTACACGACCACCTTTTTTCACTCTCAAAACTCCACCTTGAGTCTCATAAGTGCAATCGCGGCGATCCAACCGACCGAAAGAAATAAGATTATGCGAACAAGTGGGTACATGTCTCACTCCAGAGACTTCTCTAACCACACTGTCATGCATGCGAAATCGGATAGATCTAATACCACAAATCGATAGCTCTTCTCCATTGGCGATCCTAATCATGCCAACACTCTTCTCATAAGAAGAAAAACAATTCACATCTCTACAAATGTGAAAACTGGCTTACGAATGCATCTTCCAAGGCTTATTTTAACTAACGAGGACATCACATGAAGCATCACTATCGGTGCCATCAACGAAACCTGCATGTACATCACTACTAGTATCACCAAGCGCAGCCTTTTTCTGATCGCTTTTATAAGCATAGCACTTGCTGCATATGTGATATTTCTTATTACAATAATGACAAGTGATAACATATTTACCATTAGCGTCCTTCTTTCAAATTCCAAATTATATCTTTCTTTGATTCCCTTGCTACCATAACCTCACTTTGAATTGGTTTCATACCTGACCCTTTTCTTCTAAGCTCCTCATTCAAAGGACCGCTTCGAATAGTTTCCAGGGAGATAGTTTAATTAGCATTGGAATTACTCAATGAAACAACCAAAGTTACCTAACTTTCTGAAAGCGAACTCATTAATAAAAGAACCTATAACTCATCATCAAAATTGACTTTCATATTTGCAATTGATTTATTACATCTTGAAATTCTTTTAAATGCTCTACAACAGACTTCTCTTCATCTAATTTCAGTTGTACCAACTTTCAAACTAGAAAAGCCTTACTAGTAGCACTCTTCGACTCATACAAAGTGTAACAGCCCTAGTTTTTAGCTATTTATTTCTTTTAATTTTTTTTGTTTTTAGGAATATAATTTATATAAATTGTGTTTACCAATATTGTTTAAATATTTAATTTAGAGAATTAAACTCGTTAATTTAATATGATTTTTGTAACTAAATTTAAGAAGAAGAAAAAAAAAGGAAATTTTTATAATGTATAATGAAGTGTGTGGTAACTAAATGTTTTGGATATTATCATAATATCTGTTGTTATACCCATTCCCTAAAAATAATGAAAAGGAGAAAATTTGTAACATATTAAAGTAGTTAATTAATTATGTTAATTTGGTAGGTTATGACATGCAAATCATGTTGGTGGAATATTCTCAATTTTGACATATTAATTATGTTAGCAGTGAACATTGTTAAGCAATTTAAAACAATGAAACTTACAATCAATTTATTTGATAAATCTACCTTATTCCTAGTTAGCAATTCAAAACTTGAATAAAGGCACATACGGATATTTTAAAATGGAGTTAATGACAATTAATAGATATTTCAAAAAGAAATTTATGACAATTAATAGAGAAATTAATTGTAAAATTTCAGTAGTTGACCAGAATTAATTTATTGAATAATTAATGCAAATTAATAAAATTGATGAAAGATAAATAAGTTAATTCTTTTGGTTAATGGCATGAGGACACGAGGTTAATCCCCATTTTGTAGGAGAAATCTGCCCGTGTAACCAGTCCGGCTACCAGTGCCTACAAAGCGGACGGATTAATGTGAGACGTCGCAGGATTGATAATTAGCAAAAAGGGTTAATTAACTAATTAAGTTAGTAACCAAATTTGAGTATGTAATTAAAGGAGGATAATTAATTGGTAATATGGTAATTAATTGAAATCAATTAAGGAGGGTAATTAAAAGGGATAAGGTAATCAATTGAAATCAATTAAAGGCAATTAAAGGGGAATTAATTGATTAGAAGAATATGGAAATCAAATTTGCCTTCCTTTGCGCGTGACACAAAATTTTATTCTTTTAACATTTTGACATTTGCCTCTTACCATTTGTTTCTTGAGCATGTCACTGTATTCATTTATTCACGCAGCCTTATCCACAAAAATATCAACTCTTCCAATTGCCATTTTTCCTCTCACCTAAATTAAATGCATTCAAAATTTAATCTTGCCTATCTTTGCAAATTTTCGCATACCCATTATATCTCTCTGTTTCCACTGCGTTTGTTTTGCAATAAATAAATTTTTCGAACCATTGATCAAGTAAATATTTATGTAAGCATTTATTACTTTTGCCTTTTCAGTTAAAAGCTTTTTCATTGCTTACCATAAATCACGCAAGAGCTCAAGTTTTGCTTCCTCAATCAAATCTGTTCAAATTTGCAGTAACGCATGCTTTAAATTTAGATTATAACTGGTATAAATCACGCAAGCTATCTAAAAAAAAAAAAAATCCAAAAGAGTGATATCGTTCAAACATAAAACTGGAAAGAGAAATCAACGCATGCATTTATCACAATTTTCGTGTAGCGTTCAAACAAGAAGAACTGGAAATAAATCTCTTGCCTAAACGCATGCACTCAAAAATCAACGCTTGCATTTATTTCTTACGTTTTCAAACCTGCCTATTTATCTCCCCTTTTTATTTCGCAAGTTTATCTATAAATACTTTGCCTCATTCACATAAGTTTTCATATCTCCTTGTTTGTCCCTCTCTGGTACAAGCTTCTATCAGGTAAATAATTTGCATTGTTTATTTCTTTACTTCTTCCAATTTTCCTTCCTCCTTCTTGTGTTCTCTGATTTCCTTGCTCGGCTACTTCCCCATCATGCCGTGCCATTTATAAATACATATAGAACTTTGTTAGTAGTAGGCTGGAAGAAATGATATAAATTGATTGTAGGAAGCTAGACTATGGAATTAGTGTAGTTATGATGTAGTTAGTGGTATTGTGGATTTGGATAAGTGCAGTTTGAAGAGGAAGGCATAGAAAGAAAAAAAAAAAGAATTACAATTTAATAATGGAGAAGATAAATTGATAAGGAGAAAATGATATGAAATGTTGTTTAATTCAAATAAACAATATTGTATGACTAAATCTTGGGTGAATATAATAAAATGACATTTATTTCAATTTTTAATGGTTGAAATAAATTTAAGATGGTTAAAAATAAATTTAACTACTTATTTGAGAATTTGGGTGGATAAATATCAATGGATTGTATTTATTATGGTTAATAAAAGGATATTGGTGATGTATACCAATAATCACCTTTTAATGTTTAATAATAAAAGTAAAAGAAGAAATAATTTGCCTAAACATGATGAACATGTATGTGAAATAAAGTATTATTTAATGAATTCGAATGTAGTTAGTGGCTACATTTGATTAAATCGAATAATTTGAACAGTATTGTGTTTGTTGCCAATATTGTCATTTTATTTAAATAAATATATATGAGAATGAAAATAATTGATCATGATAAATATGATTAAAAATGTGAGAAATAATTTAATAATGTCTAAACATGTATTTGTTTTGTTTGGGTGCATAACATCTTTTTATTCAATCAATTGTATTAAATTTGCAATTTATTTTGCAATTTATTCAATTTATTTTATGCATGCGTACGGTTGAAGTATGGGCCTAGAATATGTTGAGACGGTTAGCGGGTTGTAGTAGTCGAGCAAGTTGAACTAAATTTCTTTTATTCTATTCGTTCCAGTTGTTCTGAAATTTTGCTTTGACCGTAATTTTTAAATTCGCATACTTGGTATTTGGATCTTATAGATTTAAGTCAAGGCTTTGCATCCGCCGAAGTTTGATCGTGCTTTCCGTTTTTTTTTCCGAAGTAGATACCGTGTTTGATTTAGATCCACTGCAGCGTTTAAGGTGAGTATTTCTCACCAGACATATGTACATATATTTTGTGAATTATCGCAAGTGTATGTGTAAAAATTTTATTTAAATATTATCTGTCTGTAGTATAACGTAGAATGATGAATCCCATTTAAATTGACACCTCATCAGTTATTATCTGTTGTATTATTTCTGCAGTTATATTATATTATTGTTTATTTACTGCTTAAATCACCACTGCAAGTTCCCTGTTAAATTTAGATTGTTGTGGGCTGAAATGATAGGCCTAAATGATGATTACTGTGCTATTATTATGTTAACTGTTTAACTGTTAACTTGGGATTGTGGGTTTGAAATGATAGAACCCGGGGTTTGTAAATTACGGATTGAAATGATATAAATCCGTATCACTTGACCTAGGCTAGAAAACTATATACAGGCCCGTGGTCCTTATAATATTTTCTGAAATATTTAAAATTATTTTAGAAGTTAAATATTTGATTTAATATCTTTAAAGGATTTTATATTGATTTTGAATGAGTTATAAATGTTAATAAATAAATAAATAAATATTTGAATAAAATTTTGGAATATAACTTATTTTGGAAATTCTGGATTTTTGAAAGGATAAGATTTCAGTTAAGAAATATATATATAAGTTATATTTGGAAATATTTATTAAGTTAAACAATCTACTAAAGCATTTAAATGCTGTCTTTTGAAATTGGACTAGTTTTACCCGTAACTTTAGGTAGCATTTCCTAAGTGCTATAGAATCTGGAATTTGATTGTTTTGAAATTTAAGGAATTTGATAAATTATATTTATGTTTAAGTTTTGGAGACCTTTAAGATATGAGATTTATAACTGGATTTTTCTTAATAAATTTAAGATGAACATTCTAGTGTTAAGTAAATTTTGAAATTATTTAATGGCATAATTTTGGAGTTTTATCTATGGAATTTATGGGAATATTCAAGACGAAATAATAAACACTAATTTGTTGAAAGAAAAAATATCCAACCTTAGTTTTGAATATTAATACTCCAATTGGATATATATATAGGAATTGAAATGGTCTTGGGAACATGAAGTGATATTTAAATTATGGTTTAAAATAAAGAAATATATTTGTAAAGCTATGTAAATTATCTTCTTTACAAAGTAACCATAAAGTTAAACCATTTATATCCAAACCATTTGTGTTTTGGGAGTTATGTTTTTTTAAAGAAAAATTTCCAATATATTATGGTTTAAAGGTATAATTCAAATATTTGGTTTCCAGATATTATAAATTTTAAGCAGTATGGTTTTGGAAAAGAATTATATTTGAATATAACGATATCATGTTGTTTTGGGTTTTAAATGATATCGTATTTATAGTTTTGAAATGGAAATGTTTATACTGGTTTTAAAGTATAAATTGTTTTTAAATGACCACGGGTTATAATAACGATGGGTTGGCAAAGAGACCGGGATCGGATATGGACATACTCTCTGTCGATACCGAAAACCACTTTGACCAACCGTGTACGCGGTGGAGATTCCAGAATGAAGTAGGTCGGTGGTGGCGTTTCCTGTAAGGTAAATACGTGGACCCGACTCCCGTGAGTTGGCATAAGGTGGCTAAAACAGGAGCAATTCCAGGCCAATGAGGTCATTCCTCTGATCGGACGCTCCTCTTCGATATTATACTATGATCTTGGATTGATTCAGTGGCCACTTCTATATTTTGATTTTGGGGGAGTTAGTTCGAGGTGGGCGGCAGCTGCGCGCTGCGCGTTACCATCAGCCTGGATAGCAATTGGTATATCTACCCTGGCATTGCCTAGTTGTGCCGTGTCACCTACCCTATCGCGCCTTGTACGAGTTTGGTTTTCTCCCGTAGCCCGTGTGGTATCCTCTAGTGGCTTCCCGATCAGGAGGGACTATGATATTGGATGGACTACTGGGACTATTACGTGTTAAGGGCTATATGGGTAACCCCTTAACGCTATTAAAAAGTAAGTTTATTTTATAAATAGACACTAGTATAATAGCGCAATATACTACATAGTAAATAGTTTGACGGATCCTTAGAGGATGGGCGGTCCCAAGCATCCTTTAAGTTACTTGCTCTATATTACAGTACACTTGAATTAGCTTACATTATATAAGTATGTATGTCCTGACTCGAGTGTTATGTTTTATTTTTACGCTCGGGTCAGCCTGAGTTGCAGCTTCAATTTCTTCTCCGTAGCTAGGACACTCAGTAGATCATTCGCGCTGCTGCAAGTTGTTTCAGCCTTTATCTTTTCTTGAATTCAAGACTTTGAAGACTCTATCTCTATTTATGTCTTAAAATTTGTATTGAGGATTATAGACAATGTAAGTTCTGTTTTGTTGAAGTTATATCAGTGGCTTCATGAACCACTAAATTTTTAATTTCCGCTGCGAGATTCTGATATCTGTGTATGTGATTCTGTGATCTATTTATTGTATATTCTGAGTTTTGCCAAATTTATTCTACAACGCAGTATTTTGAACAATTCAAGTCCGACAATGTGCGGATGCGAATGGTTGAAAATATTGGTACGTTACATTTGGTATCAGAGCTTTGGTTCTAGGCAAAACTTAGAATGTATGGTAAATTTGATTTACAGAATCACGTTCATTCGAGATTGAACCACTCTCTTTTCGAATTTTGGAACATTCCCTACGGTTCCAAAGCTCATTCGTATCCCTCACTTTTTCATCTGCTTTAGATTCTGGAGTATCTCATAACTCCACTTCGGATGATCTTTATTGTAAATTGGCGGTCTCGCCATTATTCTAATAAAGGGGTGAAACTCCTTTACCATTAGCATTGATTCACCGGAGATTTATATTTATCCTCGGTTTATATGCTAGTATCTTTGGTTATTCCAAATTCTATCTCTTCGGATCAAATGTAGATTTACCCCAACCACATCGATATGGCTCTTTAAGTCACGGATGACTAGGTCAAGGTTGTCCGCAATTTATATAGACTTACCCAGTTTCCTTATTCTGATCTTCTGATTTCAATTTATCTTGAATTCTATTTGATTTGAGTTCATCAAATTTGAGTCTCTATCTTGGTTTGAGAAGTTTATTCCTATATTTGAAATTAAAATCTAATATTATATATATGAGTATAATTTTCAAAATTTTATAATTAATTTAACTAGTTGTCAAGAGATAATAGTTTTGATTTTATTTATGGTATTGTAAGCCATGTGTTTGTCTAATAAATAAGTGAATATAAAACAATGGTTATAAATTAATTTGGAAACAGAAATGAATTTAAAACTAAAACTTGAGAATTAAATTTCTGATGATTTCAAACCTTGTGTTTAAATTTTAAAAGGATGTAATAAGTATTTTTGTATAGAAATTTGTTTCCAAAGAAATTTTAAAATTAGTGCTTTTCTCTTTGTCACTGGAAAATAATTTCGGTGATGACTGCAGCATCATCGACATTCATTTTCGAGTTTCGAAGTGAAAAGACCATTCTGTAGTCTGGCTACAGTGTTTCCTTGAGATTTTAATTGATTTGAATTTCTAAAGTATGACTTAATATATATAGATATATAATTTAAATTTGATTTGACATATTAGGTATATATATTTAGTTATCTCTAAATGGTTTGAAGGGAATCAGGAATTTAATTCTTAAAGTTATCTTGAGGAAGGAAAATAAATATAATAACAAAAATTTGAATAAAAAGGTTCCAATTGGAGATAATTAAATTGAAAGTTTTATTTGTATAACACCCAATTTCATTTAATATAACTTACCTTGATTTTCAAAAGTTAACATGTAATTGGATAATATACAATATAAAAGGATTTTATGAGTGGTTATAATAAATATTATACACTTAAATTTTAGTTATAAAAGATTAATGGGGATAAATAAGGAAAAGGAATTTAAGGAATTTTATTCAAATGTCTTAATAATCAAATTAATTTAATATGGAGCCGTAAATCTAACCAAGAGATTTTAATAAAAGGTTATTTCCTGAAATGAATATGTTTGTGTAATAAACAAGGTATCTTTGAATAAGGAAAATATATTTGAAAGGGATATTTTTGGAGTAAGGATTATATATCTTCAAATCATAGTTTAATTGATGTCTAAATAAATAGTTAAGACGTATTCTAATATCACTAAATTTTGATAATTGAGAATTGGTTTTCAAATGGAAATTCAAGGGTAACTTATTGAAGGAATATCTTATTTATAAGATAAGTATTTTTAATAAAGTGTTAGGTTATTTGTTAAAATTCAGAGTTAAGTACATAATAAACTGATTAGGAATACTATTATATCTACTATAGCATATTATGAGTGCTGCTGTTTCTAAAAATAAAATGTTTTGGAATTTTTTTTTATAAATGAACTTAGGAATATTTCAACCTTGAAATGAATATTGTTTAGCATTGAATTTAAAAGGTATAAATGAAGATTATTTTAAAGGTATTATGATTTTAGTAGCATGATTTCCAAATGATAATATTTATAAATTTAATGATTTCAAAGCATTATGATTGCAAATTTATTATCTTATTTGTTTTCAAACTATCTTTAAGTGTCCTTGGTTTCCCTATCTGCTACAGAATGAGGAGGCTATTGCTTATACCAGTCTATTTAGAAATCTTTTCTATAATCTTTAAAAATCTTTGTTACTCATCGGGGCCTGAGCACCGCTTACCACCCATAGACCGACGGTCGAACTGAAAAGAGTAAAACCGATTCTAGAAGATCTTCTTCGTGCTTCAAATCCGGAACTATTCGTTTAAAGTTCTTGTTTATCTAGCTTATCTTCCTTTGTTTCTTTTCTTTTGTTCCTTTTCGAGGACGAAAAGTTCTTAAGTGGGGGAGAGTGTAACAGCCCTAGTTTTTAGCTATTTATTTCTTTTAATTTTTTTTGTTTTTAGGAATATAATTTATATAAATTGTGTTTACCAATATTGTTTAAATATTTAATTTAGAGAATTAAACTCGTTAATTTAATATGATTTTTGTAACTAAATTTAAGAAGAAGAAAAAAAAAGGAAATTTTTATAATGTATAATGAAGTGTGTGGTAACTAAATGTTTTGGATATTATCATAATATCTGTTGTTATACCCATTCCCTAAAAATAATGAAAAGGAGAAAATTTGTAACATATTAAAGTAGTTAATTAATTATGTTAATTTGGTAGGTTATGACATGCAAATCATGTTGGTGGAATATTCTCAATTTTGACATATTAATTATGTTAGCAGTGAACATTGTTAAGCAATTTAAAACAATGAAACTTACAATCAATTTATTTGATAAATCTACCTTATTCCTAGTTAGCAATTCAAAACTTGAATAAAGGCACATACGGATATTTTAAAATGGAGTTAATGACAATTAATAGATATTTCAAAAAGAAATTTATGACAATTAATAGAGAAATTAATTGTAAAATTTCAGTAGTTGACCAGAATTAATTTATTGAATAATTAATGCAAATTAATAAAATTGATGAAAGATAAATAAGTTAATTCTTTTGGTTAATGGCATGAGGACACGAGGTTAATCCCCATTTTGTAGGAGAAATCTGCCCGTGTAACCAGTCCGGCTACCAGTGCCTACAAAGCGGACGGATTAATGTGAGACGTCGCAGGATTGATAATTAGCAAAAAGGGTTAATTAACTAATTAAGTTAGTAACCAAATTTGAGTATGTAATTAAAGGAGGATAATTAATTGGTAATATGGTAATTAATTGAAATCAATTAAGGAGGGTAATTAAAAGGGATAAGGTAATCAATTGAAATCAATTAAAGGCAATTAAAGGGGAATTAATTGATTAGAAGAATATGGAAATCAAATTTGCCTTCCTTTGCGCGTGACACAAAATTTTATTCTTTTAACATTTTGACATTTGCCTCTTACCATTTGTTTCTTGAGCATGTCACTGTATTCATTTATTCACGCAGCCTTATCCACAAAAATATCAACTCTTCCAATTGCCATTTTTCCTCTCACCTAAATTAAATGCATTCAAAATTTAATCTTGCCTATCTTTGCAAATTTTCGCATACCCATTATATCTCTCTGTTTCCACTGCGTTTGTTTTGCAATAAATAAATTTTTCGAACCATTGATCAAGTAAATATTTATGTAAGCATTTATTACTTTTGCCTTTTCAGTTAAAAGCTTTTTCATTGCTTACCATAAATCACGCAAGAGCTCAAGTTTTGCTTCCTCAATCAAATCTGTTCAAATTTGCAGTAACGCATGCTTTAAATTTAGATTATAACTGGTATAAATCACGCAAGCTATCTAAAAAAAAAAAATCCAAAAGAGTGATATCGTTCAAACATAAAACTGGAAAGAGAAATCAACGCATGCATTTATCACAATTTTCGTGTAGCGTTCAAACAAGAAGAACTGGAAATAAATCTCTTGCCTAAACGCATGCACTCAAAAATCAACGCTTGCATTTATTTCTTACGTTTTCAAACCTGCCTATTTATCTCCCCTTTTTATTTCGCAAGTTTATCTATAAATACTTTGCCTCATTCACATAAGTTTTCATATCTCCTTGTTTGTCCCTCTCTGGTACAAGCTTCTATCAGGTAAATAATTTGCATTGTTTATTTCTTTACTTCTTCCAATTTTCCTTCCTCCTTCTTGTGTTCTCTGATTTCCTTTCTCGGCTACTTCCCCATCATGCCGTGCCATTTATAAATACATATAGAACTTTGTTAGTAGTAGGCTGGAAGAAATGATATAAATTGATTGTAGGAAGCTAGACTATGGAATTAGTGTAGTTATGATGTAGTTAGTGGTATTGTGGATTTGGATAAGTGCAGTTTGAAGAGGAAGGCATAGAAAGAAAAAAAAAAGAATTACAATTTAATAATGGAGAAGATAAATTGATAAGGAGAAAATGATATGAAATGTTGTTTAATTCAAATAAACAATATTGTATGACTAAATCTTGGGTGAATATAATAAAATGACATTTATTTCAATTTTTAATGGTTGAAATAAATTTAAGATGGTTAAAAATAAATTTAACTACTTATTTGAGAATTTGGGTGGATAAATATCAATGGATTGTATTTATTATGGTTAATAAAAGGATATTGGTGATGTATACCAATAATCACCTTTTAATGTTTAATAATAAAAGTAAAAGAAGAAATAATTTGCCTAAACATGATGAACATGTATGTGAAATAAAGTATTATTTAATGAATTCGAATGTAGTTAGTGGCTACATTTGATTAAATCGAATAATTTGAACAGTATTGTGTTTGTTGCCAATATTGTCATTTTATTTAAATAAATATATATGAGAATGAAAATAATTGATCATGATAAATATGATTAAAAATGTGAGAAATAATTTAATAATGTCTAAACATGTATTTGTTTTGTTTGGGTGCATAACATCTTTTTATTCAATCAATTGTATTAAATTTGCAATTTATTTTGCAATTTATTCAATTTATTTTATGCATGCGTACGGTTGAAGTATGGGCCTAGGATATGTTGAGACGGTTAGCGGGTTGTAGTAGTCGAGCAAGTTGAACTAAATTTCTTTTATTCTATTCGTTCCAGTTGTTCTGAAATTTTGCTTTGACCGTAATTTTTAAATTCGCATACTTGGTATTTGGATCTTATAGATTTAAGTCAAGGCTTTGCATCCGCCGAAGTTTGATCGTGCTTTCCGTTTTTTTTTCCGAAGTAGATACCGTGTTTGATTTAGATCCACTGCAGCGTTTAAGGTGAGTATTTCTCACCAGACATATGTACATATATTTTGTGAATTATCGCAAGTGTATGTGTAAAAATTTTATTTAAATATTATCTGTCTGTAGTATAACGTAGAATGATGAATCCCATTTAAATTGACACCTCATCGGTTATTATCTGTTGTATTATTTCTGCAGTTATATTATATTATTGTTTATTTACTGCTTAAATCACCACTGCAAGTTCCCTGTTAAATTTAGATTGTTGTGGGCTGAAATGATAGGCCTAAATGATGATTACTGTGCTATTATTATGTTAACTGTTTAACTGTTAACTTGGGATTGCGGGTTTGAAATGATAGAACCCGGGGTTTGTAAATTACGGATTGAAATGATATAAATCCGTATCACTTGACCTAGGCTAGAAAACTATATACAGGCCCGTGGTCCTTATAATATTTTCTAAAATATTTAAAATTATTTTGGAAGTTAAATATTTGATTTAATATCTTTAAAGGATTTTATATTGATTTTGAATGAGTTATAAATGTTAATAAATAAATAAATAAATATTTGAATAAAATTTTGGAATATAACTTATTTTGGAAATTCTGGATTTTTGAAAGGATAAGATTTCAGTTAAGAAATATATATATAAGTTATATTTGGAAATATTTATTAAGTTAAACAATCTACTAAAGCATTTAAATGATGTCTTTTGAAATTGGACTAGTTTTACCCGTAACTTTAGGTAGCATTTCCTAAGTGCTATAGAATCTGGAATTTGATTGTTTTGAAATTTAAGGAATTTGATAAATTATATTTATGTTTAAGTTTTGGAGACCTTTAAGATATGAGATTTATAACTGGATTTTTCTTAATAAATTTAAGATGAACATTCTAGTGTTAAGTAAATTTTGAAATTATTTAATGGCATAATTTTGGAGTTTTATCTATGGAATTTATGGGAATATTCAAGACGAAATAATAAACACTAATTTGTTGAAAGAAAAAAATATCCAACCTTAGTTTTGAATATTAATACTCCAATTGGATATATATATAGGAATTGAAATGGTCTTGGGAACATGAAGTGATATTTAAATTATGGTTTAAAATAAAGAAATATATTTGTAAAGCTATGTAAATTATCTTCTTTACAAAGTAACCATAAAGTTAAACCATTTATATCCAAACCATTTGTGTTTTGGGAGTTATGTTTTTTTAAAGAAAAATTTCCAATATATTATGGTTTAAAGGTATAATTCAAATATTTGGTTTCCAGATATTATAAATTTTAAGCAGTATGGTTTTGGAAAAGAATTATATTTGAATATAACGATATCATGTTGTTTTGGGTTTTAAATGATATCGTATTTATAGTTTTGAAATGGAAATGTTTATACTGGTTTTAAAGTATAAATTGTTTTTAAATGACCACGGGTTATAATAACGATGGGTTGGCAAAGAGACCGGGATCGGATATGGACATACTCTCTGTCGATACCGAAAACCACTTTGACCAACCGTGTACGCGGTGGAGATTCCAGAATGAAGTAGGTCGGTGGTGGCGTTTCCTGTAAGGTAAATACGTGGACCCGACTCCCGTGAGTTGGCATAAGGTGGCTAAAACAGGAGCAATTCCAGGCCAATGAGGTCATTCCTCTGATCGGACGCTCCTCTTCGATATTATACTATGATCTTGGATTGATTCAGTGGCCACTTCTATATTTTGATTTTGGGGGAGTTAGTTCGAGGTGGGCGGCAGCTGCGCGCTGCGCGTTACCATCAGCCTGGATAGCAATTGGTATATCTACCCTGGCATTGCCTAGTTGTGCCGTGTCACCTACCCTATCGCGCCTTGTACGAGTTTGGTTTTCTCCCGTAGCCCGTGTGGTATCCTCTAGTGGCTTCCCGATCAGGAGGGACTATGATATTGGATGGACTACTGGGACTATTACGTGTTAAGGGCTATATGGGTAACCCCTTAACGCTATTAAAAAGTAAGTTTATTTTATAAATAGACACTAGTATAATAGCGCAATATACTACATAGTAAATAGTTTGACGGATCCTTAGAGGATGGGCGGTCCCAAGCATCCTTTAAGTTACTTGCTCTATATTACAGTACACTTGAATTAGCTTACATTATATAAGTATGTATGTCCTGACTCGAGTGTTATGTTTTATTTTTACGCTCGGGTCAGCCTGAGTTGCAGCTTCAATTTCTTCTCCGTAGCTAGGACACTCAGTAGATCATTCGCGCTGCTGCAAGTTGTTTCAGCCTTTATCTTTTCTTGAATTCAAGACTTTGAAGACTCTATCTCTATTTATGTCTTAAAATTTGTATTGAGGATTATAGACAATGTAAGTTCTGTTTTGTTGAAGTTATATCAGTGGCTTCATGAACCACTAAATTTTTAATTTCCGCTGCGAGATTCTGATATCTGTGTATGTGATTCTGTGATCTATTTATTGTATATTCTGAGTTTTGCCAAATTTATTCTACAACGCAGTATTTTGAACAATTCAAGTCCGACAATGTGCGGATGCGAATGGTTGAAAATATTGGGACGTTACACAAAGATACCAACTTGTCCCACAAATCCTTCGTGGATTCACTACTAGCCACATGATGGAAAAATGAATCACCAAGATACTGGCGAATTAAAGCAATCGTCTTCTTATCCATCTTTTTTCATTTTCCCTCGTCTAAATCAGAGGGCTTCTTTCCATCTAAACAATCAGATCATGAAGATCACCGTGGTACAGAACATCCCCCATCTTAGGCTTTCAAATACCCTAATTTTTCCCATCCAAAATAGCCATCTTCGAACATAAAAGCATATCCGACATCAATAATTTTTCATACTAAAATTACTCTAAGCTTTGCAATGATCTGTTCTCTGATACCAAACTGTTATGGAAATAGTCACGTTTTGCGGAAGCTTTTATTGACGGATCTTTGTCATCCAAATCACAAAGAGATAACTTGAATTGAAAACAAGACGGAATTGAAATCAAAACACAATAACGTAAGATATTCCACCTAACCATCCACTTTATTGATTCACCAAAATTTTGTTTACAATTAATAGAACAAAGCTAAAATAAACAAAATACCATTGAATCAATAATCAAATTGGAAAGGGAGCAAATATTTATATAACTAAAATTGTTGGAGAAGAAGAATAAAGATGGAGAAGAGAAAATTAGCAAATACATTTTCTACCACACTTTTGCACTCTCTTCTAGTCTCTATTTATATAATCAATTACTTAATGTCCACGTTAACATTAGATGGAAAAAACTAATTTGATTAGTCAATTAGAGAGAAAAATAAACATACTCAAATATGTATATTAATTAGGGGAAACAAAATCGTCCCTTTCTTTCTTTTGCATACCTATTTACCTCTATTTGTGGTTTTGTATCACCAAAATTTAACAATATCGTTGCATGTTAATCACTCGTATTGATAACAAGTTTGATAGTTGATAATAGATTTGGTATTAAATCGAATTATATTGTACACACATTGAGATGCATTTTATTTAATATATTATGTTGACATGTGCTCTGATCCAGATTATGTTTCGTCAGAATATAAAATTTCGATAAAATATCATCTTTCATCTATGAGTAAGTATACATAACAACTAATTTGTGGATCTTTATAATTATACAGGCATGGTGAAGTCAAAATTTAGATATGATGTTTTCTATTGAGGAAGAATCTATTAGTGAAATGTAAAAGAGGAACCGGACATGTTGATTTGCAATCACGTATTTTCTTTATTTCTTATATTTTTGGCCTCATTAGTTCACTGTGTAAATATATATATTGTGTCAATAGATATAATATTAATAGTTAAAGATCACATGTTTTAGTCTTGCCAAATAAACAATCACTTGATACAAATGTCTCAATACCGATGTTTTCGACTCATTTCCTTTGATTTCTTTTCTCGATTATTCTATGATCAAAATACTTAAATCTATTTTACATGTCTCAACAGCAATCTTTAAACAGTTCTCAGGTTAAAAAATTATTCCCGAAAAAAGATGTTTTTATATATTATGCGTGTTTGAACTCCAACAAATAGTTAACTTCAAAATTCCACAAAATTGTTATTTTTGGAAACAGAATATCCAAGTCATAAAACAGTTAATATTATCACAACAGCATTTATTGAAAATGGTTTTAGGGAAAATACTATTACAATAATGGGGTTGGCTATTAGAACACAATAAGACGTTGGATCTTATTAGGTTGAATTCATGGGGAGATCTAATGGTTGACATCTGTCATGTCACACTTCTGTCGCCTATTTCTATCCAAATAAATTTTTTCTATAACATAGCTCAATCACGAACACTTGACACTCTAACATTGCCTAAATCACCGATTTCCGCAGCTAAAGACACCAATTTCGAGCTTCGCCAAACACAATCATTTAATGCAATATGCGAATAACGGTGCTCTTTAATCATCTTCCAACTTTCTTCTCAATTTATCTATTATTAACATAGCCTATGAATTCTCGTATATTTCAATGTTATATCTTAATAAACTTCTGGATTAAAAAATTTATAGGTAACAAATAATCAATTGACAATTATGTGTATATATTTTGAAATTTTGAAACATGAGATATTTTCTCATTGATTCGTTGTATAAATATATTTAATATGCAACAATAATATCCGGAGGTCATAGGTTTGAGTCCACTGAGATGTACAACCACTTAATACTCACTTGATAACACCGATGCTATCAGTCCATTTTCATTAATTTTATTCCTAACTGATAAATTACCAAAATATCCTACAAATATTAACATCCATGTTTCCTTTAAGTTTGTGCGACCAGGCTTGAAGAAGACTCTCTTTGGAATCACAATGACTTGATTAATAGGTATATGAGGACTCTGCCTCTTGTTCCTGGGTGCAACATCCCGGAATTTTGTTAAATTAAATTTAGTAAATTATTTGAACTTTTAAATTTGAATTGTGAAATTTAAAGAAAAATAAAATATTGTTAAGATTGATATTACAAGTTGTATGGAATTAAATAAATTTTGATAGTAAAGTTTAAATAAATAATAAAAATAATAACAAAAATAATTAACGAAAACAACACATATCAACAATAAAGTAAAATATGAACAAATTTAATGTTTTTAGTAAAATCTTTAAATAGAACTAAATCAAATTTTGTAAAAGAAATCACATAGTTATAAAATGTTAATAACTAAAACAAATTTCTTACCTTTAGTAAAGCAAACTTGTACTTGCAAAAAGAATATACAAACCAGGCAAGTAGGTTGCTGTGAGTTGTATGCAAACAAGAAGATAACATAGAAAACAAAATGTATGCAAGAAAGTATTTTTAAACAAAACAAAACAAAATTGTACATACAAAGCTTAATTTAATATGCATGTAGACAAGGAGGGAGGCATGGGCATTAAATGCTATCACCTCTAGCTCAAAGTAAAAATCCTCTCAGCCGAAATTAAGTTGGTTTAGTCAACAAACAAAAATATAAAATAGTACTTACAAAAAAATAAAGTAACATTGCTTGTTTGAACATACAGGGGCGCATATGCAATACATGCTTCATTTAATGCTTGCATTAAATGCTTACTCTTCAGCCTCCCTTGAAGAAAGGAGAAAAGCATGGGTTGTACAAATACAGTATAAAGCAACTATACAAAATTTAATTTTAGTACTTTGCTTAAACCTGCCCACCTCTTTTATATATACATGAACATCTCTCTGTTTTATTTTCGTTCAAATAAATCATCAAAGAACAGAAATTTAAAAGGAGAACAAACATCACTTATATTCAAATTTGGAAAAGGCAATTTACTGAAGGAAAGAAGATCCAAGAAGTATCAAAACTACATTTATTATCCAAACCAAAGTTCTCTCTGTTTCCAGATTTACAAGTAATAAACAAGATTTTACTTTAGAAAAAAGAAGAAGTTTAAGTTAATCAAAATAGTTCATGATGCCTTAACAGTATAGCTTGTATATGCTTTATCTTTAGATAAGATTCTGTGTATATGTATATATCACTATGCATATTTTCTTCTCTGTTATGGATCAGGATTGATAAATATTCAAACTTAAGTTTGTTTTCAACTAAATCATTGTAAAGCTTTTATTTTTTTTATCAAACAAGATGTTAGAACATCAAACAAGATTTTAGAAGTAGATTAAAACATGATTAGTAAATATTACCGCAGGAAACATGGTTTACAGGAAATCAAGTAAAAAAGTGATAAATTTGATTGTTATAAAAAGTTGATTCAAGATCATAACTGGAATCCCTACTGAAATTTATGATTTTTAAAACAAAAATGAAGAATTTTAGATTAGTATTTAAAGAGCAATTTGCATTTGAAAAAAAACTGAATTTTTACCAATTTCTTGTAAGTGAATCAATTTAAATTGCTGAAACTTGAGTTGAAGCAAGTATAACCATTCATGATGTTAGGAAAAATGTAAATTAATTTTTTATCGGGTGAAATTTGAGCACGAGATGGAAATAGGGTTTAAGAACCCATTCGCGTTCGTGTCAGAAAGGATGGTGCTGCGCCATAAATAGGCAATCGGACTTCGAGCCTCCGGCGGGGATAGGAGCATCTGGTCAAGGCGAAGCTTCAGCCGAGTTTTCGCGGCCTCTGATGGCCAGAGGAGGTGGCGCGGGATCGTTTCCTGGTGGTGTGCTGTTGGGTTCAATTGATCGAGATGACTTGATTTCATTCTCGAGGTCAATTCAAGTTTATGGGTGTTCGAATCGATTTGGTGGATCGTAGGCGACTCGTGGATGGCTGCAGCACCGACCAACGACGGCGAAGGTGGTCGTGCATGTGTACGTGCTTAGTTGTGTGTCAGTCGTTAAATATGGGAGAGGAGCAGCGTGACTCAAAGTCTCGCGCATGAAACTGGGGCAGGAACTCGAAGTCAAACTCGAGTAAATTTGGTTGCGCTCCGAGTCACTTTACTTGAACCAAATTTTGGTTGGAAAATTTATATTCGGGTCAGATTTAGCTTAAACTCGAAGCTGGGTGCCGTTTTGATCGGGGATGACTCGAAGACCCCTCGGGTTGGACCTGAAGATAACAAATTCCAGTTTTGCAATTAAGTTTAAATGATTTTCTAATTTTTTCTTCATAAATGATGATAGTTGGTTAATCTAATGTAAAGTTTTTTTTTACTTAATAAAATATTCAAGAAGTATATTCAAATTTATTAGCTTAAAACAAATATATTTATAATGGTTAAATAATGATTAAATAATTAATGATTAAAATTACTTTGCAATTAAAGGTTGATTAATTTAAAGAATAATTAGCAAATAAAAGTAATTAAGATTTAGTTAATTAACCATTAAGAATTAATAAATTAAGATAGTTAATTAAAGATTAAATAATTAATAAAGCCAGTTTAAAATTTAATAAATTTATAATTAAGTGAAATTTTAAACATTGATTCAAAATAATTAATAAAGATAATTTTATGGTCAATTCACTTTAATCACGACTACCTTAATCAAAGGTGATTTACTATCATCAAATATTCTGTACTGGATTGATATTGCTATTGTGAGACTGTGATTGCTTTGTGATGAACAGTGATTTGTTCCTATATGGATGTGGAAACCCTGTTGCCCGTAAAACGGCATTTAAACTTCGATGCGACAGGGAATCGGATTTCAGTTTGTTATATGAAACCCACATCGAACCTGTGAATTTTTATGGACATATCCACATGTTTTTAAAATTGACGCTCACTATTCGGTTTAGCCGGGAAAGGACCTTTGTGTCGTATAACCCATTTCGAATATGTGATTCGACGTTATGGATAGCATTTGAAGACCGGGTATTTGCAAGAGCGATAGGATGACTTGTCGAATGACTCTGCACCGAGTTGCTCCGGTATAGAGTTCTCCATATGTGATGGGGAATCCAATCGGAATTGTGGATATCCCGATTGCAAGGACTTCTTTGGAAGTTCCTTTGGTTCTGTTCGAACCCAGAACAGACTTGTATGGATTGTATGTCCGACATTACAAATTGAGATATAAAGCAGATTTCTTTCAAATACATTTCCGTTGGTGGCGAAGAATTTATTCTCTTAGCTTAACACCCTTTGAGGTTATGTAGTTGAAGGTTATTAGCGATATATTCCTAATTTGGTAATGTGGCATGCTGAGTGTTGTTGATCGAAGCATGGCTTTGTGAAAAGCGTAGCTTTATGGACGAGACTTCGTCGAGCCTCACACCCCAGAATGGTCGAAACAGGAAAGATGCAACAAGGTTATTGGGGGTAGCACCCCTTAGGGTATGTGCATTTCCTTCTGGATAGAAGTGGTATCATGGTATGGAGCCCAAATACTTAACTTTTGTTGATATCGCAGATATATATATATATATATATATATATATATATATATATATATATATATATATATATATTACTTTGTGATTTGTTGCTGGGGCCCCGGTTAAAGGTTGGTTACAACCGGGAGATGACATACTCGTGTCAGTAGTTACCCAGTTAGGGCTAACCCGGCCTTGTGTTGGCAGAGATCCGGTTAGGTTCTCAGGTCGTCCCTCCAAAGGCGTACCCATGTGGCCCAGGAAGTTCCTTAGCCTGACCAATGTTGGAAATCCAATTCCCAATACGAAACCCTGTACGGTTTTAGTTGTAGAATCTGCCATTTACTTATGGTGGTCACCACTGTTTAGATGGTAGCTATAGTAGGCATAGTTCGAAATGTCTATGCTGGCTAAGAGTAATATTCTATTTTCGAAATGATTTATACACTATGCACTAGAAATAATATCAAAGAAATTTCCTCGTACCAAGCATATTTAACTATCATAAGAAGAAATCTCCTCCAATTCTGCGTTTGCTGTAACGACCCAGAATTTTGAACAATTTAAATTTGAAAATATTTAATTAATTTTAAATATTTGAATGATGGTTTGAACTGAATTCCAAATTTTCATAATAAATTGGGGATAAAATTCTAAGATTTAATCTATTGAAAGTGAATAAAAATTTGAATCTTCAATTTTAAGCTGATTAAAAATATTTCAAAGGCTTGTGAAATTCGTATTGTTAATACTGGAGATACTAGAAGCTTCAGAATCGAATTTGAAAGTGTTTTGATCAGTTTTGAATTTCTTTAGTTCGAGTTGAATTTAAAAGTAGCCTTCCGAGGCACAGTCTCGGGATTCGACGAAACTAGTTCCATTGGGTCCGTAATATTGAATTATTACCGGATTTCAAATTTCGTATTTTTCGGAGTTTCCGTGTGAGAATACGACACGTAACCGCGTTGGAATTTAAATCAAATTCAATTTGAATTTAAATATATAATTGGTCAAGTTCATCTCAAATCACAACCACCCTATATCTTCGTACTCCAGCCACCCTACTCTCTGCTTAAAATCACGTCGTTCTTATTTTATAATGACCAATAGTCCTTCCCTCAGCCAGAAATTACGCCTAAAATCACGCTTTCTTCCCCTCCTTCCTCATAAAATACGAAGCCCTTCTACTCAGAAAAAGAAAACAAATAATGGCCGAAGCCAATTTTCGTTCTCCCTCCCTCACTTTCAAAACCCCAATTCAGTTCGAATCAAAGAAAAATGGCGACTGAAAACGAATTAAAAAAAAAAGAAATCAAGCTCGACCTCTAGCTGCAGGCATCGCGACTTCGAAACCTTGCATTCATGATGGCCTCGGGCCGATGGGAGATTTTAGGCACGCGTAAGCAGGGGCGGCGGCGCTGTCATGTCGCAAGGCACTGGGTTGATTTCATGCATCGGCAAGTGGCGACTGCAACTAGGGCTTCGCGACCAGGAAGGACATCGCGCTCGTGTGCGCGAGCATCAGGGGCAACGGCGCTTAGGGGCTCGTGCTCGCGATTGGCAGCAGCAACGGCGGCTAGGTGGAGCATCGCGCAGGCAGGAGGAATCGCGAATGAAGATGGGGTCAGCGCTGATGGATTCGTGGTTGGTTGGGGTCGTGTTCGATGAGGTGGAAATCAACGGCAATTAGGTATAAAATGTTATTTTCGTTTAATTTGAAAAAAAAATGCAGTGAAACGAAATTATTAGTTGAAATAAAATTTAACTGTATGATAATTTTTGAAGTATTTAAAGTAAATAAAAATATTACAGTAAGTTAAAAATTAAAATCTTGATTTGAAATTAAGAAATTACAGTAAAGTAATTTACTGTTGTACTTGCAGAAATTTAAAGAACAAAAATTGGTTTAAAGCTAATTTACAGCTAAAATTATGATATAAAATTTAATTGCTCGGTTTTATTTCGAATATTAATAAATTGCAAAAATTGTGTATACAAGGTCTAAAATGACGAAATCAAGCCGGAAATGGAAATGGATTGCAGAATAAATCAAAGGTGAGAACTTCTCACTCAAAAGGGTATTTGAATTTTAAATAGTTATATTTAAAATTTGTTGATTGATGGATTGTTGTTTGATTGTGATATTATATATTTTAGGATATATCTATATATAGCAATATATATATATATATATATATATATATATTGGCATATGTATATATTGCAGTTGAATGATTTCCCGCCACGTATAGCGGATGAGACCCTATTGCGCCGTTAGTAAGCGGATAATATTTTATAAAATCCCATATACCGCGATATTCCACCTCGAAGTGGAATGGGTATTGTGCTAACATCTTTGGATGCAGGGAAAACAGGTTGGAGGGATCCAACTGGATTCCTCACAAATATTTATATGATTATAGATATTATGTGATTATTGATTATCATATCGATATATGATATTTGTGCCATGATTGACTATTGGATGCTGTGGCATCATCGGATCCATTTTTAAAGTTAAAAATAACGATTTTGAATTTAAAAGGATTTTTAAAGTGATTTTTTCCAAAGTATATGTTTTATTAAAATTTTAAATTGATTCACTTTAAAAAAAAATGTATAAATTTTTATGTTATAAAAAGAATTAACATTTTCATGAAATATAACAGAAAGGAAAATTTTAAAATACATAGATTTTTATAAAATAGTTAAATTAGGATTTTGGATAAATTTATTATCGGTTTATATAAAAGATATTATAAATGGATATTTGTGAATTAAATTTATTGGAATTCTGAAACGGGTTTATAAAGTGTTGAGTTGATGTATAAAATGAATTTCATTAAAATTATAGACTTATAAATTGTGAAAGTGATAAGATGAATAGATATTGAAAATAAAAGATTCATGAGTCATTAACTTATAAAATGGATTTTGGGCATTTAAATGAGATATTTATAGAAATTGTAAATAAAGGAATTTTTTTTATAAGTTGAAATTGTCATGGAATATAAAAGAATCTTATAAGCAATAAGATTTGGAATTTGTGAAGCTTAAAAAGAACGATTTGGTAAATGAATGAATGAATTATAAGTACTTAACTTATAATATGGACTTTTGGTATAAAATTGAATTTTATAAAT
Organism: Allium cepa; assembly: GCA_030765085.1. NCBI lineage: Eukaryota > Viridiplantae > Streptophyta > Magnoliopsida > Asparagales > Amaryllidaceae > Allium > Allium cepa. The sequence continues at coordinate 650,761,734 of CM060928.1, read as the reverse complement.
TGAATTGGATTGATAAAGGAAATTTATAAATCAAAGTTATAAATAGGGTTGGAATTTATAAACATTGTTTATAAATTCGAAAATCAAATTTAATTTGATAAATTTAATATTAAAATTTATTAAAGGAGCTATATTCACAATTTTGAACAGTGGATATATTATTAAAGAAAATGGATATCTTTTGGGAAAAGGATGTTTTAAATAGAATTTAAAACGATTTAAAGATGTTTTAAAATGCATCAAGTATCGAAAACTTAGATTTCAACATTCATTGTTGAAATAGACGTTTTCGAGAAATAGAAGGAAAGGAAGTCGTAGATTTCAACATTCATTGTTGAAATAGACGTTTTCGAGGAAATAAGGAAATGATGGACTATAACACTGTTGTTATAGTAAATGATTTCCGAAAGAAAATGTTTTGTATAATATTGGGATTTATATATCTAATTTAATTTCGAATCCCTATACTAGTGTTTTTGGGTTGTCGTAACGATGTTTTACACAACATTCGTTTTGACACAATTAAATGTGAATTAAAGAATGATTTTCTTAACGAATGAAATATATACTTAACTATGGGTTAAGTATATTGAATATTTTCAAATTTTTGAAATAAATGGATTTGTGAAATACTTATTATTAAATATAAGTATGGAATTGTTTTTCCAATTTGAAATGGAACGTTTTAAAGAATTTATCCTTTTGAAGATAAATTGGAATTGAATAACTGAAATCTACTGAAAACTATAGATCAATAGATAAATTTGAAATATAAATTCACTATGGAATTTAGAGATGGAAAGGGAAATTTGTCTCAAAATAAACGTTGTTTTATTTTGAAATGTGGAAAATTTTATATCTTGTAAAGATATTTTTAGGGAATTAAATAATTTGAGAAATTATTTGGAATCTGATGATGTAGCTCATCTCTATTGATAGTTAAATAACCGACTATCAATATTTACCCTTGAATAAGTAATTGTTGTGAATTGCTTGAATTGGATGCCACACTTATTTTTAAAATGAGCGCTCACTATTCGGGTTAACCGGGAAAGGACCATGGGGTCGTATAACCCATTCCGAATAGTGATACGTCGTTATGAATTGCATTTGAAGACCGGTGTTGAAGACCGGATAATTGTGAAAACGGAAGGATTACCGTCGAGTTACTCTGCATCGGCTGATCTCCGGTACAGAGGTTTTATCACCCTTAGTGACGAGAAGTCCGGACGTGATTAATGAATATCGGGATTGCAAGGACTTCTTTGTAAGTGCCTTCGGTTCTGTTCGAGCCCGGAACAGACTTGTATGGATTGTATGTCTGACATTACAAATTGAGATATAAAGCTGATTTCTTTCAAATATATTTCTGTTGGTGGCGGAGAATTTATTCTCTTAGCTTAACACCCTTCTCTGAGACGTACGAGCTCAGAGGTTATATAGTTGAAGGTTATTAGTGATATACTCCAAATTTGGTAGTGTGGCATGCTGAGTGATGCTGTGAAATGATCATTGTATTGATCATTTATGATAGGATCATTTGTTTGATCGTCTATCTTGATGATCATTGCTTTGATCATTTGTTGACCCAAAGCAGTTTTTGTATAAAGCGTGGCTTTGTGGACGAGACTTCATCGAGCCTCACACCCCGGAAATGGTCAAAACAGGAAAGATGCGGCAAGGTTATTAGGGGGGTAGCGCCTCTTTAGTGTGTGTCATTCCTTCTGGATAGAGGTGGTATCATGGTATGGAGCCCAGATACTTAACGTATGTGGTTACTGCAAATTTATTACTTTGTGGTTGTTGGAAATCGAGGATCCTCGGATATAGATCGGTTACGATCGGGGAATGACATATTCGTGTCAGTTGTTACCCAGTTAGGGGTAACCCGGCCTTGTGTTGGCAGAGATCCGGTTAGGTTCTTGGGACGTCATTCCAGAGGCGTTTCCATGTGGCAATGGAAAGTTCCTTGGCCTGACCATTTGTTGGAAATCCAAAGAAACAATACGATCCTTGTACGGTTTTAGTTGTATTACCTGCTATGGAATGTGGCGGTAACCTGCTATTGAACATAGTAGCTATAGTAGGCATAAGTGCGGAATGCCTATGCTGGCTAAGATTTATATTCTACTTTCGAAATTGTTTTCTACACTATGCACTAATAATAATATCAAAAATGATTTGATTTTATGCGTATCAAGCATCTTTGACTATCATAAGGAGAAATCTCCTCCGATTCTGCGTTTGCATTGTGTGTGTGTGCGGGAGGCCTTATGGTAGTCTCATTTTTTTAAAAAGCATTGCGAATTTATTTAAAAATTATCCTATCCTTTGTTTTAAAGATGAATAACTGTTTTAAGTTCTCACACCATTCTTGCTTATGCTAGGTGATATGTGATGGGGGGTTCTCGCTTCGCGGTTTGGTGGCGAACAGTAGACTCTTACCCCCACACGTCCTCTTTACGGGGTTGGTTAGGCGAAGCCGTGACATTCGAAAGGGTGGCCGTAAAAGCAAGTTTGGGATACCAGTTGTTGCCACGGTGGGGCTGGGATGGTTGAAAAGCCTACCGGTTGTGACTGCTGTCGACGGATGAAAAGCCTAGATTTGACAATGTGGTATCAGAGCATATGGTTAAGCGACAACCATGGCTCTATTGGGTATTACACATTAGAGATAGAGTCAGCAGTACTCTAGAATGAGTTTGAATGTAATAATAGATATGAGCGCGTATTTGTTAGTGAATATAAAATTTGTTTTATATTGTGTTGGTTGATTTATTGAGTGGTATATGAACCTTCGTCAGCACAGTCTGCACAACTGTGCCGAAAGGGTTTCTAAAGACTTGAGTAGAGCAATTCGATACAGTATTGTTTTAAAAATATGGTAAATGAAATAATTTTACCCAAGGCTATTTTGTATATAAAAGAAATGATTTTGTGTAAATTATTATAATGTAAATATGGATGCCTGGATGTTAGGAGTGGATAATATTAAAATTATTACCATTGATTATTGAATAAGAAATTGAAATCATAACTTCAAAAGATAAAAAAATAAAAACCATATACAAATAAAGTTTAAGAATGAAAATTATAAATGTGATTTATAATTGGAAATAGAATTCCAGAGAAGTTTTTGGAAATGTTTTTGAAAGAATTTGGAAATTTTAGGAATTAAATTCCTGTTTGGTTTGGAAATAATTTTCAAAGGTTTTTGGAAAAATGTTTGAAGGATGGAAAGCTCTAAACTCTTTTCGGTCGCTGGAAAATAACTTCGGCAATGACTGCAGCATTATCGATGTTCATTTTCGAGTTTCCAAAAGAGGAATTGCTGCCAGATTATTTTAAAAGGAAGTGGTTTGGAAAATTTGGGTTTGGTTTTGAAATTCAAACGATAGTTTGAATTGTTTTCAAAAATGGTTTTGAAAGGTTGAAAAGACTCTGGAATACTATATAAAAATATTTATGGGAATAATAAATAAGTTGATAGCTTATACAATTTGAATTTTGATAGGATAAATTTAACTTAAGGAATAGAGTTAAATTAAGTAAGTATAAGTGAATAAATCTGAATAAAGTAAAATTGAAGAAAGGTCTAAGGAGGCTAAGTGAAATGATTACTTAAAGAAAATTTATTAAGTTGAAAATCAATTTGGAATACTGAAAATGAATTGGAATTGAGTATTGAATTATGAAAATAAATTGTGAATGAATGAATAAATTTATAATTACAGTTAAACTAAAGTTAAATTGAAAGTTGGAATTCATTTCGATTTTGTAAGCGAATGGAATAGAATTGAAATTGGATTTGATAAATAAAGTGAAGTATTAAACTAAAATTAGTAAGCGAAACTAATGGAAATAAATGAATTAAATTCATATGGAATATTGAAATCCAGTTTAGTATAAGTGGTTATAAACCAAAATAGAAAATTGAAAATAAATTTTGGGAATGAACAAAAGAATAAAAACTGGAATTGAAACTGAATGTTGAAAACGAATTTGAATAAAGTAAATAGGAATTTGTTATGAATTAGTAATTGGAACTAATTTAAAATAGTGCAGTTGTGAATAAAAGTTAATTGATAAAACTCAATATTCAGAATAGAAGTTAAACTGAATTCAAATATAATTGAAATTGTGAACTGAATTCAAATGAAATTGAAATGCAAAGTTGATTGAAATTGAATATATATAACATCAATAGTGAAGTAAAGATGATATAAGAAGTATATATTTAAAATTTTGCAATAGAATTGGCAAAATGGTTTGAATATTGTAGTTGGATATTATGTATACTACTAGGAGGTTATACAGGTGTAATAAAAGAAATGGAATTGGGATTTTGATTTCAAAGATAAAACTGAATTGCTCGACAAAAAGGTACGTATTTCAATTTTAGTATGGGATTTGATGATTTTCTTCTCCAGCCATTTGGCTTTCTCTTTTCTTTTTGATTCTGAGGGGCCGTGGTGCCATTTTGTAGTCGTACCGATCGAGCCGCGCAAAGGAGACGCTGGCGAAATTTTTCGAAAATTTAGGGTGTTAGAAAATTTTTGAGAAAATTTTGAAAGTTTAAAATTTGAATTTGAATTTAAATTTGAATTGTGAAGTAAACAATATTGTTGAAACTTATAACTTAAGTTGGAAAGCTAGTTGAAATGATGATGAATCTCTAATAAAAAGACTTAGGTTAGTAAGTTGATAAAACTATTTGAATTGTGGAAAATAGTAAACCAGTTAAGGACCATTTCTTCCCAACTTGAAATTTCGGGACGAAATTCTTTTAAGGGGGGAAGATTGTAACGACCCATAATTTTGAACAATTTAAATTTGAAAATATTTAATTAATTTTAAATATTTGAATGATGGTTTGAACTGAATTCCAAATTTTCATAATAAATTGGCGATAAAATTCTAAGATTTAATCTATTGAAAGTGAATAAAAATTTGAATCTTCAATTTTAAGCTGATTAAAAATATTTCAAAGGCTTGTAAAATTCGTATTGTTAATACTAGAGATAATAGAAGCTTCAGAATCGAATTTGAAAGTGTTTTGATCAGTTTTGAATTTCTTTAGTTTGAGTTGAATTTAAAAATAGGCTTCCGAGGCACAGTCTCGGAATTCGACGAAACTAGTTCCATTGGGTCCGTAATATTGAATTATTACCGGATTTCAAATTTCGTATTTTTCGGAGTTGCCGTGTGAGAATACGACACGTAACCGCGTTGGAATTTAAATCAAATTCAATTTGAATTTAAATATATAATTGGTCAAGTTCATCTCAAATCACAACCACCCTATATCTTCGTACTCCAGCCACCCAACTCTCTGCTTAAAATCACGTCGTTCTTATTTTATAACGACCAATAGTCCTTCCCTCAGCCAGAAATTACGCCTAAAATCACGCTTTCTTCCCCTCCTTCCTCATAAAATACGAAGCCCTTCTACTCAGAAAACGAAAACAAATAATGGCCGAAGCCAATTTTCGTTCTCCCTCCCTCACTTTCAAAACCCCAATTCAGTTCGAATCAAAGAAAAATGGCGACTGAAAACGAATTAAAAAAAAAGAAATCAAGCTCGACCTCTAGCTGCAGGCATCGCGACTTCGAAAGCTTGCATTCGTGATGGCCTCGGGCCGATGGGAGATTGTAGGCACGCGTAAGCAGGGGCGGCGGCGCTGTCATGTCGCAAGGCACTAGGTTGATTTCACGCATCGGCAAGTGGCGACTGCAACTAGGGCTTCGCGACCAGGAAGGACATCGCGCTCGTGTGCGCGAGCATCAGAGGCAGCGACGCTTGGGGGCTCGTGCTCGCGATTGGCTGCAGCAACGGCGGCTAGGTGGAGCATCGCGCAGGCAGGAGGAATCGCGAATGAAGATGGGGTCAGCGCTGATGGATTCGTGGTTGGTTGGGGTCATGTTCGATGAGGTGGAAATCAACGGCAATTAGGTATAAAATGTTATTTTCGTTTAATTTGAAAAAAAAAATATGCAGTGAAACGAAATTATTAGTTGAAATAAAATGTTAACTGTATGATAATTTTTGAAGTATTTAAAGTAAATAAAAATATTACAGTAAGTTAAAAATTTAAAATCTTGATTTGAAATTAAGAAATTACAGTAAAGTAATTTACTGTTGTACTTGCAGAAATTTAAAGAAGAAAAATTGGTTTAAAGCTAATTTACAACTAAAATTAAGAAATAAAATTTAATTGCTCGGTTTTATTTCGAATATTAATAAATTGCAAAAATTGTGTATACAAGGTCTAAAATGATGAAATCAAGCCGGAAATGGAAATGGATTGCAGAATAAATCAAAGGTGAGAACTTCTCACTCAAAAGGGTATTTGAATTTTAAATAGTTATATTTAAAATTTGTTGATTGATGGATTGTTGTTTGATTGTGATATTAGATATTTTAGGATATATCTATATATAGCAATATATATATATATATTGGCATATGTATATATTGCAGTTGATTGATTTCCCGCCTCGTATAGCGGATGAGACCCTATTGCGCCGTTAGCAAGCGGATAATATTTTTTAAAATCCCATATACCGCGATATTCCACCTCGAAGTGGAATGGGTATTGTGCTAACATCTTTGGATGCAGGGAAAACAGGTTGGAGGGATCCAATTGGATTCCTCAAAAATATTTATATGATTATAGATATTGTGTGATTATTGATTATCATATCGATATATGATATTTGTGCCATGATTGACTATTGGATGCTGTGGCATCATCGGATCCATTTTTAAAGTTAAAATATTTGAATTTAAAAGGATTTTTAAAGTGATTTTTTCCAAAGTATATGTTTTATTAAATTTTTAAATTGATTCACTTTTAAAAAAAATGTATAAATTTTTATGTTATAAAAAAAAATTAACATTTTCATGAAATATAACAGAAAGGAAATTTTTAAAATACATAGATTTTTATAAAATAGTTAAATTGGGATTTTGGATAAATTTATTATCGGTTTATAAAAGATTTTATAAATGGATATTTGTGAATTAAATTTATTGGAATTCTGAAACGGGTTTATAAAGTGTTGAGTTGATGTATAAAATGAATTTCATTAAAATTATAGACTTATAAATTGTGAAAGTGATAAGATGAATAGATATTGAAAATAAAAGATTCATGAGTCATTAACTTATAAAATGGATTTTGGGCATTTAAATGAGATATTTATAGAAATTGTAAATAAAGGAATTTTTTTTATAAGTTGAAATTGTCATGGAATATAAAATAATCTTATAAGCAATAAGATTTGGAATTTGTGAAGCTAAAAAAGAACGATTTGGTAAATGAATGAATGAATTATAAGTACTTAACTTATAATATGGACTTTTGGTATAAAATTGAATTTTATAAATTGAATTGGATTGATAAAGGAAAATTATAAATCAAAGTTATAAATAGGGTTGGAATTTATAAACATTGTTTATAAATTCGAAAATCAAATTTAATTTGATAAAGTTAATATTAAAATTTATTAAAGGAGCTATATTCACAATTTTGAACAGTGGATATATTATTAAAGAAAATGGATATCTTTTGGGAAAAGGATGTTTTAAATAGAATTTAAAACGATTTAAAGATGTTTTAAAATGCATCAAGTATCGAAAACATAGATTTCAACTTTCATTGTTGAAATAGACGTTTTCGAGAAATAGAAGGAAAGGAAGTCGTAGATTTCAACATTCATTGTTGAAATAGACGTTTTCGAGAAAATAAGGAAATGATGGACTATAACACTGTTGTTATAGTAAATGATTTCCGAAAGAAAATGTTTTGTATAATATTGGGATTTATATATCTAATTTAATTTCGAATCCCTATACTAGTGTTTTTGGGTTGTCGTAACGATGTTTTACGCAACATTCGTTTTGACCCAATTAAATGTGAATTAAAGAATGATTTCTTAACGAATGAAATATATACTTAACTATGGGTTAAGTATATTGAATATTTTCAAATTTTTGAAAATAAATGGATTTGTGAAATACTTATTATTAAATATAAGTATGGAATTGTTTTTCCAATTTGAAATGGAACGTTTTAAAGAATTTATCCTTTTGAAGATAAATTGGAATTGAATAATTGAAATCTATTGAAAACTGTAGATCAATGGATAAATTTGAAATATAAATTCACTATGGAATTTGGAAATGGAAAGGGAAATTTGTCTTAAAATAAACGTTGTTTTATTTTGAAATGTGGAAAATTTTATATCTTGTAAAGATATTTTTAGGGAATTAAATAATTTGAGAAATTATTTGAAATCTGATGATGTTGCTCATCTCTATTGATAGTTAAATAACCGACTATCAATATTTACCCTTGAATAAGTAATTGTTGTGAATTGCTTGAATTGGATGCCACACTTATTTTTAAAATAAGCGCTCACTATTCGGGTTAACCGGGAAAGGACCATGGGGTCGTATAACCCATTTCGAATAGTGATACGTCGTTATGAAGACCGGTGTTGAAGACCGGATAATTGTGAAAACGGAAGGATTACCGTCGAGTTACTCTGCATCGGATGATCTCCGGTACAGAGGTTTTATCATCCTTAGTGACGGGAAGTCCGGACGTGATTAATGAATATCAGGATTGCAAGGACTTCTTTGTAAGTGCCTTCGGTTCTGTTCGAGCCCGGAACAGAGTTGTATGGATTGTATGTCAGACATTACAAATTGAGATATAAAACTGATTTCTTTCAAATATATTTCTGTTGGTGGCGGAGAATTTATTCTCTTAGCTTAACACCCTTCTCTGAGACGTACGAGCTCAGAGGTTATATAGTTGAAGGTTATTAGTGATATACTCCCAATTTGGTAGTGTGGCATGCTGAGTGATGCTGTGAAATGATCATTGTATTGATCATTTGTGATAGGATCATTTGTTTGATCGTCTATCTTGATGATCATTGCTTTGATCATTTGTTGACCCAAAGCAGCTTTTGTATAAAGTGTGGCTTTGTGGACGAGACTTCATCGAGCCTCACACCCCGGAAATGGTCAAAACAGGAAAGATGCGGCAAGGTTATTAGGGGGTAGCGCCCCTTTAGTGTATGTCATTCCTTCTGGATAGAGGTGGTATCATGGTATGGAGCCTAGATACTTAACCTATGTGGTTACTGCAAATTTATTACTTTGTGGTTGTTGGAAATCGGGGATCCTCGGATATAGATCGGTTACGATCGGGGAATGACATATTCGTGTCAGTTGTTACCCAGTTAGGGGTAACCCGGCCTTGTGTTGGCAGAGATCCGGTTAGGTTCTCGGGACGTCATTCCAGAGGCGTTTCCATGTGGCAATGGGAAGTTCCTTGGCCTGACCATTTGTTGGAAATCCAAAGAAACAATACGATCCTTGTACGGTTTTAGTTGTATTACCTGCTATGGAATGTGGCGGTAACCTGCTATTGAACATAGTAGCTATAGTAGGCATAAGTGCGGAATGCCTATGCTGGCTAAGATTTATATTCTACTTTCGAAATTATTTTCTACACTATGCACTAATAATAATATCAAAAATGATTTGATTTTATGCGTATCAAGCATCTTTGACTATCATAAGGAGAAATCTCCTCCGATTCTGCGTTTGCATTGTATGTGTGCGGGAGGCCTTATGGTAGTCTCATTTTTTTTAAAAAGCATTGCGAATTTATTTAAAAATTATCCTATCCTTTGTTTTAAAGATGAATAACTGTTTTAAGTTCTCATACCAATCACATGACTGACTTGGAGTTTATTGTTCCCTTCCTAAACTCTGGGTGCCCACCAATTTCCACATGGGCAGCTAGAGTTAGGTTATCAGGTCTTTCTGGATTCGGGAGTTTCTGTAGAGATCTGGAGGCGAGCTGGACAGCGTAGCATTTTATCTATTGTATATAGTATTACTTTTCCGCTGTTTGTTGTTGTACACTCTGATAATGAATGCAATGTGATGTAATGTATAAAATGTATAGTTCTTTTGTTTTAATGATTATTTATTTATCTATTATATGTTGTTCTGCTGCGATTGTGAGATTCTGATATTGTTTGTTGTTCTTTATTGTTCTGTTTTTCTGTTTTTCTTTCTCTCTCTTCTTCTACCTCTTTCTTCTTTCTTAAACCCTCATGGTTCAATTTTCCAGCCTTCGATTAGGCGGCATTTGATACAGTGGACGTATTAATGTCGATTTTCGAAAGTCGAAGAATCGGGTCTTGACATTTGCATTGTGTGTGTCGGGAGGTCTTATGGTAGTTCCATTTTTAAAAGCATTCCGAAAATTATTTCATAAATCTAGTTTCTTTAAAAGCAACTGTTTTTGTTTACTCATACCAGTCCCATGAATGATCCGGAGTTTATTGTTTTCTTTCCTAAACTCTGGGTGCCCATTATTTCTACACGGTCAGCCTAGTAGCAGGTTTCCATATTTTGGAGTAAGCTATATTTTGGAGCTTTTTCTTTGGAGATATCTTAGGAGCTTTTGAAGATTTCAGGTGTTAAGCTTTTGGAAGTTCGTTATCACCTCTTTCATTTGAGGACTTTTGGATATATGATCACTGTTGTATTATCTTGATGTTGTATTTGAAGTTGTGGTGTATGTATTATATACTCTGATGTAGTATAGATATTATGTTGATGTTGTATCTGTGATAATATTTATAATATTCATTCTGTTCCACTGTTTTATAGTCATCTGATGTTGTTATAAGCTCCGGCGATGCGAAATTGATGTCGTTTGTCGGACATCGAGTTCGGGTCGTCACAAGTGGTATTAAAGCTGTTGGTTGAGTAAGAACTTTAGCTATGGAGTATAACACATTAGATGGCTCATTAGAGATAGGTTGAAGTATCCCCTAGAATGAGTATAACCAAGACTGAAACTCTAAATTTCCTTAGTCTATTTCTTTTTACTGCTGATATTCCTTAGGATATTTCGTTCGTGTATTTAAATCAATTTTCTTACTAATTTCAGATAGTAAGAATGAGCGGACGAAGGGGAAGAGTTGGGGGTCAAGGAAGTGCCACATCACCTGATCAAGATCCCCCAATAGCAATAGCAGCAGTTCAACAACAGCCGAATCTGGCTGATTTATATAAGAATTTCTCGAGACTTGGTGGTAAGCCGTTCAACGGAAAGGAGTCGATTGTTGAGGCTCAAGCCTGGATAAGATCGTGCGAGAAAATCTTCAGAGGGCTAAAATTGGAAGACGATCAGAAGCGACTCATAGCTTCTTGGCAACTTCAAGATGAAGCCTCAGCCTGGTGGGAGACAATCACGGTAGATAAGCCAGAAGACGAGTTTCCTTGGGAAAAATTCAAAGAAGTATTTTAGAAGCGATATTTGCCATCAGCCAGAATTTCTCGAATGTATCAGGAATTAATGGACCTGAAGCAGGGAAGTTTATCATTCGAAGAGTATCTGAACAGATTTAATGAATTGTCTCGTTTTGGTCCTGAATTGGTGAATACGCCTTTAAAGATGAACGAGAGATTCATTCGCGGGATGAATAAGAAATTCCATGAAAGAATGACGGGCCACGTTAAGAAATCTTTTTCAGATTTAGTTGATATAGGGTACAGATACGCAACCCTTGATATGCAAGAAGCCTTGGTGGAGAAAGGATATTCGGGCAATCAAAATTGGAAGAAGCGGAAATTTGGAGGCAAGAAACCATGGCAGGGCAACAAGAAAAAGAGAAGCATTCAGGGAAGCGCGGCAGAAAATGTCACTTGTTACAACTGCAAAGAGAAGGGCCATTATTCAAACAGCTGCCCAAAACCGAAGAAGCAAGTTAAGACGGAAGAAACTGTTAAAGGAGCTAAAGAATGCTATAATTGTCATAAGCCTGGACATTTTATTAAAGATTGCCCAGTGATGAAGCCAGCACAGGTGGCAAATGTTTATGCGATAAAGAAAGACCCTTCAACTTCGAAAACAGATAAAGGAAAAGGTGTTTTGGAAGGTAACCTTACTATTTATGATAGGACTATTAGAGTTTTATTTGATACGGGAGCTTCACATAGCTTTATCTCTCAACAAACCGTAAATGAATTAGGACTTAAAACTAAATTTGTTGACAATCCTATTTGCGTGAAAAATCCGGTTGGAGGTCCCGCAAATCTTTGTTTGTATTGTAAGAGAGTTCCTATTTCATATGCTAGCTATCGATTTCCTATCAACCTTTTTGTCCTCGAATTTAATGAATTTGAAATCTTACTCGGTATGAACTAGTTATCGAGATACAAAGCTATATTGGATTGTAATAATCGGATAGTTTTAGTCAAAACGAACCTTGGAAATTTTATTGAAATCTCTTGTGAGGATCCAAGTCCAAGGAGAGATAGATTGATGTATACTTTGGGGTATACTGAACCCAGTTTGCAGTCTATACATGTTGTTCGAGAATTTTTCGACGTATTTGACGAAGTAAATTCCTTACCTCCACGCAGAGAAATAGATTTCCGAATTGATTTAGTACCTAATGCTCGTCCTATCGTTCACGCAAGTCGTAGGATGGCACCCAGGGAAAAGGTTGAATTGGTTCATCAAACTGATGAGCTACGAGCAAAAGGATTAATTCGACCCAGTGTTTCTGAATGGGGTTCAACCATCGTATTTGTGGCTAAATCAGACGGATCTTTGTGATTGTGTGTAGATTACCGCGATCTCAATAAGCAAACTCTCAAGAACAAATTCCCTTTACCAAGAATTGACGATCTATTCGACCAACTTCATGGCGCTCGTTTCTTTTCAAAAATGGACCTAGCCCAAGGATTCCATCAACTACGAATCACCGAAGATTGTATCCATTTAACCGCTTTCAGAGGTCCCGATATGTTCTACGAATGGTTAGTTATGCCTTTCGGGCTTACCAATGCTCCAGCATACTTCGTAGATCTTATGACTCGTGTGTTTCAGGAAGTTTTGAATAAATTTGTGCTTGTATTCATTGACGATATTTTTATCTATTCCAAGACTAAAGAGGAGCATGCCAAGCATCTTAGAATTGTTTTGGAGATTTTGAGGAGAAATATTCTATATGCAAAATTTTCCAAATGCCACTTTTGGGTCAAAGACGTCAAATTCCTTGGCCATATTGTTAATGAAGAAGGAATTTCGATAGATCCTAGCAAAATTTCCGCTATTCTTGATTGGAAACAACCCACTACTCCAAAAGAAGTTCGAAGCTTTTTGGGTTTAGCAGGCTATTACCGGAAATTCGTTCAAGATTTTTCTAAGATAGCTAGTCCGCCGACTAAGCTAACAATGAAGAATGCAAAGTTCATTTGGACTCCAAAATGTGAAGAAGTTTTTCAAGAGTTGAAGAAGAGATTAACCACCTCTCCTATTCTCACTATTATCAACGGGAACCAAGGCTTATCTGTCTATACTGATGCATGTGGTGATGGGGTAGGTGCAGTATTAATGCAGAATGGAAAGGTAGTTGCCTACGCGAGTAGACAATTACGTCCGCATGAGAAGAACTACCCAGCACATGATTTGGAACTTTTGCCTGTTGTTTTCGCTTTCAAAATATGGCGACACTATCTTCTGGGTAAGAATCTTTTCAGCTTTCTTAACAATTTATGAAATTAACTTAACTAAAGAAATATACCTAATAAACTCTCTTTGTTTTAGGTGAAAAATTTGAATTATTCACCGACCATAAATCCTTGAAATATCTCTTTACCCAGAAGGATTTAAATTTGCGACAACAACGTTGGTTGGAATTTCTGGCATCTTACGACTTAGATATTTTGTATATGCCGGGAAAGGCCAATGTAGTTGCAGACGCCTTGAGTAGAAAACATGCTATTCTTGCTCATCTTGTTATCACTCCTACTCTTCTCAAAAGGATTGCAAGACAGCAGAAAGAAGATGAGTTTCTTCGAGGAATCCATAAAAGAATATGCCAGGGTGAAGATACTAGTTTTGAGATAGATAATAGAGAAGTTATAAGGATGAAGGGCAGAATTTGTGTCCGTACATTCCAGAACTGAAACGTGAAGTATTGGACGAATGCCACAATTCCAAACTCCGTATCCATCCAGGAGTCAACAAAATGTATAGAGATATTAAAAGAACATTCTGGTGGAAAACGATGAAAAGAGACATATCAATTTATGTGAGTCGCTGTGCTACTTGTCAGCAAATCAAAAGCGATCAAATGAATGTAGCCGGTTTACTTCAACCTTTGGAAGTACCAAAATGGAAATGGGATCAGGTATCGATGGATTTCATCGACGGATTGCCTCGTACTCGGAAAGGCAATGAAGCAATTTGGGTTATTGTGGACCGTCCAACCAAAACTGCTCACTTTATTCCAGTTAAATCCACTCGGACTGCAGCAAGCTTGGCGGGTATATATATAAAGGAAATTGTTCGTCTCCATGGTATTCCTAGCAGTATAGTGAGTGATCGTGACCCGATCTTCACTAGTAGATTTTGGGAGGCGTTTCAGGACGCATTGGGAACAAAATTAAATTTCAGTACTGCTTATCACCCACAATCTGATGGACAGACTGAGAGGGTCAACCGAATTCTAGAAGACATACTGCGTGCTTGCGTTCATGATTTTGGTGGTTCTTGGGAGGACCGTTTACATATGGTCGAATTCTCATATAATAACAGTTATCAGGCCAGTATAGAAATGGCTCCTTTCGAAGCTTTATATGGTCGTCCGTGTCGATCACCTACATGCTGGATTGAATCAGGTGATAGACTCGTCCTTGGACCAGACATGATCAAAGAAGCCACGGAGAAGGTAGGCTTTATTCGAAAGAAGTTATTAACTGCCCAAAGCCGTCAGAAGAGCTATTATAACAGCCAAAGAAGAAATTTGGAATTTCAAGTTGGAGATTCTGTATTTCTGAAAGTATCTCCGATGCGGGGTGTATTGAGATTCGGGAAAACTGGAAAGTTAGCACCGCGTTGTATTGGTCCTTTTCCTATTCTGGAAAGGATTGGTTCTCTGGCATATCGAGCACAGCTACCCAGCTGGTTGTCTGGCGTACATGATGTGTTCCACATTTCTAATCTTCGAAAATATGTGCACGACCCAGATGATATTATTGAAGAAGCTGCTCAGCAGGATCTAGAGATCACTCCTAACTTGGCAGTTAAAAGGGAGTCGATAAAAATTGTAAATCGTGATGAGAAGCGATTAAGAAACAAAGTTGTGAAACTGGTCAAAGTTCAGTGGAGTGGCGATCCAAAGGACTGTACTTGGGAGACTAAGGATAATATGAAGAAATCATATCCCAATTGCAGAATAGATATCTCGGTTTAAACTGTACGTCATTTCCTTATTTTTCTGAATTCGTATATTCTTTTTTTGCATTTCTCTCTTTCAATTTCGAGGACGAAATTTTCTTAAGGAGGGGATATTCTAACATCCCGGAATTTTGTTAAATTAAATTTAGTAAATTATTTGAACTTTTAAATTTGAATTGTGAAATTTTAAGAATTAATAAATTAAGATAGTTAGTTAAAGATCAAATAATTAATAAAGCCAGTTTAAAATTTAATAAATTTATAATTAAGTGAAATTTTAAACATTGATTTAAAATAATTAATAAAGTTAATTTTATGGTCAGTTCACTTTAATCAAGACCACCTTAATCAAAGGTGATTTACTATCATCAAATATTCTGTACTGGATTGATATTGCTATTGTGAGACTGTGATTTCTTTATGATGAACAGTGATTTGTGATTTGTTCCTATATGGATGTGGAAACCCTGTTGCCTGTAAAACGACATTTAAACTTCGATGCGACAGGGAATCGGATTTCAGTTTGTTATCCGAAACCCCCATCGAACCTGTGAATTATTGTGAACGACATATCCATATGTTTTTAAAATTGACGCTTACTATTCGGTTTAGCCGAGAAAGGACCTTTGTGTCGTATAACCCATTTCGAATATGTGATTTGACGTTATTGATAGCATTTGAAGACCGGTGTTGAAGTCCGGGTATTTGCGAGAGCGATAGGATGACCTGCCGAATGACTCTTCACCGAGTTGCTCCGGTATAGAGTTCTCCATATGTGATGGGGAATCCGTTCGGGATTGTGGATATCCGGATTGCAAGGACTTCTTTGGAAGTGCCTTCGGTTCTGTTCCAACCCAGAACAGACTTGTATGGATTGTATGTCCGACATTACAAATTGAGATATAAAGCAAATTTCTTTCAAATACATTTCCGTTGGTGGCGGAGAATTTATTCTCTTAGCTAACACCCTTAGAGGTTATGTAGTTGAAGGTTATCAGCGATATATTCCCAATTTGGTAATGTGGCATGCTGAGTGTTGCTGATCATTTGTTGATCGAAGCATGGCTTTGTGAAAAGCGTAGCTTTGTGGACGAGACTTCGTCGAGCCTCACACCTTGGAATGGTCGAAACAGGAAAGATGCAGCAAGGTTATTGAGGGTAGCACTCCTTAGGGTATGTGCATTTCCTTCTGGATAGAAGTGGTATCATTGTATGAAACCCAAATACTTAACTTATGTTGATATCGTGGATATATATATTACTTTGTGATTTGTTGCTGGGGCCCCGGTTAAAAGTTGGTTACAACCGGGAGATGGCATACTCGTGTCAGTAGTTACCCAGTTAGGGGTAACCCGGCCTTGTGTTGGCAGAGATCCGGTTAGGTTCTCGGGTCATCCCTCCAGAGGCGTACCCATGTGGCCCAGGAAGTTCCTTAGCCTGACCATTGTTGGAAATCCAATTCCCAATATGAAACCCTGTACGGTTTTAGTTGTAGAACCTGCCATTTACTTATGGTGGCCACCACTGTTTAGATGGTAGCTATAGTTGGCATAGTTCGAATTGTCTATGCTGGATAAGATTAATATTCTATTTTCGAAATGATTTATACACTATGCAATAGAAAAAATATCAAAGAAATTTCCTCATACCAAGCATATTTAACTATCATAAGAAGAAATCTCCTCCAACTCTGCGTTTGCATTGTGTGTGTGGCAGGAGGTCTTATGGTAGTTCCATTTTTAAAAGCATTCCGAAAATTCTTTTATAAATATAGTTTCTTTAAAAGCAACTATTTTTTTTTTACTCATACCAGTCCCATGACTGATCCGGAGTTTATTGTTTTCTTTCCTAAACTTTGGGTGCACATTATTTCTACACGGGCAGCCTAGTAGCAGGTTTCCATATTTTAGAGTAAGCTGTATTTTGGAGCTTTTGCTTTAGTGATATCTTAGGAACTTTTAGAGATTTCAGGTGTTAAGCTTTTGGAAGTTTGTTATCACTTCTTTCATTTGAGGACTTTTGGATATATGATCATTGTTGTATTATCATGATGTTGTATTTGAAGTTGTGGTGTATGTATTATATACCCTGATGTAGTATGGATATTATGTTGATGTTGTATCTGTGATGATATTTTTAATATTCATTCTATTCCGCTGTTTTATATTCATCTGATGTTGTTATAAGCTCCAGCGATGCGAAATTGATGTCGTTTGTCGGACATCGAGTTCGGGTCGTCACACTAGGAGTACTTCGAGCATTAAGGTGCTGTTCAAGCTCCGTTGGCGGTTCACATCCACCACACTTTGATAGGATTGTGGGCTAATCGGGGGGTACGTGGAGCAACTAGATCTCCGTTTACAGATCACTTCGGTTTATTTTTTATTTAACCTTTTAGTTCATTGACATTTGCTGTCTTAGGACTTTCGTGCCTAGTCCCTAATCCACCTTGGGTGGAACCACCAATGCAGCAAGGCTCGATCTGCTCACTACATTAGAGCACAATTGAGGTGGTGACTAGGTGCATTTTCCTAGTTAGGTTGCTTAAGTCCAATGTTTTTCACCCTCTTAGTGGAGGAACATGATCTCTTATATTTTCTGTAGCCTCTGAAGTTTATTAGCTGCTAGAACTCTGGAGATTTTTCTTTTCCCTGCTGCAATGATTTTTACATTACATCATTTATTTATTTATTTATATCTAACTTTCTCGTTACTTAGTTGTTTGTATAAATAAGTAAATATATATTGTAGAACTTTTTATATGCATAGCACAAATACATCACATATTATAAGTTTGAGGACATGGGACACAATCATGGTGCATCTTTTTCAATTCTTTTAGTATTTTTCTTCCAAAATTGTTAATTAATGTCAAGTTTTGAGTTTAGGACCTCTAGATCCTTAGTTTAGAGTATTACCACTATACAAGTGGCACCTGACGTGGAATCCGTTTAATTTGCTCAATTCAAATTGTAGCGAATGAGTTTGAGCTTACTATGGAGGTCATTAAGCTGTAACTTTTCTTCTGATGGAAAATGCAAAACCAATAATTTGTAAATTTAGTTTACCATGGAGGTTATTAAGGCGAATGAGTTTAGAATGATAATTGCTTCTGCAAATTTGAATCTCTGGATTTTTGGTTTTACCAAATTGTTCCTCTGCAGAAATTATCTGATAACATCTCTCATTCAAATGTTGACTTTACAACCACGACAATGTTTTTCTTTTGGGGATTTAATCTCACAGTAAAATTAATTGTTGCTGGAAGAAAACTAGCAGATAACTAATCTAAATGTGAAAAGAGAAATATAAAAAGGAAAACACGATAAAACTGAAATTAATTACATTGCTCACACTTTAATACTTTTATTCAGGTGAACCAGTTGATCCTCTTGCCTTGTGCCCATAACATGCATATAAGATCCGTTCTAAAAATGTTAGACATGCATCAAAGGTCTTATCAAACTTTATGGTTTAGCTGTACATACTGAACCAAGGAGCCTCAAACCATAAAAGGAAAATGAAAAAGGAAGAAGGAAAATAGAAACAAGGAGGGAATGATAAGAATCACTACTGTAGAGTTTAGAAATTTCAAGTAATGAAGAACATGCGGATAATAATGTATATATGTAAATCCGTATGTTTTAAACTGATATTTTTTGTGTGTTTAAATGATGAATTTTGAAACTGAATGTTCACATCATTTGTGACTTTCGCCTTAATGCAGCTTGGATTAATAGGGCTTATGGTCGCATCAGAAAGGGAAAGATAGATATAGAAATAAGACCTTATAGCTTGAATGCTAGAGAATGGACTGCGATTGACTGCGGAATTATACTCTTGAATGATTATGTAAAGTTTTGGCATTTTAAGTCATCACTGCGGAATATACACTTGAATGATCTCTCTTCAAAATCATCCTATTTGATGTGAGGCAAGGAGCAGTAATTGCATTAAATGAGTTTGTTCGACCAGTGTGCATTTTTGTACTAAATGATGTGGGATGGCGAGTTCTAGAAAAACGAATAGTTCAACATAACTTTAGTTGCTTTCAACCTTATACGCCGTATCGACGGTTCTATATACTTGTTTCCATATGACATCTGGATATACGAAACCAAACTGGAGCAATGATCAAAGGAAGGCAGCTCATGAACAATGTTTTAACTTTTAGATATATTAGCGACATACATGCATAGACGAGCATGCGTGCTCCCGTTTATTGTTGGAAGCTTATTTTTACTTACAATATGGATGATGATTTTGTGACGACCCGGAATTTTTGAGCATTTAAAATCAAAATATTTAATTAATTTTAAATATTTAAAAAAAGTTAAAAAAAATTTAACTTGAATTCAAATATCACTATTTACTCGACAATTAAATTATTGAATCAAATAATTTGAAATTCGATAAGATATGAAATCTGGAATTTTAAGCTAGTTGAAAATAATTCGAAAGCTTATAAAATTTATACTGACAACACGGAGGATAATAGAAGTTGTAAAATTGAATTTAACAGTGGTTTGTTCAGTTTTGAAATTTTATAGTTTAATTCGAATTTAAAAATAGCCTTCCGAGGCATAGTCTCGGAATTCAACGAAACCAGTTTCATTGGGTCCGTAATATTGAATTATTATCGGGTTTCAATTCTCGTAGTTTTTGGGTTTGTTGTGTGAGCGTACGAGATAAAAACGCCTAGACGATAATTATCGATTTAATTTAAAAAAAAAATCAATCAGCGGAAATCTCTCCTAAGCAGCCGACTTCTTTTCATACCAATGTCTCTCTTTTTTGCTACATCACGCAACCTTCCTTTTCCTTTAATAATGAAACCGAATCCTCTCCTTCCAATCAAATTAAAATCAAAGTTCAGAAACAAAAACGAAAAAAAAAGAGAGAATCGGCAAGTATGGGGGGAAACAAGTTTGAGAGTCGCGCAGTCTCGGATGGGAGCCTTGCGTGGTGTCGCGGTCCCTGCTATCGCGACGGCAAGGATTTTTGGCTCAGTATCGTTCGCGAGGGGATTCGCGTTTAGGGTTAGGGTTTGGGAACTGCAGCGTCGGCATCGTGAAGGTGAGGCGTAGATGGATGCTGGTTGGTGGCGGGGCGATGTGAGAAATCGAGCACGGCGTCGCGAGCGCGATCTAGATTTTGATGTGGTTCGTCAGCATCATCGAGCAGAGGTATTGTTTTTTTTAAAAAAGAAAAAATCAAAGCAAATAAATTATATGTATGAATGCACAGATTGTAAAGTACATAGGTTTATGGAATTTTTGTTTGTTAGGTATAAAAAAAATTTAATATATACATACACGTGTTTAATCTTGCTGTTTAAATTTTTAAAGAAGTATTACAATGATTTATATATTATAATATCATATTAAAACAAATATTTACAAATTAATAAATTGTGATGAAGTGGTAAATTAGTTTGAGAATTTCTAAATTGATATTACTCAAGTTTAAACCTGAGTTTAATCTGTTGATTTTTAGTCCATTAATCAGAAATTATTTTTTTTTCGACAAAATTTTGAAAAATAATAATAAAATAAATTAAAGGAATTTTAAAATATTTTTTAGGGTAATTAATGTATTTAATAAACTTATTTAATTTATATTAGTTAAAGTACAAATTATTAAATTGAATTAAAATATATAAAGGAAAATTAGTTTAAAATTTACTACTTCGGTTAAATTAAATCTAAGGATAAAATTTAATCATTTGTAAACAAAATAAATAAATGGTGAATAATTGTTTGATTGGTTCAAATAATAATAAACCGTGAATTGTTATACAAGGTTTAAAAATCAAGGAAACAAACCAGTTTGGAATGGATTGCAAACAGCAAAGCAAAGGTGAGTTAATCTCACCCTGTTAAACTTAAATTTAAATGTTTAAATTTAAATAATTGTTTGAATGGTTGAATTGATTAATGTGCTGTAGTATGGTATATTTTGGAATTGATATTTATATTGTGCTAACGTCTATGAATGCTGGGAAAATAGGTTGGAGGGATCCAACTGGATCCCTCAACATTTATTTAAATTATTTAATACCCTCTATTGTGATTATTTTATATTCTGTGATGAATATTATTGACAATTTGAATATTGGATGTTATGGTTTACCTGAATACGTTCCGGTGCACTAATTTATCAAGATATATAGAATCGGATTTTGGAAATAAAATGAAGAGAATTTATATGTGAAATAATTATAGAGAATTAAAATAAATTAGTAATGAATTGGATAAGAATAAAAATAGTTTTAAATTCTAATAAATAAATTCCGTATATGGAAGGGAAATTTTGAATAAACAGAAGATTAATGAATTTTTAAACTTCAGTATGATTAAAACATTTATTTAAAATTCAAGGTTTAAATTATTTAAGAAGAATGAAGAAGAAATTGGGAAAATCTGAAAATGGTATATTTCAGTTAAAAGATTTTATATCAAACGGAAAATAATAACAATAATAATAAGTCCATAACTAATGAATTACGAAATGAATTGAGTAATTTAAAGGAACTCGTTTCAAAATAAAATAAAGTGGAAATCAATTTAGAGAAATTGATTTAAGTGATTGAAGTTGAAATTTTCTATGGATAGCCAAGTACATGTTTTTAAAAGTAAATTTTTAAATATAAATTAAATGTTTTAAAGTTGTTTTTTTTTATAAAAAGAAAGCAAGTTTTGTAAAATTTATTATTTCTAATATTTAAAGTCTAAAATAAGTATTTTCTTTTAATCTATTTTAGCAATAATTATTAAGAAGTAACTTAGTATTTTGTTTTAAAAAAAGTAGAAATCTAGTTTTATATTCTATTAAGTAACTTTATTTTTAAATGTTTGTATAATATGTATTTTTAACAAATTATTGAAGTAGTTTTAACTTAAATATTTTAAAGTATATTTCAAAGTAAGTGTTTTAAATTATTTTAAAAAAAAAATCTAAGTTTTATGCTTGGTGATTTCAAAAGAAATGAAAAATAATTTGGGAAATTTATTCAGAAAAGGAAGTTAGTTTTGAAAACTGTTTTCAATGGGGTTTGAAAAGTGAAAATATATCTTGTGAAGATATTTTTGAGATTAATAAATAATTTTGGAAATTATTTATTGTGTGATGGATGTTGTGAATATTAATTGATAGTTAAATCACCGACTATCAATATTGGACAAAATACGTTGATCGTTTCGAAGAGACCGGGATCGAGATTTATTTCTCGAAAACCACTTCGATCCGGTTTGTACGTTTCATGAAAAACGATTTTGGATTCCAAGATGGAGCAGTGAAGTGCAAGGGCTAGTTGCTACTAATCCTGAGGATATTTCCAAAATGGATGTAGTAGGAATAGTGCCTTCGGTTCCGTTCGAACCCGGGACGGACTTGTATGGATGAATGCTTGCGAAACATCGTCTGGTGGACGATGGCATTCTAAGGGATATGTTCTATAAAGGTAACGCTTAGCCTCAAGCCTCATCAAATGGGAATGATTATAAATCAGGGGTTATGCAGCAAGGCTAGGTGGGTAGCACCCAAGCAGGGTGAGGTCATTCCTGTCTAGATGTCCCTTTTTATTTCGGCTTAGTGGGTGGTTGCTTTTCCCAACCGCGGGATGATCTCACTCGGGATTATCCAGTAAAGGGTAGTCCCGGTCTTGTGTTGCAGGGGAGCAGGCGTACTCCTCGGTACGGTGATCTAGGCCACGTACCGTGACAGGTGGTACCCCAGTGCCTAGTCATTAGTTGGAAATCCATTCTCCCTACAAGCCTTGTATGAGTTTTTTTTGTATTACCCACTCTGTGGCTAGTAGCTGGAGTTTAATAGATGTAACAATTTCGGCTATTTTATAAGTATTTGTATATAGACCCTATTATAATATCAGAGGATTTCTATAAAAATTGTTTTAGCTATCATAAGGTAAAAACCCGACATGTTTATTTGTGGCGTGGTCTTACGAGATGCTTTTGATTTCAAAGGATTTTTGAAACTTTAATAATCAATTGAGTGTGATTTTCTCACGCTGGTATTCCAGACTAACTCGGGTATTATAGGATACAGGATATGATGCTGTGAAGCTCAGGAGACGAGCTGGATGATGATACGTACTCCCGTACTTGTTTATATATATATTCCGCTGTGTTGAGTTGTTGTGTATCCATTTGTATGTCATTGATGTTGAGCTGTGATTGATGTACTATGATAATGTCATATATAAACAGAGATATTTGATTTTGAGTAAAGATCATTTATTATCTATTATATTTTATTCCGCTGCGATGGTTAGATTCTGTTGTTGTTTTCTATTTTCTTCTTCTACCTCATCTTCTTTAACCCAAATGGTTCGTATTTCTGCACAACTTGAGTTGATTGTTGTAGAATAGTGTTGACTCAAGGGGTACGGATTTGCGGGTCGCTACAGTGGTATCAGAGCCAGGTTGGTGATAACCTTGGTTCTGGTGGGAATTACTTATAAAATAAAGTCCTTAGTACTCTACAATGAGTTTGAGCGTATAAATAAATATGAGCGCGTATTTTTTAGTGAATATAAATTGTTTTAATATTGTGTTGGTTAGTTTATTGAGTGGCATATGAACCTTCGTCGACACAGTCTGCGCAACTGTATTGAAGGGGTTTCTAAACATTTGAATAGAAAAATCGACACGGTATTATTTTAAATGTGGGTAAATGAAATAATTTTACCCAAAAATATATTTTGATATAAAGAAAGTTTTTGTAAACTATTTAGCTAATATATGGTTGCTTGGATGTTAGAAATGATAATATTAAAGTATTATCATTGTTAAGTTAAAATTTAACTAGAAATTGAAAATATAGCCAAAGTTTGAAGGAATAAATTCATTATAAAATGAAATTCATAAATATGAATTATAAATGTACTTTATAAATTGAGATATAATCAAATGGAAATTTGTATAAGCATAAATTATACTAATGCATTATAGTTAAAATTTGAATTAAAACAGAATTTGAAACTTTAAAACCCCGGAGATTTTGGGAGTACTTTGAAGATAAATAGTAGCATTGTTGTTTTTGGGGGTATTTATGAAAGGAAATAGGTTCAAATAAATTTTTGGAAGGGATATAGCATTGAACTCACTTCAGACACTGGAAAATAATTTCGGTGATGACTGCAGCATCATCGATGTTTATTTTCGAGTTTCTAAGTGACAGATTGCTGCCAAATTGATTTGTTCTAGAAAACCTATTTATTTTTGAAATTCTAAAGGAAATTTTTTAGAAATAAAAACCAGGATTGGTTTAAAATTTTGGAGAAGTGTGGTTTTGAAATGTTGGAGATTTCAAAAATGATCTGAAACCAAAAGCAGGGTGTTTAAAAATCCTGATAAGATAGGTTATATGCTTATAAATTGAGATCATATAAGCTTTGAATGTCGGAATTTAAATTTAAAGTGAAAAGTTAAAAAAATGAAATTAACTTGGATTGGGGAACAAAATTTAACTGGATTGAAATTAATTAAATATGCTGAAAATAATATCCAGTTGTTTTTCGAATTAAGTTGAAATCGAATTGAGATTAAATAAATCTGAGTTTAAAATAAAATTGAACTAGAATAAAAATTCAATTAAGTTATTGAATGGAATTAGATTCTTACCTAGATAAATGGAAAATAAGTTGGATAAGGATTGGATTGAAATAAATAAATAAATTAGAATAACTTATAAAAGGATCGGAATTAAAAATCCATAGAATAAAATATGCTTGGATTATAAATAAGTGTAGAATTCGAATTAAAAATAAAAGATGAATACATTCAATCCTAGAATGAATGTGATTGTGTAAAATAATAAGTGTGACTTATAAAATTTGAAAAAGTGGGATAGAAACCCAAAATAAATATTTTTGATGAATTGGGAAATAAAACAAAAATCCAAGCTTGAATTATAAAATAAATTGAACTTAAGCAAATTGAATGAAGTGATGTTTGAAATTAAAATTCAAGTATTGAATTATAAATAAGGAAAAACTAAGTAGATAATAAATTAGATAACGAAATATATAATGATAACCAATGTAGCTAAATAAAAGCTGAATTGGTGAGTTAATATTGAAGTTTGAAAATAAAACTCAAGTTATAAATCAAATTCGACTTGAATCATTAGTGAAGAAAATATAATTGAAAGTGGTCTTGCAATTAATTAAATAAATAGAGAATGAAGTTGAATTGTGAGTTAATAAAATTTGATGGTAAGTTAAAGGTGAATGGTGGAATCAGAACTTGAGTTATTAATTAAAATTTGTCTTGAAATGTTAACAAATTAAATATAATTGGAAAGGTATCGAATAAAAATGAAATTGGATTAAAATAGTAATGATTTGTATTGCGAAGAAAAATCCAAATATGTGAAAATAAATTGGATATGGCCTTGTAATCAATTGAACGAGTTTCAGTGGTTTGTTCAGTTTTGAAATTTTATAGTTTAATTCGAATTTAAAAATAGCCTTCCGAGGCACAGTCTCGGAATTCAACGAAACCAGTTTCATTGGATCCGTAATATTGAATTATTATCGGGTTTCAATTCTCATAGTTTTTGGGTTTTTTGTGTGAGCGTACGAGATAAAAACGCCTAGACGATAACTATCGATTTAATTTTAAAAAAAAATCAATCAGCAGAAATCTCTCCCGAGCAGCCGACTTCTTTTCGTACCAATGTCTCTTTTTTTTGCTACATCACGCAACCCTCCTTTTCCTTTAATAATGAAACCGAATCCTCTCCTTCCAATCAAATTAAAATCAAAGTTCAGAAACAAAAAAGATAAAAAAAGAGGATCGGCAAGTATGGGGGGAAACGAGTTTGAGAGTCGCGTGCAGTCTCGGATGGGAGCCTTGCATGGTGTCGCGGTCCCTGGTATCGCGACGGCAAGGATTTTTGGCTCAGTATCGTTCGCGAGGGGATTCGCGTTTAGGGTTAGGGTTTGGGAACTGCAGCGCCGGCATCATGAAGGTGAGGCACAGAAGGATGCGGGTTGGTGGCGGGGCGATGTGAGAAATCGAGCACGGCGTCGCGAGCGCGATCTAGATTTTGATGTGGTTCGTCGGCATCATCGAGCAGAGGTATTGGTTTTTTTTTTTAAAAAATTCAAAGCAAATAAATTATATGTATGAATACACAGATTGTAAAGTATATAGGTTTATGGAATTTTTGTTTGTTAGGTATAAGAAAAATTAAATATATACATACACGTGTTTAATCTTGCTGTTTAAATTTTTAAAGAAGTATTAAAGTGATTTATATATTATAATATCATATTAAAACGAATATTTACAAATTAATAAATTGTGATGAAGTGGTAAATTAGTTTGAGAATTTCTAAATTGATATTACTCAAGTTTAAACCTGAGTTTAATATGTTGATTTTTAGTCCATTAATCAGAAATTATTATTTTTTTCAATAAAATTTGGAAAAAAAATAATAAAATAAATTAAACGAATTTTAAAATATTGTTTAGGGTAATTAATGTATTTAATAAACTTATTTAATTTTTTTTAGTTAAAGTACAAATTATTAAGTTGAATTAAAATATATATAGGAAAATTAGTTTAAAATTTACTACTTCGGTTAAATTAAATCTAAGGATAAAATTTAATCATTTGTAAACAAAATAAATAAATGGTGAATAATTGTTTGATTAGTTCTAATAATAATAAACCGTGAATTGTTATACAAGGTTTAAAAATCAAGGAAACAAAACAGTTTGGAATGGATTGCAAACAACAAAGCAAAGGTGAGTTAATCTCACTCAGTTAAACTTAAATTTAAATGTTTAAATTTAAGTAATTGTTTGAATGGTTGAATTGATTAATGTGTTGCAGTATGGTATATTTTGGAATTGATATTTATATTGTGCTAACGTCTGTGAATGCAGGTAAAATAGGATGGAGGGATCCGACTTGATCCCTCAACATTTATTTAAATTATTTAATACCCTCTGTTGTGATTATTTTATATTCTGTGATGAATATTATTGACAATTTGAATATTGGATGTTATGGTTTACCTGAATATGTTCCGGTGCACTAATTTATCAAGATATATAGAATTGGATTTTGGAAATAAAATGAAGAGAAGTTTTATGTGAAATAATTATAGAGAATTAAAATAAATTAGGAATGAATTGGATAAGAATAATAATAGTTTTAAATTCTAATAAATAAATTTCGTATATGGAAGGGAAATTTCGAATAAAAAGAAGATTAATGAATTTTTAAACTTCAGTATGATTAAAACATTTATTTAAAATTCAAGGTTTAAATTATTTAAGAAGAATGAAGAAGAAATTGGGAAAATCTGAAATTGGTATATTTCAGTTAAAAGATTTTAAACGAAACGGAAAATAATAAGAATAATAATAAGTCCATAACTAATGAATTACGAAATGAATTGAGTAATTTAAAGGAGCTCATTTCAAAATAAAATAAATTGGAAATCAATTTAGGGAAATTGATTTAAGTGATTGAAGTTGAAATTTTCTCTGGATAGCCAAGTACATGTTTTTAAAAGTAAATTTTTAAATATAAATTAAATGTTTTAAAGTTGTTTTTTATAAAAAGAAAGCAAGTTTTGTAAAATTTATTATTTCTAATACTTAAAGTCTAAAATAATTATTTTCTTTTAATCTATTTTAGCAGTAATTATTAAGAAGTAACTTAGTATTTTGTTTTAAAAAAAAAGTAGAAATCTAGTTTTATATTCTATTAAGTAACTTTATTTTCAAATGTTTATATAGTATGTATTTTTAACAAATTATTGAAGTAGTTTTAACTTAAATATTTTAAAGTATATTTCAAAGTAAGTGTTTTAAATTATTTTAAAAAAATTCTAAGTTTTGTGCTTGGTGATTTCCGAAGAAATGAAAAATAATTTGGGAAATTTATTCAGAAAAGGAAGTTAGTTTTGAAAACTGTTTTCAATGGGGTTTGAAAAGTGAAAATATATCTTGTGAAGATATTTTTGAGATTAATAAATAATTTTGGAAATTATTTATTGTGTGATGGATGTTGTGAATATTAATTGATAGTTAAATCACCGA
This sequence comes from Allium cepa, assembly GCA_030765085.1. NCBI lineage: Eukaryota > Viridiplantae > Streptophyta > Magnoliopsida > Asparagales > Amaryllidaceae > Allium > Allium cepa. The sequence continues at coordinate 650,733,365 of CM060928.1, read as the reverse complement.
CTATCAATAGTGGACAAAATACGTTGATCGTTTCGAAGAGACCGGGATCGAGATTTATTTCTCGAAAACCACTTCGATCCGATTTGTACGTTTCGTGAAAAACGATTTTGGATTCCAAGATGGAGCAGTGAAGTGCAAGGGCTAGTTGCTACTAATCCTGAGGATATTTCCAAAATGGATGTAGTAGGAATAGTGCCTTCGGTTCCGTTCGAACCCGGGACGGACTTGTATGGATGAATGCTTGCGAAACATCGTCTGGTGGACGATGGCATTCTAAAGGATATGTTCTATAAAGGTAACGCTTAGCCTCAAGCCTCATCAAATGGGAATGACTGAAAATCAGAGGTTATGCAGCAAGGCTAGGTGGGTAGCACCCAAGCAGGGTGAGGTCATTCCTGTCTAGATGTCCCTTTTTATTTCGGCTTAGTGGGCGGTTGCTGATCCCAACCGCGGGGTGATCTCACTCGGGATTATCCAGTAAGGGGTAGTCCCGGTCTTGTGTTGCAGGGAAGCGGGCGTACTCCTTGGTACGGTGATCTAAGCCTCGTATTGTGAAAGGTGGTAACCCAGTGCTTAGTCATCTAGTTGGAAATCCATTCTCCCTACGAGCCTTGTACGAGTTTTGTTTGTATTACCCACTCTGTGGCTAGTAGCTTGAATTTAATAGTGTAACAATTTCGGCTATTTTATACGTATTTATATATAGACCCTATTATAATATCAGTGGATTTCTATAAAAATTGTTTTAGCTATCATAAGGTAAAAATCCGACATGTTTATTTGTGGCGTGGTCTTACGAGATGCTTTTGTTTTCAAAGGATTTTTGAAACTTTAATAATCAATTGAGTGTGATTTTCTCACGCTGGTATTCCAGACTGACTCGGGTATTATTTAACTGTAATGCTCGGGTCAGACCGAGTATTATAGGATACATGATATAATGCTGTGAAACTCAGGAGACGAGCTGGATGACGATACGTACTCCCATACTTGTTTATATATATATTCCGCTGTGTTGAGTTGTTGTGTATCCATTTGTATGTTATTGATGTTGAGCTGTGATTGATATACTCTAATAATGTAATATATAAACAGAGATATTTGATTTTGAGTAAAGATTATTTATTACCTATTATGCTTTATTCCACTGCGATGGTTAGATTCTGTTGTTGTTTTCTATTTTCTTCTTCTCCTCATCTTCTTTAACCCAAATGGTTCGTATTTCTGTACAACTTGAGTTGATTGTTGTAGAATAGTGTTGACTCAAGGGGTACGGATTTGTGGGTCGTTACAGATTTACTTTCAGTGATTCGATCCCCGAACCATAATCAAATTGGTGGCGTTAAGGGCACCAAGGGGTAATGTAATTCTCGTTGTTAAGGAACAACTGTATAATGATTCATCAAGAATGTTTTATAGATTGTATATAAGTTAAATGGAAGACCTCGGGTGATGATATGCAATATTAATCAAACTTAGGAGTATCAAGATCATACTTTTGTTCTGGACAATTATACGGCCACAGTTGGGTATGTACTGGACTTAGGAAGTGAAACGATATTCAACTGAGAATTCATCACCTTCAATATAGAAGGTAAGTGTCATTGCAATTGAAAGAAGACACAGAATCACAAGACCTTGGCCAAGATATACGACTAATCAATAAATGATTGTGTTAAACCAAGTGATTATGAAGATCAATCGTTGCAATTAACTACAAACATTATTAAAGCGGTAAGCATTTATCGAATTTTCAACATCAAAGTGACAAAGTCTTGATAAAGAGACACAACGTACACGGTGTATTATTTTTTAAGGACGTTGCTTAAATTGTTATGAAGTAGGACTTCACTTAGATGATTTGTAGCATTTGACCTTTCGTCTACTACGATGCGTTAGCAAAGTACAAAGAGGCTTTAATACTTCGAACTGTTCAAGTACTACCAATGACCGAGTGTCACACATGAGGGTCTTGCAACTGTGACTCACAACATTTGAACCAAAATAAGTTAATAAAATAATTTATGGAAGTTATAAATTATTACGATGAAACCAATATAATGGTCATATTAATATATTTAATATTTGTGGACTAGATTTTAACCAATGTATAAAAATTATATAAATTTTAGTTAGGAAAATAATTTCAAATAATATATAATATGAGCAAAAGTTGTTTGATATGATTAAATGATAAGGGTCAACTTGGGCACGGTCGGTTAACCGAACCTATCGGTTAATTAATCGATTTAACTGACCAAAATCAACAGTTCGATTAACCGAACCAAATATGAAACTGGGCATTATAAACCGAGCGAACCATAGATTTTTAATCGCGATTAACCACTTATTCTGAAGTTTTCAAGTTGTCCTATCGCAATCTTAAGAGACAATCGATTGAACATGAAATCCTTGTACAGAACAAGTTTTCACGTATAGTATATTTATAAAGTTAAGTATAGTTACCTTTGAATCAAGATAATCCAAAGCCTATTGTTGGGTATATATTTTCAAAGCCAACACTAGTTGGAATAAGGTTACAAACAAAGGTTTATTCAGTTATCAATTTCTGCAAAATATGTAAACTAATGCATTAGATAGAACAATGGTTAATTATTGACAAAACAAAATGTGTATATATGTATATGGATGTATGACGTCATCATTGGCATATAACACTAAACCTATTCATTAACAATAAATCACAATGGTTAATTTTGTATATGTCATCATCATGTTGACCCTATGTTAGATCATCAATTTTAATATACTTATAATATTTGTATTATGAATACAAACATATTATAATATCAAAATATAAAACTAAACTAAAATCAAATCAGTAATAAAATATAATTGCTAAATCATAATAATCAAACATAAAAATTTAATATACAAATTGATTAAATTAAAATTGTATCTGAAACCCTTTTATTACTAGTGCTAAATATGATTTAATATTAAATCATAACAAATTAAATTATACAAAATAGATTTTCTTTCATGCCCACTTCTTCCTCCTCCCAACCTATCCCTAACCATCACATCCACTCCATTACCGCTTTACTTCAATCCAACCCCACTCCAGCTACCATATACCTTCCGCATCCTTCTCTCCCATCCACTTAACTTTCCATTCAACCTAAACTGCCTGACCGCAATGTCCAACCAGCTTACACACCTCCCAACTTCCCCCATTCCTTCTTGCCCTTTGATTATATTGCCTTCTCCATCACTAACCCAACTCCTTGGATTTTCCTTTTTAAAACCAAACCTAGAATGCTGGAAAGTTTATCCTTACCAATTACAATCTTCATTATGAAGGTAAGCCCCTGCCTATTCATGCTACGGTCCAAGAGGCTGGAATCTCCTACTGGCCACACCACTATATTTGTATTTTCCTTGATGGAAACCTTTCCTATTCTACTGTCATGTTCCACTTACAAAACGCAGGAAGCATAAGGGTTCCTACAAGGTTAAACAAGACTCTATCAATTTTTACTTTAAATTTAATAAGGATAGACATAAGATATCAAAGGCTGACCCAATATTTATAAGAGGGAAGATGATTATTACATCAAAATGGAAACTAATTTACGGTAACATTCACTCAATAGTCAAAGTCTGTCGATTTGGGTGCACTTCTATAAGATACCCCTCTTAACATGGTCTCTAATAGGCGTTAAATGGTTATTTGGTCACTTGGGTAATCTGATTTTCTACAACGAAGCTACAGAGAAGTTGGCTAGATTTGAGTATGCAAAATATCTTATGGGAATAATAGTTGAAAGACAACTACCAAATACAATAATATGTGGAGAGGATGAAAGTGTTTCTGTAATAGAAATAACATATGACTGGAAACAAAAAATTTATACTCACTATAAATGTTTTGATAATGAGACTTCTGGATGTCTCATAACTATTCTGGGAAAAATATAGAAAATGATTAGCAAAGTGAAAAAAGATTCGAAGTAGTTGAAGCTAAAGAAAAAGAAAACAAATATTAATCAAAATAGGAAGTTTGATGCTTGGGAAAAGCAAAAACCAGTGAGCTGAAACTAGGAAAAGGGACAAATGTTTTAAAATGATGCTAGAAAAAGGTTTACTAAAAGATAATGTGATTTTGGCAATGAAGCAAACACATGGTAACTCAATTCTCGGTCCTCATCCATTGGAGAACACTTTACAACAAACAAAATCAAGTGATGCAGCCTTTATGTCTACCTATCCACAAGTTAATATTCCTGCAATTAACCCGACCAATACCCTCTAGCCACCGATTCATTTGCTTATCGATTTCACTTTCAATTTTGTCCCTCCCACATGTTGTAACCTAACAATGGCTTCTTAACTTCGCAAGTGACAATTTATCAAAAAGAATCCATGCGACAACCCATACCTCAAGGCACACTGATTCAATGCCTAAAATGGCTTTCAAACTCAAGCCTTGCCAAGAAGTACGATCCATCGAGGCTTTTAGAACATTTCATGTTATAGGGATTAAAATAAATTTAAAGCATTCTACACTTTCAAATCTAACAGCAGAAGAAAATAAAATATAAATACTAAAAATATCCAGATCAGATAATAGTCTCAATAGCACGGTCCATACAATAATATCTCCAAACAGTAGTACATAGATACTGATAAATAGAAATAACATAATACAAAATAAACTACAGAAGATTAGTAATAAATAGATGTAACTTTAGGCATATAGTATCCTCCTCCACACACTATATCTAAGCCAAATCACCTACTTGCTTTGTTGGAATTGGGCCAGTCGGAAGCGGGATACTTGGGTAAATTTTAAAAAGTGTCTTTTAGATCTTTGTTGGGCTTATGTAATCTAAATTTATTTGGAACATTTCTATTTTTCCATTTAAATAAAATGATTATCTTAGTATAATTATTTAAAATTAGTTTAATTTCATTTTAAACTGTTCGTGTTATTATTTTAATTTGTTTGATGAACGCATCAAATGCACAGTGAATGTGTAAGCGTTACAAATAGAAAGTGTGCATAGAAAATGTCAACGTTTTAGGTGTTGGGATTTACACCACAACTGTCACAGATTATTAATATCACATAGGTAACAGATAAAAGGGAAATTAAATGGAACATGGTAATCAAATAAATGCTTCAAAAGTAGAACTTTGATAATCATACATAACTCAAAAGTATACAGGAAGAAATAGAAGATGTGGAGAATTATAGGCATGTGAACATGATAATTGACATCTATATACATAAAACAGAAAGTTACCTTTCAGACGAAGCCTGGAGAATACACCTTGAGTAATGAAGAAATTCCAAGATTCGACAAATCAGTCCCTAGATTTGCAATAATACAGAGATAACCACCTTTTCTTTTTAATTTTGTTTGAATAAGTTTTGGAAATTTAGAGTTGTTGCCACCATGAATATTCGACCTTAGGATGTTGTCGGAACTGGGTCAACCCGTAGCAGAAATTATGGATAAATTTCAAAAAAAAATCTTATTGGGCATATAAGTCTAATTTATTTAGAACATTTCTAAATTTAATTTAAATAAAATCTTTTGTTTCATTTAAATTTATAAACAATGAATTGAATTTTATTTAATTTATGTTCATTTAAATAATTGTACACATTTGTAACATATACATATATGTATGTGTGTGCATGTGTAACTTAACAATCCATGTAACGTATAACATGCCCGTATATAAATGTCGGGATTTGCATCGCAATGAATATGTTAGCTCATCTTATATGTATTGTGTGTTGTCCAAATAAATTTATGTGTATATATAAACTCGTTATTTAAATAAATATTAAAATAATATAAGTATTTATATATAATGCATGTATTTAGTAAATGTAAGAATAATATATGTATGTATGTATATTAAATTAGATATTAATTAGATAAATATATAAATACATACATATATGTATATATAACATATGCACATATATACATAATGTACGAAGTTGTATTTTTTATTAAGTATAATATACAAGTATATTATATAGCAAGAAAATTATATATGTATGTATGTATATGTATGTATGTATTTATATATAATTATATTTTAATATTTAAAGTATTTATAAATGGGTGTATTTAAATGTGTGTGAGTGTATATATTAATTAATATTAATCAGAAAATGACTATATATATAACTTATATATATGTATAATATACACAGTTGTAATTTTTTTTACTAAATATAGTATACACGTATATTATACAATAAGAAAACTATATGTATGTATGTATCCGTATATAATTTTATATTAATATTTACAGTATTGATAAATATATGTATTTTAATATGTGTATGTGTGTGTGTTATCTAATTATATCAATTATGAAAATTAAATAATTTTATAGCATTCCAGATCCAATACACAACACATAAAATATTTTATTATAATTTTATATTATTAAATTATACATATGTTTGTCGAAAAATAATAAAATAATGCTAAAATTAATTTCGTTTCATATTTTCCAAATTTTAAATTTTTTGAAATTCAAATATGATACTGTAAAGTCACGAAAAATTTCCATAATTCTATATAGAAATTATTTTTTATTATTTAATTAATATCGACCGCATGCTTAAATGATTTAAAAAATAATAATAATATTGATTTTCAAATTCTAGGGAGTTAATACGGCGATGAAGAAATTTTCTAAATTTAAAATATAATTTTCGAAACATATGTTATTTTGTATGAATTATTCAACTTATATTTTGATTTAAATAATATTAAAAATAGAAAATAATTATTAAAAAACATTTTTCTATTACGTAAAACTATGATTAGTATAAATTTTCATATGACATAAGATCAATTTTTAACATGATATGATGGCACAATTAAATTATAAGTCTTTTAATTCACGTTATATGGCATATTAATATAAGTATAAAATGATAAAAATTAAAATAAATTTATTTGGCTGTGTATACATCTGATCGATATAAGAAATGTGTTTTTGTTATTATACATACATACATATAGGAATCCTACTTAACTAACATTATTACTATGATATATATAAACAAGCAATAGAATATTGTACATAGACTATAAGTCATATGAAATTATAAACCATAACAAAACTTATGCCTTAAGGCACACCTTGTTATGATGAATATCCCTCTTTGGAACCCTTCTTAATTCGGCAGACTACCAATCTTTCAATTGTAGACCATTGACTATCCAATAGCTTTTGATTTGAAATTGATTTGAGATTAAATTCGTCGAAGCTTTTGTTTAGGCGAATTTGGACAACAAAGAGATAAAATGGCAGCCAAAAAAGTTCTATATGTATTAGGGTTAGAAGCCTTTTATAGTGGAAGGAATGGAGAGAAAGGTGGATCATATCTCTTACCCATTCTCCCTAAATCTGAGCCATCCATCTAAGACAATCCTACCCATCTTTTAGCCACACCTTACATGCTTATTGCGGCATGTATCACCATACATTATAGCTAGGCCAATTATCATTTAGGTTCAAATAAATATTACTATATTATTTAATTGCTTGTCAATATCGCATATCGATCGATATATTTATAACTATAATAAATATATACAATAATATTTATTCCTCAAATCATATTCAAAATTTTATAACCAATATTTCATAAATATTAATTAATTTATAACTATTATAAACTAATTAAATCGTTTGGTCTAAAGGGAATTCATCATATCGATTGTGTGACTCGTTAGGTGCAAATTTGATCAACGATTAACATTGAGCTATTCGAATGTTAACATACACACGTCACTTAGCTAGTGGTGCGAGATTTTGGTCAAATTTTTCGCTTACTTAGTTTCTGTAAAATCCAATTTTAATTAATCAAGCGTCACTCGGTTGAGATATTTATTTACACAAATTCTCTTCGTCAAAACTATATCACTTTGGACTTATCGCATTTGGTAATGGTAAAAATTCTAACATCGTCCATATTCAACTCTATAGCCCAAATAAATCCTTGGTTTAATAATAATAACAATAATTATTAACTAAAATGCTCTTATCAAAGATTTTGACTTAGAGTTGGCTTAAGTAGACAGTGATACTAACCCATATAACAGAGGAGATGAATTCTCTCTTGAATAATGCACTACGCCATAGATTGCATACTGCAACACCAAGAAGTGATGCAGAAAGTGCCAAAAAATGTTGTTGTAGGCTAAAAAAGGGCAAAGGCAATACTTTCTCGGTGATGCATTTTGCAGCATTGCCCTAGAGTCAAAGGCAACATCTTTGCGGCCCTAGGGCAACATTAGTTCTGTTGTTGCGACAAGTACCAAATTTACTAAAAAGTGGGCCCCAAAATCTGGGGCCCAACATGTGGGCCCACATTGTGGGGCCCATTAATTTTGTGGCCCACCTTTACGGAACCCTGTTGTGGGGCCCATATTCATTAATCTATGGTAACACTTTTACCATCCAATGGCAACACTTTGCCGGTTTATTACCACATTTAACATCACATACTGCAATATAATATCATATCTATAGCAACACCTTTTGCAATTTAAATTGAAAATGTACTACAACATTATATCATATCTATGGCAACATTATACTGCAACATTATATCATATCTAATGGCAACATTACACTGCAACAAAGCACTTTTCATTTCAGAATAACCAGCAACACAAGTTTTACTTAGTCAAGTACAAAATAACAAACATACTTAAAAACATAGACAGCGTATTCATAGTTACAAATAGTACATACTAAATTCTACTTATTAACAGCACATTCATATTTGCAACACATAATGGCTATAGGAGGCAAGTGTTTGTGCAACACATAGTACCATAACCGTATGCAGGAGAAGTACATACTTAACAATGTCAAGTGCATCTTCAACAGTGTATCTCTCCCATTTTGAGTATGCTCTCTTCCATAAATCTGGGCAGGATGGCACCTCTAAAGGAAAAGATTGTTCATCCAATATATGCCAATGAAGGACATTCTACTGAGCGAAAGTTCATGTCAGAAACACAAGCACAGCAAAAAAATAAATGGAATTGAAATATGAGAAATAATGTTAAACTTTAAAATATGAATTTTGAGAACAAAATAATTATTTAATACCAGCTTGGCATAAGACATAGATTTAATCACTTGCATGATTACTTTTACAAGTAGGAAATGCCTTGAAGTATCTGAAGATGGATACACATAAAATACATGAGTTGTACCCACCATATTATAAAGTAACAATACATCAGACGATACTAAAATGAGCTAGATCAAAAAAGATGTTTTTACCAAGAAGAAGCCCACGAAAAGTAAATCTTGGCTCATCTTGAATATACCATGGAGCCTTTTGAACTTCTATAGTTTTTGTGTCATAGTTAAAAATACACAACTGGCTAAATGTCTAGGAATAATAGCAATATTCAGTTAGAAAACTATGAACAAACATTATTTAATAAGCATAAAAAAAACCTAACTTTGAGTAACATAGCCAAAAACCATACACCAGCGAGTTTATATATGAGGATTTTATCTTGAGCATGCCATGCAATATTGTGCATTCTGCTCTATAAGGTAGTTATTGTGGCAAACCTCTTACAAATATGAGAATTTTTACAACTATTACCCCATAATACATATAAAATAAACAAGTAAATACTATAGCAATGACTATCAAATGAGCAACCCAAGGAACGAACACACACATGCGTGCGCGATATACTTGAACTCTCTAAAGTTTTAAAGCTGACCTAATGACAGATGAGGTGTGTACAAGGAAAGATATATAGACTTATCAAAATACTTAATTAATGATAAGAGAATATTGATCCTATAGCTGGGTTAAATGGGTTTTAGTCAATGCTCAATTAACTCATCTACTTCTCTCAATATGATACAATATTATGTGAAGGCTTCAGACACACCATTAATAGATCTACTTAACATATATAAAATTAGCATATCTAGTAAAGGTCAACAAAAGTTTGTTGTACGAAATAAAATTTTGAAATGACTATTGATAGTTCATAAAAAGTAATAAACAAACATCTCATAATATATGTACAAAAAGCATTAGCCACCATAAACTACTTGGTAGCAGAAACTACTTCGTAAACACTGATAATGACTTATTTCCATGTACATTAAAATTTATCCATATATTGTAAGAATAGGTAGAAAAAAGATTGAAAATCTAGTTCAGGAACATATATATTGACTATTTCGATTTTGGTAACATCAAATGAAAATTGTTGTTATATAAAAGGAGCATGAAAGTTTAGTTTGACACTAAATGTATTTGTATTAAAAACGAGTGGTGAAAAACAAAGGTGTTTCATTCAATTTAATTACATAGTCCTATTTGATGTTATTAACTGACCTTTCAAGGCTCAACTCTTTAATGATTGCCTCAGCTTTGTAATATTTTTGTTGTCTGGTCATGCTGCTCGGAAGCCTTAGAAAAGTGGTGGACACTTGGTGTTTCTTTGATAGTCAGATGTGGGAAAAGGACATCATCTTGAGTCACCGATTCGGTCCTAACAAGCAAACATATAGTTATTGTAGTATAGGATATTGGTATTCAAAGGTGTTATATATTTATAACTGCCAATGTAAATTACCTTCTTTTAATATGAGGAACATAGTTATTTGTTCGTATATTTTAAAATCCGACAATTAATCAAAATGGTTTTGAATCAAAAACTACATATCATCATTTGTCGGTTTATAATGCATTTATTTCTGACTCACATAACACATGTAGCAGTAACAATCAGTGTACAATTCAATATAGTCCATGTAGTATGGAGAGTGAGGATGGATTATGGGCGATCTTGTCATATAATACTTTTATAACCTCCAATCTCAAACGTTGAATCTACATAAGATAGTGAAAAACCTTTCAAGTTAAATATAGCATAAATATTGAAATACTAACTGCATAGACATAGAGTAAAAGCATGGACATATATGTTGTTCCATAGAAAATCCATAAATCAGAACTCTATACCATCTGATTATCTTAAGTGTTCCTAAATTGTTAATCAGAACTTTGTACTATCCAATTACCATAAAGTAAAAGTTAATTAGAGTAGATAATTTGTACCACAGAACTTCAACATCTGACATAGTGTTTGAAGCATTCAACATCTGACATCACCCTAACCTCCTCAACCTTCAATCATTCACCAGAGCAACGGTTGCTAGTGTCACATCATGAGCAATCAAAGCATCAGATTCAGGCGGCATCAAATCTAAAGAAAGATGGCACTTAATGAGGTATTTATGCGAAAAATATATAGAAATTGATGCAATCAAAGCATTCAGGCATGGCACTCTCTTCAGATTCACCACGAATGAAGGCGCGAGTAGCTCCAGATTACTTAACAATTAAGCATTTCAGACCAACCAAACATGGTCATCATATATTCATATCAATATTACTTCATTATTTCATACTAACAAATATATACCTCATCTAACGATTAATTTTAACCAAAAGATGTTTCAAAAATTCAAGTGGCATCATATTCAGACGACAGAACGAAACCCAAAGGCAGCATCATCTAGTTTCAATCATTCACTAGTTGCTCCTTCATCATAGCAACTCATACCAACAAAAAGATGAGACTTGGTGATTCCAGTCATCTTCAACCAAAGGCATGGCACCATTATCGACAGTCAGGTTCCAAGGCAAGAGCCCAGACCTAAAGCGAAACTTCGTCTTCTAACTTCAGCAGCAACAATGAGGAACTGTTTTAAATCAAGCTACGCGGTTATTATTTTAGATCTTAGCATCACACGTTTGAGCCACCATCTTTACGAACTTATTCAACTCAATAGCAGGCAATGATACTCCAGACTCAAATTTTAGCATGGCACTTTAGGAAACAGATCGATGCGAACTTCGAATCCTTTAAGATTTTCAAGCATGGGTGCAGTCTTAAATTAAGGCAACACGTTTCTCTTCTTTGGTGATGACGAAGGTAGGCGGATCTGATTGGACGCTATGAGATTAGACTTCAAGGCATGATTTTATTAAGCAGCAATTGAGTGAAGCGGTGAATTAATCTTTGGAGTAAAAGTTGGGAATTACTTTCGAAGTAGGAAGAAAGCTTTATCTTCAAAGAGAAGCGAAGGGATAGAAAAGTTAAGGGGGAAACTAAAAGATAAGAAGAACAAAATGCTAAGAGGAAGGAAACAAAAAGAGAAGAGGCGGGAAACGAAATGTTAGGATGAGGAAATTGTTAATTATCAATTAACAAGCAAATATATAAACGATTATTGCTTACAGGAAATTATTGTCAATTAAATATTATATTATATTACTTATTAATTATATTTATTAACTATTACTTGTTTACAAAAATAAATATAATTAACAATTATATATATTTATTAATTATTACTTATTTATTTCTAGTTTATTAATTATTAATTATTAATTATATTTATTAACTATTAAATGTTATTAATAAATATTAATTATAATTTAGTAATTATTAATACAATAATAAATTAATGTTATTGCATCTATAGCCCGCACTCATTTTTTATAATATTTTTATAAGTCTATAGCTACTGCAACATAGTGTTGATATCTATGCTAACATCCTGAAGCTAATGTTGTAATAGACAAAAATCAGCATAGCTATCGTTACATTGTAGCTAGCAACATCTTGTATTTTCATTGCAATAGGTCGTCTATGGCGTAGTGATGCTTCTCTTCCAATTCTTCCACTTGACTCAACTATTGTCACTCGATGGACGTCGTTTCATTTGACTATAATTAAAGTAGAGCTTTCATATTGAAGATCGATGATATTCTTAAGTTGAAAGAACTATGTAAATCAGTTACATCGATATTTTCTATTTCACCTTATTTATATTAACCAACAGAAAACTATCGAATGAGTCATTCCTTAGTTATCCAATAATTATCAGTACGTAATTACTAGGTGCCCCCAACAGTCACGAGTAATACTCCACCAAATATTTGGACAACAATTCTAGTCACAATGGATACATCGGTATGCAGTCTCGATGCATCTTGACTAGAAACATTTAAAATAGTATATTTGATTTCATTGTGATAAATTACTTACAGTTACAAAACTTTGTAACTATTATCACGAAACATACCATTTATGGATTTTCTTTTAAATATACTTTTAGTTAATTAATTAAAACACATTACAATTATATAATAAAGAGAAACCACATTTTATTTCGAACAAGATTGGTTATCGAATTAGACATATGTAACAAATTATATAATTTATCTAGGGCATACATCTAACTCTATCAATTTCCCACTTATACTTGGGATCAATCATGGAATCTTATTCCAAATTCTCCAATCTCCTTAAAGCCAATTGGGTCAATCCCTTAGTGAATGGGTATGCTATTATATTTAAATTATCTACTCTATCAATCAACTATCTTCAATGCTGATAACTATCAATATCGTATGGAACCAATTAGGAGTATGTCTCTTGACTTCCAGCGAGCTCCAAGTTCTGTTACGAACTATATCACGAACTTGTTATCATGTAATAATGTTATGAGATCTCAACATTCGGAATCATCCTCGGCTCAGTTATAAAATTGTGCATTTATTGTATATAGATTGCTTTTATTATGACACTATACAAATCAATGTACTCGGCATTTTCGTTGAATCTCTATAATCTCTTTTATTTGGAACATTTCCAACTTAAAGATTCTTAATTTGAATTTTGTTATTGACATATTATACTCAATATTATTCATGAAGTTTGAGTCTGAACGTACCTTCATAAAGAGTTTCTTGTTTCTGTAAATAATTCTCTAGTATATCGTAAATACACGAGAACACTCTAAACTACCATTATGTGATATCATTTTGGACTTGATATTTTCTTTATATATCAAATATATAAACAAATCATGATATCGTAGATAACATAACATGTATAATAATTCCTATTGTCAATGCATAAGAATCCATTGTACATATTCCGTACTAAATACTTTAATAAGGTGTCCTTGCATGTCGTTTTGGGACATTCCTAAAATCTTTTATAATTACTATAAAAGACATCAATTACAAATCCAACGTTTAGTATTAAAACAACCAAAACTAATTTTAACACAAATACATTGTTAAAATTAGTAGTTGTTGTTTTCTTATGATTTAAAAATGTCTACATACCTTTTAACATTTTTCTTATATGTACACACTTTCTCTACACTTTGATTGACAATCAAACCGTTTAATATTTCTATCAAAACATTTTTTCAACTTTTATGCTTATAAAGTGTACTTTCTATCAGTTCTAGGATCATATCCAAAAACCCACAAAATCAATATCACTCTAACTGACATTGAGGCACGTTAGTTGTTATGTGCAAACAGTCTAGTCTAAATGTATATTTAGAAGTTTCTATTTCACTACATATATACCAAAATCCAAATTCATACTACGCGATAATTTTGTGAGTAAATCTGAATTAACCTTAGTACGTTGAATAACGAATCTATTACACTGATTTTAATAATTGAAATGTGCGAGGTTATTCTTATCAACATTGTTCATTAAACTCCAAGTGTATTTGTCTCCTAAAGACATAATCGCGGCCAATGGATCACATCCCTTCGGATACGACTACCAAAATCATATTTTGATAACATATTTGGAACCCTTTCAGATTTGCGCATCATACTATTTCATCAAGTTAATAATCTTGAAGGTTTAATTGACCAAACGAGGATTATTTATTCTTGATATTGACAAGAAACTCATAGTTTCTCTTTAATGTACACGAATACTTATTAGACGTTCTAATGTACAAGAATACTTTAAGTCAATAATCTCGTATGATTCTATAAACCATTCTTTGGGATGATATTAATTTAATCTTACGTGCTACTCTTAAGTACATGACCATGTTGAAAGAAGTTAACTCAACTTCACTCGCAATTAATTGTGCTTTGTCTAACAAAGTTTGATTACTCATTACTGATACATTATTATGTATCACAAGGAGGAGTGACTTTGGGATTGAATCATTATTCATTTTTAGGTACGGTTGGAACTCTTTCCAATATACTCACACATTCGATCAAATCGAATCATTTTTATAGCATATTACATTATTTACTTTCGTTGTATATTCTGCGGGATTACCATAGACTTAAACATGTGTATCAAATACACATATCCATGTCTATGATAACTCAACGATAAATAAGATGAAGTACGTGGACATATTTGCTTATCTTACAGCTTCTGGATCCGACACTATGTTCATTGTTTGTATATTTGCACGATTTCAACTCAAATTCAAGAGAATTTCATTTAAAAGCTGTTAAAAATGATTTTAAAGTATTTTGTTGCACACTTCACAGTCCGGTCTTTAACATCCAACGAATGATTATCTTGAGTCAAATGAAAATTTGGATGCAGATTACACTACTAATCTAGTTGGTAGAAAATTACTAGTGGAACGTGATTTATGTAGAGATATTCAGTATTTGCATCATTTTCAAAGAAAATATATGCATATTTTTCATTTCAACTGATTTTCCATCAGCAGACATTTTCTTTTGTAAAACCCTTTCCAGAAAATAGTTTCTGGTGACCTTGTTTCAGATTAGTCATTTTAGAAAATTTGAATTGATAGTTATTTTTTGGATTTGATTTTAAATTACTGCATTAACTAATCTGACTCCCTACTGATTATCGAAAAGATAAATATTAATTAAAAAAGTGATGAATGTTGATATTAATCATATATTATAACTTGAGACAGTATATCTAGTAAATTTCTTTAAAAACTTTAAACAAGATTTATAATAACTTTTGATGGGTAAAAATTCCATGACTATCTCTATTGCTATCATATTTCTAACGACCATGGCTTATCAAAATCCAATATAGTATGTCAATATGTGGTATTTTAAACGGGAAATTATTCTTTTTTCATTTTACTATATTTTTAGCAATAAAAACTTCCAATGTATTCACTCTCATTTAAAAGTTCTCACGGTTATGCATGAGTGAATTACTTGAAATTTTTGATTATGTGCTTTCATGCTCATTTAAAAGTCTTCATGGTTATGCATGTATGGAACACATGTCAAACTGATTATTAAATAGACAAGTTGATTCTAATGTTATGCGTGGTTAGAAGATACTTGAATTCATTTAAAGAAAATAAAATTGAAAATACTACTAATCTCATTTAAAAGTCCTAACAGTTATACATGGTTAGTATATATTCAAATTCATGATATAAATATATCACAAATAGACATAGTTATATGGTTTTATATCATTCCTATCATTCTAAAGTGGAATATGCGCCTAACAAAGTATTTATGTTTTTTGTTTGATTTTTTATTGAAATTTAATACTTATACTCAATTGGATATTAATGTTATATTAATGTCTGTCACTTTATCTCTATTTTTCCAAAACTATTACTCTTTTACTGATAACAAAATGGGGAGAGAAATGTTAAGATTTTGGCTAATAAAGGTCAAATATTTTATTTTGTATTCTCTATTTGCATCTGGTTCGTTTACATATTTTTATTTATTTTCGTGCATATATGAAGGGGGAGCTTTGTTGTAGAGAGGGAGCATTCAAATAGGGGTGGCAAATTGAATGATCAAATACATTTAATAAATTCAAAATCTTAAATATATGTTTGTTGTCACAAAAAGGGGGAGATTGTTAAATATGCTAGTGTATGATTTTTATTTGATGATAATATATATATATATATATATTCATTTAAATGTATTCGTTATTGTACTATTTTATTTTCATATAATTAAACAAATATTTGTTGAATAAAATAATAACAAGGAATTTAAATTCAAACAAATATTTTATTACAATTTTGAATAGTACAAATTTGAGCTCTCACTATATATACACATTTTTCAATTACATTACAATTTCAGTTACATAACATTTTTCACTATACATACATTTGCACCTCGCTACATATCATTAGTTCACTCATATTTGATCTTCAACCGTATTCCAATTTGAAAGAGTTATCCACAAAATATACACTGACGCAGTAAAATTGAAAAAGAAATATTTGTGCAGTGTAAAATGAAATGTGTATTTTTGAAAATATTATTTGCCTCATTTATTTGGGTTGCTTGTCATCGTTTAATTTTGAATTCATCTTGCACGAACAGCTTGTGACAAGCACAGTGTATCACTGTGCATGCTACAAGGCCGTGCACACCGATATACACTTGACAAAACTACAGGGACATTTGAGCACTAGGTCAAACCTAAACAAAAGCTAGGTTCAACTCAAGTGCAATACAAATAAAGTACGACACGAGCAAGTCGAACCCGAGGCAAAGCTAGGATCAATTCAGGTGCAATACAAAAACACCACAAAATTGTAGAGTACTAGAATCCAAAAAAAACATAAACCACAGTCTCGACCAAAACAACTAACCATACCAGACTCTAGAGAATGATGGACCAGACAGACTCAAGTGCACAAGGACAAAATGAGCACACATTTAAAATATATATCAAGACCTGGCTGCATGGCTACTGCAATAAACTTTAGTGACTCGAAGTTTATATGGAAACGTGCAACTGAATACAAGTGCATAACAGAACCCAGGCCAAATGAAGATAATAGCAGACACATGAAGACTGCAATAAAATGATGTATTTATGAATTTCCAATTCAACAACAGTTCAACATGCTCAAATGTATACACCGAAGTCATGAAACAACTTCAAGCAGATACATTGAGCAAGATGATCTGCCTCGAAGCAACAACTCAATGCCCACACATATTGTCAAACACAAGAACAAGGAAACAAATGCACTCCGACTTAAAGTAACTGGACAGGCCATCGACCACAGTGTAGCTCAAAGGTTTATTTGAATCTATACTAAAATCAAGTGCACATATGAAGTGGAGCAAATATACCAGTTCAATGATATGCAGATAGTTTCAAAAAGACCACAACAATGAAGTGATCTGTAACGACCGTATTTGTAAACATTTAAAAGTATTAAATTAAATAAGATTTTTGAATAAAATTGTTAGAAAAAAAATAAGATACAAGTTATGAGCTTAAGTAAAATTTCTTTTAACGAGACATGTTTGCAATAATGTAAGGATGATAACAAATTCTAGTGTGTATTTTAATAACATTGGTTTGGGTGAAATTAACTATTGTCTAAATGTAAATTTCCAATTGATTGGAATAAAAAATGTTAATAAGGAATAGTAAATGCTTCTTTATAAAAGAAGAAATCATATGTTTATTTATTTGAAATGTCTGGTAGTTGAAAGATTGATTGCACAGATGAGAAACTGTTATTTGGTAAGAAATATATAATTCTTGTTTGTATCCCAATAATGTATAAATATATTTAAATTAATATTAGACAGGAAATAATTGTTCTATTTCTCATTACATTTATCTTGTCCATTTTGAAAGTTATCTTTGTAAACAATTGAATTAATGTAATTGAATAATTTCAATTAATGATAGACAGGACAACAAATTGTAAATTCATAGGTGTAATTAAACGCAGCTTATGTTTTGTAAATATAAAAGGAAAGTTGGTTTAATGAAAAGAACATTTATGTCAAATAAAATGAATGTTTCATTTGTGAATGCACATTTAGTTTCATTAAAATATAGAATAGAACGACTGATTTAAAGGAAGAAATATATGTATATTTGAACTGTGTTTTAGCATATAGATGGATTACAAGAGTAGAAAAATAGTTTATTTAAGTAAGTTATTTATTACTCTGTTGTATGAACAACAAATTTATAAACGTGTTTAAATGACTAACGGAAGCAATTATTCCATTTTTCATCCATTTTAGTTGTCTGTTTTGAAATTTAACTTTGTAAGTAATTGCAAACAATGTAATTGAAATATTTCAATTAGAAGGAAAGAAAACGTTGATTGGAATTAATAGATTTAATAAAAGAAATGCACCTTTTGTGTTAAACAGAAAAGATGTTTAAATGGAAATAAAAAATCATTTTCGGAAAACCAAATTAAACATTTTCATTTTTATGGTAAGTAATTTTATTTATTATGCATAGAAAAAAACTAAATGCGTACAAATTTGAATATTATATGAGTTAGTGAAGTTAATTTGGTTACGTTTCATAAATTGAATTTCAAAAAGATTGTGCAATGTACATGGTCCCTTCATTTCTTTTATTATTAATTGTTGCATATACGTTTTAAAATAGTTATCTCATTATTAATACTTGATCCTTTTATTTATCCTTCTGTTTAATACATAAGCCTAGACTTTTAGGTTATATTTAATTTTTACCACCTTATTTTTGCGTATAAAAAATTTCATTTTCCTTTGGTTTGCAAATTTTTCCATTTCTACGTACATTTCTTTATGCATTATTAATGCCTAAAGCTTTCAAAATAAAACGTGACATTTATTTTTTCTCCACCTTAATTTCCTAATTATTAAATAACCAGCAGCTTATTTCTTTCATTTGTAGTATATATTTGTGTTATATATATATATATTTTGGCAAAGTCTTATCAGGTTTGTTTTAGACTAATGGGCTCCTTAGTAAACCAAGAGAATCTAGGAACCTTAAGAGATGTTGGATCCTTCCTTTTCTCACACATTGACCTTCAATTTTTCTACCGGACTAAAACCAAGTACGTACAAAAATTGCTCATTTGAGAAACTTTCTGCGTACTCTTCTTCTTCCTTAAATATGCAGTAAACTCCAAACCTCAAAAATCCTAAACTTTCTGCGTACTCTTCTTTCCATTTCGAATATTTCTATATCAAAAACTCTACTTTTCAAGTCCTTTCCCGAGTCTAGTTTTGTATGAAAATACACCATATTGTATCAAACATTTCTTCTTAAGTAATGAACCAAATTATGTGATTCTTTTTTTCAAATCATTTATTTTTCCAATGGCTTCAACTTTATTTTAGATTAGTTCTTCAAATTCCTTAACTTTCTATGCCAAAAACTCAAATCTTTTCGAAGTATATTTGAACTTAGATTTTCAACTCAGAAAACACCTCTATTTGTTTTGACCATGGCTTCCTCAAGAAAAAAGCTTTTTGAGTGATTCTTTTTTTGAAATGAAGAGAAAAGAATTTGCAACAACTTTCTGTTTAGTCACCTTTGTAGATTCAGTAATAATTCTATTGTGCAATCTTAATGGTTTAGTATGGCATCGACGTTGATAATCTTTTTAATCTCATTTGCTATAATGCTGAATCTTAAGAGTGTGTTTACCAATTCCAACCCCCAAGACCTAGTTCACCGCGTATTCATGCATCGTTAATTGGGATATAAGATAAAAAATAAATTTGAATAAACAAAACAATATGTATGTAGTAAGCAGAACATTGTGGAGTCTTAATGACGTTTATTCATAAGTTAGTAAGTTAGTGAAGTTAATTAGTCATCGATAATATTATATTATGGTTGCTTCGTTAAAAGCCTAAACATGCTCTTGTTGCTCAAACTGTTTTTTTTTCCTATTTTACTTACGATTTGAATAGTTAAAATCTATCCCTATCATTAATTAAAATTTTAAATTTACCTAGCATCAACAATGGCCTAAAAAAAGAGTCGAGAACCTAACTTGAATTAGTCAAGAATCGAACTTGGATGTGTACAATGACATTTAACTTTGTTACCGATGTTTAATTCAAATATGTGCAACGACATTTAAGTGTCATGTGGAAAGTAGTTGGAAAATATTTTTTAACCAAGCCGCTATTCTAATTTAGCCATGATATCGTTTTTTCTAAAATCTTTGGACAATGATTTGAAAAGATCAAATTTGTTGTAAAAAGAGATTGGAACTCATTTAGCACTAGTCGTAAAGCTAAAAGAGTGCACCAGCCGGGAATCAAACCCGGGTCTGTACCGTGGCATGGTACTATTCTACCACTAGGCCACTAGTGCTTATTGATTTATTTAATATGTTACTTTTACTTAATTTGAACTATTTATATTAAATAATATTAATCACACTTGAAGTGCAGAAATTCGAACGCTTCTTATGATTTATGTTTGATATTTTGTCTACTATTTTCTTGTGACCTTGATATTATTTGTTTTTGTTTAAAATGGTTTAGTATAAAGTTTATCCAACACTAAAATATCGAGGATTATATATGCATAAGGTAGCAAAATTAGAAGAGTACCACAATTAGGAATTAAACTCGAAGTCGTGCAGTGGTAGAGAATTGTTCTACCATTAAACCGTCGATAAAAAATGATGTGTCAAACTTTAATTATTTACTTTGTTTTTTGAAATTATCTTTAACAATGTTTAATTGAACGCTTTATATCACATTTACTATTTTTTTGATTTTATTTTAAATTTAATTTTCAACTATATGTACTCGTTCTTTTATATTCTATGTCATGTGGAAATATTGCATGCATTACAAAATGATATATTCGGCAATACTTCAAACTAAGACTTGTCATCAAATAAAAAATGTGGTATGTACGAGTCATAGGCATAAGTTAGTTATGACGTGGTAGAATGGTTATCGGTTGTATTTTTTGCATTGTTTTGATTAGTTCTATCTCTTGGTGCAATATGAATTATTGAAACTGATGGCGTGGAAAAAAACATGACCTGACAAGCGCACAACTTCAGGAAGGTTTGAAAGCTCGAGGGTGATAACCCTTAGTTTTTTATTCAGTTATTCAAAGTAATAAGTTAATACGAGTATAATCTAGTAACATTGAATCAATTAATACAATAAAAATGTAAACTATCATTTAAAAATACATTATTGTAGTAAATACACGTATTTCATGGATGCGTACATATTGGCTGTGATTGCTGGATATTATGCAATAATTTGTACCCCTTATATTATAAAGTATAATAAGATCCATATTCAAAGAATTTTTGTGATCAATGATCCTATAATCCATACGATAGAAAAACTAGTATATGTAGTATCGGTTGGTTCCGTTGGACGTAACAAAACAATATATGTTTATAAGAAGAAAATTATAACGAGACACGTGGTCGAGAATCATTTGGTTCAAATGATCGGGTACTTCAAACGGGTCAAAAATGCAAGTGCATGTATACATACTTGCTTATAGTTTTAATGTTAGCGCATGATATGAAAATCCTAGTGTGGTAAAGTGATCCCACCGTATTAGAAGTTGCATGATGCATTAATTGACACATATTTTTGTGACTTTGTTATTGTTATTTTAATGCCGAATGGCTAAAAAACTTTTCAAACTTAAGAAGTGCGAAGATTGTAAATAATATTGGAGAAATACGTGCGTCAGATTCTGTTGGAGACAATGATTATTGTAACAACCTGCATATTTAACAATTATATATTTAAATGTTTTATTTAAGTATAGCGTCGTTAGTCGGATTTTGGTCCGAAAAGCTACTTTTTGCAAACGGCCGAATTGGAGCTCGAAACCACCTCCATTTGTTTCGAAATGGCGTTTGCGATCTTTTTGAGTATAATCTTTGATATGTTTGGAGTTTGTGAAATTTTGGCTACTTTTTCTATTGGGTTTTGGGTTGGGTTCAACCCACGAGCTTAACTAAATACCCTAGCTCAGCCCCTTCTCTTCATTTATCTCTTTTTCATTTTCATTTCTTAAGCTAAAACTGAAATGGTGGATGGGAAAGAGAAATAGAAATTTGCAAGCCCTAGTTTCAACTACCAACTTGATTTCTTACTCCAAAAATCAAAGAGAATCCATTGGTAAGCTCTTCTTCATCTTCTCCAACTCTTCTCCGCTTCAATTTCAGAAAATTTCCTAAACCTAAATTGGGAAATATGTGTTTTATTCTTAGATTGAAGCTTGTTGAGTTGAAGTAGTATTTGGTTGGTCTTCTCCTTGTTATTGAGCTCTTTCTTCTTTGTTTTGGGTAAAAGGTGAGTTTTGAACTCACATCTACTTCTCTTGATTTCATTGATGTTGGGTATGAATTCCTAGCACTTGTTCATATGCTCTTGCTTTTGGTTTGGATTGAATTGGTGAATATCCAAATTTTTAGTGTTTGGGTTCAATTCTTTAAAGATCCTAACTTTGATGTTTGAATATGTTTTTGGTTGCGAATCGGAGAGCTAATGGAGCTG
The DNA here is from genome assembly GCA_030765085.1 of Allium cepa. Classification (NCBI taxonomy): domain Eukaryota; kingdom Viridiplantae; phylum Streptophyta; class Magnoliopsida; order Asparagales; family Amaryllidaceae; genus Allium; species Allium cepa. The sequence goes on along the minus strand of CM060928.1, from coordinate 650,710,216 downwards.
GGGTATCTATTGGTTAAAGCTCCTTAGGTCCATTGCTCGAACGGTCGCGGTTTGGAAGAATTTGCATTTCATTGAAATAAGGCAGGAAGTGCAAAATCATCAGGTTCGGCCCACCTAGCCCTATCGCCGGTCGACCGACCTGCTATCCCGAGTTTTTTTTTATTTCCTGCATCTGGCCAGCCGACCGAGCCCTGCAACCGGTCGACCGACCTGCTCCTATTTTGGTGTTTTGCCTATTTTTGCATATTTTGATTTGTTTTCCAAATTTTATCGATTGGAGTTGCTTTTTAGTGGTTGTCATTGCATCTTTGGCTTTGATAACTTACTTTTGACTCCATTCACGGTTTTCATAAATAATCCCTTTAAATCGTATTAAAAGTTTCCTTCTCCAATTCTTAAATTCTATTTAAAACGCACATACAAAATTTCGCACTTCGAGCAGAGTGGAAGGGTGATTAAATGGTTGGGTAAAACACGGACCATGAATCTGTGCGTTTGTCTTCCCGATTAGTCCCCGACCTATTCGATTGATCGTTTTGACCTTCGGGTTTGGTTTATCGATGATATGAGGTAAACTTTGTACTGCTTTGAGTGTTAAAGTGGCTGACGGATAGTAAATCGTTTAGTGCGAACGAGTGGTTATGGGACATACGTTAACACTTTTCGGATTCCTTTTCGAGAGTTGTGACACATTCCGCCAGTTAGTGGTGTCTAGTACTGGGTCTCTGACCTTCACCACTATGGTTTGTTGCCTTCGGGTATGTGCCTTCGGGTTTGTGCCTTCGGGTTTGTTGCCCTTTAGTATCGCTTCCGATGTTGGTCGTTATGAGCCGCATGGGTGATATTGGGTTGCCCTTTAGTATCGCTTCCGATGTTGGTCGTTATGAGCCGCATGGGTGATATTGGGTTTGGAGTCTTCGGGCTCATGGATCCTTGTTTGTACAGTACCGAGCTCGAGCAAATCTTCTGATGTTTCATTCATATGTATATTCCCTAGGTATCGCCCTTCGGTGTTGGTCTTTTTGGGCCGCATGATGCGTAGTGTTCACCTTGTGGAACTTGTGTACCTTATTGGTATTTGTTATTGCCTTATGGCTTGCTTTGGGATATTCTTATCCTTTGTTCTATGTGTTGCCGATGAGATGAGGCTTGTTATCATATGATTCATCTTTTGTTAGATGATTGTGTTATCTCCTATAGAGATATTTGTTATACTTTGTACCTTGCAGGTTTATTGTTGTTCAGTTTATCTAACTGATTTGTTTAGCTAGACTGACCCGTGTATTTTATACTCGGGTCAAACCGAGATGTTTCAGATTAGGTGCATTTGGACTTAGCCTATTTTGCTTCCGCGTTGTCATAGCTTTTTGTGTAGTCCCATTTTGTAGTAACTTCGATATGTATTCTTATGAACTCGTCTGTGTATTATGGTTTGCTATACCACTTGACATGTATTATTTTGTAAACTCTGTTGTGTATCGATATATGTGTATATGATGATTTACTGTTCTGTGATGTATATTACATTTGAGTTGTTATATTCTGTTCTGATAGATCCAACCACCTATGGTTTTTTTAAGTATTCATTGGGTATGTCGACCTTATTGATATGTTATTGTCGATGTATTCAATAGATAGTTAGAGTAAGGCTGTTGATGGTCGCTCCCAACCAGCCATATTCTCCGGCTTAGTTGACGGCATTACCTTGTAGTGTCCTTGGCGAGCGTGGGTACAGAGGTGGGGCGTCACAGCGTGGTATCAGAGCTGAGTCAGGAAAAAGTATAATAAACACAGAATAGATGCACATATTACGGTACATCAAAGTGTAAAAGTGATACAAATCTTTGAATCATCGTGTCTCTTTATTCCATCAAGGTTAGATAGAATTTGGGAATACGTCTAGGAATGCATTTTATTCCATAGTATTTCGTAATGAAGTATCTACCTTGTGAATAATCTTGTTCTTATCTTACTTTCAGCGTATGGCTGGAAGAGGCAAGGGACGACGTTCGGATGCTGGGCAATCCTGTGGCTTACATCCGGATGGCGTTTATATGTCTGCTGATCAGTTTTTGGAGTTGTTTAGGAGCACTCAGCCTCCAGTTCCTCCTCGAGTGTCTCCACCTCGCAAGTCTGCCTTTGCACGTTAGTGCAGTGATTTTGCTCATCTTGGAGGAAAGCCGTTTAAGGGCTCCGAGTCCGTTCTTGAAGTCCAAGCTTGGTTTCGCACATGCGAGCGTATCTTCTCTCGTATGGATCTTTCTGACCATGATAGAGTTCTTGTAACTTCTAGCTTATTACAAGAGCGTTCCCTTGATTGGTATGAGCTTCTTATAGCCGAAATCGATGAGTCTACTCTTTCTTGGACTCAGTTTCGGGAGCGATTTGAACTCAAGTTCGTTCCTGAATCTGAAAAAGTTTTATTGACCCGTCGCTTCCTTGAGTTGAAGCAAGGGAAATCTTCTGTTTCTGAGTATGTTGCATCATTCAAGGCTTTACCTAAGTATGGTCTTGAATTTGTTAGTACTTCTTATAAGAAGAATTTGAAGTTTGTTTCTGGTCTTAAGAAATATCTTAAGAAATCTTTGTTGCTCCAACTTAAACTTTCTTTTGAGGAGTTGGTTGATTCGGCACTTCATCTCGAGATCGTCGAGAAGGAGTGTGATAGTGATGTTGATGTTGAGGTTTCCAAGAACCCCAACAAGAAGGCCATTTCCAATTTAGAAGCAGCCTTTTCCTTCTAAAAAGAGGAAGACTGGTGGTCCTAGTTCTCAGCCTCAGTCTTCCGGAACACCTTTTGTTTGAAAGTGTTCCAATTGTGGTTCTCCAGATCATGCTATTCGAGCTTGTCCCAAGCCTCACTTCTGCCGTTATTGCAAGAAGGAAGGTCACCATGTTTCAGCTTGCCCTACTGTTCCGGTTGGTGCTAAGTCTAGAAATCTTTATGCTACCAAGGCTTCTAAAGGTCCTTCTCAACCCAAAGGTATATCCCCATCTATTTTGGAAGGTTCTATTTTATTTCGTGATCATAGTATTCAAGTTCTTTTCGATAGGGTGCTTCACATTCTTCCGTATCGAAAAAGCTCGTCGATGACTTATCTTTGGATGTTTCTTGTATGGTTACTTCTTTAAGGATTGCGAATCCTATTTGGGGATCCGCGACCCTTAGTTTGCTTTGTGATGATGTTGAGATTTTTTTACGTGGATTTTCTTTTCGTGCGAATCTGCACGTTATTTCTTGTTTGGGATTTGATATGATTTTGGGTATGGACTGGCTAGTGAAATATGATGCCAGGATTATTTGTTCGGAGAGAATTTTGTGTCTTCGACATCCGGATTCGCCTACTCAGTTATCTCTTGTTCTTCGGGATGTGGATAGTTCCGAAATGGCTTTATATTCTCTTGATTCGCAAGATGATGATGATATATCTCGTATTCCTATTGCTTGTGACTTTTCTGATGTTTTTGAGCCTGTATCGGGTTTGCCACCCAAGCGGGCAATTGAGTTCCGCATTGATCTCATTCCAGGCGCGCAGCCAGTTAGTCATCCTTCCACGAGGATGTCTACAAAGGAAAATGAGGAACTCAAGAAGCAACTTTTAGAGCTTGAGTCTAAGCAGTTGATTCAGTCCAGTTTTTCTCTGTGGGGATCCGCGGTTATCTTTGTGAAGAAGTCCGATGGAACTCTTAGGCTTTGCAATGACTATCGCAAGCTTAACAAGTTGACCATTAGGAATAGGTATCCATTGCCTAGGATCGATGATATGTTTGATCTATTGAGTGGTGCTAAGGTCTTTTCTCAGCTTGACCTTGCCAAAGGTTTTCATCAATTACGAGTCGCGGAGGATAGCATACCTCTTACAGCTTTCCGCACTCGATATGGTTCTTTCGAGTGGCTCGTTATGCCGTTTGATTTGACGAACGCTCCTGCTTTCTTTGTTGATCTCATGAATCGAGTATTCCGGGAATATCTCAATAAGTTCATCCTTGTCTTCATTGATGATATCCTTATTTATTCTAAGTCTGAAGCCGAGCATGCTAATCACTTGAGAATTGTCTTGAGTACTCTCCGTCATCATCAGCTTAGAGCCAAATTCTCTAAGTGCCATTTTTGGGAGAATAAGGTTAAGTTCTTAGGCCATGTTGTATCTTCCGATGGCATTTCTGTCGATCCCTCAAAGATCGAAGCCATCCAGAATTGGAAGAGGCCTGAGAATGTTCATGAGATTCGTAGTTTCCTTGGATTGGCGGGTTATTACCGTCGGTTCATTAAGGATTTTTCCCGTGTTGTGCTTCCTCTCACTTGCCTTACCCGGAAAGGCATTCGTTTTGTTTGGACCGACAAGTGTGAAGCTTCCTTTCTGACATTGAAGGAACTTCTCACTAATGCTCCTATTCTTATGGTTCCCGAGGGGAATCATGATCTTGTTGTCTACACCGATGCTTGTGGTAGTGGTCTCGGTACTGTGCTTATGCAGAAGGATCGGGTAGTTGCTTATGCTTCTAGGCAACTACGTCCGAATGAAGTCCGCTATGCCACTCATGATCTTGAGTTAGCCGCCATTGTCTTTGCCTTGAAGATTTGGCGACACTATTTGTTGGGCGAGCGCTTCATTCTCTATGCCGATCATAATTCTTTGAAGTATTTGTTCACTCAGAAGGAACTCAATATGAGACAACAGCGTTTGCTCGAGTTTCTTGCTTCCTATAACTTTGATATCCAGTATACCCCTGGTAAGGGTAATCGTGTTGCAAATGCGCTTAGTCGCAAAAATTCGGCTGTTGTTTCTATGATGCTTGTCGAATGGAATGTTCTTGAGACTCTATCTTTTTGTGAAGTTCGGGATCGAGGTTCATCTTCTGATTCTCCTATTCTATTATTTAGTTTGGGAGCCCGACCTATTTTATTGGATCGTATTGCCGATGCCCAACGGCGTGATCCTGATTTGTTGCATCTTATTCAGCTTTGTGAGTCTAAATCTTGTGATGAGGCGTTGCAAGATTTTAGCATTGATTCTCATGGGTGTCTTCGTAAGAAGAACCGTCTTTTTGTGCCTTCTGACTTTGCACTTAGGCATGACATTCTTGATGATTGTCACCGTTCTAAGTATACCATTCATCCCGGTAGTAGCAAGATGTATGCCGATATGCGTCGTCTTTATTATTAGGAAGGCATGAAACATGATGTAGCGAGTTATGTGAGTAATTGCATAACTTGTCAGCGTATTAAGGCCGAACATTAGCGTCCTTCTGGTCTTCTTCAGCCTCTTGAGATTCCATTGTGGAAATGGGATCAGATATCTATGGATTTCATTGACGGCCTATCTCGCTCGAGATCAGGCCATTCTAGCATTTGGATTATTGTTGATCGCCTCACTAAGTCTGCTCATTTTGTTCCTATTAAGTCTAATAGAACTGCTTCGCATTTGGCTAAGTTGTATGTTAAGGAAATCGTGAGACTTCACGGTGTTCCTAGTTCTATTGTGAGTGATCGTGATCCTCTATTCACGAGTCATTTTTGGAAGAGTCTTCAGCAAGCTTTGGGAACAAAGCTTAATTTTTCTACTGCTTATCATCCGCAGTCTGATGGACAGACTGAACGGGTGAATCGTATCTTGGAAGATCTTCTCCGTATTTGTATTTTATGATTTCGGTGGTAGTTGGGAAGATCACCAACCTCTTGTAGAATTCTCCTACAACAATAGTTTTCAGTCTAGTATCGATATGGCTCCTTTCGAAGCCTTGTACGGAAGGCCATGTCGATCACCTTCTTGTTGGTTGGAATCTGGAGAGAAGCTTATTCTTGGTCCAGATTTTGTTCGTCATTCTTCCGAGAAGATTGATCTTATCCGGTTGAGAATGAAAGAGGCACAGAGCCGCCAGAAATCCTACGCGGACAACCGTAGGAAGCCTCTCGAGTTCTCGATTGGCGATCTTGTTTTTATTCGTGTTTCTCCTTTGAAGGGGGTTATGCGTTTCAGTACGACTGGAAAATTAGCTCCTCGCTTTGTAGGACCATTTTCTATTACTGAACGTATTGGCCCTGTGGCTTATAGAGTTTCACTTCCAGCTCAATTATCTGGCATTCATGACGTGTTTCACGTCTCACAACTTCGAAAGTGTCTTCGGGAGTCGGATTCTGTTATTACTTCTCCTGATTTGCAAGAGCTTGAGGTCTCACCGGACTTATCTATTTTACAGCAACCTATTTGCGTGCTTGACACGGAGGTGCGACACCTTCGGAACAAGGACGTGCCGCTTGTTAAAGTTCAATGGTCCGCTAATCCCAACGACTGTACTTGGAAAACCAGAGAATTTATTGAGCGATCTTATCCGGTTTTTCTTTCTTTGCTTTGAAACAGTGAGTATGTCCTTTCATCTCAAGCTTATTTCCTTTTCTTTTGAATGTTGTATGTATGTAGTTGTTACAAATATCATCTCTAGGAATTGCGGGGACGCAATTTTGTAAGGAGAGGAGATCTGTGACAACCCGCATATTTAACGATTATATATTAAAATGTTTTATTTAAGTATAGCGTCGTTAGTCGGATTTTGGTCCGAAAAGCTACTTTTTGCAAACGGTCGAATTGGAGCTCGAAACCACCTCCATTGGTTTCGAAATGGCGTTTGCGATCTTTTTGACTATAATCTTTGATATGTTTGGAGTTTGTGAAATTTTGGCTACCTTTTCTATTGGGTTTTGGGTTGGGTTCAGCCCACTAGCTTAACTAAATACCCTAGCTCAGCCCCTTCTCTTCATTTATCTCCTTTTCATTTTCATTTCTTAATCTAAAAATGAAATGGTAAAAGGGAAAGAGAAATAGAAATTTGCAAGCCCTAGTTTCAACTTCCCAATTGATTTCTCGCTCCAAAAATCAAAGAGAATCCATTGGTAAGCTCTTCTTCATCTTCTCCAACTCTTCTCCTCTTCAATTTCAGAAAATTTCCTAAACCTAAATTGGGAAATATGTGTTTTATTCTTAGATTGAAGCTTGTTGAGTTGAAGTAGTATTTGGTTGGTCTTCTCCTTGTTATTGAGCTCTTTCTTCTTTGTTTTGGGTAAAAGGTGAGTTTTGAACTCACATCTACTTCTCTTGATTTCATTGATGTTGGGTATGAATTCCTAGCACTTGCTCATATGCTCTTGCTTTTGGTTTGGATTGAATTGGTGAATATCCAAATTTTTAGTGTTTGGGTTCAATTCTTTAAAGATCCTAACTTTGATGTTTGAATATGTTTTTGGTTGCAAATCGGAGAGCTAATGGAGCTGGGGTATCTATTGGTTAAAGCTCCTTAGGTCCATTGCTCGAACGGTCGCGGTTTGGAAGAATTTGCATTTCATTGAAATAAGGCAGGAAGTGCAAAATCATCAGGTTCGGCCGACCGAGCCCTATAGCCGGTCGACCGACCTGCTATCCCGAGTTTTTTTTATTTCCTGCATCCGGCCAGCCGACCGAGCCCTGCAACTGGTCGACCGACCTGCTCCTATTTTGCTATTTTGCCTATTTTTGCATATTTTGATTTGTTTTCCAAATTTTATCGATTGGAGTTGCTTTTTAGTGGTTGTCATTGCATCTTTGGCTTTGATAACTTACTTTTGACTCCATTCACGGTTTTCATAAATAATCCCTTTAAATCGTATTAAATGTTTCCTTCTCCAAAATTTCGCACATACAAAATTTCGCACTTCGAGCGGAGTGGAAGGGTGATTAAATGGTTGGGTAAAACACGGACCATGAATCTGTGCGTTTGTCTTCCCGATTAGTCCCCAACCTATTCGATTGATCGTTTTGACCTTCGGGTTTGGTTTATCGATGATATGAGGTAAACTTTGTACTGCTTTGAGTGTGAAAGTGGCTGACGGATAGTAAATCGTTTAGTGCGAACGAGTGGTTATGGGACATACGTTAACACTTTTCGGATTCCTTTTCGAGAGTTGTGACACATTCCGCCAGTTAGTGGTGTCCAGTACTGGGTCTCTGACCTTCACCACTACGGTTTGTTGCCTTCGGGTATGTGCCTTCGGGTTTGTTGCCCTTTATTATCGCTTCCGATGTTGGTCGTTATGAGCCGCATGGGTGATATTGGGTTGCCCTTTATTATCGCTTCCGATGTTGGTCGTTATGAGCCGCATGGGTGATATTGGGTTTGGAGTCTTCGGGCTCCTGGATCCTTGTTTGTACAGTACTGAGCTCGAGCTAATCTTCTGATATTTCATTCATATGTATATTCTCTAGGTATCGCCCTTCGGTGTTGGTCTTTTTGAGCTGCATGATGCGTTGCGTTCACCTTGCGGAACTTGTGTACCTTATTGGTATTTTTTATTGCCTTATCGCTTGATTTGGGATATTCTTATCCTTTGTTCTATATGTTGCCGATGAGATGAGGCTTGTTATCATATGATTCATCTTTTGTTAGATGACTGTGTTATCTCCTTTAGAGATATTTGTTATACTTTGTAACCTTGCAGGTTTATTGTTGTTCAGTTTATCTAACTGATTTGTTTAGCTAGACTGACCCGAGTATTTTTATACTCGGGTCAGACCGAGATGTTTCAGGTTAGGTGCATTTGGACTTAGCCTATTTTGCTTCCGCATAGACTACTCTGCTAGCTTCTTTTTGTCATAGTTTTTGTGTAGTATTATTTTGTAGTAACTCCGATATGTATTCTTGTGAACTCGTCTGTGTATTATGGTTTGCTATACCACTTGACATGTATTATTTTGTAAACTCTGTTGTGTATCGATATATGTGTATATGATGATTTACTGTTCTGTGATGTATATTACATTTGAGTTGTTATATTCTGTTCTGATAGATCCAACCACCTATGGTTTTGTTTTAAGTATTCATTGGGTATGTCGACCTTATTGATATGTTATTGTCGATGTATTCAATAGATAGTTAGAGCAAGGCTATAGATGGTCGCTCCCAACCAGCCTTATTCTCCGGGTTAGTTGACGGCATTACCTTGTAGTGTCCTTGGCTAGCGTGGGTATAGAGGTGGGGTGTCACAATTATCTTCGGCTGAGTCGTGGACTATGTCACTTTCTTGAAGACGTTTCGGCGATCTGCTCTATGGTGCAAGCAGTTCATATCAATCGCCACCGCCTCTAGGATAAAACAACCTCTAAAACTTTTAGTGGTATTAATTCGTTTACACGTACGAAACGAGTCTGTTTGCACTCAAAAATACTGCTTGGATTTATAAAAAAACAAATGAATGTTGTTCTTCTTGTCTCGTCTACTTATCGGTTAAGAAAGCGGATTGTTAAATAGGGGGAGCATATTGAATGATCAAATACATTTAATAAATTCAAAATCTTAAATATGTGTTTGTTGTCATCAAAAGGGGGAGATTGTTAAATATGCTAGTGTATAATTTTTATTTGATGAAAATAAACATATAATATATTCATTTAAATGTATTTGTTATTGTACTATTTTATTTTCACATAATTTAATAAATGTTTGCTGAATAAAATAAATAACACGGAATTTAAATTCAAACAAATATTTTATTACAATTTTCAATAGTACAAATTTGAGCTCTCACTATATATACACATTTTTCAATTACATCACAATTTCAATTACATAACATTTTTCACTATACTTACGTTTGCACCTCGCTACATATCATTCGTTCACTCATATTTGATCTTCAACTGTATTCCAATTTGAATCCAGCAACTGAGTTATCTGCAAAATACACACTGACGCGGTAAAATTGAAAAGAAATATTTGTACAGTGTAAAATAAAATGTCTATTTTTGAAAATATTATTTGCCTCATTTATTTGGGTTGTTTGTCATCATTTAATTTTGAATTCATCTTACCGATTAGCTTGTGACTTGCACAGTGTATCACTGTGCATGCTACAAGGCCGTGCACACCGATATACACTTAACGAAACTACAGGGACATTTGAGCACAAGGTCAAACCTAAACAAAAGCTAGGTTCAACTCAAGTGCAATACAAATAAAGTACGTCACGATCACAAGGTCAAACCCGAGGCAAAGCTAGGATCAACTCAGGTGCAATACAAAAACACCACAAAATTGTAGAGTACTAGAATCCAAAAAACATCATAAACCACAGTCTCGACCAAAACAACTAACCACATCAGACTCTAGAGAATTATGGACCAGACAGATTCAAGTGCACAAGGACAAAATGAACACACATTTAAAATATATATCAAGACCTGGCTGCATGACTACTACAATAAACTTCAGTGACTCGAAGTTTATATGGAAATATGCAACTGAATGCAAGTGCATAACAGAATCCAGGCCAAATGAAGACAACAACAGACACATGAAGACTGCAATAAAATGATGTATATATGAAATTCCAAATCAACAACAGTTCAACATGCTCAAATGTATACAGTGAAGTCATGAAACAACTTCAACCAGATACATTGAGCAAGATGATCTGCCTCGAAGCAACAACTCAATGCAAACACATATTGTCAAACACAAGAACAAGGAAACAAATGCACTCAGACTTAAAGTAACTGGACAGACCATCGACCATAGTGTAGCTCAAAGGTTCATTTGAATCCATACTAAAATCAAGTGCACATATGAAGTGGAGAAAATATACCAGTTCAATGATATGCAGACAGTTTCAAAAAGATCACAACAATGAAGTGATTGTAACAACCATATTTGTAAACATTTAAAAGTATTAAATTAAATAAGATTTTTGAATAAAATTGTTAGAAAAAAATTAAGACTTTACTGATACAAAATAAATTATAATACAAGTTATGAGCTTAAGTCAATTTGTATTAATGAAACATGTTCGCAATAATGTAAGGATGATAACATATTCTAGTGTGTATTTTAATAACATTGGTTTGAGTGAAATTAACAATTGTCTGAACAAATTTCCAATTGATTGGAATAATAAATGTTAATAAGGAATAATAAATGTTTCTTTATAAAACAAGAAATCATATGTTTATTTATTTGAAATGTTTGGTAGTTGAAAGATTGATTGCAGAGATGAGAAACTATAATTTGGTAAGAAATATATAATTCTTGTTTGTATCCAATAGTGTACAAAAATGTTTAAATTACTATTAGACAGGAAATAATTGTTCTATTTCTTATTACATTTATCTTGTCCATTTTGAAAGTCATCTTTGTAAACAATTGAATTAATGTAATTGAATAATTTCAATTAATGATAGAGAGGACAACAAATTGTAAATTAATAGGTGTAATTAAACGCAGCTTATGTTTTGTGAATATAAAAGGAAAGTTGATTTAATGAAAAGAACTTTTATGTCAAATAAAATGAATGTTTCATTTGTGAATGCACATTTAGTTTCATTAAAATATAGAATAGAATGATTGGTTTAAAGGAAGAAATATATGTGTATTTGCACTGTGTTTTAGCATATAGATGGATTACAAGAGTAGAAAAAATAATTTATTTAAGTAAGTTATTTATTACTCTGTTGTATGAACAACAAATTTATAAATGTGTTTAAATGACTAAAGGAAACAGTTATTCTATTTTTCATCCATTTTAGTTGTCTGTTTTGAAATTTAACTTTGTAAGTAACTACAAATAATGTAATTGAAATATTTCAATTAGAAGGAAAGAAAACGTTGATTGCAATCAATAGATTTAATAAAAGAAACACACCTTTTGTGTTAAACAGAAAAGATGTTTAAAAGGAAATAAAAATTCATTTTCGAAAAACAAAATTGAACATTTTCATTTTTATGGTAAGTAATTTTATTTATTATGCATAGAAAAAAATTAATGCGTACAAATTTGAATATTATATGAGTTAGTGAAGTTAATTTGGTTACGTTTCATAAATTGAATTTCAAAAAGGTTGTGCAATGTACATGGTCCCTTCATTTCTTTTATTATTAATTGTTGCATATACGTTTTAAAATAGTTACCTCATTATTAATACTTGATCCGTTTATTTATCCTTCTGTTTAATACATAAGCCTAGACCTTTAGGTTATATTTAATTATTACCACCTTATTTTCACGTATAAAAATTTTCATTTTCCTTTGGTTTGCAAACTTTTCCATTTCTATGTAAATTTCTTTATACATTATTAATGCCTAAAGATTTCAAAATAGAATATGACATTTATTTTTTCTCCACCTTAATTTCCTAATTATTAAATAACTTGCAGCTTATTTCTTTCATTTGTAGTGTTATTTGTGTTCTATATTTTTTTTTGGAAAAGTCTTAACGGGTTTGTTTTAGACTAATGGGTTCCTTAGTAAACCCAGAGACCCTAGGAACCTTAAGAGATTTTGGATCCTTTCTTTTCTCACACATTGACCTTCTATTTTCCTATCAAACTAAAACCAAGTACGTACAAAAATTGCTCATTTGAGAAACTTTCCCCGTACTCTTCTTCTTCTTCCTTAAATCTGCAGAAAACACCAAACCCCAAAAATCCTAAATCTCCAAATCAATTTCCATCCTTCCTCCTTCAAAATGCTAGCCTACCTCTCTCCTCTTACCGCCACCCACCTCCATCACAATCAACGACGGTAACCCATGGCCAAAGCCTTATCTTTTCTCTTCTTCTTTCTCTTTTTTCCCCTTTTTCCGCTTATTTCCATGGCTTCTATATTCCAATAAATTACTCCAAATCAATTTTTTTTGAAACCGTGTATAATTTCAATGGAAACAACTATGTTGTTGAACTCTTCTTTCCATTTTGAATATTTCTATATCAAAAACTCTACTTTTCAAGTCCTTTCCCCAGTCCAGTTTTGGACGAAAATACACCATATTGTATCAAACATATCTCCTTAGGTAATGAACCAAATTATGTGATTCTTTTTTTCAAATCATTTATTTTTCCAATGGCTTCAACTTTCTTTTAGATCACTTTTCTTCAAATTCTTTAACTTTCTATGCCAAAAACTCAAATCTTTTCGAAGAATATTGGGACTCAGATTTTCAACTTAGAAAACACCTCTGTTTGTTTTGACCATAGCTTCCCCAAGAAAAAAGCTTTTTGAGTGATTCTTTTCTTGAAATGAAGAGAAAAGAATTTGCAACAACTTTCTATTCAGTCACCTTTGTAGATTCAGTATTAATATGCTGGTCCATATATTTTCTTAAAGATGGCATAGTTTTGGTTTGTCCGCTATTCAAATTTGGGCATTTAATTGGATTTTTAATCATCTATAAATCAAAGGTGAGTGTTTTAACCCACACACGACTACTAAATTATCCTATGTTGGTTAAATTAGATTTATGATGTGATTAGAAGTTTATTAATTGTGGTTTGTGTTTTAATTTGTCATTTAGATTTAATTTGAATTGATATTGAATTTTATAGCCATGTAATAAATATTAAATATAATTTCAAGTTAAACACCTAATAATGATAACCAATTAATTGTTGTGATTTATTTGCTAATTTGGATGTTGATTGTGATGTATGTTATTGGTTGAAATTTTGGATGATTGGACATTTATTTATGCTTATATCTCTGTTATCGCTATGGATTGAAATAATATATACTCGAATGATCTTGTAGATTAGGAAAATCGTTTTGGGTTGAAATGATAAACCCGAGAGGTTTTCATTGATTTGAAAACTTTAATTTTAGATATTGGTTGAAATGATATATATATATATATATATCCATAAAATTTCTTGAATTTGGATTATGTATTGTAGTTGAATTATTTAAAAGGTTTAAGTTAAACTTTGAATTTTTAAATTAAAGTGGTTAAAATTAATACCTCGAATTGTTTTAAATCTTTTGATAATTATATTCACGTTGTACACTTGATGGGAGAAGGTAAATCCCCTAACATCTCTGAAGCCATTGCACTCACCTTTTATTTTGGATTACTTCTACTTATATAAGATCTTTTAGTTCTGACTCAAATGTTTTGTTTTCATTACGCTCGGGTCAGTCTGAGCTTTTCAGTGTATTGAAGACTATTTTTTGGATGACGAAGACGAAGATTCAGTATATTATTACAATTTATTACAATTATTCAACTACATCATGTATTCCGCTGCATCATTTGTTTATTCATGTTGTATGTGTAACTCTGATTTGAATTGTAAAAGTGTAATCACGTGTTATTTGTAAAACAGCTTCATGAACTGTTTATTTGATTATTATATTTTGTCATTCCGCTACGAGATTCTGTGTTTTATTTTTCCTTCTTTTCTTTTATTTTCTTATTTACCCCATTAACAATCCTCCCTTTTGAATGGTTTGAATTAGACATGTGTGGTTTATTATCGATTTAAACCATCCAAAAATGTGGGTCGTTACATGATCAAAAGCATACATCTATAAAAAAGCAAATATACACATACATACGTACTTATATATAGGCAGTGCACATGTAAACAAAGACCAGTGAAGTGAAACAAGACCACCCCCAAAAACTATCAATACATCAGGTGCAGTCATAAAGTAACACAATGTTGAAATAGAAACCAGACGCACACTGGAATATGTAGTGCAAAAAAGTGGACAGTGCAATCAACCAAACTACAGCTACCAATTTGAACAAAACATATACAACATCACCAGGTTAAATGGAGGCAAGGCTAAAACTTCAAGAAAACTACATGGTGCAGCAGACTCGAATATCAGTGGCACCAATGATGATACAAGTGCAGCGTAAATCAACAACTTAATCAAACTCGAAAATCATACTCAAGTAAATCACGACAAGAGACATCAACAGATCAACAACACATACATACACACATACATATGTAAGTATGTATGTATGTACATATATGATGACACATATTTGAGTTAACAAAAATCAAAGCTAGTATATCAGACTGCAATGAGACTCCAGTACTACCAGATTCCATCAAGCAACAACAAAGTGTACATGTAAACTAGAAATTCCACACAAAGGAGTCAAGCTCAAAATCAATCAGAGTTTATCAAGTCCAGTATATACATGATTTAACAAACATACACATATACATACACATATGCATACACACATGTATACGCACACACCCAAATACATATATATATATATATGCATGAATAAACATTGCGGTTCGTAAAACAAGTCAGAGAAGTTAATAGCTTTACAAAAATCTAGTAGCAGTTTCAAATTAGGGAAGCGATTTTTCAAACAAAGGCAATAATTATGTCAAACCAAAATCAAAACCGTGATGACTAAGAAAAAAATCGAACAAGCCAAAATCAAAGCCGTGTTGACCAAGAAAAAAATTCGAATCGAATAAGTCAAAATCAAAGCCGTGATAATCAAGCAAAAGTATATACGAAATTGTACTAGTCAGAATGAATCACATATATTCGATCAAAATTTTATGGCCGAGCTAAAATTATCAAAAGAATTCAAATAATTATTCGATCGAAAATTTAGGGTTTTCAAACCTATAAAACCCATTATCATCATCGACATATTGCAATCGAGTTCAAGCATATCAAATGGGAATAAACAAAGGAAATCGCATACTAGTTCATTCAAATCGAACTCGACGAATTGAAGCAGTCGTTCACAAATCAAAGAGACGATCGATCAACAAAGCAATCATGAGAATATCAATTCAATCGATCAACAATCCATCGCTACTTGAATTCCAGAAACCCTAAACTTTTGAAAGAGGAACGAACGAAGAAGTAGACATTTTTCACAAAGGAGGATATGGCCGAAGAAATAAAACGAAAGGGGGACAGTTTTTTTATTACTTATATTTTTTGGGCCGGCATCTTCTAATTCATATTGGGCTGTTAATTATAAATTAGGATTTTGTGTGTTTAGTTGTTCTTATTTTGTATTTCTCTTTTAAGCTTTTGTATAGTCTACTCGTGTGACAAGGGGATGAACTACTGTGGTGTAGTTCGAGAATTCACAACTCAGTGGCTGAGTTGTTGGAGGGTTTTGAGAGTAGAGTTAGGTTAGTCGATAGCGGGTGTCAGAAGTTTACGTGTGCAAGCATCTGACTACTGTAATTTCTAGTAGAAACCTTGGAGGTAGCACATGGACAGAGTTTTGCCAACGCTGGGTAAATCTGTGTTGTTCTATTTATGGTTTTAATGTTTTGCTATTATGTATGCAGCTATTATTCTTCTATTATCAGTGCTGCAATTATTTTATATATTTCCGCACTAAATTTTTATAATTAATAGCAACACCCTATTCACCCCCCTTTAGGGTGAAACCGATCCTACAACATCCATTTACTTGTTTGAATTTTGAATAAAAACTTTTACTTAAGTGCTTATTAATCTTATATTATTCAAAACATAACTGTTTAAATGTTTTTAAAGCATAATCAAATTATTATACTTATAATAACTTGTTATTCGATAAAAACAGAAAACCCGAAAATTGTGTTTCAGCCACATTTCCAGTTTTCCGTCAAACCATTTACTTATGTAAATCAAATTTAAAAATAAAATTTTTCATTATTAATTATAGATTAAAAGAGGGTTATTTATTTAATAAAAAACATTAACCGAATATTTAAATTAAATTAAATTAAATATTCACAAATTTAAACGATTAAATTCTGGGTCGTTACACTTAAGATGACGGCGCCTTCCTTGTGGCCTTTTGATATCAAATTGCGGCACAGACATACCACTTTAGATATTAGTTTAAGATTGTGGAACATACACGTTCGCATACAATTGCTTATGGAGGTTTGCTGCAATTTCGTAATGTTAGGATCACTTTATAAGTCTGCTACACAACCTTCATATCTGATACTTAATGCATTTTGTAGCCATTTTAGGCTGTGGTGCTATAGCTACACACTATGATTATGTGCAGTCTTTATATTTTTCCGTTGCTCAAGGATTTTGGACGCAGTGCTATTTGGATTTCGCTTTTGCTTCCTTTCCATATTTTGACTCGCATTAAGGGAGCAGTTCGTCTGGGATTGGCATCGTTATCAAACTTGTATAAATCCTAACAAACTTTTGGCTATTTTTATAAATATTTTGCTTCTAGAGAACCAATATGTTATGGATGATTAGTTTTTCTTATTTGGATGTCAATGTTTCAAGGGTGATTTGGAAATGCAGATTTCTTAGATTAAAGGAGAATGGTTAATATTTGAATATTTCACTTGGTTTCTCCTTTCATTTAAAGCAATAGTAACGTATGGTAATTTATATTCTACACTATGAAAAATTGAATTGAAGTATAATTGTAATATAATGAAGTAAATACTATGTTTATGTATGTTATAAATAGTAAATTTTGGTTTAAATACCCTTATCTTTATAAATAATGGTGATAGGGTTTCAATTTTCTTGTCTAAAGGTAAACTTTTGAAAGTATCCCCATGTGCAAGGGATATATGTAGAATTCGAATCCTGCTTAAGACATCGCACGTATTTTTATGGAAATTTTGAAATAAGACCGTAAGTTTGAATTTTGATCTTAGTAAACTATTTATATTTTTTCTTAGTATTTTTCGGTTTATGTTTATTAGAACCGAATATAAATTAATCTTCAACAACTTCGTATCGTTATAGAGTGGTATCTTTTATGAGCACCCGCATTGTATGTGCTAGAAAGTATTATTTGACATAAGTGAAACATTAATGAAAATTTGTAGATTTATTTATTTGGCTATTTTCTTAAAATTTATGTTAAATGGACTTAGCTTTTTACAGCCACGATTCCAGAGGTAAATAAATTGGAACATTTTGTATATTTTAGGGAAGAGGTAAATAAATTGGTATGCTACTTTTAAAGAACAAACGTTTGAGTAAGAAATAAATAGTAAATTGATAGATGCAAATGAATGTATGGAGCAATTTAATGGGTATGAACAAAATTGACGAGATGTATATATTTAACGTGTGCAGATACTAATCCAATAATCCAACGAATTATCTGCGTTTAAATAAATACTAAAGTGTGCAATCAAATTTGTATGTTGTATTCGTAGTTGGAGGAAAGTAATTATGCATTTAATACCCTGCTTATGATAACAGTGGGCCTATCAATTAAAAGTTAGTAGAGGCCAAATAAATATGTTACCTTAATTCCCCACGTTCTTTCAAAATTAGAAGACGGATCATATTCCCCTCTTCAACACTAGCTTTCTTACCATCAATTGCAAGAACTATCTGTAAGGACCTGCAAATCCGTACTCCTTGAATAGACACTAATCTCCATTGATTAACTCAAGATGAAAGGAAATACGAACCATTATGGTTAAAGAAGAAGAAAGAGGTAGAAGAAGAGAGAAAAGATAGAACAGAACACAAAGAAAACAATAGAACAATATCAAAATCTCACAATCGCAGCGGAACAACATATAATAAATAAATGAATAATCTTTAAACAAAGAACTATATCAGTTATTACATTACATCACATTACATTACATAATTAGAGTTTACAACAACAAACAGCGGAAAAGAAATACTATATACTAAATGATACGCCATGCCATCCAGCTTGCCTCCAGCAACTCCCGAATTCCAGAATATCCTGATAATCTGACTCTAGACTGCCCGTGTGGAAATTGGTGGGCACCCAGAGTTTAGAAAAAAAACAATAAACTCCGAGTCAGTCATGGGACTAGTGTGAGAACTTAAAACACTTATCTTTTAAAAAACAAAACAGAGGAATATTTTTAAAGACAATTCGCAATGCTTTTAAAAATGAGACTACCATAAGGCCTCCCGGCACACACACAATGCAAACGCAGACTTGAAGGAGATTTCTCCTTATGATAGTCAAAGATGCTTACTATGTAAAAAAGCAAATCATTTTGATATTATTATTAGTGCAAGTGTAGAAAAACATTTCGAAAGTAGAATATAAATCTTAGCCAGCATAGGTACCATTATATTATGCTTACTATAGCTACCATATTAAATGGCAGGTTCTACAACTAAAACCGTACAAGGCTCGTATTGTTTCTTTGGATTTCCGACAAATGGTCAGGCCAAGGAATTTCCTATTGCCACATGGAAGCGCCTCTGGAATGACGTCCCGAGAACCTAACCGGATCTTTGCCAACACAAGGCCGGGTTACCCTTCAAACTGGGTAAATACTGACACGAATATGCCTTCCCCCTATAGTAACCGATCTATATCCGAGGATCCTCGATTTCCAACAACCACAAAGTAATAAATTTGCAGCAGCAACATAGGTTAAGTATCTGGGCTCCATACCATGATACCACCTCTATCCAGAAGGAATGACATACACTAAAGGGCGCTACCCCCGATAACCTTGCCGCATCTTTCCTGTTTTGACCATTTCCGGGGTGTGTGGTCCGACGAAGTCTCGTCCACAAAGCTACGCTTTATACAAAAGCTGTGCTTTAATCATCAAATGCTCAACAGCACTTCGTATGCCACATTACCAATTTGGGAATGTATCACTAGTAACCAACTACATAACCTCTAAGTCGTATGTCTCAGAGAAGGGTGTTAAGCTAAGAGAATAAATTCCCCGCCACCAACGGAAATATATTTGATAGAAACTAGCTTTACATCTCAAATTGTAACGTCAGACACACATCCATACAAGTCCGTTCCGGGATCGAATGGAACCGAAGGCACTTCCAAAGAAGTCCTTGCAATCCGGATGTTCACTAATCATGTCCGGACTTCCCATCACATATGGAATCTCTATACCGGGGACATTCGGTGCAGAGACATTCGACGGTAATCCTTCCGTTTTCAAAAATATCCGGCCTTCAACACCGGTCTTCAAATGCAATCCATAACGACGTATCACATATTCGGAATGGGTTATATGACCCAAAGGTCCTTTCCCGGCTAACCCGAATAGTGAGCGCTTATTCAAAAATAAGTGTGGCATTCAAATTCAAGCAAATCACAACAAATACCCATTCAAAGGTAAATATTGATAGTCGGTTATTGAACTATCAATGGATATGCACAACATCACCAGATTCCAAATAATTTATTTTCCAATAATATCTTTACAAGATATATAATTTCAATACTTCAAAAATAAATCAATATTTATTTTTAAACAAATTCCCCTTTCTTTTATAAATTCCATAGTGAATTTATATTTCAAAATATCTACTGATATACGGTTTTCAATAGATTTCAAATATTCATTTTCAATTCATCTTTAAAAGATATAGTCTCAACATTTCACTTCACATTGGAAACATTTCCATACTTATTAATAATAAGTAGTTCACAAATCTATTTATTTTCAACACTTGGAAAATATTCTATATACTTAAATCACAATTAAGTATATATTTTATTCTTTAAGGAAAGTGTTCCTTTAAACACATTTATTTGAGTCAAAACGAATGTTGCATAAAACATCGTTACGACAACTCAAAATCATTAGTATAGGGATTCGAAGTTAAGATAGATATAAATCCCAATATTATATAAAACATTTCCTTCCGAAAATCATTTACTATAACAATAGTGTTATAGTCCACCATTTCCTTCTATTTCTCGAAAACGTCTATTTCAACAATGAATGTTGAAATCTATGGTTTCGAACCTTAACACATTTTAAAACATCGTTAGATCTTTTTAATTCTATTTAAAATATCACCTCCAAAACATTTTCTTTAACATATTATTCACTATCCAAAAACGTGAATATACTTCATTAACCAATTTCATCATTTCGATACATTTTATTTTAAAGGATCATCCATTGTCCAAAATCATGGATATAACTCCTTTGATAATTTCTACATTTACTTTATCAAATTCAATTGATTTGGATTTATAAAACAAAGTTTATAAATTCTAATTCTACTTATTTTATAACAACTTCAATTTATAAATCTCCTTTATTAACCTATTCAATTTATAACTCAATTATATACCAAAAGTCCATATTATTAATTTATTGGTTTACAAATTCGTTCTTTTAAACTTCCCAAATTATAAATCTTATAACTTATAAGATTCATTTATTTACCCAAATCCATTCTTTTAATAACTTTACAGAAATTTTAAATCTTACTACTTATAAATTCCATTTATAACTTCACCATTTATAATTCTATAATTTCATTCACTTATGAAATCCATTTACACTTCATTCTAACATTTATAAAAAACTCGTTTTATAGTTCCAATATTTTAATTTATAAATATCAATTCTATAAATCTTTTGTATAAATCAATTTATATTAATATTTTAAAACGTCTTTAAACTCCTTTATAATTTCATCATTTTGATTTATAAAATAATCAAAATTTATAAATCCTATATTTAAACTTTTTACAATAAATTCAAAAATCCCAATTTAAACTATTTTATGAAATCATTAACCCCATATTTTCAAAAACCCACTTTTAACTATATTTCTCAAAAATCATAATTTGTATAACATTAAAATTATAACGTTTATTTATTTAAAATGAATCAATTCCAAAAATATTTTATAAAACGTATACTTTCAAAAATCACTTTAAAAATCCTTTTAAGATTCCAAAATTGGCCCAATGATGCTACACAGCAAATAGTCAATCACGACAACAACGACATCATATATCTGTATATGATAATGAACAAATATCAAAGTATCTATAATCAAATAAATATTGTTGAGGAATCCAGTTGGATCCCTCCAACCTGTTTCCCTGCATCCACACACATTAGCACAATACCAATTCCGTTTTCAAACGAAATATCGTGGTATATAGGTTTTAAAATATTATCCGCTATTATGCGGCGCAATAGGGTCTCATCCGCTATATAATGTAGGAAATCAACTCCAAGTACATTAATAATACCAATTTCACTGTACTGTGAAATATTCGCGGTATATGTTTTTAATAAATAACCTCCGCTTAATAACGGCGTATAATGTCTATTTTAACAATCAATAGATAGCAATCATCATTCAAACATACAATCAAGAATTTTAAATCTAACTATTTAAAATTAAAATCGAAACCGACTCGATTGAGTGAGAAGTTCTCACCTTGGTTTCAATTTCGTTTTCAGCTTTTATTTCGAATAAAATTAAACACGCGTTTGATTTTACCCGAAATTCTCACTAACTCCAAACGACACCAATCCTGCTCCATCGCGCAGTGCTCGACAAAACGAAGCCAACGCAATTCGTTACGTCCAAAACAGACCTCGTATGAAAGAGTTATTGCATTTTGAAGTTAATACAAATTTTTATACAAATAAATTACAACTTTTATTTTTATTTCTAACCCTAACAGATCATCACCGTTCGTTTCTCTTTTGCAAAATCATGGCCGCATGCTTTGCCTTCTTCCCCAAAAGGAAATACATACGCAAGCTAAACCCATATTCACGCTCGAACTCCTCCAGGTCGCGCCCCCATCCTTCACGTTCAGCTCGATCAACAACTCCCATTTCGAAGACCATCACGAGCTTCACCTACGGCTCAATTTGTTTGAAGCTCGGCTAGGCATTCTTCACGAAAAACGTGCACAAAGTCGCGGCCTTCATCTCCATTTTGCCGTCGATCTAATGCACTTCAGACGATCTTGACTGTTGAATATGTCGATCACTCGATGCTCTACAACTTTCATGTTGAAAGTTTCGTGAATTGGTTAGTGGATTGCAAGAAATTTGAGGGAGAAGAAGAGATAATTTCGGCCATTGATAACAGTAAGTGGCTGCTAGGCTGAAGCAAACCTAAGGGTTTAGGTTTTTTTGAAAAAATGAATTTTAAGGGGCTTTTATAGAAAATTTCTCGAATTACTATTCGTCCAAAATTTTCCGAACTCCAAACGAAGCGTGCCGGTTGGCGTTTCTAAGGTTTACCCGGCGTTTCGAACACAATGGAATGTGTTTCGGAGGCTAATTCAATCGTCTGTACGAGTTACGACAATAAACGATCGATTTTAAATTAAATCGATTTAACTAAATTTCTGTGTTTTAGCTTGCCCCGGACAAACCGTAAATCCGATTGACACGAAATTCGAAAGCATACAATAATATAATATTACGGATCCGATGAAACTAGTTTCGCTTCGAAATCTGAGACTGTTTGAAAAGTGGCTATTTTAACTCGTTAATTAAATATTAAAATATTAAATTTTCACAAATTAACTTTTAATTCGATTTTAAAAGTTCTATAACACATTCTAACTTTAACATGATATAATAAAATTTTACAAATCATTTTTAATTATATCAAACCCAATTTTCAATTATTTCTTTAATTTAACATATTAAATTATCGATTTAATTATCCAATTAAATCCAGATATTCGAAAAAAAATTATTCGACTTATAAATTTCACCTTTTAATATTTAAAATCAATTAAATATACAAATTTTAATTGACAGAAATTCTGGGTCGTTACAAACTTCCCCCTTAAAAGAATTTCGTCCTCGAAATTACCAAGTAAGAAAAAGTTACAGAATTCATTAACCTTTTAAAACAAATTGTTCGAATTGGATTTTTCAAATCTCTCAAGTGTTTAACTTTCCCATAATTCATAGTTAAACTTCTTATTATGACTTTACTAAGTTTTCAAATCATACATAGTTATTTTTTCAAACCAAACTATACTGTTTAACTTTCAATTCCAAATCAAATTTTTGTTTTCACAAAAAATTTCAATTTTCTTAAAAATTTTCTAACGCCTTAAATTTTTAGAAAATTTCGCCAGAGTCTCCTTTGCGCGGCTCGATCCGGAAAAAAATGATAGTATATATATCACAAATGTAGATCTCATCAAGTGATGAGGCATCCCGCAGGGAAAAAAGTGTAAAAGTACGATATGTAATCCGAGGTATGTACCTTATATATTATTAGCGAGCGTATACGGCTAATATAGCGCAAAAGCGAGCTCCAAACGCGAAGCAAACGCGATCCGCACCTACTAAACACTCAATAAACAGATGAGAAACATGTATATGGATAATAGTATCGATATACAACATATAACAACATAATAACTATGTATGCCAACATAGCAAATGCAGTAAAAGCAATATATTCAACCGTCAACCAACTAGCATTCAACTAACATCCATAACCAATAAATATTCATTCATATTCTCATTAATATTCAATGAAATGGGTTTTCCAATTTAAATCACATTTGATTTGTTAACAGTGGATGTTTTTACTAACATTCATTTTCAATTAGTTTATATTCACTAATTCATATTCAAGTTGGTTCACTTCCAAATCAAATTCAATTCTATTTAAGATTCACTTAACTTCCAATTTGATTTCAGTTACTTTAGCTTTCAATTTCATTAGCTCAATTTCATTAACACTTAATGAATTATATACAATCAACTAACTATCATATAACAACCAATGTATATTAATTACAACCAAATTTCTTTGCTTTACTTTACATTCATTTTGGTTTATCACTTTTAATTAGCTTTAATGAATTACACTTACATCCGTTATTTCTTACCAATTTATTTACATTCAATTGATTAACATCCAATCCATTCGTTCAATTTAATTGCTAATTCATTTAACCACAAAAGTTAAATTTCATTTATATAACTCAAGTTCATATCCATCAATTCACTTTATTATTTTACTTTGATACCAAAATCAACTTCATTCAACATCTCTTAAGTTATATTTCATTTTATAAACATCACTTGGTTTTACTTAACTTAAATTCCCACATATAAATCCAATTCAGGTTCCCAATTCTAAAGTAAATTCCATTTAACTTTTAATTCATTTTTATTTACAACTCATATTCATAAATATATTCATATAGTTTCACTTCTTATATATGTATAGGTTTATTTCACAATTGTAAATCACATTAATTATAATTTCATACTTATAATTCTTGGCTTATACAATTTATTCTTTTATTTAGATTATTCAAACATCTTTTAATTAACTTATATATATATTCTTACATTTTCAACAACCAAACAATTAACTTATATACACATTAATAATTCTGAAAAATTATCCCTTTATATATATAATATAATCAAGGCAAAATTATTTCATTTACCCAATTTAAAACAATACTATGTCGATTTATCTTGTTTAAGAGTTTAGAAATCCCTATCTACCATAGTTAGCTAGACTACATCGACCGGAATCTATAAACAATCAACCGATAAGTCAACACAATACAAAACAATTTCATATTCACTAACAAATACGCTCTCATAGCTATTATTACACTCAACTCATTCTAGAGTACTACTGACTCTATCTCTAATGAGTAACACCCAACAGAGCTAAGTTGTCGCTTAACCATAAGATCTGATACGAGATGTAAGGACCCGCAAATCCGTACTCCTTGAATAACACTAATCTCCGTTGATTAACTCAAGATGAACGGAAATACGAACCATTATGGTTAAATAAGAAGAAAGAGGTAGAAGAAGAGAGAAAAGATAGAACAGAACAGAAAGAAAACAACAGAACAATATCAGAATCTCACAATCGTAGCGGAACAAAATATAATAAATAAATGAATAATCTTTAAACAAAGAACTATATCAGTTACTACATTACATAATCACAGTTTACAACAACAAACAGCGGAAAAGAAATACTATATACTAAATGATACGCCATGCCATCCAGCTTGCCTTCAGCAACTCCCGAATTCCAGAATATCCTGATAACCTGACTCTAGACTGCCCGTGTGGAAATTGGTGGGCACCCAGAGTTTAGGAAAGAAAAAAATAAACTTCGAGTCAGTCATGGGACTGGTGTGAGAACTTAAAACACTTATCTTTTAAAAAACAAAACAGAGGAATATTTTTAAAGTCAATTCGCAATGCTTTTAAAAATGAGACAACCATAAGGCCTCCCGGCACACACACAATGCAAACGCAGACTTGGGGGAGATTTCTCCTTATGATAGTCAAAGATGCTTACTACGCAAAAAATCAAATCATTTTGATCTTATTATTAGTGCATAGTGTAGAAAAACATTTCGAAAGTAGAATATAAATCTTAGCCAGCATAGGTACCATTATATTATGCCTACTATAGCTACCATATTAAATGGCAGGTTCTACAACTAAAACCATACAAGGCTCGTATTGTTTCTTTGGATTTCCGACAAATGGTCAGGCCAAGGAACTTCCCATTGCCACATGGAAACGCCTCTGAAATGACGTCCCGAGAACCTAACCGGATCTTTGCCAACACAAGGCCGAGTTACCCTTCAAACTGGGTAACTACTGACACGAATATGCCATCCCCCGATCGTAACCGATCTATATCTGAGGATCCTCGATTTCCAACAACCACAAAGTAATAAATTTGCAGCAACAACATAGGTTAAGTATCTGGGCTCCATACCATGATACCACCTCTATCCAGAAGGAATGACATACACTAAAGGGCGCCATCCCCGATAACCTTGCCGCATCCTTCCTATTTTGACCATTTCCGGGGTGTGAGGTCCGACGAAGTCTCATCCACAAAGCTACGCTTTATACAAAAGCTGTGCTTTGATCATCAAATGCTCAACAGCACTTCGTATGCCACATTACCAATTTGGGAATGTATCACTAGCAACCATCAACTACATAACCTCTAAGCCGTATGTCTCAGAGAAGGGTGTTAAGCTAAGAGAATAAATTCTCCGCCACCAAGGGAAAATATATTTGATAGAAACCAGCTTTACATCTCAAATTGTAACGTCAGACACACATCCATACAAGTCCGTTCCGGGATCGAATGGAACCAAAGGCACTTCCAAAGAAGTCCTTGCAATCCGGATATTCATTAATCACGTCCGGACTTCCCATCACATATGGAATCTTTATACCAGGGCCATTCGGTCCAGAGACATTCGACGGTAATCCTTCCATTTTCAAAAGTATCCCGTCTTTAATACCGGTCTTCAAATGCAATCCATAACAACGTATCACATATTCGAAATGGGTTATTCGACCCAAGGGTCCTTTCCTGGCTAACCCGAATAGTGAGCGCTTATTCAAAAATAAGTGTGGAATTCAAATTCAAGCAAATCACAACAACAACCCATTCAAAGGTAAATATTGATAGTCGGTTATTGAACTATCAATGGATATGCACAACATCACCAGATTCCAAATAATTTTCGAAATTATTTATTTTCCAAAAATATCTTTACAAGATATATAATTTCAATACTTCAAAAATAAATCAATATTTATTTTTAAACAAATTCCCCTTTCTTTTATAAATTCCATAGTGAATTTATATTTCAAAATATCTACTGATATACGGTTTTCAATAGATTTCACATATTCATTTTCAATTCATCTTTAAAGGATATAGTCTCAACATTTCACTTCATATTGGAAAACATTTCCATACTTATTAATAATAAGTAGTTCACAAATCTATTTATTTTCAACACTTGGAAAATATTCCATATACTTAAATCACAATTAAGTACATATTTTATTCTTTAAGGAAAATGTTACTTTAAACACATTTATTTGAGTCAAAACGAATGTTGCGTAAAACATCGTTACGACAACTCAAAATCATTAGTATAGGGATTCGAAGTTAAGATAGATATAAATCCCAATATTATATAAAACATTTCCTTCTGGAAATCATTTACTATAACAATAGTGTTATACTCCACCATTTCCTTCTATTTCTCGAAAACGTTAATTTCAACAATGAATGTTGAAATCTATGGTTTCGAACCTTAACACATTTTAAAACATCGTTAGATATTTTTAATTCTATTTAAAATATCACCTCCAAAACATTTTCTTTAACATATTATTCACTATCCAAAAACGTGAATATACTTCGTTAACCAATTTCATCATTTATATACATTTTATTTTAAAGGATCATCTATTGTCCAAAATCATGGATATAACTCCTTTTATAATTTCTACATTTACTTTATCAAATTCAATTGATTTGGATTTATAAAACAATGTTTATAAATTCTAATTCTATTTATTTTATAACAACTTCAATTTATAAATCTCCTTTATTAACCTATTCAATTTATAACTCAATTATATACCAAAAGTCCATATTATAAGTTAAATACTTATAATTTATTGGTTTACAAAACCGTTCTTTTAAACTTCCCAAATTATAAATCTTATAACTAATAAGATTCATTTATTTACCCAAATCTATTCTTTTAATAACTTTACAAAAATTTTAAATCTTACTACTTATAAATTCCATTTATAACTTCACCATTTATAATTCTATAATTTCATTCACTTATGAAATCCATTTACACTTCTTTCTAACATTTATAAAAAACTCGTTTTATAATTCCAATATTTTAATTTATAAATATCAATTTTATAAATATTTTATTTAATCAATTTATATTAATATTTTAAAACGTCTTTAAACTCCTTTATAATTTCATCATTTTGATTTATAGAATAATCAAATTTTTTAAATCCTATATTTAAACTTTTTACAATAAATTCAAAAATCCTAATTTAAACTATTTTATAAAATCATTAGCCCCATATTTTCAAAAATCAACTTTTAACTATATTTCTCAAAAATCATAATTTGTATAACATTAAAACTATAACGTTTATTTATTTAAAATGAATCAATTCCAAAAATATTTTATAAAACGTATACTTTCAAAAATCACTTTAAAAATCCTTTTAAGATTCCAAAATTGGCCCAATGATGCTACACACCAAATAGTTAATCACGACAACAACGACATCATATATTTGTATATGATAATCAACAAATATCAAAGTATCTATAATCAAATAAATACTGTTGAGGAATCCAGTTGTATCCCTCCAACCTGTTTCCTTGCATCCACAAACATTAGCACAATACCAATTCCGTTTTCAAACGAAATATCGCGGTATATAGGATTTAAAATACCGCTATTATACGGCGCAATAGGGTCTCATCCGCTATATAATGCGGGAAATCAACTCCAAGTACATAAATAATACCAATTTCACTGTACTGTGAAATATTCGCGGTATATGTTTTTAATAAATAACCTCCGCTTGATAACGGCGTATAATGTCTATTTTAACAATCAATAGATAGCAATCATCATTCAAACATGCAATCAAGAATTTTAAATCTAACTATTTAAAATTAAAATCAAAACCGATTCGATTGAGTGAGAAGTTCTCACCTTGGTTTCAATTTCGTTTTCAGCTTTTATTTCGAATAAAATTAAACATGCGTTTAATTTTACCCGAAATTCTCACTAACTCCAAACGACTCCAATCCAGCTCCATCGCGTAGTGCTCGACAAAATGAAGCCAACGCAATTTGTTTCGTCCAAAACGGACCTCGTATGAAAGAGTTATAGCATTTTGAAGTTAATACAAATTTTTATATAAATAAATTACAACTTTTATTTTTATTTCCAACCCTACCAGATCATCACCATTCGTTCCTCTTTTGCAAAATCGTGGCCGCATGCTTTGCCTTCTTCCCTAATAGGAAATAAGTACGCAAGCTAAACCCATATTCACGCTCGAACTCCTCCAGGTCGCGCCCCCATCCTTCATGTTCAGCTCGATCAACAACTCCCATTTCGAAGACCATCACGAGCTTCACCCATGGCTCGATTTGTTTGAAGCTCGGCTAGGCATTCTTCAAGAAAAACATGCACAAAGTTGCGGCCTTCATCTCCATTTTGCCGTCGATCTAATGCACATCAGACGATCTTGACCGTTGAATATGTCGATCACTCGATGCTCTACAACTTTCATGTTGAAAGTTTCGCGAATTGGTTAGTGGATTGCAAGAAATTTGAGGGAGAAGAAGAGATAATTTCGGCCATTGATAACAGTAAGTGGCGGCTAGGCTGAAGCAAACCCTAGGGTTTAGGTTTCTTTTGAAAAAATGAATTTTAAGTGGCTTTTATAGAAAATTTCTCGAATTACTATTCGTCCAAAATTTTCCGGACTCCAAACGAAGCATGCCGGTTGGCGTTTCTAAGGTTTACCCCACGTTTCGAACACAATGGAACGTGTTTCGAAGGCTAATTTGATCATCTGTACGAGTTACAGCAATAAACGATCGATTTTAAATTAAATCGATTTAACTAAATTTTTGTGCATTTTAGCTTGCCCAGACAAACCGTAAATCCGATTGACACGAAATTTGAAACCATACAATAATATAACATTACGGATCCGATGAACTAGTTTCGCGTCGAAATCTGTGACTGTTAGAAAAATGGCTATTTTAACTCGTCAATTAAATATTAAAATATTAAATTTTCATAAATTAACTTTTAATTCGATTTTAAAAGTTCCATAACACATTCTAACTTCAACATGATATAATAAAATTTTACAAATCATTTTTAATCATATTAAACCCAATTTTCAATTATTTCTATAATTTAACATATTAAATTATCGATTTAATTATCCAATTAAATCCTAATATTCGAAAAAAAATTATTCGACTTATAAATTTCACATATTAATATTTAAAATCAATTAAATATACAAATTTTAATTGACAGAAATTCTATGTCGTTACAAACTTCCCCCTTAAAAGAATTTCGTCCTCGAAATTACCAAGTAAGAAAAAGTTACATAATTCATTAACCTTTTAAAAAAATTGTTCGAATTGGATTTTTCAAATCTCTCAAGTGTTTAACTTTCCCAAAATTCATAGTTAAACTTCTTATAATGACTTTACTAAGTTTTCAAATTATACATAGTTATCTTTTCAAACCAAACTATATTGTTTAACTTTCAATTCCATATCAAATTTTAGTTTTCACAAAAAATTCAATTTTCTTAAAAATTTTCTAACGCCTTAAATTTTTAGAAAAATTCGCCAGAGTCTCCTTTGCGCGGCTCGATCCGAAAAAAAAATGATAGTATATATATCACAAATATACATCTCATCAAGTGATGAGGCATCCCGCAGGGAAAAAAGTGTAAAAGTACGATATGTAATCCGAGATATGTACCTTACATATTATTAGCGAGCGTATACGGCTAATATAGCGCGAAAGCGAGCTCCATACGCGAAGCAAACGCGATCCGCACCTACTAAACAGTCAATAATTAGATGAGAAACATGTATATGGACAATAGTATCGATATACAACATATAGCAACATAATAACTATGTACGCAACATAGCAAATGCAGTAAAAGCAATATATTCAACCGTCAACCAACTAGCATTCAACTAACATCCATAACCAATAAATATTCATTCATATTCTCATTAATATTCAATGAAATGGATTTTCCAATTTAAATCACATTTGATTTGTTAACAGTGGATGTTTTTTTTACTAACATTCATTTTCAATTAGTTTATATTCACTAATTCATATTCAAGTTGGTTCACTTCCAAATCAAATTCAATTCTATTTAAGATTCACTTAACTTCCAATTTGATTTCAGTTACTTTAGCTTTCAATTTCATTAGATCAATTTCATTAACACTTAATGAATTATATACAATCAACTAACTATCATATAACAACCAATGTATATTAATTACAACCAAATTCCTTTGCTTTACTTTACATTCATTTTGGTTTATCGCTTTAAATTATCTTTAATGAATTACACTAACATCCGTTATTTCTTACCAATTTATTTACATTCAATTGATTAACATCCAATCCATTCGTTCAATTCAATTGCTAATTCATTTAACCACAAAAGTTGAATTTCATTTATATAACTCAAGTTCATATCCATCACTTCACTTTATTATTTTACTTCGATACCAAAATCAACTTCATTCAACATCTCTTAAGTTATATTTCATTTTATAAACATCACTTGGTTTTACTTAACTTAAATTCCCACTTATAAATCCAATTCAGGTTCCCAATTCTAAAGTAAATTCCATTTAACTTTTAATTCATTTTTATTTACAACTCATATTCATAAATATATTCATATAGTTTCACTTCTTATATATATAAGTTTATTTCACAATTGTAAATCACATTAATTATAATTTCATACTTATAATTCTTCGCTTATAAAATTTACTCTTTTATTTAGATTATTCAAACATCTTTTAATTAACTTATATATATATATTCTTACATTTTCAACAACCAAACAATCAACTTATATACACTTTAATAATTCTGAAAAATTATCCCTTTATATATATAATATAATCAAGGTAAAATTATTTCATTTACCCAATTTAAAACAATACTATGTCGATTTATCTTGTTTAAGAGTTTAGAAATCCCTATCTACCATAGTTAGCTAGACTACATCGACCGGAATCTATAAACAATCAACCGATAAGTCAACACAATACAAAACAATTTCATATTCACTAACAAATACACTCTCATAGCTATTATTACACTCAACTCATTCTAGAGTACTACTGACTCTATCTTTAATGAGTAACACCCAACAGAGCTAAGGTTGTTGCTTAACCATAAGCTCTGATACCAGATGTAAGGACCCGCAAATCCGTACTCCTTGAATAGACACTAATCTCCATTGATTAACTCAAGATGAACGGAAATACGAACCGTTATGGTTAAAGAAGAAGAAAGAGGTAGAAGAAGAGAGAAAAGATAGAAAAGAACAGAAAGAAAACAACAGAACAATATCAGAATCTCACAATCGCAGCGGAACAACATATAATAAATAAATGAACAATCTTTAAACAAAGAACTATATCAGTTATTACATTACATAATCAGATTTTACAACAACAAACAACGGAAAATAAATACTATATACTAAATGATACGCCATGCCATCCAGCTTGCCTCCAGCAACTCCAGAATTCCAGAATATCCTGATAACCTGACTCTAGACTGCCCGTGTGGAAATTGGTGGGCACCCAGAGTTTAGGAAAGAAAAAATTAACTCCGAGTCAGTCATGGGACTGGTGTGAGAATTTAAAACAGTTATCTTTTAAAAAACAAAACAGAGGAATATTTTTAAAGTCAATTCGCAATGCTTTTAAAAATGAGACAACCATAAAGCCTCCCGGCACACACACAATGCAAACGCAGACTTGGGGGAGATTTCTCTTTATGATAGTCAAAGATGCTTACTACGCAAAAAATCAAATCATTTTGATATTATTTTTAGTGCATAGTGTAGAAAAACATTTTGAAAGTAGAATATAAATCTTAGCCATCATAGGTACCATTATATTATGCCTACTATAGCGACCATATTAAATGGCAGGTTCTACAACTAAGACCGTACAAGGCTCGTATTATTTCTTTGGATTTCCGACAAATGGTCAGGCCAAGGAACTTCCCATTGCCACATGGAAACGCCTCTGGAATCACGTCCCGAGAACCTAACCGGATCTCTGCTAACACAAGGTCGGGTTACCCTTAAAACTGGGTAACTACTGACACAAATATGCCATCCGCCGATCGTAACTGATCTATATCCGAGGATCCTCGATTTCCAACAACCACAAAGTAATAAATTTGTAGCAACAACATAGATTAAGTATCTGGGCTCCATACCATGATACCACCTCTATCCAGAAGGAATGACATACACTAAAGGGCACCACCCCCGATAACCTTGCCGCATCCTTCCTGTTTTGACCATTTTCAGGGTGTGAGGTCCGATGAAGTCTCGTCCACAAAGCTACGCTTTATACAAAAGCTGTGCTTTGATCATCAAACGCTCAACAGCACTTCGTATGCCACATTACCAATTTGGGAATGTATCACTAGTAACCATCAACTACATAACCTCTAAGCCGTATGCCTCAGAGAAGGGTGTTAAGCTAAGAGAATAAATTCTCCGCCACCAACGGAAATATATTTGATAGAAACCAGCTTTACATCTCAAATTGTAACGTCGGACACACATCCATACAAGTCCGTTCTGGGATCGAACGGAACCGAAGGCACTTCCAAAGAAGTCCTTGCAATCCGGATATTCACTAATCACGTCTGAACTTCCCATCACATATGGAATCTCTATACCGGGGCCATTCGGTGCAGAGACATTCGACGGTAATCCTTCCGTTTTCAAAAATATCCCGTCTTCAACACCAGTCTTCAAATGCAATCCATAACGACGTATCACATATTCGGAATGGGTTATACGACCCAAAGGTCCTTTCCCGGCTAACCCGAATAGTGAGCGCTTATTCAAAAATAAGTGTGGCATTCAAATTCAAGAAAATCACAACAAATACCCATTCAAAGGTAAATATTGATAGTCGGTTATTGAACTATCAATGGATACGCACAACATCACCAGATTCCAAATAATTTTCAAAATTATTTATTTTCCAAAAATATCTTTACAAGATATATAATTTCAATACTTCAAAAATAAATCAATATTTATTTTTAAACAGATTCCCCTTTCTCTTATAAATTCCATAGTGAATTTATATTTAAAAATATCTACTGATATACGGTTTTCAATAGATTTCAAATATTCATTTTCAATTCATCTTTAAAAATATATAGTCTCAACATTTCACCTCATATTGGAAAACATTTCCATATTTATTAATAATAAGTAGTTCACAAATCTATTTATTTTCAACACTTGGAAAATAATCCATATACTTAAATCACAATTAAGTACATATTTTATTCTTTAAGGAAAGTGTTCCTTTAAACACATTTATTTGAGTCAAAACGAATGTTGCGTAAAACATCGTTACGACAACTCAAAATCATTAGTATAGGGATTCGAAGTTAAGATAGATATAAATCCCAATATTATATAAAACATTTCCTTCTGGAAATCATTTACTATAACAACAGTGTTATAGTCCACCATTTCCTTCTATTTCTCGAAAATGTCTATTTCAACAATGAATGTTGAAATCTATGGTTTCGAACCTTAACACATTTTAAAACATCGTTAGATCTTTTTAATTCTATTTAAAATATCACCTCCAAAACATTTTCTTTAACATATTACTCACTATCCAAAAACGTGAATATACTTCGTTAACCAATTTCATCATTTCTATACATTTTATTTTAAAGGATTATCCATTGTCCAAAATCATGGATATAACTCCTTTTATAATTTCTACATTTACTTTATCAAATTCAATTGATTTGGATTTATAAAACAATGTTTATAAATTCTAATTCTATTTATTTTATAACAACATCAATTTATAAATCTCCTTTATTAACCTATTCAATTTATAACTCAATTATATACCAAAAGTCCATATTATAAGTTAAATACTTATAATTTATTGGTTTACAAAATCGTTCTTCTAAACTTCCCAAATTATAAATCTTATAACTTATAAGATTCATTTATTTACCCAAATCTATTCTTTTAATAACTTTACAAAATTTTTAAATCTTACTACTTATAAATTCCATTTATAACTTCACCATTTATAATTCTATAATTTCATTCACCTATGAAATCCATTTACACTTCATTCTAACATTTTAAAAAACTCGTTTTATAATTCTAATATTTTAAATTATAAATATCAATTTCATAAATCTTTTATATAAATCAATTTATATTAATATTTTAAAACGTCTTTAAACTCCTTTATAATTTCATCATTTTTGATTTATAAAATAATCAAATTTTATAAATCCTATATTTAAACTTTTTACAATAAATTCAAAAATCCCAATTTAAACTATTTTATAAAATCATTAACCCCATATTTTCAAAAATCAACTTTTAACTATATTTCTCAAAAATCATAATTTTTATAACATTAAAATTATAACGTTTATTTATTTAAAATGAATCAATTCCAAAAATATTTTATAAAACGTATACTTTCAAAAATCACTTTAAAAATCCTTTTAAGATTTCAAAATTGGCCCAATGATGCTACACACAAAATAGTCAATCACGACAACAACGACATCATACATCTGTATATGATAATCAACAAATAACAAAGTATCTATAATCAAACAAATACTTTTGAGGAATCCAGTTGGATCCCTCCAACCTGTTTCCCTGCATCCACAAACATTAGCACAATACCAATTCCGTTTTCAAACGAAATATCGCGGTATATAGGATTTAAAATATTATCCGCTATTATACGGCGCAATAGGGTCTCATCCGCTATATAATGCGGGAAATCAACTCCAAGTACATAAATAATACCAATTTCACTGTACTGTTAAATATTAGCGGTATATGTTTTTAATAAATAACCTCCGCTTAATAACGGCGTATAATGTCTATTTTAACAATCAATAGATGGCAATCATCATTCAAACATACAATCAAGAATTTTAAATCTAACCATTTAAAATTAAAATCGAAACCGATTCGATTGAGTGAGAAGTTCTCACCTTGGTTTCAATTTCATTTTCAACTTTTATTTCGAATAAAATTAAACATGCGTTTAATTTTATCCAAAATTATCGCTAACTCCAAACGACTCCAATCTAGCTCATCGCGTAGTGCTCAACAAAACGAAGCCAACGCAATTCGTTTCGTCCAAAACGGACCTCGTACGAAAGAGTTATTGCATTTTGAAGTTAATACAAATTTTTATATAAATAAATTACAACTTTTATTTTTATTGCTAACCCTAACAGATCATCACCGTTCGTTCCACTTTTGCAAAATCTTAGCCGCATGCTTTGCCTTCTTCCCCAACAGGAAATACGTATGCAAGCTAAACCCATATTCACGCTCGAACTCCTCCAGGTCGCGCCTCCATCCTTCACGTTCAGCTCGATCAACAACTCCCATTTCGAAGACCATCACGAGCTTCACCCACGGCTCGATTTGTTTGAAGCTCGGCTAGGCATTCTTCATGAAAAACGTTCACAAAGTCGCGGCGTTCATCTCCATTTTTCATCGATCTAATGCACTACAGACGATCTTGACCGTTGAATATGTCGATAACTCGATGCTCTACAACTTTCATGAAAGTTTCGCGAATTGGTTAGTGGATTGCAAGAAATTTAAGGGAGAAGAAGAGATATTTTCGGCCATTGATAATAGTAAGTGGCGGCTAGGCTGAAGCAAACCCTAGGGTTTAGGTTTCTTTTGAAAAAATGAATTTTAAGGGGCTTTTATAGAAAATTTCTCGAATTACTATTCATCCAAAATTTTCCGAACTCCAAACAAAGCGTGCCGATTGGCGTTTCTAAGGTTTACCCCCCGTTTCGAACACAATGGAACATGTTTCGGAGGCTAATTCGATCATCTGTGTGAGTTACGACAATAAACGATCGATTTTAAATTAAATTGATTTAACTAAATTTCTGTGCGTTTTAGCTTGCCCCGAAAAAACCGTAAATCCAATTGACACGAAATTTGAAGCCATACTATAATATAACATTACGGATCCGATGAAACTAGTTTCGTCGAAATACGAGACTGTTTGAAAAATGGCTATTTTAACTCGTCAATTAAATATTAAAAATATTAAATTTTCAAAAATTAACTTTTAATTCGATTTTGAAAGTTCTATAAAACATTCTAACTTCAACACGATATAATAAAATTTTACAAATCATTTTTAATCATATTAAACCCAATTTTCAATTATTTCTATAATTTAACATATTAAATTATCGATTTAATTATCCAATTAAATCCATATATTCGAAAAAAAAATTATTCGACTTATAAATTTCACTTATTAATATTTAAAATCAATTAAATATAAAAAAATTAATTGACAGAAATTCTGGGTCGTTACACTATCCTTAAAAAATCTGTGCGTTTTACTCCATGGTTTTCTATGGTTAACGATCACTTGCAAGAGTTTCGCGGCCTGGAAACAGTGATTTATTTGGTTTCCTTCCAGTTTTTGATAGTTTGTTTCACATTTCTATTGTCCCTGTATTTGATTCAAAATTGTTTTATGCTGCAGTTAGAATTTTTATTTGGTTGAAATGCAATTATTGTCATGGCGAAACTAATATCCATTTTTCCATTTCCCAATATTCAAAATTGAGAATCATAACTAAGTAAAATGCTCTATAAACAAGACCACTTATCCTTATAATCATAGAATTGATTTTCTTTAAGTCCACTTAATTTGAAAACTATATATTTTTAGATGGGTACATTCAATGTACTATTGTATTAATGGGTTGTATTAATCTGATTGTCAAACTTAATGTTCGTAGGCATGCACCACCATTTTATTTTTTATGGAATGGTGGAATATTTTGGGGGAGGTTGGTTTCTTTCTGTCCTCTATTCAAGTTTTCTGTCAGTCGGTGTCCGTTGTTGTATTTACGAGCAATCATTACTATGAGTCGTGCATTTTGGTTAATAATTTGGAAATGAAGTTCTTCACTGCTTGGGTCACTTCTTCAATCTTGAAGCGATGGTAAGGATAAACCTCAACCTGCATAATCTTATAGAATTTTTCAAAGTAAGGTCTGCAATTTCTGTAGTTGTAGCTATAACATATGGTTTTCATGTTTGGATCATAAGTCCTCTCCCGCTCTTTAACAAGTATGTAGAAAAATAAATTGAACTCGAATTTCTAGATCCATGTCTTCATGTATCAACATCACCTATAAAAAGTTATGCACATCAAGAGGTGATTTAGTGAAGTACAAATACAATAATTTTATAGCGCTTTTAAAAAATCAAAATCAGTTCAAACCTTACAAGTTATATTCAATGCCTACATATGATTCACTAATTGTTTTAAGGTTTGTTGGTTTCATGCTTACTACCACATACTAGAGTCATGAAGACAAAGTGTAGATGAACATGCTATCAATTCGTAATGGATATTTCAGGTAACTACAAAGCAATTGAGTCTATAAGAAAATATTTGATAGTCGTGCATGAAAATATATTTGATGTTGATTTAGCATGAATGGTTTAGTATGATTTAGCATGGCAACCATTTGTTCAATAAAAAGTGAATATTTAAGATGCCATTGACATATAAAATATAATGGTGACATATCATCAATACCTATGATATCCCTAGATTATTTTAATCAATATGAATAGATATTGAAGAGTTATGTCGCACTATAGTTTATTCATATGTTTAGAAACGAGAAGCAGCTTAAAAGGTAATAATATATTTTGATTATTGTTTTATTATCTTATTCTAGAAACAATACCTTCTGCCTAATTCATAGTAGTGAAATTCTTCTTGTATTTATAAACTAAGACTTTTCAAATATATTTGTGTGACGACCCGCCTTTCTTACCACAGAAAGACGTATCATCAATAAGAAAAGAAAGGGATGGAAATAGAAAAGATAGAAAGAACGAATAACAACATCAGAATCTCACAGCGAAACGGAACAAAATATAATACATCACATAGCTATTACATAGTTTTACATATATCAGAGTTACACGACATTATACAACAAGACAGTCATATATATATATATATCTGTCAATACATACATCCAAAATACAACATACATCAACTACACAGCGGAACTAGATAGATAGATACATACGTTTGGGCTTCTGCTCCAAGCTCCTCCAGAACTCAACAATCCAAAACCTATCACTTAGCTACTCATAAAAATTTGAGTACCCAAGAGTTTACGAAAAACAGAAATAAACTCCGGGTCCGACATGGGTCTGGTGTGAGTAAACGGGTTGAAGTTGTTTAACTTTGAAAACCATTTGAAATAAAGGTATCACGTAAGACTTCCCACACATAAACACGGGTAAGTTTTTACCTTACGCTAACCAAGACATTTTATAGGAAATCCAGTGATATTATAACAGTGTCTAGGATTTTCAAGTAAATAGAAAATAGTCGAAATTGTTACATGATTAAATTCCATCTACTAGCCACAAAAGTGGTAACACAAATCAAAACCGTAGGGTCTCGTAAGGAAAATGGGTTTCGATCAATGGCAGGGCTACTGGGGTACCGCCCGTCACAGTACAGGGCCTAGATCACCGTACCAAGGATCACTTCCGACCCCCTACAACACAAGGCCGGAACCATTCCTTACTGAATAGTTCCGAACAAGATAACCCTGCAGTTGTGGCAAACAACTGCCCACACAGCCGAAAATAAAGGGACATCTAGACAGGGGTATATCTCGTCCTACTTGGGTGCTACCCACTTAACCTTGCTGCATCTCCCATGTTTTATCCATTCTCGGTTGATGAGGCTTGAGGGTGCGATTACCTTTATAGAACATATCTCTTAGAATGCTCATCGTCCGCTTGACGATGTGCTGAAAGCATTCAATCCATACAAGTTCATTCCGGGTTCGAACGAAACCGAAGGCATTATCTTGTTACACTCGTTTTGGAATCACCCTCGGAGTTAACGACAATAACCCTTGCATTCTGAAATACCATCTCGATCTTCACTTGAGATGTCACGACCTAACGTTTAATTTGGATCGATGTGGTTTTCGGATGATCATAACTGACACCCGATCCCGGTCTCATCGAAATCCAAACGCCATTTTAAAGGCCAAGTTGTTTATTAGTTTAAACAATTTAATTCAATACTTTGAATTCACATAACAGTTATCACAGATAAACCATATACAGTCATCATAGATATATCAAAGCATATCACTGGGTATCACAGAATATCACCAAATAGTTATCACAATCAATCAAACAGGAATTATCAATTCATATCAAATTAGTTTAATTAACTTAACTTAATTAATTACTTAAGAATAATCACTTTATCCTGTTTATTTAATCACTAATTAATCAACTTATTTAAATTTGTTAATTATTACTTAATTACTATTTTATTAATTAATTAATTTACATTTTTCTTACTAAATTAATTATGTCTTACTTATTAATTAATAACCTTAATTATTAATTAATAAAACATGATTACCCATTTACTAATCACTAATTACTTAATTAATCAATTATTAATTCTTAATTAAATTAAATAATTAATTAATTACTAATCATGCATTAATTAACTTTAAGTAGTTAATTAAACTTCTTAATTACAAATTGATTAAACACATAGTTATTAATATCAATCTTTAATTACAAATTTATTTAATTGTAATTAATTAGTTAATTACAATTATAAATTAATTTACATTCTTAATTAACTTTACAATATAAATTAGTTATTTTAACTTACATTTGCAAATCTCTCTTAATAATTTTTAAATCAAATTTTAACTTAAAACTTGCCAACATTATTAACTTTATTAATACCAAACTTTGTTTAACAAAATAACTTAAAGATTTATTAAGCTAACCCCCTAGAAACTGAAAACTGAGGTAAATCATACGTTTACTCGAGTAAAACTCGAGTTTTCCATTACACTTTCCCGAGTCCCCCTCTCTTCCTCTCCTCCTACCTTTCTTCTTCTACTACTCTTTTTTTAGTTAAGTTAAAACTGCTATTACACAAACACACTCACGCACCCGGGTATAACCCGAAGCATTCTCCCATCATTCTCGAGTATCACTCGAGTGGATCATCACTCTAAGTCGCTCACCCCCTTCGTTGCCGTGCACGTGCACGACACTTCGCCGTCACTCTGGCGAACCACGGCACCTCCAACAAGTCACAAAGCCTCACCACTCATGAAAACAAAACTCGATTTGGTGCCAAAAACTCGAAATCAAATTTTACCTATTCGTTCGAAAAAGCAACTCAACCACACGGAAAAAAAATGCCTCAACCTACAAACGCCGACCATCAGCGGCAACATAACTCCGCCCACACCTCGCCGATACCTCCCTCTACCAACCCCTAGAAGATCGTGCAACTCGATCAACCCATGGTGATGAGATCACCTCGTTTACAGACCACTGTAAAACTCGATCCAAAACCCTAAATTCGTCTTGACCCAACAATTCTTGCATTAGATAATTTTTTTAACATTTTTCCTGGAATCAACGAGGATCAAGAAAGTTTCAAAACAAATTTCAACATCTAAGATTTGTTTAATCATCAGAAATTGATAAAAAAGCATTTTTGGTTCATTTATGAATTGCACCTTGCATACTTATCTAAAAATCATCATTTTGTTTTAAAAATCTTACTTTTGTATGTAGATTCAAGATATATAATCAAATCAACAATTTAAAATATTCGAATTTTAACATATGATTTCTTTTTTACTGTAAACTTAAATAAACAGAATCCACGTTACACTGTCAAGCTTCAAACAATTTCCAGGCTATGATTTTAAGTTTAAACAAACATAATTTTTTAAAATCCTAAGTTTAAAATGTTTATATGAAGAAGTATTAGTTTTTTTTCTACTTTTCTTTGCTTAGAAACTTGAAATACTGAAGAACATGATATACTAAGACTTCCAATATAACAGAAAACATTATAGAACTACCTATTTACAATATACAGCAAGCACAAGATTTTCATGAACTAATTATCAAGATTTAAATTTCAAAAATAGTATGTCTACTCACCTAAAATATTGTTGAAATAGAGAACAATTCTTGTGTTTTTGGAAAGTTGGAGTTTGAATTTCCTGAAAACCTTCCCTGCTTCTGATTTTGAATGATATTTAAATTTGTAAAATAAAGATGTTTATTTTCTTTTCTCAGGTTTGCTAAGTTATGGAACGAACAAGTATAAGATGATGTATATATAGAAACAGCTTTGAACAGGGGAGGCCATAACTGGTACAAGCTTTATTTTTATTTTTTTTATCAGATTAGATTTTTCTTTTGTATGGAGGCTGAAATGATTTTTTTCTTGCAATTCGAAATGACCAAAGTTGTGCTAGAATTAAATGCATATGTTCCCTATATGTTTATCTAATTATTAATTTTTCTGTACATAGATATTTTATATGTAAATAGTTTGTCTCTTTTGCATTGCATATATATGTATTACACAGCAACATAATTGTTATTATTTTTGGCCAAAGATTTTGTTTTGTTTTGCATACCATATGAATCTCCATTTGTATGTATACTAGAATTATCTTATGTTTCTATTTAAGTTTAACAATCCAAACATTTAATTTATATTCACATGTTTTATAATTATATTTTATACTTATATTTTGTATTGATAAGATTTATTCCATTTTAAACATTATTATTTACATTACATTCATTTGCATATATCATATCAAATGTCAATAATGTAGAGCATTTAATTTAATTAAATAAGATAAATTTTATTTTAAATATTTTTGAAAGATTCTATTTTAAATTTTCAAATCAATATTCCCTTCACAAAACATATATATACATATATAACTGGTAAATGTCCAAAGATCTTATTTATTTATAAATGAAAAGCTTGTATTTTATTTAAATTAGATTAACTTCTTATTAAAATAATATTGCCAAAATCCCGGTTCGTTACAATTTGTCTACATAAAACTTTTGTTTAGTACGTCAATCCATTTTGTTTCAGTTGAATTTGTTTCTTGATTTTGTCTTGTGCAATCTTAATGGTTTAGTATGGCATCGACGTTGATAATCTTTTTAATCTCATTTCTTACAATACAGAATCTTAAGAGTGAGTTTTCCAATTCCAGCCCCCAAGCCCTAGTTCACCGTATATTCATGCATCGTTTATTGCGATATAAGATAAAAAATAAATTTGAATAAACAAAACAATATGTATGTAGTAAGCAGAACATTGTGGAGTCTTAACGACGTTTATTTATAAGTTAGTTAGTTGCCGAAGTTAATTAGTCATCGATAATATTATATTATGGTTGCTTCGTTAAAAGCCTAAACATGTTCTTGTTGCTCAAACTGTTTCTTTTTTCTATTTTACTTAAGATTTGAATAGTTAAAATCTATCCCTATCATTAATTAAAATTTTAAATTTATCTAGCATCAACAATGGCGTAAAAAAAAGAGTTGAGAACCTAACTTGAATTAGTCAAGAATCGAACTTGGATGTGTACAATGACATTTAACTTTGTTACCGATATTTGATTCAAATATGTACAACGACATTTAAATGTCATGTGGAAATTAGTTGGAAAAGTTTTTTTAACTAAACTGCTATTCTAATTTAGCCATGACATCGTTTTTTCTAAAACCTTTGGAAAATGATTTGAAAAGATCAAATTTGTTGTAAAAACATATTGGAACTCATATAGATCAAATTTGTTGTAAGAAAAGATCAAATTTGTTGTAAAAAAGATGGGAACTTGTTAGTGCCAAAATTGGTCACTAACACCCAAATCCAGATGAAAGCACCAAATCACAATCACATCACACAGATAGGATGTCTGTAGAGAGTAATAATATGAAGAACAATCAAAATTAAAATGAAAGTAGTAAAGAACAATAGATTTTATAGTGGTTCAGCTAACTCCGGCCTACGTCCACTCCAGAAGTTTTCTTTTTATTGATGTAAGAGTCAGTTACAGTTACAAAGTGGGAGACTAGCTTTAGTCTTAGGAAAAAGTCAGAGATCAGAAGAGAAGAAGGAGATCCCCTTTTCCGAACCCCTACAAGCTGTATTTATAGGTGAATTTTGAGTTGCTGGGCTTTCTGAACGGTAAAGGCCCATTAATAATTTCCACCGAGCGATCTTCGCCGAGCGACCCATGCCGAGCCGCCAATGCCGAGCGAGGTGCGAGGTGTCGAGGTATCGAGTTACGAGGTATCGAGGTATCGAGGTGCGAGGTATCAAGGTGCGAGGTATCGAGGTATCGAGGTGCGAGGTTTCGAGGTATCGAGGTGCAAGGTATCGAGGTGCGAGGTATCAAGGTGCGAGGTATCGTGGTGCGAGGTATCGAGGTTTCGAGGTGCGTGGTATCGAGGTATCGAGGTGCGAGGTATCGAGGTGCGAGGTATCGAGGTTGGAGGTATCGAGGTGCGAGGCATCGAGGTATCCAGGTGCGAGGTATCGAAGTTGGAGGTATCGAGGTGTGAGGTATCGAGGTATCGAGGTGCGAGGTATTGAGGTGCGACTCCTTTATGCCGAGCGGCAACCAATGCCGAACCATTTCTAACTTCCAGACCGAACCACATTTCCTTGACCCAAATTATAGTCGACCCATCTCTGTCCAATCCAATTTCCATCTTTCAAGTGCGTTGCGTCATCCATCCATCCAGTCGACTGAATCCATTGTACACCAGCCTTGACGAACATGCAGTCGATTTTGTTAAACCCGCCTGCCCGTAGCCTTGTAAAAAGGCGGGTTAACACTTGCCCCCCAAAACATGCCTTGCTGTTGGAAGGTGTGTTTTGAATAGCCTCAA
Source organism: Allium cepa (assembly GCA_030765085.1). Lineage (NCBI taxonomy): Eukaryota > Viridiplantae > Streptophyta > Magnoliopsida > Asparagales > Amaryllidaceae > Allium > Allium cepa. The sequence continues at coordinate 650,665,219 of CM060928.1, read as the reverse complement.
ACTCAATATCCAAAGTCCATGTTTCATCCATATCCAATAACCAATAACCGAATCTAGGACCTTTCCTGGTCAATATCCAAATCCTTTGCTGTTCATAGCCGATATTCATATCCGTAACCTCTCTGGGTTCTTGTCAAGCACAATCCTCACCTGACGACCGTAATCCAGTGTCCCTGAACGTTGAGTGATGCATGGCTTAAGTCCTAAGCCGAATCTCGGTCGCTCCGGACCCTTGCCGAGCATTGTCCATACTTGACGACCTGAAATAGTAACCGATAATATAGGGCCTAAGTCCTAGGCCGAATCCTGGTCTCTCCGCACCCTTGCCGAGCGTAGTCCATACTCGACGACCTGAATAAGTCGATTTGTCATGCTTGGACAAAGCAACCTACCCCTTTCCAGGTATAATCCATACCTGGCGACCATTTATCAAAAACCTGATAAAAAATCCAATCGGAAGCCAATCCAAAATCGAGATCAAATCAGAAAACAAAACAAAAAATCCATATCGAAAATCCAAACCGATATCCAAACCAGAAAATAATCATCCAAACAAAAAGTCCAAACCAAGAAACAAACAAAACCAGAAGTTCAAACCAAACCAGAAAAAAGCAAATCTCCAAGTTAAAAAAGAGAAAGCAGATTTCACAATCTAGAGCGTCGCGGCTTATCATCATCTCAGAGCATGCCTAGGGGCTATCTCCGTCCCCGTACATGAGTAAGTGACTTGGCCGTTTGGCCGTAGTTTGCTACTTTTTTCATAATATCCCAGTCAATTGATAACCAATCGACCATCATTCCCGTGCCTCGCACCATCACTATGTGAGGTAGACGGTGGTTGCTCCTGCCCCACCGCTGCATTCCGAGCTTCAACGTATTGTCGCAACTATCTATTCCTTACATGCTCCTCAATTATGTCCTTTAAGTGCCTGCAGATGTTAGTATCATGTCCATCCAAACTGTGGAAGAGGCAGTGTTTTCCTGATGCCCTCTCACGTTCGGAGGGTTCTCTCCTAGCCGGCCTTCAGTAGGGAAGGCGATTCTGAGTCTCCAAATAAATCCGTTCCAACGTCTCGTTCAATCTTGTGTAGGTAGAGAATTTTTGCTCTCTCCACCGCTTCCTAGCCTTTCCTAATTCGTCATCCAGCTTCCTTTTTCCTTTTTCTTTATCTTTTCCCAAGCCTCTGCTGGATGGCCCTCCATCCTTCGCCGCGTTCACCTCCTTTAACTTCATATCTGAGCATGCATCTTCCAGCCGAAGGAATCTCTCAGCTTCGTGAAAGAATTCCCCGAGATCCATTGGTGGGTCCCGTATTAAAGATACCTTGAAATCTGAATTCTGTCTGACCCCTGATACTGCTTCCATTAAGACCATCGATGGATCCGGTCGATCCACCGAAGCGACCCCTGCATTGAACCGAGTTAAGAAGGCTCTGAGTGACTCGTCTGTCCTTTGTTTTATCGATGTCAGCGTCATTACGTTCTTTGGCATTTTGATATGTACCCGAAACTTTCTTCAGAAACCTGTCCATCAATTCTGTCCATGTCCCGACAGATCCTTCTTCCAGCTTTCTGAACTACATATCAGCTGTGTCCGTTAAGAATAAAGGGAAACATCGAGCCATAATTTCTTTCGATGCCCCCAGCACCTCCATGTGTCTTTTATATCTCATCAAGTGATCTGTTGGATCGGCCTTGCCATTGTACATCTCCACATTAGGTAGCTTGAAATCTGGCGGATTCCGAGCTACCCTGATTTCACGAGTGAACGGACTATTGTTTACTTCTTCCAGATCTCTATTGGTCAAACCTCCACGCATAGTTCGCCTGATAAGCTCGGCTAATCCAGCATCGTCCGTCAAGGGTTGCCCCCCGAGTCCCCGAGGGAATTTTGGTACATACTCTTCATCTCTTGCTCTTACATTCCTGCCAGCATCCTGTTGCATGGTGTTAGCTGGAACTCCTCCATGGACTGGTTCTGCATTATTTGGTGGTCCGCTCCCGAGTCCAGGTCAATCTGGATTGTTAGTTTTCTGTTGATTGGGGGTTGCCCCCTGCTGAATTACTCCATCCACACGCTGGTTGTGTCCCTCTAGTCCAGTTTCGAGAACTTGAGCACTTGCAATTCCTGATTGTCCAGATTGCCTAAGAAGAGCCTACATCATCTCCTCTTACCGTTTCATCGTCTTCTCCTGCATAGAATTCATCATAACCTACATCTCGTCCCGAGTTATGTAGACAGATGCATGATCCTCTCTAGATCCAAAAGAGGACGCTTGACTTCCTTCCTGATTGCTCCTTTCTGCTGCTTGCTTCCTTGTTGGTGGTCTAGCCATTTCTTCCTAAAATCCGAGTTTTCAAGCTTTTCAATCCAAATTCAAGCTCCAAAATTCCTGAGTGCTAGCTTTCTCAGTGAAAGCACCAAAATGTTAGTGCCAAAATTAGTCACTAACACCCAAATCCAGATGAAAGCACCAAATCACAATCACAATCACATCACATAGATAGGATGTCTGTAGAGAGTAATAATATGAAGAACAATCAAAATTAAAATGAAAGTAGTAAAGAACAACAGATTTTATAGTGGTTCGGCTAACTCCGGCCTACGTCCACTCCAGAAGTTTTCTTTTTATTGATGTAAGAGTCAGTTACAGTTACAAAGTGGGAGACTAGCTTTAGTCTTAGGAAAAAGTCAGAGAGCAGAAGAGAAGAAGGAGATCCCCTTTTCCGAACCCCTACAAGCTGTATTTATAGGCGAATTTTGAGTTGCTGGGCTTTCTGAACGGTAAAGGCCCAATAAGAATTTCCACCGAGCCATCTTTGCCGAGAGACCCATACCGAGCCGCCAATGCCGAGCGAGGTGCGATGTGTGAGGTATCGAGGTATCGAGGTTTTAGGTATCGAGGTGCGAGGTATCGAGGTGCGAGGTGTCGATGTGCAAGGTATCGAGGTGCGAGGTCTCGAGATGTGAGGTATCTAGGTGCGAGGTATCGAGGTGCGAGGTATCGAGGTGCGAGGTATCGAGATGCGAGGTAGCGAGGTATCGAGGTGTGAGATACCGTGGTATCGAGGTGCGAGGTATCGGGGTGTGAGGTATCGAGGTGCGAGGTATCGAGGTGTGAGGATCGAGGTATCGAGGTGCGAGGTATCGAGGTGCGACTCCTTTATGCCGAGCAGCAACCAATGCCGAACCATTTCTAACTTCCAGACCGAACCACATTTCCCTGACCCAAATTATAGTCGATCCATCTCTGTCCAATCCAATTTCCATATTTCAAGTGCGTGGCGTCATCCATCCATCCAGTCGACTGAATCCATTATACACCAGCCTTGACGAATGTACAGTCGATTAAGTTAAACCCGCCTTCCCGTAGCCTTGTAAAAAGGCGGGTTAACAGAACTCATATGGATTGTATGGCACGCTAATATTGTGATAGTTAATAATATCCTCTAACATAATACGTTTGATGTTGATTTAGCATGAATGGTTTAGTATGATTTAGCTTGCCAACCATTTGTTCAATAAAAAGTGATTATTTAAGATGTCATTGACATATAAAATGTAATAGTGACATAGCATCAATGCCTGTGATATTCCTACATTATTTTAATCAATATGAATAGATATTGAAGAGTTACGTCGCAGTATAGTTTATTCATATGTTTAGAAAGAGAAGCAACTTAAAATGTAATAATACATTGTGATTATTGTTTTGTTATCTTGTTCTAGAGACACTACCTTCTGCCTAATTCATAGTAACAAAATTCTTCTTGTATTTATGAACTAAGACTTTTCAAATATATTTGTCTACTTAAAACTTTTGTTTAGTACGTCAATCCATTTTGTTTCAGTTGAATTTGTTTCTTGATTTTGTCTTGTGCAATCTTAATGGTTTAGTATGGCATCGACGTTGATAATCTTTTTAATCTCATTTGCTACAATACTGAATCTTAAGAGTGAGTTTTTCAATTCCAGCCCCCAAGCCCTAGTTCACCGTATATTCATGCATCGTTAATTGTGATATAAGATAAAAAATAAATTTGAATAAACAAAACCAAATGTATGTAGTAAGAAGAACATTGTAGAGTCTTACGACGTTTATTCATAAGTTAGTAAGTTGCTAAAGTTAATTAGTCATCGATAATATTATATAATGGTTGCTTCGTTAAAAGCCTAAACATGTTCTTATTGCTCAAACTATTTCTTTTTTCTATTTTACATATGATTTGAATAGTCAAAATCTATCACTATCATTAATTAAAATTTGAAATTTATCTAGCATCAACAATGGCGTAAAAAAAAGTGTTGAGAACCCAACTTGAATTAGTCAAGAATAGAACTTGGATGTGTACAATGACATTTAACTTCGTTACCGATGTTTGATTCAAATATGTACAACGACATTTAAATGTAATGTGGAAATTAGCTGGAAAAGACTTTTTAACTAAACCGCTATTCTAATTTAGCCATGACATCATTTTTTCTAAAATCTTTGGACAATGATTTGAAAAGATTGTATTTGTTGTAAAAACAGATTGGAACTCTTATAGATCAAATTTGTTGCAAGAAAAGATCAAATTTGTTGAAAAAATATATTGGAACTCATATAGATTGTATGGCACGCTAATATTGTGATAGTTAATAATATCCTCTAACATAATACGTTTGATGTTGATTTAGCGTGAATGGTTTAATATGATTTAGTATGGGAACCATTTGTTCAATAAAAAGTGAATATTTAAGATGCCATTGACATATAAAATGTAATAGTGACATATCATCAACACCTGTGATATCCTTACATTATTTTAGTCAATATGAATAGATATTGAAGAGTTATGTCGCACTATAGTTTATTCATATGTTTGGAAACGAGAAGTGGCTTAAAGGTAATAATATATTTTGATTATTGTTTTATTATCTTGTTCTGGAGACAATACCTTCTGCCTAATTCATAGTAGTGAAATTCTTCTTGTATTTATAAACTAAGATTTTTCCAATATATTTGTCTACTTAAAACTTTTGTTCAGTATGTCAATCCATTTTGTTTCAGTTGAATTTGTTTCTTGATTTTTTCTTGTGCAATCTTAATGGTTTAGTATGACATCGACGTTGATAATCTTTTTAATCTCATTTGCTACAATACTGAATCTTAAGAGTGAGTTTTCCAATTCCAGCCTCCAAGCCCTAAGTTCACCATATATTCATGCATCGTTAATTGTGACATAAGATAAAAAATAAATTCAAATTAAAAAAACAATATATATGTAGTAAGAAGAACATTGTGGAGTCTTAATGACGTTTATTCATAAGTTTGTAAGTTGCTGAAGTTAATTAGTCATCGATAATATTATATTATGGTTGCTTCGTTAAAAGCCTAAGCATGTTCTTGTTGCTCAAACTGTTTCTTTTTTCTATTTTACTTACGATTAGAATAGTTAAAATCTATCCCTATCATTAATTAAAATTTGAAATTTATCTAGCATCAACAATGGCGTAAAAAAAGAGTCGAGAACCTAACTTGAATTAGTCAAGAATCGAATTTGGATGTGTATAATGACATTTAACTTTGTTACCGATGTTTGATTCAAATATGTACAACGACATTTAAATGTCATGTGGAAATTAGTTGGAAAAGATTCTTTTTAACTAAACCGCTATTCTAATTTATCCATGACATCGTTTTTTTTAATCTTTGGACAATGATTTGAAAAGATCAAATTTGTTGTAAAAAAGATTGGAACTCATTTAGCACAAGTCGTAGAGCTAAAAGAGTGCACCAGCCGGGAATCGAACCCGGGTCTGTACCGTGGCAGGGTACTATTCTACCACTAGACCACTGGTGCTTAATGAATTATTTAATCTGTTACTTTTACTTAATTTGAACTATTTATATTAAATAATATTAATCACACTTGAATTGCAAAAATTCGAATGCTTCTTATGATTTATGTTTGATATTTTGTCTACTATTTTCTTGTGACCTTGATATTATTTGTATATGTTTAAAATGGTTTAGTATAAAATTTATCCAAAACTAAAATATCGAGGATTATATTTGGATAAGGTAGCAAAAATAGAAAAGTACCATAATTAGGAATTAAACTCGAAGTCGTGCAGTGGTAGAGAATTGTTCTACCATTAAACCGTCGATAAAGAATGATGTGTCAAACTTTAATTATTTACTTTGTTTTTTTGAAATTATCTTTAACAATTTTTAATTTAACGCTTTATATCACATTTACTTTTTTTTGACTTTATTTTAAATTTAATTTTCAACTATATGTACTCGTTCTTTTATATTCTATGTCATGTGGAAATATGGTCTGCTTTACTAAATGATTGATTCGGCAATACTTCAAACTAAGACTTGTCATCAAATAAAAAATGTGGTATGTACGAGTCATTGGCATAAGTTAGTTATGGCGAGGTAGAATGGTGATCGGTTGTATTTTTTGCATTGTTTTGATTAGTTCTATCTCTTGGTGCAATATGAATTATTGAAACTGATGGCATGGTAAAAAATACGACCTGACCAGCGCACAACTTCAGGAAGGTTTGAAAGCTCGAGGGTGATAACCCTTAGTTTTTTATTCAGTTATTAAATGTAATAAGTTAATACGAGTATAATCTAGTAACATTGAATCAATTAATACAACAAAAATGTAAATTATCATTTAAAAATATGTTATTGTAGTAAATACACGTATTTTATGGATGCGTACATATTGGCTGTGATTGTTGGATATTATGCAACAATTTGTACCCCTTATATAAAGGAAGTATAGTAAGATCCATATTCGAAGAATTTTTGTGATCAATGATCCTATAATCCATACGATAGAAAAACTAGTACATGTAGTATCGATTGGTTCCGTTGGACGTAACAAAACAATATATGTTTATAAGAAGAAAATTATAACGAGACACATGGCCGAGAATTATTTGGTTCAAATGCTCGGGTACTTCAAACGTGTCAAAAATGCGAGTGCATGTATACGTACTTGCTTAAAGTTTTAATGTTAACGCATGATATGAAAATCCTAGCGTGGTAAAGTGATCCCACCGTATTAGAAGTTACATGTTGCATTAATTGACACTTATTTTTATGACTTTGTTATTATTATTTTAATGCCGAATAGCTAAAAAACTTTTCAAACTTAAGAAGTGCGAAGATTGAAAATAGTAATGGAGAAATACGTGCATCAGATTCTATTGGAGACAATGATTATCTTTGGCTGAGTCGTGGACTATGTCACTTTCTTGAAGGCGTTTCGACGATCTGCTCTTTGGTGCAAGTAGTTCGTATCAATCGCCACCGCCTCTAGGATAAAACAATCTCTAGAAAGTTTAATGGTATTAATTCGTTTACACGTATTAAACTAGTCTGTTTGCACTCAAAAATACTGCTCGGAATTATAAAAAAACGAATGAATGTTGTTCTTCCTGTCTCGTATACTTATCAGTTAAGAAAGCGGATTGTTAAATAGGGGGAGCAAATTGAATGATCAAATACATTTAATAAATTCAAAATCTTAAATATATGTTTGTTGTCATCAAAAGGGGGAGATTGTTAAATATGCTAGTGTATGATTTTTGTTTGATGATAATAAACATATATATGTATGTGTGTATATATATTCATTTAAATGTATTTGTTATTGTACTATTTTATTTTCACGTAATTAAATAAATATTTTCTAAATAAAATAAATAACATGGAATTTAAATTCAAACAAATATTTTATTACGATTTTGAATAGTACAAATTTGAGCTCTCACTATATATACACATTTTTCGATTACATTACAATTTCAGTTACATAACATTTTTCACCATACATACATTTGCACCGCGCTGCATACCATTCGTTCACTCATATTTGATCTTCAACTGTATTCCAATTTGAATCCAGCATCTGAGTTATCTGCAAAATTCACACTGGCGCAGTAAAATTGAAAAAGAAATATTTGTGCAGTGTAAAATAAAATGTGTATTTTTGAAAATATTATTTTCCTCATTTATTTGGGTTATTTTTCATCATTTAATTTTGAATTCAGCTTATACGAACAGCTTGTGACATGCACAGTGTATCACTGTGCATGCTACAAGGCCGTGCACACTGATATACACTTGACAAAACTACAAGGACATTTGAGCACAAGGTCAAACCTAAACAAAAGCTAGGTTCAACTCAAGTGCAATACAATAAAGTACGAAATGAGCACAAGGTCAAACACGAGGCAAAGCTAGGATCAACTCAGGTGCAATACAAATACACCACAAAATTGTAGAGTACTAGAATCCAAAAAACAACATAAACCACAGTCTCGACCAAAACAACTAACCACACCAGACTCTAGAGAATGATGGACCAGGCAGACTCAAGTGCACAAGGACAAAATGAACACACATTTAAAATATATATCAAGACCTGGCTGCATGGCTACTGCAATAAACTTCAATGGCTCGAAGTTTATATGGAAATGTGCAACTGAATACAAGTGTACAACAGAACCCAAGCCAAATGAAAACAACAGCAGACACATGAAGACTGCAATAAAATGATGTATATATGAATTTCCAAATCAACAACAGTTCAACATGATCAAATGTATATAGCGAAGTCATTAAACAACTTCAACCAGATACATTGAGCAAGATGATCTGCCTTGAAGCAACAACTCAATGCAAACACATATTGTCAAACACAAGAACAAGGAAACAAATGCACTCAGACTTAAAGTAACTGGACAGACCATCGACCACAGTGTATCTCAAAGGTTCATTTGAATCTGTGACGCCCCACCTCTATACCCACGCTAGCCAAGGACACTACAAGGTAATGCCGTCAACTAACACGGAGAATAAGGCTGGTTAGGAGCGACCATCTATAGCCTTGCTCTAACTATCTACTGAATACATCGACAATAAACATACCAAGCAGGTTGACATACCCAGTGAATACTTAAAAAAAAACCATAGGTGGTTGAAGGATCTATCAGAACAGAATATAACAACTCAAATGTAATATACATCACAGAACAGTAGATCATCATATACACATATACAGATACATAACAGAGTTTACAAAACAATACATGTCAAGTGGTATAGTAAACCACAATATACAGACGAGCCAAAAGAATACACATATCAGAGTTACAAATAGAAGGACTACACAAAAAGCTTTAACAAAAAGGAACAAGCTGAATAGTCCATGCGGAAGCAAAATAGGCTAAGTCTGAAAGCACCTAACCTGAAACATCTCGGTCTGACCCAAGTATAAAAAAAAGGGTCAGTCTAGCTAAACAAATCAGTTAGATAAACTGAACAACAATAAACCTGTAAGGTTACACAGTATAACAAATATCTCTAAAGGAGATAACATAATCATCTAACAAAAGATGAATCATACGATAACAAGCCTCATATCATCGGCAACATATAGAAACAAAGGATAGGAATATCCCAAAGCAAGCCAAAAAGGCAACAAATACCAATAAGGTATACAAGTTCTGCAAGGTAAACGCTACGCATCATGCGGCTCATAATGACCAACATCGAAGGGCGATACCTAGGGAATATACATATGAATGAAACATCAGAAAATTGCTCGAGCTCAGTACTGTACAAACAAGGATCCATGAGCCCGAAGACTCCAAACCCAATATCACCCATGCGGCTCATAACAACCAACATCGGAAGCGATACTAAAGGGCAACCCAATATCACCCGTGCGGCTCATAATGACCAACATCGGAAGCGATACTAAAGGGCAACAAACCCGAAGGCACAAACCCGAAGGCACACACCCGAAGGCAACAAACCGTAGTGGTGAAGGTCAGAGACCCAGTACTCGACACCACTAACTGGCGGAATGTGTCATAACTCTCAAAAAGGAATCCGAAAAGTGGTAACGTGAGTCCCATAACCACTCGTTCGCACTAAACGGTTTACTATCCGTTAGTTAATTTCACACTCAAAGCAATACAAAGTTCACCTCATCTCAACGGTAAACCAGACACAAAGGTCAAAACAATCAATCGAATAGGTCGGGGACTAATCAAAAAGATAAACGCATGGATTCATGGTCCATGTTTTACCTAACCATTTAATCTCCCTTCCACTCCGCTCGAAGTGCGAAATTGTGTGTGCGTTTTAAATAGAATTTATAAATTGGACAAATGAGCTTTTAATGCGTTTTAGAGGGATTATAATATAAAAACCCATGGATAAAGTCAAAAATAAGTTATCAAAGTCAAAGATGCAATAACAACTACTAAAAAGCAACTTGAATCGATAAAATTTGGAAAACCAATCAAAATATGCAAAAATAGGCAAACAGGCAAAACAGGAGCAGGTCGGTCGATCGGTTGCAGGGCTCGGTCGGCTGGCCAGATGCAGAAAATAAAACATGGCTCGGGGTAGCAGGTCGGTCAACCGGCTACAGGGCTCGGTCGGCCGAACTGCAAATTTCTGCAGTTCCTGCCTTTTTCCAATGAAATGCCAATTCTTCCAAAACGCGACCGTTCGAGCAATGGACCTAAGGAGCTTTAGCCAATAGATACCCCAGCTCCATTAGCTCTCCGATTCGCTACCAAAAACATGTTCCAATATCAAAGTTGGGATCTTTAAAGAATTGAACCCAAACACTAAAAATTTGGATATTCACCAATTCAATCCAAACCAAAAGCAAGTGCATATGAACAAGTGTTAGGAATTATACCCAATATCAATGAAATCAAGAGAAGTAGATGTGAGTTCAAAACTGACCTTTAACCCAAAAACAAAGAGGAAGAAGAAGCTCAATAACAAGGAGAAGACCAACCAAACTCTACTTCAACTCAACAAGCTTCAATCTAAGAATAAAACACATATTTCCCAATTTAGGTTTAGGAAATTTTCTGAAATTGAAGAAGAAAGAGTTGGAGAAGATGAAGAGGAGCTTACCAATGGCTTCTCTAAGATTTTGGAGCAAGAAATCAAGTTTACAAGAAGAAACTAGGGCTTACAACTTTCTATTTCTCTTTCCCTTCCACCATTTTTAGTTTTAGCTTAAGAAATGAAAATGAAATGAAGATGAATGAAGAGAAGGGGTTGAGTTAGGGTATTAGTTAAGCTAGTGGGCTGAACCCAAACCCAAAACCCAATAGAAAAAGAGTCAAAATTTCACAAACTCCAAACATATCAAAGATTATACTCAAAAAAATCGCAAACACCATTTTGGAACCAATGGAGGTAGTTTCGAGTTCCAATTCGGCCATTTGCAAAAAGTAACATTTCGGACCTAAATCCGACTAACGACGCTATATTTAAATAAAACATTTAAATATAAAATCGATAAATATGCTTGTTGTTACAGATCTCCCCTCCTTACAAAATTGCGTCCTCGCAATTCCTAGAGACGATATTTGTAACAACTACATACATACAACATTCAAAAAAATAGGAAATAAGCTTGAGATGAAAAGACATACTCACCGTTCTCAAGCTAAGAAAGAAAACCCAGATAAGATCGCTCAATAAACTCTCTGGTTTCCCAAGTATAGTCATTGGGATTAGCGGACCATTGAACTTTAACGAGCGGCACGTCCTTGTTCCGAAGGTATCGCACCTCCGTGTCAAGTACGCAAATAGGTTGTTGTACAATAGATAAGTCCGGTGAGACCTCAAGCTCTTGCAAATCAGGAGAAGTAATAACAGAATCCGACTCCCGAAGACACTTCTGAAGTTGCGAGACGTGGAACACGTCATGAATGCCAGATAGATGAGCTGGAAGTGAAACTCTATAAGCCACAGGGCCAATACGTTCATTAATAGAAAATGGTCCTATAAAGCGAGGAGCCAATTTCCCAGTCGTATTGAAATGCATAACCCCTTTCAAAGGAGAAACACGAATAAAAACAAGATCACCAATCGAGAACTCGAGAGGCTTCCTACGGTTGTCCGCGTAGGATTTCTGGCGGCTCTGTGCCTCTTTCATTCTCAACCGGATAAGATCAATCTTCTCGGAAGAATCACGAATAAAATTTGGACCAAGAATAAGCTTCTCTCCAGATTCCAACCAACAAGAAGGTGATCGACATGGCCTTCCGTATAAGGCTTCGAAAGGAGCCATACCGATACTAGATTGAAAACTATTGTTGTAGGGGAACTCTACAAGAGGTGGATGATCCTCCCAACTACCACCAAAATCAAAAATACAAATACGGAGAAGATCTTCCAAGATACGATTCACCCATTCAGTCTGTCCATCAGACTGCGGATGATAAGCTGTAGAAAAATTAAGCTTTGTTCCCAAAGCTTGCTGAAGACTCTTCCAAAAATGACTCTTGAATAAAGGATCACGATCACTCACAATAGAACTAGGAACACCGTGAAGTCTCACGATTTCCTTAACATACAACTTAGCTAAATGCGAAGCAGTCCTATTAGACTTAATAGGGACAAAATGAGAAGACTTGGTGAGGCGATCAACAATAACCCAAATACTAGAATGGCCTGATCTCGAACGAGGTAGGCCGTCAATTAAATCCATAGATATCTGATCCCATTTCCACAATGGAATCCCAAGAGGCTGAAGAAGACCAGAAGGACACTGATGTTCGGCCTTAAAACGCTGACAAGTTATGCAATTACTTACATAACTCGCCATAACGCATTTCATGCCTTCCCAATAATAAAGATGATTCATATCGGCATACATCTTGCTACTACCGGGATGAATAGCATACTTAGAACAGTGACAGTCATCAAGAATGTCATGCCTAAGTGCAAGATCAAAAGGCACAAAAAGACGGTTCTTCTTGCGAAGACACCCATGAGAATCAATGTTGTAATCCCGCAACGCCTCATCACAGGATCCAGACTCACAAAGATGAATAAGATGCAACAAATCAGGATCACACCGTTGGGCATCGGCAATACGATCCAATAAAATAGGTCGAGCTCCCAAACTAAATAATAGAATAGGAGAATCAGAAGATGAATCTCGATCACGAATTTCACAAAAAGATAGAGTCTCAAGAATATTCCATTCGGCAAGCATCATGGAAATAACCGCCGAATGTTTGTGACTAAGCGCATCTGCAACACGATTACCCTTACCAAGGGTATACTGGATATCAAAGTCATAGGAGGCAAGAAACTCGAGCCAACGTTGTTGTCTCATATTGAGTTCCTTCTGAGTGAACAAATACTTCAAAGATTTATGATCGGTATAGAGAATGAAGCGCTCGCCCAATAAATAATGTCGCCAATTCTTCAAGGCAAAGACAATGGCGGCAAGCTCAAGATCATGAGTGGCATAGCGAACTTCATTCGGACGCAGTTGCCTAGAAGCATAAGCAACTACCCGATCCTTCTGCATAAGAACAACACCGAGACCACTACCACAAGCATCAGTGTAGACAACAAGATCATGATTCCCCTCGGGAACCACCAAAATAGAAGCATTAGTGAGAAGTTCCTTCAATGTCTAAAAGGAAGCTTCACACTTGTTGGACCAATCAAAACGAATGCCTTTCCGAGTAAGGCAAGTGAGAGGAAGAACAACACGGGAAAAATCCTTAATGAACCGACGGTAATAACCCGCCAATCCAAGGTAACTACGAATCTCATGCACATTCTCGGGCCTCTTCCAATTCTGGATGGCTTCGATCTTTGAGGGATCGACAGAAATGCCATCGGAAGATACAACATGGCCTAAGAACTTAACCTTATTCTCCCAAAAGTGGCACTTGGAGAATTTGGCTCTAAGCTAATGATGACGAAGAGTACTCAAGACAATTCTCAAGTGATTAACATGCTCAGCTTCAGACTTAGAATAAATAAGGATATCATCAATGAACACAAGGATGAACTTATCGAGATATTCCCAGAATACCCGATTCATGAGATCAACAAAGAACGCAGGAGCGTTCGTCAAACCGAACGGCATAACGAGCCACTCAAAAGAACCACAATGAGTGCGGAAAGCGGTAAGAGGAATGCTATCCTCCGCGACTCGTAACTGATGAAAACCTGTGGCAAGGTCAAGCTGAGAAAAGACCTTAGCACCACTCAATAGATCGAACATATCATCGATCCTAGGCAATGGATACCTATTCCTGATGGTTAACTCATTAAGCTTGCGATAGTCAATGAAAAGCCAAAGAGTTCCATCGGACTTTTTCACGAAGACGATCGCGGATCCACACGGAGAAAGACTGGACTGAATCAACTACTTGGACTCAAGCTCTAAAAGCTGCTTCTTGAGTTCCTCATTTTCCTTTGTAGACATCTTCGTGGGAGGACGACTAACTGGCTGCGCGCCTGGAATGAGATCAATGCAGAACTCAATTGCCCGCTTGGGTGGCAAATCCGAAACAGGTTCAAAAACATCAGAAAAGTCACAAGCAATAGGAATACGAGATATATAATCATCATCTCGCGAGTCAAGAGAATATAAAGCCATTTCGGAATTATCCACATCCCGAAGAACAAGAGATAGCTGAGTAGGCGAATCCGGATGTCGAAGATACAAAATTCTCTCCGAACAAATAATCCTGGCATCATATCTCACTAGCCAGTCCATACCCAAAATCAAACCAAATCCCAGACAAGAAATAACGTGCAGATTCGCACGAAAAGAAAAGCCACATAAAACAATCTCAAGATCATCACATAACAAACTAAGGGTCGCGGATCCCCCAATAGGATTCGCAATCCTCAAAGAAGTAACCAAACGAGAAACATCCAAAGATAAATCATCGAGGAGCTGTTTCAATACGAAAGAATGTGAAGCACACGTATTGAAAAGAACTCGAATACTATGATCACGAAATAAAATAGAACCTTCCAAAATAGATGGACATATACCTTTGGGCTGAGAAGGACCTTCAGAAGCCTTGGCAGCATAAAGCCTGCTAGACTTGGCACCAGCCGGAACAGTAGAGAAAGCTGAAACATGGTGACCTTCCTTCCTGCAATAACGGCAGAAGAGAGGCTTAGGACAAGCTCGAATAATATGATCCGGAGAACCACAATTGAAACACTTTCGAACGAAAGGTGTTCCGGAAGACTGAGGCTGAGAGCTAGGACCACCAGTCTTCTTCTTCTTAGAAGAAAAAGGCCTGGACTTCTGAATTGGAAACGGCCTCTTGTTGGGGTTCTTGGAAACCTCAACATCAACATCACTATCACACTCCTTCTCGACGGTCTCGAGATGAAGCGCAGAATCAACCAACTCCTCAAAAGAAAGTTTAAGCTGGAGCAACAAAGATTTCTTAAGATATTTCTTAAGACCAGAAACAAACTTCAAATTCTTCTTATAAGAAGTGCTGATGAATTCAAGACCATACTTAGATAAAGCCTCGAATGATGCAACATACTCAGAAACAGAAGATTTTCCTTGCTTCAACTCAAGGAAGCGACGGGTCAATAAAACTTTTTCTGATTCAGGAACGAACTTGAGTTCAAATCGCTCCCGAAACTGAGTCCAAGAAAGAGTAGACTCATCAATTTCGGCTATAAGAAGCTCATACCAATCAAGAGCACGCTCTTGTAATAAGCTAGAAGTTACAAGAACTCTATCATGGTCAGAAAGATCCATGTGAGAGAAGATACGCTCGCACGTGCGAAACCAAGCTTGGACTTCAAGAACTGACTCGGAGCCCTTAAACGGTTTTCCTCCAAGATGAGAAAAATCACTGCACTGGCGTGCAAAGGCAGATTTGCGAGGTGGAGACACTCGAGGAGGAACTGGACGCTGAGTGCTCCTAAACAACTCCAAAAACTGATCAGCAGACATATAAACGCCATCCGGATGTGAGCCACTGGGTTGCCCAGCATCCGAACGTCGTCCCCTGCCTCTTCCAGCCATACGATGAAAGTAAGATAAGAACAAGGTTATTCACAAGGTAGATATTACAATATGGGATACTACGGAATAAAAATTCCTAGACATATCCCCAAATTCTATCTAACGTTGATGGAATAAAGAGACACGATGATTCAAAGATTTGTATCACTTGTACACTTTGATGTACCGCAATATGTGCTCTATTCTGTGTTTATCATATTTTTTCCTGAACATAGCTTTGATACCACGCTGTGACGCCCCACCTCTATACCCACGCTAGCCAAGGACACTACAAGGTAATGCCGTCAACTAACACAGAGAATAAGGCTAGTTAGGAGCAACCATCTATAGCCTTGCTCTAACTATCTACTGAATACATCGACAATAAACATACCAAGCAGGTCGACATACCCAACGAATACTTAAAACAAAACCACAGGTGGTTGAAGGATCTATCAGAAAAAAATATAACAACTCAAATGTAATATACATCACAGAACAGTAGATCATCATATACGCATATACAGATACATAACAGAGTTTACAAAATAGTACATGTCAAGTGGTATAATAAACCACAATATACAGACGAGCCAAAAGAATACACATATCAGAGTTACAAATAGAAGGACTACACAAAAAGCTTTAACAAAAAGGAACAAGCTGAATAGTCCATGCGGAAGAAAAATAGGCTAAGTCCAAAAGCACCTAACCTGAAACATCTCGGTCTGACCCGAGTATAAAATACACGGGTCAGTCTAGCTAAACAAATCAGTTAGATAAAGTGAACAACAATAAACCTGTAAGGTTACACAGTATAACAAATATCTCTAAAGGAGATAACACAATCATCTAACAAAAGATGAATCATATGATAAAAGGCCTCATATCAACGGCAACATATAGAAACAAAGGATAAGGATATCCCAAAGCAAGCCAAAAAGGCAAATAACAAATACCAATAAGGTATACAAGTTCCGCAAGGTAAACGCTACGCATCATGCCGCTCATAATGACCAACATCGAAGGGCGGTACCTAGGGAATATACATATGAATGAAATATCAGAAAATTGCTCGAGCTCAGTACTGTACAAACAAGGATCCATGAGCCCGAAGACTCCAAATCCAATATCACCCATGCGGCTCATAACGACCAACATCAGAAGCGATATTAAAGGGCAACCCAATATCACCCATGCGGCTGATAACGACCAACATCGGAAGCGATACTAAAGGGCAACAAACCCGAAGGCACAAACCCGAAGGCACATACCCGAAGGCAACAAACCGTAGTGGTGAAGGTCAGAGACCCAGTACTGGACACCACTAACTGGCGGAATGTGTCATAACTCTCAAAAAGGAATCCGAAAAGTGGTAACGTGAGTCTCATAACCACTCGTTCGCACTAAACGATTTACTATCCATTAGTTAATTTCACACTCAAAGCAATACAAAGTTCACCTCATCTCATCGGTAAACCAGACACAAAGGTCAAAACAATCAATCGAATAAGTCGGCGACTAATCGGAAAGATAAACGCATGGATTCATTGTCCGTGTTTTACCTAACCATTTATTCTCCCTTCCGCTCCGCTCGAAGTGCGAAATTGTGTGTGCGTTTTAAATAGAATTTATAAATTGGAGAAACGAGCTTTTAATGCGTTTTAAAGGGATTATAATATAAAAATCCGTGGATAAAGTCAAAAATTAGTTATCAAAGTCAAAGATGCAATAACAACTACTAAAAAGCAACTTGAATCGATAAAATTTGGAAAACCAATCAAAATATGAAAAAATAGGCAAACAGGCAAAACAGGAGCAGGTCGGTCGACCGATTGCAGGGCTCGGTCGGCTGGCCAGATGCAGAAAATAAAACATGTCTCGGGGTAGCAGGTCGGTCGACCGGCTACAGGGTTCCGTCGGCCGAACTGCAAATTTCTGCAGTTCCTGCCTTTTTCCAATGAAATGCCAATTCTTCCAAAACGCGACCGTTCGAGCAATGTACCTAAGGAGCTTTAGCCAATAGATACCCCAGCTCTATTAGCTCTCCGATTCGCTACCAAAAACATGTTCCAATATCAAAGTTGGGATCTTTAAAGAATTGTACCCAAACACTAAAAATTTGGATATTCACCAATTCAATCCAAACCAAAAGCAAGTGCATATGAACAAGTGTTAGGAATTCATACCCAACATCAATGAAATCAAGAGAAGTATATGTGAGTTCAAAACTCACCTTTAACCCAAAAACAAAGAGGAAGAAGAAGCTCAATAACAAGGAGAAGACCAACCAAACTCTACTTCAACTCAACAAGCTTCAATCTAAGAATAAAACACATATTTCCCAATTTAGGTTTAGGATATTTTCTGAAATTGAAGAAGAAAGAGTTGGAGAAGATGAAGAGGAGCTTACCAATGGCTTCTCTAAGATTTTGGAGCAAGAAATCAAGTTTACAAGAAGAAACTAGGGCTTACAACTTTCTATTTCTCTTTCCCTTCCACCATTTTTAGTTTTAGCTTAAGAAATGAAAATGAAATGAAGATGAATGAAGAGAAGGGGTTGAGTTAGGGTATTAGTTAAGCTAGTGGGCTGAACCCAAACCCAAAACCCAATAGAAAAAGGATCAAAATTTCACAAACTCCAAACATATCAAAGATTATACTCAAAAAGATCGCAAACGCCATTTTGGAACCAATGGAGATAGTTTCGAGTTCCAATTCGGCCATTTGCAAAAAGTAACATTTCGGACCTAAATCCGACTAACGACGCTATATTTAAATAAAACATTTAAATATAAAATCGTTAAATATGCGGGTTGTTACAGATCTCCCCTCCTTGCAAAATTGCGTCCTCGCAATTCCTAGTGACGATATTTGTAACAACTACATACATACAACATTCAAAAAAAAAAGGAAATAAGCTTGAGATGAAAAGACATACTCACCGTTCTCAAGCTAAGATAGAAAACCCGGATAAGATCGCTCAATAAACTCTCTGGTTTCCCAAGTACAGTCATTGGGATTAGCGGACCATTGAACTTTAACGAGCGGCACGTCCTTGTTCCGAAGGTGTCGCACCTCCGTGTCAAGTACGCGAATAGGTTGCTGTACAATAGATAAGTCCGGTGAGACCTCAAGCTCTTGCAAATCAGGAGAAGTAATAACAGAATCCGACTCCCGAAGACACTTCTGAAGTTGCGAGATGTGGAACACGTCATGAATGCCAGATAGATGAGCTGGAAGTGAAACTCTATAAGCCATAGGGCCAATACGTTCGGTAATAGAAAATGGTCCTATAAAGCGAGGGGCCAATTTCCCAGTCGTATTGAAATGCATAACCCCTTTCAAAGGAGAAACACGAATAAAAACAAGATCACCAATCGAGAACTCGAGAGGCTTCCTACGGTTGTCCGCGTAGGATTTCTGGCGGCTCTGTGCCTCTTTCATTCTCAACCGGATAAGATCAATCTTCTCGGAAGAATCACGAACAAAATTTGGACCAAGAATAAGCTTCTCTCCAGATTCCAACCAACAAGAAGGTGATCGACATGGCCTTCCGTATAAGGCTTCGAAAGGAGCCATACCGATACTAGATTGAAAACTATTGTTGTAGGGGAACTCTACAAGAGGTAGATGATCCTCCCAACTACCATCAAAATCAAAAATACAAATACGGAGAAGATCTTCCAAGATACGATTCACCCCTTTCAATCTGTCCATCAGACTGCGGATGATAAGCTGTAGAAAAATTAAGCTTTGTTCCCAAAGCTTGCTGAAGACTCTTCCAAAAATGACTCGTGAATAAAGGATCACGATCACTCACAATAGAACTAGGAACACCGTGAAGTCTCACGATTTCCTTGACATACAACTTAGCTAAATGCGAAGCAGTCCTATTAGACTTAATAGGGACAAAATGAGCAGACTTGGTGAGGCGATCAACAATAACCCAAATACTAGAATGGCCTGATCTCGAACGAGGTAGGCCGTCAATTAAATCCATAGATATCTGATCCCATTTCCACAATGGAATCCCAAGAGGCTGAAGAAGACCAGAAGGACGCTGATGTTCGGCCTTAAAACGCTGACAAGTTATGAAATTACTCACATAACTCGCCATATCGCATTTCATGGCTTCCCAATAATAAAGACGATGCATATCGGCATACATCTTGCTACTACCAGGATGAATAGTATACTTAGAACAGTGACAATCATCAAGAATGTCATGCCTAAGTGCAAGATCAGAAGGCACAAAAAGACGGTTCTTCTTGCGAAGACACCCATGAGAATCAATGTTGAAATCCCGCAACGCCTCATCACAGGATCTAGACTCATAAAGCTGAATAAGATGCAACAAATCAGGATCACGCCATTGGGCATCGGCAATACGATCCAATAAAATAGGTCGAGCTCCCAAACTAAATAATAGAATAGGAGAATCAGAAGATGAATCTCGATCACGAGTTTCACAAAAAGATAGAGTCTCAAGAATATTCCATTCGGCAAGCATCATGGAAATAACCGCCGAATGTTTGTGACTAAGCGCATCTGCAACACGATTACCCTTACCAGGGGTATACTGGATATCAAATCATAGGAGGCAAGAAATTCGAGCCAACGTTGTTGTCTCATATTGAGTTCCTTCTGAGTGAACAAATACTTCAAAGATTTATGATCGGTATAGAGAATGAAGCGCTCGCCCAATAAATAATGTCGCCAAATCTTCAAGGCAAAGACAATGGCGACAAGCTCAAGATCATGAGTGGCATAGCGAACTTCATTCGGATGCAGTTGTCTAGAAGCATAAGCAACTACCGGATCCTTTTGCATAAGAACAGCACCGAGACCACTACCACAAGCATCGGTGTAGACAACAAGATCATGATTCCCCTCGGGAACCACCAAAATAGGAGCATTAGTGAGAAGTTCCTTCAATGTCTGAAAGGAAGCTTCACACTTGTCGGACCAATCAAAACGAATGCCTTTCCGAGTAAGGCAAGTGAGAGGAAGCACAACACGGGAAAAATCCTTAATGAACCGACTGTAATAACCCGCCAATCCAAGGAAACTACGAATCTCATGCACATTCTCAGTCCTCTTCCAATTCTGGATGACTTCGATCTTTGAGGGATCGATAGAAATGCCATCGGAAGATACAACATGGCCTAAGAACTTAACCTTATTCTCCCAAAAGTGGCACTAGGAGAATTTGGCTCTAAGCTAATGATGACGAAGAGTACTCAAGACAATTCTCAAGTGATTAGCATGCTCAGCTTCAGACTTAGAATAAATAAGGATATCATCAATGAACACAAGGACGAACTTATCGAGATATTCCCGGAATACCCGATTCATGAGATCAACAAAGAACGCAGGAGCGTTCGTCAAACCGAACGGCATAGCGAGCCACTCAAAAGAATCACAACGATTGCGGAAAGCGGTAAGAGGAATGCTATCCTCCGCGACTCGTAACTGATGAAAACCTGTGGCAAGGTCAAGCTGAGAAAAGACCTTAGCACCACTCAATAGATCGAACATATCATCGATCCTAGGCAATGGATACCTATTCCTGATGGTTAACTCATTAAGCTTGCGATAGTCAATGCAAAGCCTAAGAGTTCCATCGGACTTTTTCACGAAGACGACCGCGGATCCCCACGGAGAAAAACTGGACTGAATCAACTGCTTGGACTCAAGCTCTAAAAGCTGCTTCTTGATTTCCTCATTTTCCTTTGTAGACATCCTCGTGGGAGGACGACTAACTGGCTGCGCGCCTGGAATGAGATCAATGCGGAACTCAATTACCCGCTTGGGTGGCAAACCCGAAACTGGTTCAAAAACATCAGAAAAGTCACAAGCAATAGGAATACGAGATATATCATCATCATCTCGCGAGTCAAGAGAATATAAAGCCATTTCGGAATTATCCACATCCCTAAGAACAAGAGATAGCTGAGTAGGCGAATCCAGATGTCGAAGATACAAAATTCTCTCCGAACAAATAATCCTGGCATCATATCTCACTAGCCAGTCCATACCCAAAATCAAATCAAATCCCAGACAAGAAATAACGTGCAGATTCGCACGAAAAGAAAAGCCACATAAAACAATCTCAAGATCATCACAAAGCAAACTAAGGGTCGCGGATCCCCCAATAGGATTCGCAATCCTCAAAGAAGTAACCAAACAAGAAACATCCAAAGATAAATCATCGACGAGCTGTTTCGATACGAAAGAATGTGAAGCACCCGTATCGAAAAGAACTTGAATGCTATGATCACGAAATAAAATAGAACCTTCCAAAATAGATAAAGATATACCTTTGGGCTGAGAGGGACCTTCAGAAGCCTTGGCAGCATAAAGCCTGCTAGACTTGGCACCAGCCGGAACAGTAGGGCAAGCTGAAACATGGTGACCTTCCTTCCTACAATAACGGCAGAAGAGAGGCTTAGGACAAGCTCGAATAATATGATTCGGAGAACCACAATTGAAACACTTTCGAACGAAAAGTGTTCCGGAAGACTGAGGCTGAGAGCTAGGACCACCAGTCTTCTTCTTCTTAGAAGAAAAAGGCCTGGACTTCTGAATTGGAAACTGCCTCTTGTTGGGGTTCTTGGAAACGTCAACATCAACATCACTATCACACTCCTTCTCGACGGTCTCGAGATGAAGCGCAGAATCAACCAACTTCTCAAAAGAAAGTTTAAGCTGGAGCAACAAAGATTTCATAAGATATTTCTTAAGACCAGAAACAAACTTCAAATTCTTCTTATAAGAA
Source organism: Allium cepa (assembly GCA_030765085.1). Classification (NCBI taxonomy): domain Eukaryota; kingdom Viridiplantae; phylum Streptophyta; class Magnoliopsida; order Asparagales; family Amaryllidaceae; genus Allium; species Allium cepa. The sequence goes on along the minus strand of CM060928.1, from coordinate 650,642,592 downwards.
GTGCTGATGAATTCAAGACCATACTTAGATAAAGCCTCGAATGAGGCAACATACTCAGAAACAGAAGATTTCCCTTGCTTCAACTCAAGGAAGCGACGGGTCAATAAAAGTTTTTCATATTCAGGAACGAAATTGAGTTAAAATCGCTCCCGAAACTGAGTCCAAGAAAGAGTAGACTCATCAATTTCGGCTACAAGAAGCTCATACCAATCAAGAGCACTCTCTTGTAATAAGCTAGAAGTTACAAGAACTCTATCATGGTCAGAAAGATCCATGCGAGAGAAGATACGCTCGCACGTGCGAAACCAAGCTTGGACTTCAAGAACTGACTCGGAGCCCTTAAACGGTTTTCCTCCAAGATGAGAAAAATCACTGCACTGGCGTGCAAAGGCAGACTTGCGAGGTGGAGACACTCGAGGAGGAACTGGAGGCTGAGTGCTCCTAAACAACTCCAAAAACTAATCATCAGACATATAAACGCCATCCGGATGTGATCCACTGGGTTGCCCAGCATCCGAACGTCGTCCCCTGCCTCTTCCAGCCATACACTGAAAGTAAGATAAGAATAAGATTATTCACAAGGTAGATATTACAATATGGGATACTACGGAATAAAAATGCCTAGACATATCCCCAAATTTCCCAAATTCTATCTAACCTTGATGGAATAAAGAGACACAATGATTCAAAGATTTGTATCACTTGTACACTTTGATGTACCGTAATATGTGCTATATTCTGTGTTTATCATATTTTGTCCGGAACACAGCTTTGATACCACACTGTGACGCCCCACCTCTATACCCACGCTAGCCAAGGACACTACAAGGTAATGCCATCAACTAACACGGAGAATAAGGCTGGTTAGGAGCAACCATCTATTGCCTTGCTCTAACTATCTACTGAATACATCGACAATAAACATACCAAGCAGGTCGACATACCCAATGAATACTTAAAACAAAACCATAGGTGGTTGAAGGATCTATCAGAACAAAATATAACAACTCAAATGTAATATACATCACAGAACAGTAGATCATCATATACGCATATACAGATACATAACAGAGTTTACAAAACAATACATGTCAAGTGGTATAATAAACCACAATATACAGACGAGCCAAAAGAATACACATATCAGAGTTACAAATAGAAGGACTACACAAAAAGCTTTAACAAAAAGGAACAAGCTGAATAGTCCATGCGGAAGCAAAATAGGGTAAGTCCAAAAGCACCTAACCTGAAACATCTCGGTCTGACCCGAGTATAAAATACACGGGTCAGTCTAGCTAAACAAATCAGTTAGATAAAGTGAACAACAATAAACCTGTAAGGTTACACAGTATAACAAATATCTCTAAAGGAGATAACACAATCATCTAACAAAAGATGAATCATATGATAAAAAGCCTCATATCATCGGCAACATATAGAAACAAAGGATAAGAAAATCCCAAAGCAAGCCAAAAAGGCAAATAACAAATACCAATAAGGTATACAAGTTCCGCAAGGTAAACGCTACGCATCATGCCGCTCATAATGACCAACATCGAAGGGAGATACCTAGGGAATATACATATGAATGAAACATCAGAAAATTGCTCGAGCTCAGTACTGTACAAACAAGGATCCATGAGCCCGAAGACTCCAAACCCAATATCACTCATGAGGCTCATAACGACCAACATCGGAAACGATACTAAAGGGCTACCCAATATCACCCATGCGGCTCATAACGACCAACATCGGAAGCGATACTAAAGGGCAACAAACCCGAAGGCACAAATCCGAAGGCACATACCCGAAGGCAACAAACCGTAGTGGTGAAGGTGAGAGACCTAGTACTGGACACCACTAACTGGCGGAATGTGTCATAACTCTCAAAAATGAATCCAAAAAGTGGTAACGTGAGTCCCATAACCACTCGTTCGCACTAAATGATTTACTATCCATTAGTTAATTTCACACTCAAAGCAATACAAAGTTCACCTCATCTCATTGGTAAACCAGACACAAAGGTCAAAACAATCAATCGAATAGGTCGGGGACTAATCGGAAAGATAAACGCATGGATTCATGGGCCGTGTTTTACCTAACCATTTAATCTCCCTTCCACTCCGCTCGAAGTGCGAAATTGTGTGTGCGTTTTAAATAGAATTTATAAATTGGAGAAACGAGCTTTTAATGCAATTTAGAGGGATTATAATATAAAAACCCGTGGATAAAGTCAAAAATAAGTTATCAAAGTCAAAGATGCAATAACAACTACTAAAAAGCAACTTGAATCGATAAAATTTGGAAAACCAATCAAAATATGCAAAAATAGGCAAACAGGAAAAACAGGAGCAGGTCGGTCGACCGGTTGCAGGGCTCGGTCGGCTGGCCAGATGAAGAAAAAAAACATGGCTCGGGGTAGCAGGTCGATCGACCGGCTACAGGGCTCGGTCGGCCGAACTGCAAATTTCTGCATTTCCTGCCTTTTTCCAATGAAATGCCAATTCTTCCAAAACGCGACCGTTCGAGCAATGGACCTAAGGAGCTTTAGCCAATAGATACCCCAGCTCCATTAGCTCTCCGATTCGCTACCAAAAACATGTTCCAATATCAAAGTTGGGATCTTTAAAGAATTGAACCCAAACACTAAAAATTTGGATATTCACTAATTCAATCCAAACCAAAAGAAAGTGCATATGAACAAGTGTTAGGAATTCATACCCAACATCAATGAAATCAAGAGAAGTAGATGTGAGTTTAAAACTGACCTTTAACCCAAAAACAAAGAGGAAGAAGAAGCTCAATAACAAGGAGAAGACCAACCAAACTCTACTTCAACTCAACAAGCTTCAATCTAAGAATAAAACACATATTTCCCAATTTAGGTTTAGGAAATTTTCTGAAATTGAAGAAGAAAGAGTTGGAGAAGATGAAGAGGAGCTTACCAATGGCTTCTCTAAGATTTTGGAGCAAGAAATCAAGTTTACAAGAAGAAACTAGGGCTTACAAATTTCTGTTTCTCTTTCCCTTCCACCATTTTCAGTTTTAGCTTAAGAAATGAAAATGAAATGAAGATGAATGAAGAGAAGGGGTTGAGTTAGGGTATTAGTTAAGCTAGTGGGCTGAACCCAAACCCAAAACCCAATAAAAAAGGGTCAAAATGTAACGATCCTGAATTTTGAACAATTTAAAAATGAAGATATTTAATTAATTTTAAATATTTGAGATAATTTTAAATTGATTTCCAATAAAACTATGAAGTTGGCGATTAAATTTTAGAATTTAATCTATTTAAAGTTGAACTAAATTTGAATTCAACTTTGAAAAAAAAAAATATAATGTAACTATACTTAGTTAAAGTTTTAACAACAAAAATAATACAAAACAATTGAATTTAAAATGAAAAAAAAAATAATAAGAAAAAAAATAAAAAAATAAATAAAATAAAATAAGAAGTATACACTGCCTTACCACAGATCCATTTTTCACGCCGTAAAACATGCCTTTCATCACGCTAAAAACCACGATCCCTTCTCCTTAAAACACGAAGCCCCCCCAATTCATTCGAACCCTAAACAAAATAACGAAAAAAAGAAGAAAAAATAAAAATGGCGGCCTCCTCTTCGTCGTTCAACAACTAGGGCTCCCGCTTCATCTTCAATTCGCTCGGCATCAATCTGCTCGCGGCCTCTTCAAAAACAAAGGTGAGTAATTAACGTTACTCACATCTAATTCGAAGTGGTTTCGATTTCGTCTGTTTATTTGTCTTGATGTTTCTGCTCGATTTGATTTTTTGTTCGATTTTGATATTTTATGCCGTGAGTACTTATTAGCTACTCACATCTAATTCATTTTCGTCGATTTGCTTAGCTCGTTCAAATCTGTGTTTTCGTTGTTTGAATGAGTGATACTCTCGGTTTGATTGCTGAGTTTAATCTCTTGGTCACGGTTTGAAATTTGTTGCTTTGATGGTAGTTTCGTTTGACTTCGGTCACTTGATTTTTAATTTGAATGCTGAGATTTATCCAAAGTCACTTGATTTTTGTGATGCTTGCTTACTGATTTTCACGGCATCAATTTCTTTTGACTTCGTATTCTCTGTCTTGATTGATACCTTGGCCATTCGAATTGGTCCTTTCTGTGAGGATGTGGGGTTGTTCGTCATCGACTTCATTGAACAGTGGTTTGTTAATCGCTTAGAACACGTTAGTTCTCTGACCTGTATGATATGAACATCTTGTAGCCCTCTTTAACATGTTTCCATTATTTTCTTTGGCCATAAAAGCAACATTTTAATGTTTGGCAAATTACATCTGTTCATTTGAAAGTATGCAGGGGTTATAAAACCTGATTGCAAGCATATGTTCCATGCGCATGTTGTTTAAATACAGATTATACAGACCTCATACATGTATTATTTCATAGATTTTATTGCTGGATTAAATTGTACAAAACATAGTTGAGTAATTTATTTACTCACATCTAATTTGAAGTCATGTGACATTTTGTAGTTGATTCATGCCTGAGTACATACATATATATATATATATATATATATAGGCCACCTCCGTTATGATATAAAGTTTAAAAGAAAAATAAAATCAAAGCCTGTTAAAGTTTCCTGTCCATTGCATATCGCTGCCTGGTTGTCTCGAGCACATTTGTATTTATGAATTACTGTCTGGACTGTTTGATGGTTTCCTTGGTCATTTAACATATTGCTCATTGTTGTCTTGATAGTGTTACTGCTATCTTGATGTACTTGAACAACCTGAATCTTGAACGGTTGTTATTGCTATGACACAGTCATCATGAAATCTGGTTATGCATAGGTATATAGTTGTACCTATTATTGATGGGCTCGTAGCTTTCTGTTACATAGCTCAGTTTTGCTTGACTTCTTATCTTCACTATTGCCAGTCGCATTACATTGTTGCCAGTTGCATTTATTTCCATTATACTTGAGCTAGCCTGTAGTATGCATTGCCATATTGTTCAGTTGATTCATTAAACTTGAGGTCTGCGCCACATTTGTTTCACTTGAGTCTGGTCACACCTGAGTTATAGATGCATATTTGCAGTTTTCCTCCCTTTACCTTGAACTACTATAGTCTGGTTTCACCTATGATATTTCCATGTAGTATGTGCATTCATGTGCATTGATAGTTCATTTACTTGAGCATTTGATGTTCATGTTTCCACTGTTTCATTTGTACATGTTCATTTAACTTGAATATTGTGGTGGCTGCAGTGCTTTTTGTTGAGATTTTTCCTTGGTTGCATTGCATTGATGCACTGAGATTATTTACAGTTTAACTTGTTGTACCTTGTACTGGCTCCCTTGTATTCAAGTGGGGGCTGCAGTTTTGTTTGCAGCTTTTCCTTGAATATCTGAGTTGGTTTAGACTTGCATTTGTGGTGGCTGTAGTTTACGTTTGCAGTTGCCCATGCATACTTGTGGTGGTGCATTTTGTATTTACAGTGCCTTATTGTCACTGTCTGGATTGAGTTTCTTGATGCGTTGATCTTAGCTTGCTTCTGATTTTACTGAAGTTTGATAGTCTCGACTAAGTTGCTTCGAGACAGTTTTTGTTGCATTATGATCTTGTGGTGGCTGCGTTATTGTTGCAGTTCGCCCTTGTGTTCATTAGTGACTGCAGTTTCATTTTTATGGAAATTTTGCACTTGTTAAAGCGTGCAGTAATAAGTTGTTGAAAACTTGTTTTATTTCACAAATTGTTGTGGCAAGGCAGCGCACGCGTGCGTGCACTGCAGCCACGTAGTATCGACATTTTGAATCGATATTTGAACCTTCATTGATTTTGGTTCGTTGATTTTTTGAGTATATCATCACGATAGTGGCAAGGCAGTGCACGCAAGCGTGAACTGCAGCCACATGGCATTGATTTTTATTGATATACTATTGTGTTTTGATTTATGATCTTTTGCATATTTCATTACGGTAGTGGCGAGGCAGTGCACGCAAGCGCGAACTGCAGCCATGGAGTTGACATTTTAAATGTGGCGAGGCCGTACGCGAGTGCGTGTACTGCAGCCCTACCAAATTTAATGTTTAAATTGATGTTTTCTTTGATGAAAATTATTTTATGTTGCAAATTCAATATATTTTGAATCGATTTTGATGATTTTGATGTTAATTGCCGCTTAGGCAAATTTTGATTGTTTTCTAAATTATCTTCATCAATAATCTCTTCATCTATCTCATTGATAATCTGAATCTACTGAATTGTTGTTTAACACTGTTAAGTGTTATATTTACCGTTATCCGATTTCTTGTTAAAGGATCGGATAGGTAAATTATATTTGACTGTCATCTAATTGTTGGTTATTATTGCCTCTATGCACTAATAACTGAGTTTGAATTAGACTGACCTGTGTATTATTTTCTTTTGAATATAATACTCGGGTCAGACTGAGTATTTTTACAGCTTGAAGATTTTCAGGCCGCGAAGTTAGAGAGAGAGGGGAAAGCACTTCACTAAAGTTTTTCGAGAAAATTTTCTTTGTACTCTAAAAGATATATATATATATATAGATAACTGTTCCGCTGTATTAAAATCTGATTCATTGTATAAAACTCTGATGTATGTAAGAAAAATTCATTTATGAAAAATATTATGATTATTCTGTGATTCTATGGCTGATTCTGTTTAAACTCTATAAACTGACTAACAATCCGTCATTTTGAACGTTTCTAGTTGGCTTAATTACCGACTAGAGGCGGTCAGGGCGGCGGGTCGTTAGAAAAGTGGTATCAGAGCTTTGGTTTACTCAAAGCTCAGTTTATGATGTTTAATATGAATAGTTACTAGAAACACTTTAAAGAAAGTGCTTTTCAAATTTAAAGAAGTTTAAAATTGTTTTCTTTAAAATAAAAGGTATTTTGAAAGTTTGAATTATTTTGAAAATTCCCCTCTCTAAATGTGAGTTTGCGATAGTTCTCTTCGGTAAGAACTCATTAGATTTGAGTTTCAATCGTTCGGAAACTCATTATCGAATTATTGAAATTTATGAAAAATGAAATATAAGTTAAGTGAATTGGTTTGAATTGGTTTAAATTGGTTTAAATCGAATAACTTGAATATTTCGAGTAATAATTGTGAAATAAAATGACATGTTAATTTGGTTATAACCAAGTGGATTATTGAACTATAACTTGAGAATTTGACTCTAAATTCTTTCGAAAAAAAAAATTGATTTCAAATGTGGTGAAGAATTATTTAGTAAATAAATGGACTATAAGTATTTAACTTATAATATGGATTTTGGGTATATAACTGAGTTATATAAATTGAATTGAATTGAATCAATAAGAAGATTTATAAATCGAAGTTTTATAAATAGAAAAGGAATTTATGAAGATTGTTTATAAATTCGAAACCAATTGAATTTGATAAGTAAATTGTTGTAGCTTATTAAAGGAGATATATCCACGATTTTGGACAGTGGGTAATCCTTTAAAAATAAAAATAAGTTGTAGAAATAATGAAATTGGTTGACAAAGTATATTCACGATTTTGGACAGTGAATATATTATTGAATAAAACAGATATGTTTTAGGGAGAATGATTGAATAATCCTACCTCTACTAATAAAAAATTGCAAATATTGATAGGAAACTTCGAAAACACCTTGTTAATTATAATGGCGAAAACCAAAGCACAAAAAGCAGCACGCCGTGAACAAAGAGCAATTGCTCGTAGAGAAGCAGGAGCGAGACGTGCGGAAATTGAAAGGAGATTCAGTGAAAGGCAAGCACCTGGTCCATATGATGAGGTTATTTGCTATCGATGTCATAAAAAGGGACATTATGCCATTAAGTGCCGAGTAAGGAGAAAGAAAAGGAATATGGATGACCGGTTCGCTCGTCCTGAGATTGTGTGTTTTAAATGTCGGGGGAAAGGGCATTTTCTTAGTCATTGTCCTAAAGTGAAAAGGAAAAAGTACGCACTCGATTTACCCGTCGATAGATTGACAATCTGCTACCATTGTCGTCGGTCTGGACATATAGCCAGAAACTGCACCGAAAGACAACAGGGAGAGCAAGCTATAGCCCGACCAGCTAGAGCGAAAAGTGCTAAGGTGATAGATAAGGATGGAAACATCTCATATTTTTGCAATAACTGTAAGGAGTGGGGACATGTGGATTTTGAATGTGTTAATTCTCCTTTAACACAACATGAAATAGTGTCATCCGAAGATGAAAGTTTGGCAAAGATGCATACTACCGGACAAGAAGTCGATAGTCCTTAATTATTCTGAATCTTAAACCAATCGATATATTTTGTAATGCTATCTTTTGTAATCCACAATCTTCTGTGTACGTCTTTTAAAAGTATTAAGCTACGTAAAATTTTGTACGGAAGAAATATTTTAATGAAATAGCATCTTGGGAAGGAAATTTAATTGTTGATTTAACTGTATGAATCAAACTGAGTTTGATGTAAAGTTTATATTTCAAGTTTAAAACTATTGCCTAAAATAGTTAATGTGGAAATATGAATTTAATGGAACTAAATCGAAGAATAATTTACTAAAGAACTAGTTGATTATTTTTGAAATAGGAAAGCAAATGCAAAGTTCAAATGAAATTTAGATTTCAAATTTGAAGTTGTCAACATAATAATCCATTATAGGTTTAATAAATTCAGTGACGAATTTGAATTTAAACGTGCGGAGAATTAAATTAAGTGAAAAACTTAATATTGAAAGGTTTGAAATTGGTTTAAAACTAATACTATGAAAAGTATGAAGAATTCAAACTATGAATTAAGTGAAGTTGAAAATGTTAATAGTTTTAAAGATGTTTTAAAATGCATTAACTATCGAATACATAGATTTCAACATTCAATTGTTGAAATAGACGTTTTCGAGAAAATTAAGGAAATGGTGGACTATAACACTATTGCTATAGTAAATGGTTTTCAGAAGGAAATGATGTTTATAGTATTGGGATTTATATATCTATTTTAAATCCGAATCCCTATACTAGTGATTTTGAGTTGTCGTAACGATGTTTTACGCAACATTCGTTTTAACTCAAATAAATGTGTTTAAAAGAATGATTTCCTTAAAGAATGAAATATATACTTAATTTTGATTCAAGTATATCGAATATTTTCAAAGTGTTGAAAATGAAAGAATTTGTGAATTACTTATTATTTAATAAGTATGGAAATGTTTTCCAATATGAAATGAAAGGTTTGAAATTTTATCTTTTAAAGATAAATTGAAAAATGAATATTTGAAATTGGTTTCAAATGGCTAAGTGTGAAAATTATATATCTTATAAAGATATTATTTTGAGAATTTGAACAATTAGTTCAACTTGGAAATTTTTCAAAAGATTGAATCTTGAGTTAAATTGAGTTTAACTTTGACACCAAAAACAATATAAGTTGAGCTTTGAATTTTAGATAGTCGATTGGGATTGTATGTCTAACATTGTGAATTGATGACATAGCATTTGATCTCTATTAAATATATATCTGTGGTGGCGGAGAATTTATTCTTTTAGCTTAACACCCTTCTCTGAGACGTACGAGCTTAGAGGTTATATATCGATAGACATCAATTATGTGTTGAGAATTGACGATGTAACATGAAATCCAAATCGAATGTGAAGTCGATAATGAATTGGATTATGAATGTGAATTAGGTTTGAAATAACCTTAAATTTTCAAATCAATTTAGAGGAAAATTTTAAACGTGATGGAAAATTTGGAATCCTCTGTTTGTTGTGAATGTGAATTGAGTTTTCGTAACTTATATATGTGAATATAATTCGAAAACTATCAGTTTGGAAAGTCATTATTATGAAAATCCTGTGTAGGTTTACATAGGTATGATATGTACGAAATGTGAAATGAAGTACTATATGTATATGACATATGTTTTCTAAAAACTGAGGATATGGAAATGTACCTTCCATTTATTATGTGTGAAGGTGATTGGAACTCGGTGGAGTGTCCATTGAAAATCGTAGCTACGTAGAATTCCATTAGTGGAATGTCCATTGGGACTGATATGATATCCCCCACGATGGATCATCGTGTTTGGGATTATGTGATTGATGCTGGCGTAATTCGTGGGGCGTGATGCCTACAGTTACAAGCGATTCCACTGAGATAGTGGCGCAACCGCCGAGTAAACTGCGATCTGGAAACCGAAGCGAAATTCGAGGGGCGTGATGCCTAAGGCTACGAGCGATTCTACTGAGATAGTAGCGTAACCGCCGTGTGGACCGCGATCTAAGGCGATAACCATGGCGAAATTCAGGAGTGATGAGAAATCTGAGATTACAAGCGATTCTACTGAGATAGTAGCGTAACCGCCGGGTAAACTGTGATCCATGGGGGAACGTGCTTTCCATATCCATTTTTAAAAGAATTTTTAAAAAGTATTTTCACTGGGAGTTGAAGCAAGTATGTTTAGTACTTGGAGATTTTTAGTCTTGCGCCTGGCCGGCGTATGCCTAAAGTCTGTGAGAACGACGATGGACTTGTTAAACTTCGAGTTATCAAGTATTTTCAAAACTTTGAATAGAAAATCAATAATCTGAAATTAGAATTACATAATTCTAACTTAATGAATTAAGAAAGAAGATCTTTTTAAATATCTTGAAAGTCCACAGCTTTGGATAAGATATATTATGCAAATATTTAGCATGAAAGATTTCATGTTTAAAAATCTAAGTTTTTGTAAGTCAAAAATTTAGTAAAAGACTTTTGTGTCTTGATTACTGAAATTGATGAACAAAACTAGTGAAATGAAATAAATGGAATGAATCCTATAATTATTTGCGAGTTTGAAGCTTGGTAAAATTGTGTAGGATATAAATATCGGTGAGATTTTAGCAAACGTTTTTCCTAACTTATAATTTCGGGACGAAATTCTTTTAAGTAGGGGAGATTGTAACGATCCTGAATTTTGAACAATTTAAAAATGAAGATATTTAATTAATTTTAAATATTTGAGATAATTTTAAATTGAATTCCAATAAAACTATGAAGTTGGCGATTAAATTTTAGAATTTAATCTATTTAAAGTTGAACTAAATTTGAATTCAACTTTGAAAAAAAAAATAATGTAATTATACTTAGTTAAAGTTTTAACAACAAAAATAATACAAAACAATTGAATTTAAAATGAAAAAAAAATAAGAAAAAAAAATAAATAAATAAATAAAATAAAATAAGAAGTATACACTGCCTTACCACAGATCCATTTTTCACGCCGTAAAACATGCCTTTCATCACGCTAAAAACCACGATCCCTTCTCCTTAAAACACGAAGCCCCCCAATTCGTTCGAACCCTAAAAAAAAACAAAAAAAAAGAAGAAATAAAAATGGCGGCCTCCTCTTCGTCGTTCAACAACTAGGGCTCCCGCTTCATCTTCAATTCGCTCGGCATCAATCTGCTCGCGGCCTCTTCAAAAACAAAGGTGAGTAATTAACGTTACTCACATCTAATTCGAAGTGGTTTCGATTTCGTCTGTTTATTTGTCTTGATGTTTCTGCTCGATTTGATTTTTTGTTCGATTTTGATATTTTATGCCGTGAGTACTTATTAGCTACTCACATCTAATTCATTTTCGTCAATTTGCTTAGCTCGTTCAAATCTGTGTTTTCGTTGTTTGAATGAGTGATACTCTCGGTTTGATTGCTGAGTTTAATCTCTTGGTCACGGTTTGAAATTTGTTGCTTTGATGGTAGTTTCGTTTGACTTCGGTCACTTGATTTTTAATTTGAATGCTGAGATTTATCCAAAGTCACTTGATTTTTGTGATGCTTGCTTACTGATTTTCACGGCATCAATTTCTTTTGACTTCGTATTCTCTGTCTTGATTGATACCTTGGCCATTCGAATTGGTCCTTTCTGTGAGGATGTGGGGTTGTTCGTCATCGACTTCATTGAACAGTGGTTTGTTAATCACTTAGAACACGTTAGTTCTCTGACCTGTATGATATGAACATCTTGTACCCTCTTTAACATGTTTCCATTATTTTCTTTGGCCATAAAAGCAACATTTTAATGTTTGGCAAATTACATCTGTTCATTTGAAAGTATGCAGGGGTTATAAAACCTGATTGCAAGCATATGTTCCATGCGCATGTTGTTTAAATACAGATTATACAGACCTCATACATGTATTATTTCATAGATTTTATTGCTGGATTAAATTGTACAAAACATAGTTGAGTAATTTATTTACTCACATCTAATTTGAAGTCATGTGACATTTTGTAGTTGATTCATGCCTGAGTATATATATATATAGGCCACCTCTGTTATGATATAAAGTTTAAAAGAAAAATAAAATCAAAGCATGTTAAAGTTTCCTGTCCATTGCATATCGCTGCCTGGTTGTCTCGAGCACATTTGTATTTATGATTTACTGTCTGGACTGTTTGATGGTTTCCTTGGTCATTTTAACATATTGCTCATTGTTGTCTTGATAGTGTTACTGCTATCTTGATGTACTTGAACAACCTGAATCTTGAACGGTTGTTATTACTATGATACAGTCATCATGAAATCTGGTTATGCATAGGTATGTAGTTGTACCTATTATTGATGGGCTCGTAGCTTTCTGTTACATAGCTCAGTTTTGCTTGAGTTCTTATCTTCACTGTTGCCAGTCGCATTACATTGTTGCCAGTTGCATTTATTTCCATTATACTTGAGCTAGCCTGTAGTATGCATTGCCATATTGTTCAGTTGATTCATTAAACTTGAGGTCTGCGCCACATTTGTTTCACTTGAGTCTGGTCTCACCTGAGTTATAGATGCATATTTGCAGTTTTCCTCCCTTTACCTTGAACTACTATAGTCTGGTTTCACCTATGATATTTCCATGTATTCTGTGCATTCATGTGCATTGATAGTTCATTTACTTGAGCATTTGATGTTCATGTTTCCACTGTTTCATTTGTACATGTTCATTTCACTTGAATATTGTGGTGGCTGCAGTGCTTTTTGTTGAGATTTTTCCTTGGTTGCATTGCATTGATGCACTGAGATTATTTACAGTTTAACTTGTTGTACCTTGTACTGGCTCCCTTGTATTCAAGTGGGGGCTGCAGTTTTGTTTGCAGTTTTTCCTTGAATATCTGAGTTGGTTTAGACTTGCATTTGTGGTGGCTGTAGTTTACGTTTGCAGTTGCCCATGCATACTTGTGGTGGTGCATTTTGTATTTACAGTGCCTTATTGTCACTGTCTGGATTGAGTTTCTTGATGCGTTGATCTTAGCTTGCTTCTGATTTTACTGAAGTTTGATAGTCTCGACTAAGTTGCTTCGAGACAGTTTAAGTTGCATTATGATCTTGTGGTGGCTGCGTTATTGTTGCAGTTCGCCCTTGTGTTCATTAGTGACTGCAGTTTCATTTTTATGGAAATTTTGCACTTGTTAAAGCGTGCAGTAATAAGTTGTTGAAAACTTGTTTTATTTCACAAATTGTTGTGGCGAGGCAGCGCACGCGTGCGTGCACTGCAGCCACGTAGTATCGACATTTTGAATCGATATTTGAACCTTCATTGATTTTGGTTCGTTGATTTTTTGAGTATATCATCACGATAGTGGCAAGGCAGTGCACGCAAGCGTGAACTGCAGCCACACGGCATTGATTTTTATTGATATACTATTGTGTTTTGATTTATGATCTTTTGCATATTTCATTACGGTAGTGGCGAGGCAGTGCACGCAAGCGTGAACTGCAGCCATGGAGTTGACATTTTAAATGTGGCGAGGCCGTACGCGAGTGCGTGTACTGCAGCCCTACCAAATTTAATGTTTAAATTGATGTTTTCTTTGATGAAAATTATTTTATGTTGCAAATTCAATATATTTTGAATCGATTTTGATGATTTTGTTGTTAATTGCCGTTTAGGAAAATTTTGATTGTTTTCTAAATTATCTTCATCAATAATCTCTTCATCTATCTCATTGATAATCTGAATCTACTGAATTGTTGTTTAACACTGTTAAGTGTTATATTTACCGTTATCCGATTTCTTGTTAAAGGATCGGATAGGTAAATTATATTTGACTGTCATCTAATTGTTGATTATTATTGCCTCTATGCACTAATAACTGAGTTTGAATTAGACTGACCTATGTATTATTTTCTTTTGAATATAATACTCGGGTCAGACCGAGTATTTTTACAGCTTGAAGATTTTCAGGCTGCGAAGTTAGAGAGAGAGGGGAAAGCACTTCACTAAAGTTTTTCGAGAAAATTTTCTTTGTACTCTAAAAGATATATATATATATATATATATATATATATATAGATAACTGTTCCGCTGTATTAAAATCTGATTCATTGTATAAAACTCTGATGTATATAAGAAACATTCATTTATGAAAAATATTATAATTATTCTGTGATTCTGTGGCTGATTCTGTTTAAACTCTATAAACTGACTAGCAATCCGTCATTTTGAACGTTTCTAGTTGGTTTAATTACCGACTAGAGGCGGTCAGGGCGGCGGGTCGTTAGACAAAATTTCACAAACTCCAAACATATCAAAGATTATACTCAAAAAGATCGCAAACGCCATTTTGGAACCAATGGAGGTAGTTTCGAGTTCCAATTCGGCCATTTGCAAAAAGTAACATTTCGTACCTAAATCCGACTAACGACGCTATATTTAAATAAAACATTTAAATATAAAATCGTTAAATATGCGTGTTGTTATAGAATCCATACTAAAATCAAGTGCACATATGAAGTGGAGCAAATATACCAGTTCAATGATATGCAGACAGTATCAAAAAGACCACAACAATGAAGTGATCTATAACGACCGTATTTGTAAACATTTAAAAGTATTAAATTAAATAAGATTTTTGAATAAAATTGTTAGAAAAAAAATTAAGACTTTACTGATACAAATTAAATTATAATACAAGTTATGAGCTTAAGTAAAATTTCTATTAATGAAACATGTTTGCAATAATGTAAGGATGATAACAAATTCTAGTGTGTATTTTAATAACATTGGTTTGAGTGAAATTAATTATTGTCTGTATGTAGATTTCCAATTGATTGGAATAATAAATGTTAATAAGGAATAATAAATGTTTCTTTATAAAAGAAGAAATCGTATGTTTATTTATTTGAAATGTTTGGTAGTTGAAAGATTGATTGCAGAGATGAGAAACTATTATTTGGTAAGAAATATATAATTCTTGTTTGTATCCAATAGTGTATAAATATGTTTAAATTACTATTAGACAGGAAATAATTGTTCTATTTCTCATTACATTTATCTTTCCATTTTGAAAGTCATATTTGTAAACAATTGAATTAATGTAATTGAATAATTTCAATTAATGATAGAGAGGACAACAAATTGTAAATTAATAGATGTAATTAAACGCAGCTTATGTTTTTTGAATATAAAAGGAAAGTTGGTTTAATGAAAAGAACATTTATGTCAAATAAAATGAATGTTTCATTTGTGAATGCACATTTAGTTTCATTAAAATATAGAATAGAACGATTGATTTAAATGAAGAAATATATGTATATTTGAACTGTGTTTTAGCATATAGATGGATTACAAGAGTAGAAAAATAATTTATTTAAGTAAGTTATTTATTACTCTGTTGTATGAACAACAAATTTATAAACGTGTTTAAATGACTAATGGAAACAATTATTCTATTTTTCATCCATTTTAGTTTTCTGTTTTGAAATTTAACTTTGTAAGTAATTGCAAATAATGTAATTGAAATATTTGAATTAGAAGGAAAGAAAACGTTGATTGCAATTAATAGATTTAATAAAAGAAACGCACCTTTTGTGTTAAACATAAAAGATGCTTAAATGGAAATAAAAAATCATTTTCGGAAAACCAAATTGAACATTTTCATTTTTATGGTAAGTAATTTTATTTATTATGCATAGGAAAAAAACTAAATGCGTACAAATTTGAATATTATATGAGTTAGTGAAGTTAATTTGGTTTTGTTTCATAAATTGAAATTCAAAAAGGCTGTTCAATGTACATGGTCCCTCTATTTCTTTTATTATTAATTGTTGCATATACGTTTTAAAATAGTTACCTCATTATTAATACTTGATCCGTTTATTTATCCTTCTGTTTAATACATAAGCCTAGACTTTTAGGTTATATTTAATTATTACCACCTTATTTTCGCGTATAAAAAATTTCATTTTCCTTTGGTTTGCAAACTTTTCCATTTCTACGTACATTTCTTTATGCATTATTAATGCCTAAAACTTTCAAAATAAAATGTGACATTTATTTTTTCTCCACCTTAATTTCCTAATTATTAAATAACCTGCAGCTTATTTCTTTCATTTGTAGTGTATATTTGCGTTCTATATTTTTTTTGGCAAAGTCTTATCGGGTTTGTTTCAGACTAATGGGCTCCTTAGTAAACCAAGAGACCCTAGGAACCTTAAGAGATTTTGGATCCTTCCTTTTCTCACAAATTGACCTTCTATTTTCCTACCGGACTAAAACCAAGTACGTACAAAAATTGCTCATTTGAGAAACTTTATGCGTACTCTTCTTCTTCCTTAAATCTGCAGAAAACTCCAAACCCCAAAAATCCTAAATCTCCAAATCAATTTCCATCCTTCCTCCTTCAAAACCCTAGCCTACCTCTCTCCTCTTACCGTCACCCACCTCCATCACCACCCACGACGGTAACCCATGGCCAAAGCCCTATCTTTTCTCTTCTCTTCTTTCTCTTTTTTCCCCTTTTTTCCCTTTTTTCCCTTTTTTCCCTTATTTCCATGGCTTCTATATTACAATAAATTACTCCAAATCAAATTTATTTTGAAACCGTGTATAATTTCAATGGAAACAACTTTGTTGTTGAACTCTTCTTTCTATTTCGAATATTTCTATATCAAAAACTCTACTTTTCAAGTCCTTTCCCGAGTCCAGTTTTGGACGAAAATACACCATATTGTGTCAAACATATCTCCTCAAGTAATGACCAAATTATGTGATTCTTTTTTTCAAATCATTTATTTTTCCAATGGCTTCAACTTTCTTTTAGATCTGTTCTTCCACTTCTTTAACTTTCTATGCCAAAAACTCAAATCTTTTCGAAGTATATTTGAACTCAAATTTTCAACTCAGAAAACACCTCTGTTTTGACCATGGCTTCCTCAAGAAAAAAGCTTTTTGAGTGATTCTTTTTTCGAAATGAAGAGAAAATAATTTGCAACAACATCCTATTTAGTCACCTTTGTAGATTCAGTAATAATATGCTGGTCCACATATTTTCTTAAAGATGGCATAGTTTTTGGTTTGTCCGCTGCTCAAATTTGGGTGTTTAATTGGATTTTTAATCGTCTATAAATCAAAGGTGAGTGTTTTAACCCACACACGACTACTAAATTACCCTATGTTGGTTAAATTAGATTTATGATATGATTAGAAGTTTATTAATTGTTGTTTGGTGTTTTAATTTGTCATTTAGATTTAATTTGAATTGATATTGAATTTTAAAGCCATGTAATAAATATTGAATATAATTTCTAGTTAAACACCTAATAATGATAACTAATTAATTGTTGTGATTTATTTTGCTAATTTGGATGTTGATTGTGATGTATGTTATTGGTTGAAATTTTGGATGATTGGACATTTATTTATGCTTATATCTCTGTTATCACCATGGATTGAAATAATACATATTCAAATGATCTTGTAGATTAGGGAAATCGTTTTGGGTTGAAATGATAAACCCGAGAAGTTTTCATTGATTTGAAAATTTTAATTTTAGATATTGGTTGAAATGATATATATGTATGTATGTATGTATGTATATCCATAAAATTTCTTGAATTTGGATTATGTATTGTAGTTGAATTATTTAAAAGGTTTAAGTTAAACTTCGAATTTTTAAATTAAAGTGGTTAAAATTAATACCTCGAATTGTTTTAAATCTTATGATAATTATATTCACGTTGTACACTTGATAAGAGATGGAAAATCCCCTAACATCTCTGAAGCCATTGCACTCACCTTTTATTTTGGATTACTTTTACTTACATAAGATCTTTTAGTTCTGACTCAAATTTTTTGTTTTCATTAGGCTCGGGTCAGTCTGAGCTTTTTAGTGTACTGAAGACTATTTTTTGGTGACGAAGACGAAGATTCAGTATATTATTATTATTTATTATAATTATTCCACTACATCATGTATTTCGCTGCATTATTTGTTTATTCTCGTTGTATGTATAACTCTGATTTGAATTCTAAAGTGCAATCACATGTTATTTGTAAAACAGCTTTATGAACTGTTTATTTGATTATTATATTTTGTCATTCCGCTATGAGATTCTGTATTTTATTTTTCCTTCTTTTCTTTTATTTTCTTATTCCCCCCATTAACAATCCTCCCTTTTGAATGGTTTGAATTAGACATGTGTGGTTTATTGTCGATTTAAACCGTCCAAAAAGCTGGGTCGTTACATGATCAGAAGCATACATATATACAAATGCAAATATGCACATACATATGTACTTATATATAGGCAGTGCACATGTAAACAAAGACCAGTGAAGTGAAACAAGACCACCCCCAAATCAACTATCAATACATCAGGTGCAGTCATAAAGTAACATAGTGTTGAAATATAAACCAGACGCAAACTGGAATATGTAGTGCGAAAAAGTGGAGAGTGCAATCAACCAAACTACAGCTACCAATTTGAACAAAACATATACAACATCACCAGGTTAAATGGAGGCAAGGCTAAAACTTCAAGCAAACTACATGGTGCAGCAGACTCGAATATCAGTGGCACGAATGATGATACAAGTGCAGTGCAAAGCAACAACTTAATCAAACTCGAAAATCATACTCAAGTAAATCACGACAAGAGACATCAACAGATCAACAGCACATACATACACACATACATGTATGTATGTACATATATAATGACACATATTTGAGTTAAAACAAAAACCAGAGCTAGTATATCAGACTGCAATGAGACTCAAGTACTACCAGAGTCCATCAAGCAACAACAAAGTGTACATGTAAACTAGAAAATTCCAACCAAAGGAGTCAAGGTCGAAATCAATCAGAGTTTATCAAGTCCGGTATATACATGACGCAACAAACATACATATATATACACATATGCATACACACATGTACACATACACACAAAGATATATATGTATATATATGCATGAATAAACATTGCGATTCAAAAAACAAGTCACGGCAGTTTATAGCTTTACAGAAATCTGGTAGCAGTTTCAAATTAGGATAGCGATTTTTCAAAAAAAGGCAACAATTTTGTCAAGCCAAAATCAAAGCCGTGATGACCAAGAAAAAAATCGAACAAGCCAAAATCAAAGCCGTGGTGACCAAGAAAAAAATCGAATCGAATAAGTCAAAATCAAACCCGTGATAATGAAGCAAAAGTATATACGAAATTGAACTAGTCAGGATGAATCATATATATTCGATCAAAATCAAATGGCCTAGCTAAAATTATCAAATGAATTCAAATAATATATTCGATCGAAAATTTAGGGTTTTCAAACCTATAAAACCCATTATCAACATCGGCATATTGCAATCGAGTTCAAGCATATCAAATGGGAATAAACAAAGGAAATCACATACTAGTTCATTCAAATCGAACTCGACGAATTGAAGCAACCGTTCGCAAATCAAAGACATGATCGATCAACAAATCAATCATGAGAATATCAATTCAATCGATCAACAATCCATCGCTACTTGAATTCCAGAAACCCTAAATTTTTGAAAGAGGAACGAACGAAGAAGTATATATTTTTCACAAAGGAGGATACGGCCGAAGAAATAAAACAAAAGGGGGACAGTTTTTTTATTACTTAAATCTTTTAGGCCGACATCTTCTAATTCATATTGGGCTGTTAATTATAAATTAGGTTTTTATGTGTTTAGTTGTTCTTATTTTGTATTTCCCTTTTAAGCTTTTGTATAGTCTACTCGTGTGACTAGGGGACGAACTACTGTGGTGTAGTTCGAGAATTCACAAATCAGTGGCTGAGTTGTGGGAGTGTTTTGAGCGTAGAGTTAGGTTAGTCGATAGCGGGTGTCGGAAGTTTACGTGTGTAAGCATCTTACGACTGTAATTTAGAGTAGAAGCCTTGAAGGCAGCAGGTGGGCAGAGTTTTCCCGACGCTGGGTAAATCTGCGTTGTTTTGTTTCTGGTTTTAATGTTCTGCTATTATGTATGCGGCTATTATTCTACTATTATTAGTGCTGCAATTATTTTATATATTTCCGTACTAAATTTTTATAATTAATAGCAACACCCTATTCACCCCTTTTAGGGTGAAATCGATCCTACAACATCCATTTACTTGTTTGAATTTTGAAAAAAACTTTTACTTAAGTGCTTATTAATCTTATATTATTCAAAAAGAAACTGTTTAAATGTTTTTAAAGTTGTTTTTAAAGCATAATCAAAATATTATACTTAAAATAACTTGTTATTCGATAAAATCTGAAAATTGTGTTTCAGCCACATTTCCAGTTTTCCGTAAAACCATTTATTTATGTAAATGAAATTTAAAAATAAAATTTTTCATTATTAATTATAGATTAAAAGAGGGTTATTTATTTAATAAAAAACATTAACCGAATATTTAAATTAAATTAAATTAAATATTTATGAATTTAAATGATAAAATTCTGGGTCGTTACAATTAAGATGACGGCGCCTTCCTTGTAGCATTTTGATATCAAATTGCGGCACAAACATACCACTTTAGATATTAGTTTAAGATTGCAGAACATACCCGTTCGCATACAATTGCTTATGGAGGTGTGCCACAAATTCATAATGTTAGGATCACTTTATGAGGCTGCTACACAACCTTCATATCTGATACTTAATGCATTTTGTAGCCATTTCAGGCTATGGTGCTGTAGCTACGCACAATGGTTATGTGCAGTCTCTATATTTTGCCGTTACTCGAGGATTTTGGACGTAGTGCTATTTGGATTTCGCTTTCGCTTCCTTTCCATATTTTGACTCGCATTAAGGGAGAAGTTCGTCTGGGCTTGGCATCGTTATCAATTTCACTTTGTCAATGTTTGAAAAATATGGGTGTAACACAAACTTGTATAAATCCTAAAAAACTTTTGGCTATTTTTATAAGTATTCTGCTTCTAGAGAACCAACATGTTATGGATGATTAGTTTTTCTTATTTGGATGTGAATGTTTCAAGGGTGATTTGGAAATGCAGATTTCTTAGATTGAAGGAGATTGGTTAATATTTGAATATTTCCCTTGGTTTCTCCTTTCGTTTAAAGAAATAGTAACGTATAGTAAATTATATTTTACAATATGAAAAATTAAATTGAAGTATAATTGTAATATATTGAAGTAAATACTATGTTTATGTATGTTATAAATAGTAAATTTTGGTTTAAATACCCTTGTCTTTATTAATAATGGTGACAAGGCTACAATTTTCTGGTCTAAAGGTAAACTTTTGAAAATGTCCTCATGTGCAAGGGATATATTTAGAATTCGAATCCTGCTTAAGACATAGCATGTATTTTTAAGGAAATTTTGAAATAAGGCTATAAGTTTGAATTTTGATCTTAGCAAACTATTCATATTTTTTCTTAGTATTTTTCGGTTTATGTTTATTAGAACCGAATATAAATTAATCTTCAATAACTTCGTATCGTTATAGAGTGGTATCTTTTATTAGCGCTCGCATTGTATGTGCTAGAAAATTTTATTTGACAGAAGTGAAACATTAATGAAAATTTATAGATTGAATTATTTGGCTATTTTCTTAAAATTTATGTTAAAGGGACTTAGCTTTTACAGTAACGATCCCAGAGGTAAATAAATTGGAACATTTTGTATATTTTAAGGAAGAGGTAAATAAATTCGTATGTTTTTTTTAAAGAACAAACGTTTGAGGAAAAAAATAAAAAGTAATCGATAGATGCAGATGAATGTATGAAGCAATTAAATGGGTGTGATAACCCAGATTTTTGGACATCTGATTAATAATTAACTATTTTAATCAATCGAACATATAAAATTCTGATAATGAAAGATATCTGGATGTGTAAATGAATTTGGAAATGTAATAAAAATTTAGTTATAAATATCTGTGTAAATATTTATTGTTATTTAAAAAAATGTAAAGCTTAAAATAATATATATAATAATAATTTAATTTGTTTTCTTTTAAAATCAGCTTTTGAAATAAATTTCGTATATATATTTTAGTACAATGTTTTTAGTATCAGACTTTGAAATAAGATTTAATTCAATATCTTCTTCTTTTTAAAATTTTCTTTCTTTAAATTTTAGTTATGGAAAATATACTTTAAAAATATTTCAATGAACTAAGCATAGTTTATAATTAATAAATATAATTTGAATATGGAAACATTAAAGGCTATTTGAAATAAACATTAAAACATGATAATATAAATAAGAAATCAATTTAAAACATTTATAAAAAAATGAGTAATTATTATAATATTTGAAATGTAACAATGTGTAAGGGTATTAGATCATGCAAATACACTTGTAAAATAATCTACAACTTAAGGCAACAAGTGGCACTATCTTAAGTTTATTTTTGAAATCATTTATTAATAAATGTATTAGGTAAAAAACTTAGCAAAAAAAAATCTTTTGTGTTCAAAAACATTTTCTTCTTCTCTTCTAAAACAAGAAAACAAATCTGAAGAGAAAAGAAAAAGAAAAAGCAAAAAAAAAAACACTTATACAAACCGTAGGAAAAATCAAAACTTAAAGCTAATGGATCATCATCAAAAATCAAGCCTCAGGTCTTCTCTGCACAAAAAAAGATTTCAGGCATTTGCCAGTCCAGTTCAAAAGCAATTCGAGTCTTCAATTTTCAAAAATATTTCAAAGAGCTCTCTGTACGTCAACAAGTGAGTAAACTGCTCTTAAAACATTTAAAAAATCATCTGTATTTTGATCTGTATAAGATGATCATTGAAATTTGGATATAAAAATTTGATTGCATGTATATAAATATATGAAAATGTGGTATGCATGTCTGCAAACAAGAAAAATGGTTCTGTTCCAGGTTTACAAAGGTTGAATCAAATTCAAATCATAAAATCCTTTACCCGTTCTCTTATAGGCTTAAATTATTAAACAAAATATGTTGAATTAACATGATTCAAGTTTAGAAAATATTTATAAGTGTAATTTACGAGTAAAAATACAGAAAATTAAGATATCACAATGGGAAATCATTCTAGTCAGAAATCAAGTAAGTAGATTTCAATTTCTGATTTTGTAACTAGATTCGAACTTGCAAATAATGAATTTTGGTAATGATTTCTTGATTTTTAAGATTGGATGTTTTAAGATTTTGCGTATTGATCAAAATTGGGTTTTCTAATGATTTCTGACGATCGGCTGGAAGTGGTATGGCGTGCTCGTCACTATAGGTAGATGGAGGTCTAGCACACTCAGGAAAAATGGTAGTTAATTTTTCTATCGAGTGGGTAGTTCGATCGTGATCGATTTAGGGTTTAGGTATGGTTCTGATTTTCGTCGAATTGGAGAATCGTACAACACCGTGAGGATTTTGAGTGGGCTCGGAGGAGGTGGAAAGTAAAGAGGGAGGTCTGACGGAGCTATTGGTGCGAGCTCGTGGTCTCCGATGACCAGAGTTAGGCGGTGCAAGTGTTTTGGTGACTGGGCTTCATCCCAGGTGGTAACCCGGAGATGTCGATTTCGACTCAGGCATTCGATTGGGTTTCTAGGTAGTTGGGTGAGCCGGAGAGATCAGGGTGACTTAGGGAGGTCGGTGAAGTGGGTCAACGTTGTTCTGCCACCATGTGCACGTGCACGGTGCACTAGCATGTCAGGAATTTTTTTTGGGTTTTGGTGTGCTGTAGAATTGATGTAGTGTTGAGGAAGGAGAAGGGTTTTGTGATTTGTTGTCTTCGGGTTTGACCCGATAATTGCGTGTTTGCTTCGGTCCAACTGAATTTTTATTGTTGTTTTTATCTCTATTGTATCAGGTTTGTATTTAATTTGGGACTGGGTTTTCTGAAAATTTGAACGGGATTGCGTGTGTCTTTTAAACTGCAGGCTTCAACCATGTGTTTACATTTTAAAGATGATGTCAGGTTTAAATATTTAAAAGAATTTTTTTATAAAAAAATATGTAGCTAAAATCAAATCGTTTCCAAAAGTAAAATAAGCGTGATGATTTTATGTAAATCTTTTGAAAACGATTTTCTTTGATATTGAACCCATTTAAGATTTAATTAAAACAAATTTATTATTAAAATCCTTTGTTTTAACCTAGAAATTGTTTGGATAATTATCCAACAGGATAGTTACTTGATGAAAGTAATTAATGAATAATAATGAATGTAATTAAGGAGGAATCATTAACTAGTAATTAAGTGATAATTGATTAATTAATTAATGTAATTAATTTAAGTTAATTAATTAGTTTAAGTAATTAAAGATAATTACTTAATGCAATTTATAAAGAATGATTCTTAGAGAAGTAATTAATGAATAATTACTGAATGTAATTAATTTAAGAGGAATTTCTTAATGAAGTAATTATAGGATAATTACTTAATGGAAGTAATTAAGGGTTAATTACTTAGTGTAATTAATTTAGTTAATTAAATAATATGATTAATTAATTAATTAATGTGATTAATTTAAGATTAATTACTGAATGTAATTAATTAAAAGTGCGATTAATTAGTGAAGTATTTAATTAAGAATTATTAATTAATGTTATTAATTAATAATTACTGAATGAAGTAATTAAGGATAAATCAATTAGTGTAATTAATTAACAGATTAATATAATTAATTAAGGAGTTAATTAATTAAGGTTAGTAATTACAAGATAGTTAATTACTTTTTATGATTAATTTAGGCTGATTAATAAGTGTGGTTAATGCCTTGAATTGGTTGATATCTCTGATATGAAATGTTTTGTGATATGATATGTTCGGGTGGACAGTGATATTGTGGTTATCTATCAATGATGAGTTGATGTGTAAAAAAAAAGAGGCATCCTGTATTTAATGTTGAATAATTTTGGATAAGATGACATGAGATTCGAAGAGAACGGAGTCGGGGTTCAGTAAATGCCCGGAACCACTTCGATCTGTAGTTTAAAAAATTCTCAGTAAATTGGATACGTACTATTAAACAGGCTGGAATGGAATTGTGTAATATGGATATTTAACCTGAAATTTGAAGTGTGATAAATGTTGACTATGAGAACTCGTAAAAGGGTACGAGTTACCTTGACATTCTCATGTGTTATGGTTTGTTATTTAATATTTGTGGGTTTACTCACGCTGGTTTCCAGCCTGACCCGGGTGTTACTTTGATGTAATGCTCGGGTCAGACCGAGTATTACAGATTTTCTGGATAGGACGTTTTGGAGCTCAGGAGGCGAGCTGGATGGCAGGAGCATATGGAGTGTATTCTGCTATGGTATTGTTGTTGTTATCTGGACAAGTTGTTATACTATCCAGTTTTTATGGGATGCTGTAACTCTGATGTATATAAATATAAATTGACAGATACAGTTTTCTTTTGTATAACTGTCATTATTTGCTATTATATTTTATCCGCTGCGAATGTGAAATGTTGGTGTTTCTATTCTTCTTTTTCTTCTATCTCTTTATTGTTTTTCCTAACTATCTGGAGTTTTTGGGATCGAAAATTATGGGTCGTCACATTTGGTATCAGAGCGAAAGGTTAAGCGAGAACCTTGGCTCTGGTGGGGATTACTCATTAAGGATAGAGCCAATGGTACCTTATAATGAGTTGAGTGTGTGTATGTACATATATATATATATATATATATATATATATATATATATATATATGAGAGCGTACTTGTTATTTTCTTATATAAAGATTTTGAATGATTTTATATAAGATTATATTTTGATATATAAACCAATATTCTTTCTAATAACTATTAAGGTAATTGGTTGTTAAATTATTATGAATTAAATTAAGTGGTAATAGAAATACAACCAAATTGAAATTAAATAAGATAAGTTTGAAATGGATTCAAACTGAAATTAGAATCTTGAATTTGGAAAAGAGTTTTTAGAATAAGATGATAATGAATGGTTTCCGTGATATGATAATCTAGGTTAATATCATAAATAGTTGTTGTGTTTAATAATAAAATGTGTATTAATGAGTAAGCAAAATGAAATGTTTTAGGGAAGTAAAACATTTAGGGAAGTATGACTTATAAATTGGAACTGAAGATGATCTAAATTGTGAAGATTTAAATCTGGGTCTAGAATTTGAAAATTGTTTCAAAGTAATAAAGAAATAATAAATAATATTATTTAATATATTTGAATGAAAGGGTCCTATTTTAAACAAGAGTTGTTTGAAAACTTAAAAGAATTTGTTTCGAATTAAAACCAAAGGTGGTTTAAATTTTAAAATTTGGCTTGGTAGGCCAAGAAGTAAATATGTGTATATATATGTGGATATACATAATATCAAAGATGGCTTGAAATAAACTCTAAATGTTGAGTTTTAAATTTGGAATGAGATGTCATACCCAAAGTGATAGGTTTTTGAACTTATAAGCTTGAAGATTATTAATGTGAAGTTTAGAATTTGAAATGTGAGTTCAAATTGGGTAAGGTTGGATGGATTAAGTAAATTGAATTTAACTTTGGGAAAGTTAAGTAATTTAACAAGCAACCTGAATTGGAAATTTCAAGATGAAATTGAGATTTAACTTGGAAAGTTAAATGGTTAATTTGAATTGGAAGTTTGTGTGATCTCAAAATGGGTTTGAGATCTAGAAATTGAAAATGGATGGATGTTTTAAAATAATTGGAATGATACCATCCTATTGTTATTAATAATCTTTGAGCTGAAATTGATTTGTTTAAATAAATGAAGAAATGGATTGTGGTAATATATCCATTATAGAGATAAATAAAATTTAACTTAAATTTGAAGTTATGGATATGGAATTCCTTTGAACTTATGAATTGAATGTTAAGAAATGAATTTGTAAATTAAATTTGTTTTGAACTCTTACTTGAACCTTGTAATGAGTTAAGATAATTTAAAATGGAATTTTGAAATTTGGATTCAGAATTAAATGGTTTAAAGATATAAGTTGATTTGATTTAAAGGATTGAATCAACATTTAAAAATTTAAGTCGAATTTATATAATTCGGGATGGTTTAAATTTAAAATTTGAATTGAATTAGTTCAAATTGAATTTAATTTGAACTAATTGGAATTGTGATTAAAGATGGATAAGTTTGAAAATTCAAATGGAAAATTTGAATTGGATTAATTTGAAATGAAATTGAATTTGAATGAGTTCAAATTCAAATAGGAATTGGGATTGATTCAAACTGGAATTGATATGAATTGAAATGGTTCAATTTGAAATTGGTCCAAATTAATTTGAATAATTTGGAATTATGATTAAAGTTGAATAGGTTTAAGATTCAATTGGAATTTGATTTGAAATTGGAAAGAAATGGAGAATTAATTCAACTTGAATTGGGGATAAATCAATTTCAATGGAAATTGAAGTTATTTAGATTGGAATTGAGTCAATTTAAATCGAAGTGGAAATTTAAATTGAATTGTTGGGATTGGGATTGGGAATTGAACAGTTTGACTCTGGACTATTTTTAAAATAAATTATTTTAGTACAAATCTATTTTTCCAAGCTATTTATTATGTATACAACCTTTCTTTTTAAAAGCTAAACTATCTTATACTTATTTTACAATTATTTTGGAACTATTTAACAAATTTTCAACTGTTTTATAAACTAATTACTGTTTTTTTCGACTACTTTATAACTAATTACTATTTTACAACTATTATACAATTCTTTGACTATTTTGTAATTACTTAACTATTTTATAACTATTTTGCAACTAATAATTATTTTTCAACAACTTATCTATTTTAAAAAAATTCAAGCTTTTTTCTAAAATTTAGTAGGTCAGAGTGCAAACTGTTTATGATTAAAATTTCCAATTGAGATATGAATTGAGATGATAATCCAAATGAGGATTTAAGCAATTGTGAGTAAGTGAATGTGAATAGAAAAGAGGACTGATTTGGCTAATAATCAATAAAGATAAAAACGTAGGATGTATATTATTCTATTCGCATAGTGATTTGATCCAGATTCGAGCACGAAATTTCGAGATAGTTTATCGATCCGAGTTGGGATTTTTCACTCGATTTTCGACGGTGAACCCTAATATGGATTGTTGATTGGTTCTGGATATTCCCTATCATGGTTATGGCTATGCAAGGAGAATGATGGTTTTTGATCAAGAATCCAGGTCTGAGTCCGCACCAGGAAGTCGGGTGGACGATACTAGTTCGAAAATGAAATTGTGTGATCGAGTGAGCGATTAGACTGGGATAGCGTATGGATGATATGTGTACATCGTACGGGTTTGAATAAAATTAATACTGGGAATTTGTGGATAAGAATGTGAAATGGTTTTTGAAATGAAAGCTATATTTTGTAAAATATACGATGAAGTAAAGTGGAAATTTGAGATTTCTATGGTAAAAATTTACTTTATGAAAGTAAGTAATTTGGTAAGTGACTTTTGTAGTAATAAAATTTGAATAATTGATTTGGAATAAATAAAGTTATATATCTTTGTTATATGAGATTGATCTCCCCTTGTTGAATCTATTGCTAGAAGAAAAGGATTTTTGAAAAGTATTTGAAGTATAAAAAGGGAATTTATACAAATTTGAAGTAATCCAAAGATTTTCAAAATTATTTATATCTATGTATATACATATATAAAGGATTCCATGAGGATGATTTTAGAAAGGTTTTTGGAACCGTTGGATTTGGAAAGGCTTTTGATTTTTGGGTAAAATCAATATTGGAATTTGGAAAAGCCTAATGTGAGAATTATCGATTTTGGGATAATCGATTTAGAGAAAGGAGATCTATTTGAGATTCATACTAGGTGTATGATTTGGATGATACTACATGTGTATAGTATAAAGTGTTTTGAAAATGGCTCTGGGGAAAAAGGCCCTTTCTTGAAATGAACTTCTCAGGAGTGCTAGAGGGTGGTACTGCCTTGAACCCTAAGGAGGGGTTCTAAAGTTAGTCCTGAGAGGAGTCCGGTCAAAACTAGTTCCTGAGGATTATGTGTAGTGTGTAGCGAAAGTCGAGGGCGTTGAGGCCTACAGAGGCATTTGGATATGCTGTGACGACAGTGTAACTCGATGCCACTGCGATCTACTGCAGACCATAGCAAAAGTCATGTGTGCCGCTGAGAGGCAACAATCTATTGTTGATTTTACATCGGTAAACTGCGACCTATGGTAACATAGCGAAAGTCGTGTGTGCTGTTGAGAGCCAACAGTCTATGTTTTATTTTACATCGGTAGACTGCGACCTATGTGGGAGTGGAGAAATTTCATTAGACAGCGAAAATCGAGGGCGCTGATGCCTTCAGTCACATGGACTTTTGCTGCGATGGCAACGTAACCCTGGAATGTAACTGCGATCTGTTGTGGATTCCATGGCGTAATCGAGGGGCACGTAGTGCCCACAGTTACATGGACTTTTGCTGCGATGGCAACGTAACCCAGGATGTAACTGCGACCATGGATGGGGGTGTCCAGAGCATTCTCACCAAAGATATTTCCTCTATTTTCAAAAATATTTTCAGTATTTTCAAATAATTTATTTTTCCAAGTATTTTCACCAGGTGTTGAAAATGGGTTTGCCAAGTACTTATAGATTTTCAGTCTTACGCCTGACCAATGTATGACCGAATTTATGTGAGAACGAGGATGGACTGGTTGAAACATCGAGTTATAAAAAGTATTTTTATAAAAAAACTATTTTATAATATTATATAGATTTTTAAAGTGTTTTAAAAATGATCAGAGTAAATTTATCTGGTTTTAAGTATTAAATAGATTCTGGTTTCGTTTCTTTTCAGGGACGAAAAGATTCAAAGGGGGAAGGAATGTGATAACCCAGATTTTTGGACATCTGATTAATAATTAACTATTTTAATCAATTGAACAGATAAAATTCTGATAATAAAAGATATCTGGATGTGTAAATGAATTTGGAAATGTAATGAAAATTTAGTTATAAATATCTGTGTAAATATTTATTGTTATTTAAAAAAAATATAATAGCTTAAAATAATATATATATATAATAATTTAATTTTTTTGCTTTAAAAATCGGCTTTTGAAATAAATTTAGTATATATATTTTAGTACAATGTTTTTAGTATCAGACTTTGAAACAAGATTTAGTTCAATATCTTCTTTTTTTTACAATTTTCTTTCTTTAAATTTTAGTTTTGGAAAATATACTTTAAAAATATATCAATGAACTAAGCATAGTTTATAATTAGTAAATATAATTTATATATGGAAACATTAAAGGCTATTTGAAATAAACATTAAAACATGATAATATAAATATGAAATCAATTTAAAAACATTTATAAAAAATGAGTAATTATTGTAATATTTGAAATGTAACAATGTGTAAGGATATTAGATCATGCAAATACATTAGTAAAATAATCTACAACTTAAGGCAACAAGTGGCATTATCTTAAGTTTATTTTTGAAAACATTTATTAATAAATCTATTAAGTAAAAAACTTAGCAAAAAAAAATATTTTGTGTTCAAAAACATTTTGTTCTTCTCTTCTAAAACAAGAAAACCAATCTGAAGAGGAAAAAAAAAGAAAAAGCAAAAAAAAAAAACACTTGTACAAACCATAGGAAAAATCAAAACTTGAAGCTAATTGATCATCATAAAAAATCATGCCTCAGGTCATCTCTGCACAAAAAAGATTTCAGGCATTTTCCAGTCCAGTTCAAAAGCAATTCGAGTCTTCAATTTACAAAACTGTTTCAAAGAGCTCTCTGTATGTCAACAGGTGAGTAAACTGCTCTTAAAACGTTTCAAAACTCATCTGTATTTTGATCTGTATAAGATGATCATTGAAGTTTGGATATAAAAATTTGATTGCATGTATATGAATATATGAAAATGTGGTATGCATGTCTGCAAACAAGAAAATTGGTTCTATTCCAGGTTTACAGAGGTTGAAACAAATTCAAATCCCAAAATCCTTTACACGTTCTCTTATAGGCTTAAATTATTAAACAAAATATGTTGAATTAACATGATTCAGTTTTAGAAAATATTTCTAAGTGTAATTTACAAGTAAAAATACATAAAATTAAGATATCACAGTGGGAAATCATTCTAGTCAGAAATCAAGTAAGTAGATTTCAATTTCTGATTTTATAACTAGATTCGAACTCGCAAATAATGAATTTTGGTAACAATTTCTTGATTTTTAAGATTGTATGTGTTAAGATCTTGCGTATTGATCAAAATTGGGTTTTCTAATGATTTTTGACGATCGGCTGGAAGTGGTATGGCGTGCTCGTCACTAGAGGTAGATGGAGGTCTAGCACACTCAGGAAAAATGGTAGTTAATTTTTCTATCGAGTGGGTAGTTTGATCGTGATCAATTTAGGGTTTAGGTATGGTTCTGAATTTCATCGAATTGGAGAATCGTGCGACACCGTGAGGATTTCGAGTGGGCTCCGAGGTGGTGGAAAGTAAAGAGGGAGGTCTGGCGGAGCTATTGGTGCGAGCTCGTGGTCTCCGATGACCAGAGTTAGGCGGTGCAAGTGTTTTGGTGATTGGGCTTCGTCCCAGGTGGTAACTCGAAGATGTCGATTTTGACTCAGGCATTCGATTGGGTTTCTGGGTAGTTGGGTGAGCCGGAGAGATCAGCGGCGACTTAGGGAGGTCGATGAAGTGGGTCAACGTTGTTTCGCCACCATGTGCACGTGCACGGTGCACTAGCATGTCAGGAATTTTTTTTGGCTTTCGTGTGCTGTAGAATTGATGTAGCGTTGAGGAAGGAGAAGGGGTTTGTGATTTGTTGTCTTCGGGTTTGACCCGATATTTGCGTGTTGGCTTCGGCCCAACTGAATTTTTATTGTTGTTTTTATCTCTATTGTATCAGGTTTGTGTTTAATTTGGGCCTGGGTTTTGTGAAAATTTGAACGGGATTGCGTGTGTCTTTTAAACTGCGGGCTTCAACCATGTGTTTACTTTTTAAAGATGATGTCAGGTTTAAATATTTAAAAGAAATTTTTTATATAAAAAAATATTTAGCTAAAATCAAATCGTTTCCAAAAGTAAAATAAGCACGATGATTTTATGTAAATCTTTTGAAAACGATTTTCTTTGATATTGAACCCATTTAAGATTTAATTAAAACAAATTCATTATTAAAATCCTTTGTTATAACCTAGAAATTGTTTGGATAATTATCCAACAGGATAATTACTTGATGAAAGTAATTAATGAATAATAATGAATGTCATTAAGGAGGAATCATTAACTAGTGATTAAGTGATAATTGATTAATTAATTAATGTAATTAATTTAAGTTAATTAATTAGTTTAAGTAATTAAAGATAATTACTTAATGCAATTTATAAAGAATGATTACTTAGAGCATTAACTAATGAATAATTACTGAATATAATTAATTTAAGAGGAATTTCTTAATGAAGTAATTATAGGATAATTACTTAATGGAAGTAACTAAGGGTTAATTTTAATTTAGTTAATTAAATAATATGATTAATTAATTAATGAATGTGATTAATTTAAGATTAATTACTGAATGTAATTAATTAAAAGTGTGATTAATTAATGAAGTAATTAATTAAGAATTATTAATTAATGTTATTAATTAATAATTACTTAATGAAGTAATTAAGGATAAATCAATTGGTGTAATTAATTAAAGGATTAATATAATTAATTAAGGAGTTAATTAATTAAGGTTAGTAATTATAAGATGGTTAATTACTTTTAATGATTAATTTAGGCTAATTAATAAGTGTGGTTAATGCCTTGAATTGGTTGATATCTCTGATATGAAATGTTTTGTGATATGATATGTTTGGGTAGACAGTGATATTGTGGTTATCTATCAATGATGAATTGATGTGTAAAAAAAGAGACATCCTGTATTTAATGTTGAATAATTTGGGATAAGATGACATGAGATTCGAAGAGACCGGAGTCGGGGTTCAGTAAATGCCCGGAACCACTTCGATATGTTGTTTACAAAATTCTCAGTAAATAGGATACGTAGTATTAAACAGGTTGGAATGGAATGAATTGTGTAATATGGATATTTAACTTGAAATTTGATGCGTGATAATTGTTGACCATGAGAACTCGTAAAAGGGTACGAGTTACCTTGATATTCTCATGTGTTATGGTTTGGTATTTCATATTGTTGGGTTTACTCACACTGGTTTCCAGCCTAGTCCGGGTGTTACTTTGATGTAATGCTCGGGTCAGACCGAGTATTACAGATTTTCAGGATACGACGTTCTAGATCTCAGGAGGCGAGCTGAATGGCAGGAGCGTATGGAGTGTATTCTGCTATGGTATTGTTGTTGTTATCTGGACAAGTTGTTATACTATCTAGTTTTTATAGGATGCTGTAACTTTGATGTATATAAATATAAATTGACAGATACAGTTTTTTGTATAACTGTTATCATTATTTACTATTAAATTTTATCCCCTGCGAATGTGAAATGTTGGTGTTTCTGTTCTTCGTTTTCTTCTATCTCTTTCTTCTTTTTCCTAACTATCTGGAGTTTTCGGGATCGAAAATTCTGGGTCATCACAATGGGTATGAACAAAAATGACGAGATATGTATATTTAACGTGTGCAGATAGTATTCCAATAATCCAACGACTACACACTTTAATTCTCCGCGTTTAAATAAATACTAAAGTGTGCAATCAAATTTGTTTGTTGTATTCGTAGTTGGAGGAAAGAAAGTATGCGTTTAATACCCTGCTTATGATTACAGTGGGCCTATCAATTAAAAGTTAGTAGAGGCTAAATAAATATGTCACCTTAATTCCCCACGTTCTTTCAAAATTAGAAGACAGATCATATTCCCCTCTTCAACCCTAGCTTTCTTACCATCTATTGCAAGAGCTATCCTTAAAAAATCAGTGCGTTCTACTCTATGTTTTTCTATGGTTAACGATCACTTGCTAGAGTTTCGCGGCCTGGATACAGTAAATTGTTTGGTTTCCTTCCAGTTTTTGATGGTTTGTTTCACATTTCTAGTGTCCCTGTATTTGATTCAAAATTGTTTTATGCTGCAGTTAGAATTTTAATTTGGTTGAAATGCAATTATTGTCATGGCGAAACTAATATACATTTTTCCATTTCCCAATATTCAACATTTAGAATAATAACTAAGCAAAAATGCTCAATAAACAAGACCACTTGTCCTTATAATCAGAGAATTGCTTTTCCTTAAGTCCACTTAATTTAAAAACTATATATTTTTATATGGGCACATTCAATGTACTATTATATTAATGGGTTGTATTAATCTGATTGTCAAACTTAATGTTCGTAGGCATGCACCACCCTTTTATTTTTTATGGAATGGTGGAATCTTTTGGGGGAGGTTGGTTTCTTTCTGTCCTCTATTCAAGTTATCTGTCAGTCAGTGTCCATTGTTGTATTTACGAGCAATCATTACTATGAGTCGTGCATTTTGGTTAATAATTTGGAAATGAAGTTCTTCACTGCTTGGGTCACTTCTTCAATCTTGATGGTTTAGTGCAGTACAAATAAAATAATTTTATAGCGCTTTTAAAAGATCAAAATCAGTTCAAACCTTACAACTTATATTCAATGCCTACATATGATTCACTAATTGTTTTGTGGTTTGTTGGCTTCATGCTTACTACTACATACTAGAGTCATGAAGACAAAGTGTAGATGACCATGCTATCAATTCGTAATGGATATTTCAGGCAACTACAAAGCGATTGAGTTTATAAGAAAATATTTGATAGTCGTGCATGAAAACATATTTGATGTTGATTTAGCATGAATGGTCAAGTATGATTTAGCATGGCAACCATTTGTTCAATAAATAGTGAATATTTAAGATGCCATTGACATATAAAATGTAATAGTGACATAACATCAATACCTGTGATATCCCTACATTATTTTAATCAATATGAATAGATATTGAAGAGTTATGTCGCGCTATAGTTTATTCATATTTTTAGAAACGAGAAGCTGCTTAAATGGTAATAATATATTCTGATTATTGTTTTATTATCTTGTTCTAGAGACAATACCTTCTGCCTAATTCGTAGTAGTGAAATTCATCTTGTGTTCATATACTAAGAGTTTTCAAATATATTTGTCTACTTAAAACTTTTTTTTAGTACGTCAATCTATTTTTTTTCAGTTGAATTTGTTTCTTGATTTTGTCTTATGCAATCTTAATGGTTTTGTAACGACCCAGAATTTTTAGTAATTAAAATTTGAATATTTAATATATTTTAAATATTAATAAGTGAATTTATAAGTCAAATAAATTTTTATTTGAATAATTGGATTTAATTGGATAATTAAATCGATAATTTAATATGTTAAATTATGGAAATAATTGAAAATTGGGTTAAATATGATTGAAAATGATTTGTAAAATTTTATTTTATCATATTGGAGTTAGAACGATATTTTAGAACTTTTAAAATCGAATTAAAAGTTAATGTGTGAAAATTGAATATTTTAATATTAAATCGACTAGTGAAAATAGTCAATTTTTGAACAGTCTCAGAATTGAACGAAACCAGTTCCATTGGA
Organism: Allium cepa; assembly: GCA_030765085.1. Taxonomy (NCBI): domain Eukaryota; kingdom Viridiplantae; phylum Streptophyta; class Magnoliopsida; order Asparagales; family Amaryllidaceae; genus Allium; species Allium cepa. The sequence goes on along the minus strand of CM060928.1, from coordinate 650,606,788 downwards.
TCCGTAATAGTTAGTTATTATCGGATTTCAATTTTCGTATCAAACGGAGCTATCGTTTGATCGTGGCAGCTCGAAACGCATCAAATTATTTTTAATATTAATTTGGCGAGTTAAAATAGCCATTTTTCAAACAGTCTCGGATTTCGACGAAACTAGTTTCATCGGATCCGTAATGTGATATTATTGTATGGTTTAAAATTTCATGTCAATTGGATTTACCATTTGTCCGGTACAAATTAAAACGCCTAGAAGATCGTTTAAATCGGTTTAATTTAAATTGATCGTTTATTGCCATAACTCGCACAGATGTCCGAATTAGCTTCCGAACCTGTTCCATTGTGTCCGAAACGCGGGGTAAACCCTAGAAACGTCAGTTTCGGCGCGTAAATCGGAGTTATGAAAACCGGAATGAATAGTGTTCGATATATTCAATAAATAGGCCTTACTTTTCACAAATTAAAAGAAAAAAAAGTATTAGGGTTTCATCATCTTGTGGCCGCCAGTTTTAGGAATGAATGGCCGAAAAACTGTGGTATTCCACTCGATTTTTCTCCTCATCCACGAAGTTATTGCCGAAACTTCCAATAGCAATCTTGTAGAGCATCGAAGGAGCTTGACATCCATACGGATTTGATGGAGATCGGAGCAACGAGGAGGGAGAGAGACGCTCGCGTTCGTGGTGGGTTTGGGCACGAATTCCGAGAGAAAGGGTCGACCGAGCTACAAGCAAGCGTGGCCGTGGGTAGCTCTGGGTGGGGCGCACGTAGTGGCGTCGTCAGATCGTAGTAGAAGCGAGCGGGGTGGTTGCGTTTTCAAGCCCTTGGAAGCTAGATTTGGGTTCTTGCGCACGGGGAAGAGATGCCTTGGAGGAGAAGGCTGTACGCGCATGCGTGATGACGGGTGATGTGCGGTCGAGATTTGTTCGGGGTTAGGAAATTTAAATGAATATGTAAATTAATTTTATTTAAATTCGTATTAACTTTAAAACTGTGTATCTTATTCATACGAGGTCCGATTTGGGCGAATCAAAGTCCGTTGGAATCGTATTCGCGAAGGCTACGCGATGCAATTTGATTGGAGTCGTTTGGAGTTAGTGAGAATTTCGGGTAAAATTAAACGCGCGTTTAATTTTATTCGAAATAAAAGCTAAAACGGAATTGAAATCAAGGTGAGACTTCTCACTCAATCGAATAGTTTCGATTTTTATTTTAAATAGTTAGATTTAAAATATTTGAATGCATGTTTGAATGATGATTGATATCTATTGATTGTTAAAATAGACATTATACGCCGTTAGTAAGCGGATGTTATTTATTAAAAACATATACCGCGAATATTTTATAAACAGTGAAATTGGTATTATATATAATAGCAATATATATATATATATATTGGCATATGTATATATTGGAGTTATTGATTTCCCGCATTTTTTTTTAGCGGATGAGACCCTATTGCGCCGTCTATTAAGCGGATAATATTTATAAATCCCATATACCGCGATAATTCCGTACTGGAGCGGAATTGGTATTGTGCTAATGTTTTTGGATGCAGGGAAACAGGTTGGAGGGATCCAACTGGATTCCTCAACTGTATTGATTTATTTACAGATATTGTGATATTTGTTGATTATCATATCGATATATGATATTTGGATATCGTGATTGACTATTTGGTGCTGCTGCATCATCGGATCCAATTTTGGAGTTTTAAAATAATGATTTGGTTTTTAAAAGGGTTTTAAAGTGATTTTTGAAAGTATATGTTTTATTTAAAATTTTGAATTGATTTATTTTAAATAAATTAACGTTATAAGTTTAATGTTATAAAAGTTATAATTTTTGTAAAATATAACCAAATTAAGATTTTTGAACTAAATAGTGATAATTTATAAATTGGTTTAAATTGGGAATTTTGAATTATTATTAACGGTTTATATAAAAGATTTATAAAATTGATATTTATAAATTTAACATACTGGAATTATAAAACGAGTTTTTATAAGTAATAAAGTGAAATAAAAAAATAGATTTCATAAGCGAATTGAAATTTATAAACTTATGAAATATGAAGTTATAAAATGGATAGATTTTGTAAAATAAAAGATTTATAAGAGATTAACTTATAAATCGGATTTAGGCATTTAAAATGAGATATAAAAAGGGTTTTTATAAATAAAAGTTTATAAAAATATAAATGGAGTTTATAAACGTTGTTTATAAATCCGAAATCAATTGAATTTGATAAGTTGGATATAGGAATATATGAAAGGAATTATATTCACGATTTTGGACTGTGAATATATAATTAAATGAAATGGATATGTTTTCAGAAAGGAATATTATAGAATGAAGTTAATTATTTTAAAGATGTTTTAAAATGTATTATGAATCGAATACATAGATTTCAACATTCATTGTTGAAATAGACGTTTTCGAGAAATAGAAGGAAATGGTGGACTATAACACTGTTGTTATAGTAAATGGTTTCCGAAAGGAAATATTTTGTATAGTATTGGGATTTATATATCTACTTAAACTTTGAATCCCTATACTAGTGATTTTGGGTCGTCGTAACGATGTTTTACGCAACATTCGTTTTAGCCCAAATAAAATGTGTTAAGAGAATGATTTCCTTAAAGAATGAAATATATACTAAATTTTGATTTAAGTATATTGAATATTTTCAAATGTAGAAAATAAATAGATTTGGGATGTACTTATTTTTATTTAAATAAGTATGGAAATATTTTTCCAATGTGAAATGAATGTTTAGAATTTATCCTTGTAAGATAAATTGAAAATGAATAATAGAAGTCGATTAGAAAATCGTATATAAATAGATATTTTGGATTATAAATTCACTATGGAATTTACAAAAGAAAGGGGAAATCAATTTAATGTTAAACCAAATGGAATTAAATGTGTTGAACCAAATTTAATGTAAAGTGAATAATTTGGTTATGTTGAATATACATTGGTTGTTATTTGATTGTTAATTGATTGAATATAAGTTCATTAAGTGTTAATGAAAGTGAAGTAGCGAAATTGGAAGCTATATAATTGAATGAAAGTAAATAAATTTGAATAGAATTGAATGTGAATTGGATTTAAATTAGTAAATGATAACTAATTGAATTGAGAATGAATGTTGATAAAATCTAATGTAACTGAATCAAATGTGATTAAAATTGAAAACCAATTCATTGAATATTAACTAAGTATGATTTGAAAACTTAGTGAAGTATGGTGAGAAGTTTAAAATTTGTTTTGGGAAAGTTAATAAATTCTGTAACTTTTCTTACTTAATAATTTCGAGGACGAAATTCTTTTAAGGGGGGAAGATTGTAACGACCCAGAATTTTTAGTAATTAAAATTTGAATATTTAATTTATTTTAAATATTAATAAGTGAATTTATAAGTCAAATAAATTTTTATTTGAATAATTGGATTTAATTGGATAATTAAATCGATAATTTAATATGTTAAATTATGGAAATAATTGAAAATTGGGTTAAATATGATTGAAAATGATTTGTAAAATTTTATTTTATCATATTGGAGTTAGAACGATATTTTAGAACTTTTAAAATCGAATTAAAAGTTAATTTGTGAAAATTGAATATTTTAATATTAAATCGACTAATGAAAATAGTCAATTTTTGAACAGTCTCATAATTGAACGAAACCAGTTCCATTGGATCCGTAATAGTTAGTTATTATCGGATTTCAATTTTCGTGTCAATCGGAGCTATCGTTTGATCGTGGCAGCTCGAAACGCATCGAATTATTTTTAATATTAATTTGGCGAGTTAAAATAGCCATTTTTCAAACAGTCTCGGATTTCGACGAAACCAGTTTCATCGGATCCGTAATGTGATATTATTCTATGGTTTAAAATTTCGTGTCAATTGGATTTACCGTTTGTCCGGTACAAATTAAAACGCCTAGAAAATCGTTTAAATCGGTTTAATTTAAATTGATCGTTTATTGCCATAACTCGCACAGATGTCCGAATTAGCTTCCGAAACCTGTTCCATTGTGTCCGGAACGTGGGGTAAACCCTAGAAACGTCAGTTTCGGCGCGTAAATCGGAGTTATGAAAACCGGAATGAATAGTGTTCGATATATTCTATAAATTGGCCTTACTTTTCACAAATTAAAAGAAAAAAAAGTATTAGGGTTTCATCATCTTGTGGCCGCCAGTTTTAGGAATGAATGGCCGAAAAACTCTGATATTCCACTCGATTTTTCTCCTCATCCACGAAGTTATAACCGAAACTTCCAATAGCAATCTTGTAGAGCATCGAAGGAGCTTGACATCCATACGGATTTGATGGAGATCGGAGCAACGAGGAGGGAGAGAGACGCTCGCATTCGTGGTGGGTTTGGGCACGAATTCCGAGAGAAAGGGTCGACCGAGCTTCAAGCAAGCGTGGCCGTGGGTAGCTCTGGGTGGGGCGCACGTAGTGGCGTCGTCAGATCGTAGTAGAAGCGAACGTGGTGGTTGCGTTTTCAAGCCCTAGGAAGCTAGATTTGGGTTCTTGCGCACGGGGAAGAGATGCCCGGGAGGAGAAGGCTGTACGCGCATGCGTGATGAAGGGTGATGTGCGGTCGAGATTTGTTCGGGGTTAGGAAATTTAAATGAATATGTAAATTAATTTTATTTAAATTCGTATTAACTTTAAAACTGTGTATCTTATTCATACGAGGTCCGATTTGGGCGAATCAAAGTCCGTTGGAATCGTATTCGCGAAGGCTGCGCGATGCAATTGGATTGGAGTCGTTTGGAGTTAGTGAGAATTTCGGGTAAAATTAAACGCGCGTTTAATTTTATTCGAAATAAAAGCTAAAACGGAATTGAAATCAAGGTGAGAACTTCTCACTCAGTCGAATAGTTTCGATTTTTATTTTAAATAGTTAGATTTAAAATATTTGAATGCATGTTTGAATGATGATTGATATCTATTGATTGTTAAAATAGACATTATACGCCGTTAGTAAGCGGATGTTATTTATTAAAAACATATACCGCGAATATTTTATAAACAGTGAAATTGGTATTATATATAATAGAAATATATATATTGGCATATATATATATTGGAGTTATTGATTTCCCGCATTTTTTTTAGCGGATGAGACCCTATTGCGCCGTCTATTAAGCGGATAATATTTATAAATCCCATATACCGCGATAATTCCGTACTGGAGCGGAATTGGTATTGTGCTAATGGTTTTGGATGCAGGAAAACAGGTTGGAGGGATCCAACTGGATTCCTCAACTGTATTGATTTATTTACAGATATTGTGATATTTGTTGATTATCATATCGATATATGATATTTGGATGTCGTGATTGACTATTTGGTGCTGCTGCATCATCGGATCCAATTTTGGAGTTTTAAAATAATGATTTGGTTTTTAAAAGGGTTTTAAAGTGATTTTTGAAAGTATATGTTTTATTTAAAATTTTGAGTTGATTTATTTTAAATAAATTAACGTTATAAGTTTAATGTTATAAAAGTTATAATTTTTGTAAAATATAACCAAATTAAGATTTTTGAAATAAATAGTGATAATTTATAAATTGGTTTAAATTGGGAATTTTGAATTATTATTAACGGTTTATATAAAAGATTTATAAAATTGATATTTATAAATTTAAAATACTGGAATTATAAAACGAGTTTTTATAAGTAATAAAGTGAAATAAAAAAAAATAGATTTCATAAGCGAATTGAAATTTATAAACTTATGAAATATGAAGTTATAAATGGATAGATTTTGTAAAATAAAAGATTTATAAGAGATTAACTTATAAATCGGATTTAGGCGTTTAAAATGAGATATAAAAAGGGTTTTTATAAATAAAAGTTTATAAAAATATAAATGGAGTTTATAAACGTTGTTTATAAATCCGAAATCAATTGAATTTAATAAGTTGGATATAGGAATATATGAAGGAATTATATTCACGATTTTGGACTGTGAATATATAATCAATTGAAATGGATATGTTTGGGAAAGGAATATTATAGAATGAAGTTAATTATTTTAAAGATGTTTTAAAATGTATTATGAATCGAATACATAGATTTCAACATTCATTGTTGAAATAGACGTTTTCGAGAAATAGAAGGAAATGGTGGACTATAACACTGTTGTTATAGTAAATGGTTTCCGAAAGGAAATATTTTGTATAGTATTGGGATTTATATATCTATTTAAACTTTGAATCCCTATACTAGTGATTTTGGGTCGTCGTAACGATGTTTTAAGCAACATTCGTTTTAGCCCAAATAAAATGTGTTAAGAGAATGATTTCCTTAAAGAATGAAATATATACTAAATTTTGATTTAAGTATATTGAATATTTTCAAATGTTGAAAATAAATAGATTTGGGATGTACTTATTTTTATTTAAATAAGTATGGAAATATTTTTCCAATGTGAAATGAATGTTTAGAATTTATCCTTGTAAGATAAATTGAAAATGAATAATAGAAGTCGATTAGAAAATCGTATATAAATAGATATTTTGGATTATAAATTCACTATGGAATTTACAAAAGAAAGGGGAATTAGTTTAAAAACAAACGTTGATTTATTTTTAAAGTGTGGGAATAAATTTACGAATTTGGAACGTAAATATAAAATAAATCGGTAAGGATTTATTTAAATTGGTTTAAATGAACCAATTTGAAATGAAAATATTTCCGAGTAAGGAAAATGATTGAAATTTGTTTTCAAAAGTGATAAAGGAAATAAATAATTTGAAAATTAGTTTTCAAATGTTGAAGTGTGGAAAATATATATATCTTGTAAAGATATTTTAGGAAATAAATAATTTGGAAAATTATTTGGATTTGGTGATGTTGAGCATGCCTATTGATAGTTAAATAATCCGACTATCAATATTTACCTTTAAATAGGTATTTGTTGTGAATTGTTGAATTTGAATACCACACTTATTTTTGAATAAGCGCTCACTATTCGGGTTAGCCGGGAAAGGACCTTGGGGTCGTATAACCCATTCTGAGTATGTGATACGTCGTTATGGATTGCATTTGATGACCGGTGTTGAAGACCGGGTATTTGTGAAAACGGAAGGATTACCGTCGAGTTACTCTACATCGGCTGATCTCCGATATAGAGGTTTTATCAACCTTAGTGACGGGAAGTCCGGTCGTGATTAGTGAATATCCGGATTGCAAGGACTTCTTTGTAAGTGCCTTCGGTTCTGTTCGATCCCGGAACAGACTTGTATGATTGTATGTCTGACATTACAAATTGAGATATAAAGCTGATTTCTTTCAATTTTTGTTGGTGGCGGAGAATTTATTCTTTTAGCATAACACCCTTCTCTGAGACGTACGAGCTCAGAGGTTATATAGTTGAAGGTTATTAGTGATATACTCCCAATTTGGTAGTGTGACATGCTGAGTGTTGCTGTAAATGATCATTGTGTTGATTATTTGTGATAGGATCATTTATTTGATCGTTTATCTTTGTGATCATCTCTATGATCATTTGTTGACCCAAAGCACGGCTTTTGTATAAAGTGTGTTTTTGAGGACGAGACTTCGTCGGACCTCACACCCCGGAAATGGTCAAAACAGGAAGGATGCGGCAAGGTTATTAGGGGTAGCGCCCTTTAGTGTATGTCATTCCTTCTGGATAGAGGTGGTATCATGGTATGGAGCCCAGATATTAAACCTATGTTGTTGCTGCATATTTTTGTGGTTGTCGGAAATCGAGGATCCTCGGATAGATCGGTTACGATCGGGGGATGACATATTCGTGTCAGTAGTTACCCAGTTAGGGGTAACCTGGCCTTGTGTTGGCAGAGATCCGGTTTGGTTCTCGGGACGTCATTCCAGAGGCGTTTCCATGTGGCAATGGGAAGTTCCTTGGCCTGACCATTTGTTGGAAATCCAAAGAAACAATACGAGACTTGTACGGTATTAGTTGTAGAACCTGCCATTCACTTATGGTGGCGCCCCACTGTTTGGATGGAAGCTATAGTAGGCATACGATAATGGTCGTATGTTGGCTAAGATTTATATTCTATTTTCGAAATGAATTTTTCCTACACTATGCACTAGTAATAATATCAAATGTTATTTTTAATGCGTATCAAGCATCTTTGACTATCATAAGGAGAAATCTCCTCTGATTCTGCGTTTGCATGTGTGTGCGTGCGGGAGGCCTTATGGTAGTCTCATTTTTAAAAGCATTGCGAATTGACTTTAAAAATATTCTTCTATTTTGTTTTCAAAGATAAATAAACTGTTTTGAGTTCTCACATCAGTCACATGACTGACTTGGAGTTTATTGTTTTCCTTCCTAAACTCTGGGTGCCCACCAATTTCCACACGGGCAGTCAAGAGTAAGGTTTATCAGGATATTCTGGAATTCAGGAGTTGCTGGAGGCAAGATGGATGGCATGGCGTATTACTAATTTATATAGTATTTCTTTTTCCGCTGCATTGTTTGTTGTTGTATGTTGTTGTACACTCTGATGATATGATGTAATGAAATGAAATGAAATGTAATGTAATAACTGATATAGTTCTTTGTTTAAAGATTATTTATTTATTTATTATATGTTGCTCCGCTGCGATTGTGAGATTCTGTTGTTGTTCTGTTATTTCTTCTGTTCTGTTCTATCTTTTTCTATCTTCTTCTGTCTCTTTCTTCTTCTTCAATCATAACATTTCGGGTTTCCAGCCTTCGATTTCTAGGCAGTCGATAAAGTGAGTATCGATGTTGAATTTTCGAAAGTCGAAAATTTTCGGGACGTTACAGGTTTAGTATGGCATCGACGTTGATAATCTTTTTAATCTCATTTGCTACAATACTGAATCTTAAGAGTGAGTTTTCCAATTCCAGCCCCAAAGCCCTAGTTCAGCATATATTCATGCATCGTTAATTGTTATAAGATAAAAAATAAATTTGAATAAACAAAACTATATGTATTTAGTAAGCAGAACATTGTGGAGTCTTAATGAAGTTTATTCATAAGTTAGTAAGTTGCTGAAGTTAATTAGTCATCGAGAATATTATATTATGGTTGCTTCGTTAAAAGCCTAAACATGTTCTTGTTGCTCAAACTGTTTCTTTTTTCTATTTTACTTATATTTGAATAGTTAAAATCTATCCCTATCATTAATTAAAATTTTAAATTTATCTAGCATCAACAATGGCGTAAAAAAAAGAGTCGAGAACCTAACTTGAATTAGTCAAGAATAGAACTTGGATGTGTACAATGACAGTTAAGTTTGTTAGCGATGTTTGATTCAAATACGTACAACGACATTTAAATGTCACGTGGAAATTAGTTAGAAAAGATTTTTTTTAACTAAACTGCTATTCTAATTTAGCCATGACATGTTTTTTCTGAAATCTTTGGACAATGATTTGAAAAGATCAAATTTGTTGTAAAAACAGATTGGAACTCATATAGATCAAATTTGTTGTAAGAAAAGATCAAATTTATTGTAAAAAAAGATTGGAACTCATATAGATTGTATGGCACGCTAATATTGTGATAGTTAATAATATCCTCTAACATAATACGTTTGATGTTGATTTAGCATGAATGGTTTAGTATGATTTAGCATGGCAACCATTTGTTCAATAAAAAGTGAGTATTTAAGATGCCATTGACATATAAAATGTAATAGGGACATAGCATCAATATTGTGATATCCTTACATTATTTTAATCAATATGAATAGATATTGAAGAGTTATGTCGCACTATAGTTTATTTATATGTTTAGAAATGAGAAGCAGCTTAAAGGTAATAATATATATTGATTATTGTTTTATTATCTTGTTTAGAGACAATACCTTCTGTCTAATTTATAGTAGTGAAATTCTTCTTGTATTTATAAACTAAGACTTTTCAAATATATTTGTCTACTTAAAACTTTTGTTTAGTACGTCAATCCATTTTGTTTCAGTTGAATTTGTTTCATGATTTTGTCTCGTGCAATCTTAATGGTTCAGTATGGTATCGACGTTGATAATCTTTTTAATCTCATTTGCTACAATACTGAATCTTAAGAGTGAGTTTTCCAATTCCAGCCCCCAAGCCCTAGTTCACCGTATATTCATGCATCGTTAATTGTGATATAAGATAAAAAATAAATTTGAATAAACAAAACAATATGTATGTAGTAAGCAGAACATTGTGAAGTCTTAATGACGTTTATTCATAAGTTAGTAAGTTGCTGAATTTAATTAGTCATCGATAATATTATATTATGGTTGCTTCGTTAAAAGCCTAAACATGTTCTTGTTGCTCCAACTGTTTCTTTTTTCTATTTTACTTATGATTTAAATAGTTAAAATCTATCCCTATCATAATTAAAATTTGAAATTTATCTAGCATCAACAATGGCGTAAAAAAAAGAGTGGAGAACCTAACTTGAATTAGTCAAGAATCGAACTTGGATGTGTACAATGACATTTAGCTTTGTTACCGATGCTTGACTCAAATATGTACAACGACATTTAAATGTCATGTGGAAATTAGTTGGAATTTTTTTTAACTAAACCACTATTCTAATTTAGCCATGACATCGTTTTTTCTAAAATCTTTGGAAAATGATTTGAAAAGATCAAATTTGTTGTAAAAACAGATTGGAACTCATATAGATCAAATTTGTTGTAAGCAATGATCAAATTTGTTGTAAAAAAAGATTGAAACTCATATAGATCGTATGGAATGCTAATATTGTGATAGTTAATAATATCCTCTAACATAATACGTTTGATGTTGATTTAGCATGGATGGTTTAATATGATTTAGCATGGCAACCATTTGTTCAACAAAAAGTGAATATTTAAGATGCCATTGACATATAAAATGTAATAGTGACATAGCATCAATACCTGTGATATCCCTACATTATTATAATCAATATGAATAGATATTGAAGAGTTATGTCGCACTATAGTTTATTCGTATGTTTAGAAACGAGAAGCAGCTTAAAAGGTAATAATATATTTTGATTATTGTTTTATTATCTTGTTCTAGAGACAATACCTTCTGCCTATGTAACAAACTGAAATTTTCGACTTCCGAAAATTCAACATCGACACTCACTTTATCGACTGCCGAGAAATCGAAGGAAATGGTAGATTATAACATTGTTGTTGTAATAAATGATTTCCGAAAGGAAATGTTTTGTATAGTATTGGGATTTATATATCTATTTTAATTTCGAATCCCTATACTAGTGATTTTGGGTTGTCGTAATGATGTTTTACGCAACATTCGTTTTGGCCCAAATAAATATGGTTAAGTGAATGATTTCCTTAAAGAATGAAATATATACTTAATTTCGATTAAGGTATATTAAATATTTTCTAAGTATAGAAAATAAAAGATCCGTGAATTACTTATTTTTAATAAGTATAGAAAATAAAAAGATCTGTGAATTACTTATTTTAATAAGTATAGAAATGCTTTTCCAACATTAAGTGAATATTTGGAATTTATCCTTTTAAAGATAAATTGAAAATGAATATTAGAAATTGAATGAAAATCTTATATTCATAAATATTTTGGAATGTAAATACAATATGGGAATTTACAAATGAAATTTGGAAAATAAGTTTAAAAATAAATATTGATTTATTTTTAAAAAGAATGGAGAATGTATATCTTATAAATATATTTTTGGAAAATAAACAATTTGGAAAATTATTTGGAATCTGGTGATGTTGGCATATCTATTGATAGTTCAATAACCGACTATCAATATTTACCTTTAAATAGGTATTTGTTGTGATTTGTTTGAAATTGGATGCCACACTTATTTTTTTTTTTAAAATAAGCGCTCACTATTTGGGTTAACCGGGAAAGGACCTTGGGGTCGTATAACCCATTCCGAATATGTGATACGTCGTTATGAATTGCATTCGAAGATCGGTGTTGAAGACCGGATATTTTCGAAAGCGAAAGGGTTTCTTGTTGATTGTCTCTGCACTGGCTGATCCCCGGTATTGAGATCTCCATATGTGATGGGAAATCCGAACGTGATTAGAGATTATTCGGATTGCAAGGACTTCTTTGTAAGTGCCTTCGGTTCTGTTCGAGCCCGGAACAGACTTGTATGGATTGTGTGTCTGACATTACAAATTGAGATATAAAGCCGATTTCTTTCAAATATATTTCTGTTGGTGGCGGAGAATTTATTCTCTTAGCTTAACACCCTTCTCTGAGACGTACGAGCTCAGAGGTTATATAGTTGAAGTTATCAGCGATATATTCCCAATTTGGTAATGTGACATGCTGAGTGTTGCTGTGAAATGATCATTGTGTTGATTATTTATGATAGGATCTTTTATTGGATCGTCTATCCTAGTGATCATTTCTATGATCATTTGTTGACCCAAAGCATGGCTTTTGTATAAAGTATGTTTTTGTGGACGTGACTTCGTCGAGCCTCACACCCCGTGAATGGTCAAAACAGGAAAGATGCAGCAAGGTTATGAGGGGTAGCGCCCTTTAGGATGTGTGCATTTCCTTCTGGAAAAGGGTGGTATCATGGTATGGAGCCCAGATACTTACTCATGTTGAAAACACTTTGTTATGATTGTGTGAATTGATTACGAGCGCTCGGTGAAAGGTCCCAAAGGACCGGGGGATGGCATATTCGGTCAGTTGTTACTCGTTAGGGGTAACCCGGCCTTGTGTTGGTAGAGATCCGGTTTGGTTCTCGGGGATGTCCATCCAGAGGCATTCTCATGTAGCAATGGGAAGTTCCTTGGCCTGATCATTCGTTGGAAATCCAAAGAAACAATACGATCTTGTACGGTTTTAGTTGTAGGACCTATCATTCACTTATGGTGTCGCAACACTGTTTGGATGGTAGCTATAGTAGGCATAAATGCGAAATGCCTATGCTGGCTAAGATTTATATTCTACTTTCGAAATAATTTTTCCTACACTATGCACTAGTAATAATATCAAATGTTCCTTTAAATGCGTATCAAGCATCTTTGGCAATCATAAGGAGAAATCTCCTCCGATTCTGCGTTTGCATGTGTGTGTGTGCGGGAGGCCTTATGGTAGTCTCATTTTTAAAAGCATTGCGAATTGACTTTAAAAATATTCCTCTATTTTTGATTTTAAAGAAAAATAAACTGTTTTAGTTCTCGCACCAGTCACATGACTGACTCGGAGTTTATTGTTTTCCTTCCTAAACTCTGGGTGCCCACCAATTTTCACACGGGCAGTCAAGAGTTAAGGTTTATCAGGATATTCTGGATATTCAGGAGTTGCAGGAGGCAAGCTGGATGGCATGGCGTATTACTATCATCTAGTACTTTTCTTTCCGCTGTTTGATGTTGTATATTGTTGTACACTCTGATGATTTGATGTAATGTAATATAATATGATGTAATAACTGATATAGTTCTTTGTTTAAAGATTATTCATTTATTATTATATGTTGTTCCGCTGTGAATTGTGAGATTCTGATGTTGTTCTGTTGTTTTCTATTCCGTTCTATTCTCTTTTCTTTCTATTTTAAAATGATCTATTTTCTTTCTGTTCTATTTTCTACTCTATTCTCCTATTTTCTTTCCTCTCCATCTTCTATCTTTTTCTTATCTCTTTTCTTAAATACTTTTTCTTTCTTCTTTCTTAAAACCCATAACATTTCGTGTTTCCGGCCTTCGATTTCTCGACAGTCGATAAAGTGAGTGTCGATGTTGAATTTTCGAAAGTCAAAAATTTCAGTTTGTTACATTTGGTATCAGAGCGCATGGTTAAGCGACAACCATGGTTCTGTTGGGTATTACTCGTTAGAGATAAAGTCAGCAGTACTCTAGAATGAGGTTGAGTGTAATAATAGATATGAGCGCGTATTTGTTAGTGAATATAAAATTGTTTTTGAATCAGGTAAATAAAATAATTTTGCCCAAAACTGTTTTTGTATAGAAAAGAAATGATTTTCTATGGATTATTATAGTATATGGTTGCATGGATTGTTAGGAAGTGATAATATAGAATTATTATCATTTGTATATAAAATTAAATAAGAAATAAAATGGATTGAATTCAAGTAAACTAACTTGATAAATTATTAATTCATGGACTAATGAATTGGAATTTGAATTGGTTTAATTAAAGTTTAGTCGTAAGCTAAATTTGAAGATAAATTTGAATTTGAAGATAAATTTGAATTTGTATATAAATTCAAGTGAGTAAAAGAAATAAATTGAAGTTTCCTTTGTTAGTAATTAAGTAAATTCGAGATGAAATTTGAAATGAATTAGTGAATGAAGCTAATTTAAAGTAGTAATATGAATTACTAAATAAAGGTTAATCGATAAAATTCAATATTTAGAATTGAGAATTGAATTCAAATGGAATTGAAACTGTGAATTGAGTTGAAATGTAAAATTGAATGAGAATGAATGTGTAACTTCAACAGTGAAGTAAAAATGTATAAGAAACATATGTTGAAAATTTTGTAATGAATAGGCAAAATGGTTTGAATGTTGGAATTGGATGCTACTACTAGCAGGATATACAGGTATATAAAGGAATTGAGATTTTGATTTCAAAGATAAAATTGAATTGCTCGACAAAAAGGTACGTATTTCAATTTCAGTATGAGATTTGATGACTTTCTTCTCTAGCCACTTGGCTTTTCTCTTTTCTTTTTGATTCTGAGGGGCCGTGGTGCCATTTTGTAGTCGTACCGATCAAGCCGCGCAAAGGAGACGCTGGCGAAATTTTTCGAAAATTTAGGGTGTTAGAAAAAATTTGAGAAATTTTGAAAGTTTGAAATTTGAATTTGAATTTAAATTTAAATTGTCAGGAGAACAATGTTGTTTGAAACTTATAATTGGAATTGGAAAGCTAATTGAATTGATAATGAATCTTTACTTAAAAGATTTAGGTCGGTAAGTTGATAAAACTATTTGGATTGTGAAAAATGATAGACGGGATAAGGGCATTCTTCTTAACTTGTAATTTCGGGACGAAATTCTTTTAAGGGGGAAAATTGTAACGACCCAGAATTTTAAATAATTTAATTTGAAAATATTTAATTAATTTTAAATATTCGAATGATGGTTTAGATTGAATTTTCAATTTAACTTTGAAATTGACGATTAAATTATAGAATTTAATCTATTGAAAGTTGAATAAAAATTTGAATCTTCAATTTTAAGCCAATTAAAAATATTTCAAAAGCTTGTAAAATTCATATTGATAATACTGAAGATAATAGAAGCTACAGAATTGAATTTGGAAGTGGATTGTTCAGTTTTGAAATTTAATCGTTTGAATCGATATTTAAAATAGCCGTCCGAGGCACAGTCTCGGAATTCGACGAAACCAGTTCCATTGGGTCCGCAATATTGAATTATTACCGGATTTCAAATTTCGTATTTTTCGGAGTTAATGTGTGATCACACGGTAAGTAAACGCGTTGAATGTTATATCGAAACAAAGTGAATTTAAATTTAAATTTAAATTTAAATTTAAAAACAAACAGACAACATCCCATTTATCACGCCTAAGATCGCTCCTAACATCACGCCTTCGATCGTGCAAACCATACTCATTCGAGTGTAAATATCACGTCTCCCTCTCCCTCTCTCAGAAATCAATTCGAACGTAAGAAAATTTGATTAATGGCCGAAGCCTGTGAGCATCTCGTTCGAGAGTCAAGTAAATGCCGCGTCCCTCTCCCTTTCCAGTTTCTAAATCAATTCGTTCCCAAATCGACATAAAAAAAAAATTCAAACAATGGTCGCGCGACTTCGATGAGAAAGGGGGCGACGGCAACGGCGAGGCGCACGCGCGCGTGGGAGGCCGTGGCTAGGGCGCGCCAGGCGTAAGGGACAGCGGCGGCGTTCGAGACTCGTGCTCACGCGTGAGGCGGCGGCGACCTAGGGGAACATTGATGATGTCTGGTGGGGGCGTGCGGCGATGCTAGCTGGCGCGCGTAGGGGCCGCAAGCAGGCGCAACAGTGGTGGTCGCGGCTACGATGGGTGCCGCGCGATTTGGGAAGGACATGGCGGCGGCGTTGTCGTGGAGATGAACGGCACGCGGCGGCGTGTGGAGGCAGTGGTGGATGGTCGCGATTCATTCCAAGTTGTAAGGTATAACTACTGCATTTTTTTTTATCTAAGTTAAATTTAATAAACTGTATATTTTCCAGAGAAAAAAAAATAATTGAGAAAAAAAGTATACAGTAAGATAAAGATTTTATTTTTAGAAAATAAAAATTTATAATAATAGTCGAAAGATATGTATATTAAGTTAAAGCCAGAACTTTGTATAGTATGGGAAGAAATTTCAGCAGATAAACAATTCTGTTTATCTATTAAAAAAATAAAACCCTTGGTTAATTTAAATTTATTTTAAAAGAAAAAAATTTGTTAGGTAAAATAATTTTTATTTAAAGAGAATTTAGTTTAAAATTTAAATTTCTTTTGTTAAACAAATTTATTTAAAAGAAATTGATATAAGGATATTAATTTAAAGCAAAATGATTAGTTAAGTTGTTATAAAATAATAGTTTACGATAATTAATTTGTTTTATCGATTATAGTTACTAAAGAGAAATTTTAGAAAAAAATTGAATTTATAATTGATTAAATTATAAAAGGAGTTAGTTTGATATAATAAATAGGAGAAATTTATAAAAGGAAATTTAAATTATTGTTAAATAAAATTTTAAAGAAGAAACTGGTTTAAATAAACCTATCAGTTAATTTAACTATTAAAATGAAATCACCAATGAATCGAAATTATCAAATGAAAATTTATTATTCGATTATTTCGAATATTAATAAATTGTGTAAATATTTATACAAGGTATAAATGAAGAAAACAAGTTGAATTGGAAGTGGATTGCAAACTGGAATAAAGGTGAGAACTTCTCACTCAAAAGGAATTTTATTGTTTATTTAAATTTTAAATAGTTAGATTTAAAATTTGCTTGACTGTGTTGATTGAATGATTGAATGATGATTGATATATATATTGGATGTGAATAGACCCTATACGCCGTTAGTAAGCGGAGGTTATTTATTACACACATATACCGCGATATTCCACCTCGAAGTGGAATTGGTATTATATTATATATATTGCAATATATATATTGGCATATGTATATATTGCAGTTGATTGATTTCCCGCATTTTCTTTTAGCGGATGAGACCCTATTGCGCCGTTAGTAAGCAGATAATATTTATAAAATCCCATATACTGCGATATTCCACCTCGAAGTGGAATGAGTATTGTGCTAATGTCTGTGTATGCAGGGAAACAGGTTGGAGGGATCCAACTGCATTCCTCACAAATATTTATTTGATTTCATATATTGTGATATTTGATTGTTTATCATGAATGATATATGATGTTGAAAGTCGTGATTGACTATTGATGTGTCGCATCGTCGGATCCAATTTTTGGAAGTTTAAAAATAATAATTTTGATTTTTAAGGAATTTCTAAAGTGATTTTTGGAAATATACGTTTATAAAATATTTTTGGAGTTGATCCATTATAAATAAATAAACGTTATAATCTTAATGTTATAAAAATTATATTTTTGAGAAATATAGTTAAAGGTTGATTTTAGAAAATATGGGATTTATGACTTTATAAAATAGTTAAATTGGGATTTCTAAATTTATTATAAGAAAAGTTTAAAATAGGGTTTATGAAATTTGATTATTATATAAATCAAGATGATGGAATTCTAAAAGAGTTTAAAGATGTTTTAAAATAATAATACAAATTCATTTGTATTAAAAGATTTATAAATTGATATTTGTAAATTAAAATATTGGAATTATAAAACGAGCTTTTATAAGTGTTAGAATGAATTGTAAACGAATTTCATAAGTGAATGAAATTTATAGAATTATAAACAGTGAAATTATAAGTGAAATTTTGTAAGCAGTAGGTTTATAAAATTTATAAAGTTATTAAAGGAATGGATTTGGATAAATAAATGAATCTTAGAAGTTATAAGATTTATAGATTTGGGAAGTTTGAAGGGATGATTTTGTAAATAAATAAATTATAAGTATTTAACTTATAATATGAATTTTTAATATATCATTGTGATATGAATTGAATAGATTTATAAAGGAAATTTATAAAGAAAGTAGTTATAAAATAAATAGAAATAGAATTTATAAACATTGTTTTATAAATCCGCAAACTACTTATTTTTAATAAGTAAATTGTTATAATTTACTTATGGAATTATATTCACGTTTTTGAACAGTGAATAATTCTTTAAAATAAAATGAATAGAAGTGATGAAATTTATTAACAAGTATATTCACGTTTTTGAATAGTGAATAATATGTTAAAGAAATGTTTTGAGTGTGATGTTTTAAATAGAATTAAAACGATCTAAAGATGTTTTAAAATACATTAACCATCGAAACCATAGATTTCAACATTCATTGTTGAAATAGACATTTTCGAGAAATAGAAGGAAATGGTAGATTATAACACTGTTGTTATAATAAATGATTTCCGAAAGGAAATGTTTTGTATAGTATTGGGATTTATATATCTATTTTAATTTCGAATCCCTGTACTAGTGATTTTGGGTTGTCGTAACGATGTTTTACGCAACATTCGTTTTGGCCCAAATAAATATGGTTAAGTGAATGATTTCCTTAAAGAATGAAATATATACTTAATTTCGATTAAGGTATATTAAATATTTTCTAAGTATAGAAAATAAAAGATCCGTGAATTACTTATTTTTAATAAGTATAGAAAATAAAAAGATCTGTGAATTACTTATTTTAATAAGTATAGAAATGCTTTTCCAACATTAAGTGAATATTTGGAATTTATCCTTTTGAAGATAAATTGAAAATGAATATTAGAAATTGAATGAAAATCTTATATTCATAAATATTTTGGAATGTAAATTCAATATGGGAATTTATAAATGAAATTTGGAAAATAAGTTTAAAAATAAATATTGATTTATTTTTAAAAAGAATGGAGAATGTATATCTTATAAATATATTTTTGGAAAATAAACAATTTGGAAAATTATTTGGAATCTGGTGATGTTGGCATATATATTGATAGTTCAATAACCGACTATCAATATTTACCTTTAAATAGGTATTTGTTGTGATTTGTTTGAAATTGGATGCCACACTTATTTTTTTTTTTAAAATAAGCGCTCACTATTTGGGTTAACCGGGAAAGGACCTTGGGGTCGTATAACCCATTCCGAATATGTGATACGTCGTTATGAATTGCATTCGAAGATCGGTGTTGAAGACCGGATATTTTCGAAAGCGAAAGGGTTTCTTGTTGATTGTCTCTGCACTGGCTGATCCCCGGTATTGAGATCTCCATATGTGATGGGAAATCCGAACGTGATTAGAGATTATTCGGATTGCAAGGACTTCTTTGTAAGTGCCTTCGGTTCTGTTCGAGCCCGGAACAGACTTGTATGGATTGTGTGTCTGACATTACAAATTGAGATATAAAGCCGATTTCTTTCAAATATATTTCTGTTGGTGGCGGAGAATTTATTCTCTTAGCTTAACACCCTTCTCTGAGACGTACGAGCTCAGAGGTTATATAGTTGAAGTTATCAGCGATATATTCCCCATTTGGTAATGTGACATGCTGAGTGTTGCTGTGAAATGATCATTGTGTTGATTATTTGTGATAGGATCTTTTATTGGATCGTCTATCCTAGTGATCATTTCTATGATCATTTGTTGACCCAAAGCATGGCTTTTGTATAAAGTATGTTTTTGTGGACGTGACTTCGTCGAGCCTCACACCCCGTGAATGGTCAAAACAGGAAAGATGCGGCAAGGTTATGAGGGGTAGCGCCCTTTAGGATGTGTGCATTTCCTTCTGGAAAAGGGTGGTATCATGGTATGGAGCCCAGATACTTACTCATGTTGAAAACACTTTGTTATGATTGTGTGAATTGATTACGAGCGCTCGGTGAAAGGTCCCAAAGGACCGGGGGATGGCATATTCGGTCAGTTGTTACTCGTTAGGGGTAACCCGGCCTTGTGTTGGTAGAGATCCGGTTTGGTTCTCGGGGATGTCCATCCAGAAGCATTCTCATGTGGCAATGGGAAGTTCCTTGGCCTGATCATTCGTTGGAAATCCAAAGAAACAATACGATCTTGTACGGTTTTAGTTGTAGGACCTATCATTCACTTATGGTGTCGCAACACTGTTTGGATGGTAGCTATAGTAGGCATAAATGCGAAATGCCTATGCTGGCTAAGATTTATATTCTACTTTCGAAATAATTTTTCCTACACTATGCACTAGTAATAATATCAAATGTTCCTTTAAATGCGTATCAAGCATCTTTGGCAATCATAAGGAGAAATCTCCTCCGATTCTGCGTTTGCATGTGTGTGTGTGCGGGAGGCCTTATGGTAGTCTCATTTTTAAAAGCATTGCGAATTGACTTTAAAAATATTCCTCTATTTTTGATTTTAAAGAAAAATAAACTGTTTTAGTTCTCGCACCAGTCACATGACTGACTCGGAGTTTATTGTTTTCCTTCCTAAACTCTGGGTGCCCACCAATTTTCACACGGGCAGTCAAGAGTTAAGGTTTATCAGGATATTCTGGATATTCAGGAGTTGCAGGAGGCAAGCTGGATGGCATGGCGTATTACTATCATCTAGTACTTTTCTTTCCCCTGTTTGATGTTGTATATTGTTGTACACTCTGATGATTTGATGTAATGTAATATAATATGATGTAATAACTGATATAGTTCTTTGTTTAAAGATTATTCATTTATTATTATATGTTGTTCCGCTGTGAATTGTGAGATTCTGATGTTGTTCTGTTGTTTTCTATTCCGTTCTATTCTCTTTTCTTTCTATTTTAAAATGATCTATTTTCTTTCTGTTCTATTTTCTACTCTATTCTCCTATTTTCTTTCCTCTCCATCTTCTATCTTTTTCTTATCTCTTTTCTTAAATACTTTTTCTTTCTTCTTTCTTAAAACCCATAACATTTCGTGTTTCCGGCCTTCGATTTCTCGACAGTCGATAAAGTGAGTGTCGATGTTGAATTTTCGAAAGTCAAAAATTTCAGTTTGTTACATTTGGTATCAGAGCGCATGGTTAAGCGACAACCATGGTTCTGTTGGGTATTACTCGTTAGAGATAAAGTCAGCAGTACTCTAGAATGAGGTTGAGTGTAATAATAGATATGAGCGCGTATTTGTTAGTGAATATAAAATTGTTTTTGAATCAGGTAAATAAAATAATTTTGCCCAAAACTGTTTTTGTATAGAAAAGAAATGATTTTCTATGGATTATTATAGTATATGGTTGCATGGATTGTTAGGAAGTGATAATATAGAATTATTATCATTTGTATATAAAATTAAATAAGAAATAAAATGGATTGAATTCAAGTAAACTAACTTGATAAATTATTAATTCATGGACTAATGAATTGGAATTTGAATTGGTTTAATTAAAGTTTAGTCGTAAGCTAAATTTGAAGATAAATTTGAATTTGAAGATAAATTTGAATTTGTATATAAATTCAAGTGAGTAAAAGAAATAAATTGAAGTTTCCTTTGTTAGTAATTAAGTAAATTCGAGATGAAATTTGAAATGAATTAGTGAATGAAGCTAATTTAAAGTAGTAATATGAATTACTAAATAAAGGTTAATCGATAAAATTCAATATTTAGAATTGAGAATTGAATTCAAATGGAATTGAAACTGTGAATTGAGTTGAAATGTAAAATTGAATGAGAATGAATGTGTAACTTCAACAGTGAAGTAAAAATGTATAAGAAACATATGTTGAAAATTTTGTAATGAATAGGCAAAATGGTTTGAATGTTGGAATTGGATGCTACTACTAGCAGGATATACAGGTATATAAAGGAATTGAGATTTTGATTTCAAAGATAAAATTGAATTGCTCGACAAAAAGGTACGTATTTCAATTTCAGTATGAGATTTGATGACTTTCTTCTCTAGCCACTTGGCTTTTCTCTTTTCTTTTTGATTCTGAGGGGCCGTGGTGCCATTTTGTAGTCGTACCGATCAATCCGCGCAAAGGAGACGCTGGCGAAATTTTTCGAAAATTTAGGGTGTTAGAAAAAATTTGAGAAATTTTGAAAGTTTGAAATTTGAATTTGAATTTAAATTTAAATTGTCAGGAGAACAATGTTGTTTGAAACTTATAATTGGAATTGGAAAGCTAATTGAATTGATAATGAATCTTTACTTAAAAGATTTAGGTCGGTAAGTTGATAAAACTATTTGGATTGTGAAAAATGATAGACGGGATAAGGGCATTCTTCTTAACTTGTAATTTCGGGACGAAATTCTTTTAAGGGGGAAAATTGTAACGACCCAGAATTTTAAATAATTTAATTTGAAAATATTTAATTAATTTTAAATATTCGAATGATGGTTTAGATTGAATTTTCAATTTAACTTTGAAATTGACGATTAAATTATAGAATTTAATCTATTGAAAGTTGAATAAAAATTTGAATCTTCAATTTTAAGCCAATTAAAAATATTTCAAAAGCTTGTAAAATTCATATTGATAATACTGAAGATAATAGAAGCTACAGAATTGAATTTGGAAGTGGATTGTTCAGTTTTGAAATTTAATCGTTTGAATCGATATTTAAAATAGCCGTCCGAGGCACAGTCTCGGAATTCGACGAAACCAGTTCCATTGGGTCCGTAATATTGAATTATTACCGGATTTCAAATTTCGTATTTTTCGGAGTTAATGTGTGATCACACGGTAAGTAAACGCGTTGAATGTTATATCGAAACAAAGTGAATTTAAATTTAAATTTAAAAACAAACAGACAACATCCCATTTATCACGCCTAAGATCGCTCCTAACATCACGCCTTTGATCGTGCAAACCATACTCATTCGACTGTAAATATCACGTCTCCCTCTCCCTCTCTCAGAAATCAATTCGAACGTAAGAAAATTTGATTAATGGCCGAAGCCTGTGAGCATCTTGTTCGAGAGTCAAGTAAATGTCGCGTCCCTCTACCTTTCCAGTTTCTAAATCAATTCGTTCCCAAATCGACATAAAAAAAAAAATTCAAACAATGGCCGCGCGACTTCGGTGAGAAAGGGGGCGACGGCAACGGCGAGGCGCACGCGCGCGTGGGAGGCCGTGGCTAGGGCGCGCCAGGCGTAAGGGACAGCGACGGCGTTCGAGACTCGTGCTCACGCGTGAGGCGGCGGCGACCTAGGGGAACATTGATGATGTCTGGTGGGGGCGTGCGGCGATGCTAGCTGGCGCGCGTAGGGGCCGCAAGCAGGCGCAACAGTGGTGGTCGCGGCTACGATGGGTGCCGCGCGATTTGGGAAGGACATGGCGGCGGCGTTGTCGTGGAGATGAACGGCACGCGGCGGCGTGTGGAGGCAGTGGTGGATGGTCGCGATTCATTCCAAGTTGTAAGGTATAACTACTGCATTTTTTTTTATCTAAGTTAAATTTAATAAACTGTATATTTTCCAGAGAAAAAAAAAATAATTGAGAAAAAAAGTATACAGTAAGATAAAGATTTTATTTTTAGAAAAGAAAAATTTATAATAATAGTCGAAAGATATGTATATTAAGTTAAAGCCAGAACTTTGTATAGTATGGGAAGAAATTTCAGCAGATAAACAATTCTGTTTATCTATTAAAAAAATAAAACCCTTGGTTAATTTAAATTTATTTTAAAAGAAAAAAATTTGTTAGGTAAAATAATTTTTATTTAAAGAGAATTTAGTTTAAAATTTAAATTTTTTTTGTTAAACAAATTTATTTAGAAGAAATTGATATAAGGATATTAATTTAAAGCAAAATGATTAGTTAAGTTGTTATAAAATAATAGTTTACGATAATTAATTTGTTTTATCGATTATAGTTACTAAAGAGAAATTTTAGAAAAAAATTGAATTTATAATTGATTAAATTATAAAAGGAGTTAGTTTGATATAATAAATAGGAGAAATTTATAAAAGGAAATTTAAATTATTGTTAAATAAAATTTTAAAGAAGAAACTGGTTTAAATAAACCTATCAGTTAATTTAACTATTAAAATGAAATCACCAATGAATCGAAATTATCAAATGAAAATTTATTATTCGATTATTTCGAATATTAATAAATTGTGTAAATATTTATACAAGGTATAAATGAAGAAAACAAGTTGAATTGGAAGTGGATTGCAAACTGGAATAAAGGTGAGAACTTCTCACTCAAAAGGAATTTTATTGTTTATTTAAATTTTAAATAGTTAGATTTAAAATTTGCTTGACTGTGTTGATTGAATGATTGAATGATGATTGATATATATATTGGATGTGAATAGACCCTATACGCCGTTAGTAAGCGGAGGTTATTTATTACACACATATACCGCGATATTCCACCTCGAAGTGGAATTGGTATTATATTATATATATAGCAATATATATATTGGCATATGTATATATTGCAGTTGATTGATTTCCCGCATTTTCTTTTAGCGGATGAGACCCTATTGCGCCGTTAGTAAGCAGATAATATTTATAAAATCCCATATACTGCGATATTCCACCTCGAAGTGGAATGAGTATTGTGCTAATGTCTATGTATGCAGGGAAACAGGTTGGAGGGATCCAACTGCATTCCTCACAAATATTTATTTGATTTCATATATTGTGATATTTGATTGTTTATCATGAATGATATATGATGTTGAAAGTCGTGATTGACTATTGATGTGTCGCATCGTCGGATCCAATTTTTGGAAGTTTAAAAATAATAATTTTGATTTTTAAGGAATTTCTAAAGTGATTTTTGGAAATATACGTTTATAAAATATTTTTGGAATTGATCCATTATAAATAAATAAACGTTATAATCTTAATGTTATAAAAATTATATTTTTGAGAAATATAGTTAAAGGTTGATCTTAGAAAATATGGGATTTATGACTTTATAAAATAGTTAAATTGGGATTTCTAAATTTATTATAAGAAAAGTTTAAAATAGGGTTTATGAAATTTGATTATTATATAAATCAAGATGATGGAATTCTAAAAGAGTTTAAAGATGTTTTAAAATAATAATACAAATTCATTTGTATTAAAAGATTTATAAATTGATATTTGTAAATTAAAATATTGGAATTATAAAACGAGCTTTTATAAGTGTTAGAATGAATTGTAAATGAATTTCATAAGTGAATGAAATTTATAGAATTATAAACAGTGAAATTATAAGTGAAATTTTGTAAGCAGTAGGTTTATAAAATTTATAAAGTTATTAAAGGAATGGATTTGGATAAATAAATGAATCTTAGAAGTTATAAGATTTATAGATTTGGGAAGTTTGAAGGGATGATTTTGTAAATAAATAAATTATAAGTATTTAACTTATAATATGAATTTTTAATATATCATTGTGATATGAATTGAATAGATTTATAAAAGAAATTTGTAAAGAAAGTAGTTATAAAATAAATAGAAATAGAATTTATAAACATTGTTTTATAAATCCGCAAACTACTTATTTTTAATAAGTAAATTGTTATAATTTACTTATGGAATTATATTCACGTTTTTGAACAGTGAATAATTCTTTAAAATAAAATGAATAGAAGTGATGAAATTTATTAACAAGTATATTCACGTTTTTGAATAGTGAATAATATGTTAAAGAAATGTTTTGAGTGTGATGTTTTAAATAGAATTAAAACGATCTAAAGATGTTTTAAAATACATTAACCATCGAAACCATAGATTTCAACATTCATTGTTGAAATAGACATTTTCGAGAAATAGAAGGAAATGGTAGATTATAACACTGTTGTTATAATAAATGATTTCCGAAAGGAAATGTTTTGTATAGTATTGGGATTTATATATCTATTTTAATTTCGAATCCCTATACTAGTGATTTTGGGTTGTCGTAACGATGTTTTACGCAACATTCGTTTTGGCCCAAATAAATATGGTTAAGTGAATGATTTCCTTAAAGAATGAAATATATACTTAATTTCGATTAAGGTATATTAAATATTTTCTAAGTATAGAAAATAAAAGATCTGTGAATTACTTATTTTTAATAAGTACAGAAAATAAAAAGATCTGTGAATTACTTATTTTAATAAGTATAGAAATGCTTTTCCAACATTAAGTGAATATTTGGAATTTATCTTTTTGAAGATAAATTGAAAATGAATATTAGAAATTGAATGAAAATCTTATATTCATAAATATTTTGGAATGTAAATTCAATATGGGAATTTATAAATGAAATTTGGAAAATGAGTTTAAAAATAAATATTGATTTATTTTTAAAAAGAATGGAGAATATATATCTTATAAAGATATTTTTGGAAAATAAACAATTTGGAAAATTATTTGGAATCTGGTGATGTTGGCATATCTATTGATAGTTCAATAACCGACTATCAATATTTACCTTTAAATAGGTATTTCTTGTGATTTGTTTGAAATTGGATGCCACACTTAATTTTTTTTTTAAAATAAGCGCTCACTATTCGGGTTAACCGGGAAAGGACCTTGGGGTCGTATAACCCATTCCGAATATGTGATACGTCGTTATGAATTGCATTCGAAGATCGGTGTTGAAGACCGGATATTTTCGAAAGCGAAAGGGTTTCTTGTTGATTGTCTCTGCACTGGCTGATCCCCGGTATTGAGATCTCCATATGTGATGGGAAATCCGAACGTGATTAGAGATTATTCGGATTGCAAGGACTTCTTTGTAAGTGCCTTCGGTTCTGTTCGAGCCCGGAACAGACTTGTATGGATTGTGTGTCTGACATTACAAATTGAGATATGAAGCCGATTTCTTTCAAATATATTTCTGTTGGTGGCGGAGAATTTATTCTCTTAGCTTAACACCCTTCTCTGAGACGTACGAGCTCAGAGGTTATATAGTTGAAGTTATCAGCGATATATTCCCAATTTGGTAATGTGACATGCTGAGTGTTGCTGTGAAATGATCATTGTGTTGATTATTTGTGATAGGATCTTTTATTGGATCGTCTATCCTAGTGATCATTTCTATGATCATTTGTTGACCCAAAGCATGGCTTTTGTATAAAGTATGTTTTTGTGGACGTGACTTCGTCGAGCCTCACACCCCGTGAATGGTCAAAACAGGAAAGATGCGGCAAGGTTATGAGGGGTAGCGCCCTTTAGGATGTGTGCATTTCCTTCTGGAAAAGGGTGGTATCATGGTATGGAGCCCAGATACTTACTCATGTTGAAAACACTTTGTTATGATTGTGTGAATTGATTATGAGCGCTCGGTGAAAGGTCCCAAAGGACCGGGGGATGGCATATTCGGTCAGTTGTTACTCAGTTAGGGGTAACCCGGCCTTGTGTTGGT
Source organism: Allium cepa (assembly GCA_030765085.1). NCBI lineage: Eukaryota > Viridiplantae > Streptophyta > Magnoliopsida > Asparagales > Amaryllidaceae > Allium > Allium cepa. The sequence goes on along the minus strand of CM060928.1, from coordinate 650,579,367 downwards.
AGAGATCTGGTTTGGTTCTCGGGGATGTCCATCCAGAGGCATTCTCATGTGGCAATGGGAAGTTCCTTGGCCTGATCATTCGTTGGAAATCCAAAGAAACAATACGATCTTGTACGGTTTTAGTTGTAGGACCTATCATTCACTTATGGTGTCGCAACACTGTTTGGATGGTAGCTATAGTAGGCATAAATGCGAAATGCCTATGCTGGCTAAGATTTATATTCTACTTTCGAAATAATTTTTCCTACACTATGCACTAGTAATAATATCAAATGTTCCTTTAAATGCGTATCAAGCATCTTTGGCTATCATAAGGAGAAATCTCCTCCGATTCTGCGTTTGCATGTGTGTGTGTGCGGGAGGCCTTATGGTAGTCTCATTTTTAAAAGCATTGCGAATTGACTTTAAAAATATTCCTCTATTTTTGATTTTAAAGAAAAATAAACTGTTTTAGTTCTCGCACCAGTCACATGACTGACTCGGAGTTTATTGTTTTCCTTCCTAAACTCTGGGTGCCCACCAATTTTCACACGGGCAGTCAAGAGTTAAGGTTTATCAGGATATTCTGGATATTCAGGAGTTGCAGGAGGCAAGCTGGATGGCATGGCGTATTACTATCATCTAGTACTTTTCTTTCCGCTGTTTGATGTTGTATATTGTTGTACACTCTGATGATTTGATGTAATGTAATATAATATGATGTAATAACTGATATAGTTCTTTGTTTAAAGATTATTCATTTATTATTATATGTTGTTCCGCTGTGAATTGTGAGATTCTGATGTTGTTCTGTTGTTTTCTATTCCGTTCTATTCTCTTTTCTTTCTATTTTAAAATGATCTATTTTCTTTCTGTTCTATTTTCTACTCTACTCTCCTATTTTCTTTCCTCTCCATCTTCTATCTTTTTCTTATCTCTTTTCTTAAATACTTTTTCTTTCTTCTTTCTTAAAACCCATAACATTTCGTGTTTCCGGCCTTCGATTTCTCGGCAGTCGATAAAGTGAGTGTCGATGTTGAATTTTCGAAAGTCGAAAATTTCAGTTTGTTACAGCCTAATTCATAGTAGCGAAATTCTTCTTGTATTTATAAACTAAGACTTTTCAAATATATTTGTGTACTTAAAACTTTTGTTTAGTACGTCAATCCATTTTGTTTCAGTTCAATTTGTTTCTTGATTTTGTCTTGTGCAATCTTAATGGTTTAGTATGGCATCGACGTTGATAACCTTTTAATCTCATTTGCTACAATACTGAATCTTAAGAGCGAGTTTTCCAATTCCAGCCCACTATCCCTAGTTCACCGTATATTCATGCATCGTTAATTGTGATATAAGATAAAAATAAATTTGAACAAACAAAACAATATGTATGTAGTAAGCAGAACATTGTGGAGTCTTAATGACGTTTATTTATAGGTTAGTAAGTTGCTGAAGTTAATTAGTCATCGATAATATTATATTATGGTTGCTTCGTTAAAAGCCTAAACATGTTCTTGTTGTTCAAACTATTTCTTTTCTCTATTTTACTTATGATTTGAATAGTTAAAACCTATCCCTATCATTAATTAAAATTTGAAATTTATCTAGCATCAACAATGGCGTAAAAAAAAGAGTCGAGAACCTAACTTGAATTAGTCAAGAATCGAACTTGGATGTGTGTAACAACCCTGCATTTTGTGATTTATTTTTTTTGTATATTTTAATTAAATTTTGATTTAAATTTTTATTTTATTTTATTTTGAATGATTAATTTTGTCACTTTAAATATAAACTTTAGTTTTGATATGAATTATCATTCCAAAGCATGACTAAAAAGAATATTTTCCAAAAAGTGAATTTTGGTCAAATTAATCAAACTTTGACTTTTAATTTAAAATTTTAAAAGTTTGAAAATTTAAATTTTATCTTTTATTACGAAAGAATATAAAATTTTAAGAACACTGCTTTCCGTTTCGTTGAAAACGGATTTAAATTGCAAAAGTTATACTGTTTTCAATATTGTGTGTATATTGGGTTATTCAACAATAGTCTTTATTTTAAATTTTATAAATGACATTTTATTTGATATATCTTATTCCAACTTGTATATTTATGTTATATTATGTATACTTTGACTTTTGGATATTTTTAAAATGATAATAGAATTTTTCAAAAATTTACTGTATTTATTTCCTATTTTTTAAGGTTGTTTTCTTATTTTCTGCTATTTTCTTCATTAAAATTATATTTATTATTTTTTTATTTTTTTTGTGAATGTACTTTTATTTTATATTGTTATTTATGTTTAAAAATATATTACAAGCTCATACGAATTTTCTAAAATTTATTTCATATAATTTCAAATTTTCTATACTAGTTTACTATTTTAGCAATTTTCTTTAATTTAACTTTATATATTTAATAAATATTATATATATATTTATATTTTGATAAATTATCGAAATCTTATCTGTTATTATTATTAATTCCAGAATATCAAGTTATGTAAACAAATTTAAGAAGTTTGAAAGGTTTAAAGGCTAAGAAACGTAATGTCGTTTCACGTTTCTTTTACAGTTTCTTTTGTCATCAATTCATCAGTTATTTTAGCCACTCCTTACTTTATTTATTTATTTTATACATTCACTTTTATTTTCTATGTTTATACTTTATTAATATTAATATTATATGTATTTTGATTAAAAATAGATTTTTCCAAAGATTATTTGGGTTGTTTCAATTTATTTAGCCTAGTTTCACATATATTGATATTTTCTTTATATAAATTATATAATTTAAAATGTATTTATTTATTTTTCTTATTTACATTATTTATGAGATTATTTATCTATTTTATCAGGTTTTTTATGTATTTACAAAATAGAAAAGAGAAATTTGAAAGGCCTTAAACTTTCTATCTTCCTATGGGCCTTTATAGTCCACCCTTTTACTTTTAACCTAACCTTTCACCAATTAACCCTAACTATTCCTCTTTTTTTTCTCCAGCTGACTTCCTCCTGTTATTCACGAATTTTTAAAGCTCCAAAACCCTAAAAATCATGGCCTCCATCTTGAAGAAAAAAATTTAGGTAAATTCCTCTTTTCTTTCTACTTTTTCTCCTATTTCTATGCAAATTTGCCTTGCTTTCTCCCCTGATTGGAGCGGCTTTCCCCCTTGCTCCACGGCCACCACCCCTTCCATCTCTTCCCGACCATCACCACCATCTAAGCCTACAGCCATGACCATGGCCGAACACCCCTTGATGGTCAAACTCTTCCAAATGCAACCAAAAGCCTAGATCTATGCTTGTTTGGCCTTTTCTTGCTCATCCACTTCAACCACCACCCTAACCACCACCATAGCAGCAACCACCACCTCTTTCCTGATCATCACACACCCCTCCAACCTCTGTCCAGATCTGAAACATCAAGAGCCGAGCCAAACAATGCATGTAGACGAGCCTTGTGGTGCACCAAAACTACACTATGTTGCCTAGTCTCTTGATATTCTTATGTTGTAAGTTCCTCCACATGTTCTAGCATTTATGCCATGCATTCCTATGATCAAACCTGAGCCAAAGTCATGTCAAACCTGATCTAAATAAACCCCTAGGTGGTGCAAAAGAATAGAGAAAACAAGGCAAAAGTCATTGCATTCATATCTCTTTTTATTCCTTTTTATTTCAAAGTTATTTCATATCTAGTTTTATTGAATTTGTGTTTGTTTGGATATTTTTTTTTTGGGTTGTAACACAAGTTCTAAGCTTGAATCTCTTCCCACTTGAGCCTATTGTTGTGTCATCGTGCCTTCTGGAATCATTTGTGTCATTGGTATTGAAATCTCCAGCCATAAAAGGTGAGTAAAACTCACACGACGTTTATACTTATGTAGTTGTGAAACAACAACAATTGAATGTGTAGAATTTTATGTGATGTTATAACTGACTGTGATTATTTATATATGATGTTAAACCTGTTAAATTTAATGTCATATCATCTGTTATTATATATATGTTGTTACTGTTCATTCATATCTGTTTATCACCATTGCAAGTTCCCTGTAGACTAGAATCACTATGGTTTGAAATGATACATACCCGAACGGACTTTAGAATAGGGAAAAATCGTTATGGGATGAACTGATAGGCCTGAATGATTTTCAAATTTATTTCTTTTACTTGGGACTGTGGGTTTGAAATGATAAAACCCGGAGTTTTCTTTGTAAATTACGGGTTGAAATGATATATTACCCGTATCACTTTACCTAGCGTAGAAAATTATATACAGGCCCGTAGTTAAAATATGTTTTTCTAAAATGTTTAAAATATTTTAGAAATGTAATTATTATAATATTTTGATTTTAAATTTATTAAAAATAAATTTTGTAAAGTATTATTCATTTTCTGAACAATTGTAAGTGAAATGAATTAATGAAAAGTTAGAAAATTTTAAACGTATGTTATTTTGGAAAATTTGATTTAATTATAATTGGAAATTAAATTGAATATGAAATTATGATAAATTTATGATAATTCGAATTTAAATGAATTCAAAGTGATTTTATATCATATTAATGATTTTTGATGAAGTTGAATGTGAAATGAATGAATATTTAAGTTGAAATTTTGAAATATAACTAAAATTGGAAATTTATGAAATTGACTTAAAAGTTAACTTTTAGTTAAGTAAATAAAAATAAAACTAAGTTATACTTGAGAATTTGAACTTAAGTGCTAAGTTGAAATTTAATGCAAGGAATTTAAAATTGAACACTGCAATTTAATAAATGAATTATTATTAAATCTTGATTTTTGAATGGAAATTTAACTTTATAAAATCATGAACTTGAGGAAAATAAATGATGTTTATAAATGTGAAAATGTATGATTTTATGAGTAAAAAATGTTTTAAATAAAAATTTAATTGGTTGAGAAATTATATTGAATATTTGGAGTTAATTGACTACATTTTTGAAATGGTATTAATTACAATGTAAATGATATTACGGTATTTGTAAATGCCGTAGTTGATGATAATGATCTAAAAAGCTAAATTGAATTAAAAACTATTATAGCAATTTTGTAAGTGCTATAATTTTTGAATTTAACTAAGTATATTTGGAATTTAAGTAAACCCTATTACAACATTTTAAAATGTTGTCTTTTGTTAAATTGAACTGTTTTGAATGTAACTTCCCGTAGCGTTTTCTAAATGCTGCGAAAAGTGGAATTTCACTGTTTTGATAAACGTAAGTGAATAAATGAACTTTGGAAGTTGAAAATTTTGGAAATTTAATAATTTAATTATTTAACATAATAACTTCATTTTAATGATTAAAAATGATTTTTTTTGAATATAAACTGTTTTGAAATGTGAATTGAAATGGTATTTTAAATTGAATAAAATGAATAATGATTTGAAATGAATGTGGTTTCGATATTTTGATATATTAAATGATTGAAATGTGGTTTGAAAAGATATGATATTTTGATATATTAAAATGATTTGAAAATGGAGTTTTGAAAGGTATGACATTTTGATATTAAAATAATTTGAAAGGAAGTGCTGAAAGATAAGATATTTTGAACAAAGTTTTGAAAGGTTATGGTATTTTGATATATTAAAATGATTTGAAAGGAAGTTTTGAAAGGATATGATAATTTAATATATTGTAATGGCTAGAAATGACTTGATATTTATTTGATAATTATTTGAATCGGAAGATATGGTATGATGATATATTAAAATGGTTTGGAAATAATTCAATCTTTATTTTGATAAAGATTTGGGTTGAAATGATATTTTATGTTGAAGTATAAAATATATTTTTAAAGTTATAACTACGGGTTATAATAACGATTGGTTGTTAAAGAGACCGGGATCGGATATTGTCTTATAGCCGGCCAATACCGAAAACCACTTTAACAAATGTGTACGCGGTGGAGATTCCAGAATGAAGTAGGATGGTGATGACGTTCTCGAGGTATATTACGTGGACCCAACTCCCGTGAGTTGGCATAAATGACTAAAACAGGAGCTATACCGGGCTACACAAAGGGTCGCACCCTTTCATCGAGCATGCTCCATCGGAAACCATTCTATTACTTTTGTGATTCGATACGTGGCGCCACTTTGATTCGGGGGTAGTGTTCGAGGTGGGCGAAAGCTGCTGGCTTGCCGTCACCACCGGTTCGGGAGTGCAAACGGTGTATCCACCCTGGCATTGCCTCGCGTGCCGTGTCATATCCTTATATCGAGCCCACTACGATTTTGGTTTTAAAGATCCGACCGCGTTAAGGTTCACCATCCCCTTAACGCTATTTTATATATGATTATACTTTACTGATTAGACACTACTGTATATAGCGTATATTACTACATAGTAAATAGTTTAACGGATCCTTAGAGGATGGGCGGTCTCAAGCATCTTCTAAGTTACTTGTACCTTTGCTACAGTTCACTTGAGTTGGTTTACATTGTATAAGTATGTATGTCCTGACTCGAGTGTTTGTATTTTTATTTACGCTCGGGTCAGCCTGACTTATTCACATATTTGGATTTCCACTTTCTGGAGATTGGAATCGTTGGAGATTATCTACTTGTCAAGTTTATCTTTGGAAATCTGTTGTTCCTTTCAGCTCTTGTATTAGTTGGCATCTATGAAGTGAGACTTCTTTTGTACTTTATTTCCTCTGTTGTATTTTATGTAACTCTGATATTTTTATATAGTAGCTTCATGAACTACTATCTCTTTTTACTTCCGCTGCATTATTATTACTCTGTGTCTGTGATCTGTGATTTTTATTTACTGTATATTCTGAGATTTGCCAAATTTTTAATTACACTGCTGTATTTTGAGCAATTCAATTCCGGCATGAGTGACTACCTATACACTTATAATGGATGCGAATGGTTGAAAATATCGGGTCATTACAGTTGGTATCAGAGCTTTGGTAGCTCTAGGCAAAACTCAGTATATGGAGTGAATGTATTTACAGAACCACTTACATTCGAGTTTGAATCTCTTACTTTTTGACTCAATTCCTTTGAATTTTGGAACGTTCCCTACGATTCCAAAATCCATTTGTATCCTTCACTATTCATCTTCTTTTGACTCTGGAGTATTTCATAACTCCGCTTCGAATGATCTTTATAGTAAGTCGGCAGTCACGCCAATTTCAAATTGAATTGAAAAAAAAGAAGGGGGAAAAGTCCTTTACAAATTAGCATCGATTCACCAGAGATTTATATTTATCCTTGGTTTAGATGCTAATATCTTTTGTTATTCCAAACTCTAACTCTCGAGATCGAATGTAGATTTACCCTAGAAAATCCACATTGATCTTATTCTTTAAGTCAAGGTTGTCCCGGTTAAGGTTGCCCGTGATTTATTTAAGTTAATCCACCTCCCTATTTTGTTATTTAATCATCTTGTCTTTTATTTCCAATCTATTCTTCTAAACATTTTGAATTGTACTTGTATATCTATGTTTTGTTTTATATATTGTGTTGTTTGGGTTGTTGATGTTGATTTGGGTTTTCGATCGATTTGTCTGATCAACGCTATCGATAGGATTTCTAAAACACTTTGACAGAACAAAATGACACAATATTGTTTTAAAATTTGGTCAATGAAATAAAATTTTGATATATAAGTAAATTTATGGAACTTAATAAACCGATTTAAATTGATTATTTGAAGTGATAATACTTAATTTATCATTTATTGTTCTATAAATGAATTTATAAATTGTTGTTTATAAATTGATTTGGGAACTGAAATGAATTTAGAACAAGAAATTTGAGAATTTGATTTCCAATGGTTTCAAACCTTTTGTTTAAAAAGTTTTAAAAGGGATATATTATTTAAAGTATATTCAAATAGAAATTTGTTTCCAAAGAATTTTAAAGTTTAAAATTAGTGCTCTTCTCATTGTCGCTGGGAAATAACTTCGGTGATGATCGCGACATCATTGACGTTCATTTTCGAGTTTCGAAGTGAAGAGACTGTTCTGTAGTCTTGCTACAGTTTTGTTTCGGGGGAATTTAATTGATTTGAATTTCTAAAATATGACTTGATTTATAATATATATATAGATATATGATTGAAATTTGATTTGACATATTATATATATATATTATTACTTATCTCTAAATGGTTTGGAGAAATCGAAAATACAATTCTTAAATTTTATTTTAAATAATAATTTCAATTATAAAAAGAGAATCAAAAATTTGGATAAATGATTAAAACTTGAGAGAATTGAATTGGAAAGTTTTATTTGTATAATATAATTGCATTCAAATATAACTTACCTTAATTTCAGAAGTTAACAATGTAATTGATAATATACAATATAAAAAGATTTTATAAATAAAATTTGAGTGGTTATAATAAATGTTGTACACTTAAATTTTAAAACGATTAACAGAGGTAAATATAATAAAGGGTAATTGAATAACTTGCAATAAAATGATGTTCAAAGAACTAAGAATGAAAGAAAGCAGTTATAATAAGTCTAAGTATGTTTAACATAAGTGATAAATATAGTGAGAGGAATAAATTTAATTTTAATTAGGAATAAAGAAGAATTAAATTTATTAAGTACATTGTGAGTGTAATAAATGATTATTTTTCAAACCCATGGTTTTAAAAATTGTTAATTTAAGATGATTGGATAATAAGATAATGAAATCTGGGATAGTTAAGATTTATTTAACTTGTGTAAAGATTTATTCTCTATTTAAGTTGAAATTTTCATGCTTTCAAAATTATTTCCTTATTTTGTTTTTCAAACTATATTTTGGTTGTCCTTATCATCGTTATCTTGCTATAGACAGGTATAGGCATCTTTCTATAATCTTTGCTAATCTTTGGTACTCATTTGAATCTATTTTGCGTGCTTGAGTTCTTGATTTTGGAGAATCTTGGAAAGATCATCTCCACCTTGTTAAACATACCTGTAACAATAGTTATCAGGTATAATTTAAATATCCTTGTCATCTTGTCCTAATCTAATTTCACTCTATTTTTTTCTGTGTTTTCCCGTACCTCATTCCTTTTCGGGGACGAAAAGTTTTGAGTAGGGGAGAGTGTAACAACCCTGTATTTTGTGATTTATTTTTTTTGTATATTTTAATTATTTTAATTAAATTTTGATTTAAAAACTTATTTTTTTTATTCTGAATGATTAATTTTGTTACTTTAAATATAAACTTTAGTTTTGATATGAATTATCATTCCAAAGCATGACTAAAAAGAATATTTTCCAAAAAGTGAATTTTGGTCAAATTAATCAAACTTTGACTTTTAATTTAAAATTTTAAAAGTTTGAAAATTTAAATTTTATATTTTATTATGAAAGTACATAAAATTTTAAGAACACTGCTTTTCGTTTCGTTGAAAACGGATTTAAATTGCAAAAGTTATATTGTTTTCAATATTGTGTGTATATTGGGTTATTCAGCAATAGTCTTTATTTTAAATTTTATAAATGACATTTTATTTGATATATCTTATTCCAAATTTTATATTTATGTTATATTATGTATACTTTGACTTTTGGATATTTTTAAAATGATAATAGAATTTTTCAAAAATTTACTGTATTTATTTCCTATTTTTTAAGGCTGTTTTCTTATTTTCTGCTATTTTCTTAATTAAAATTATATTTAAATTTTTTTTATTTGTTTTGTGAATGTACTTTTATTTATATTATTATTTATGTTTAAAAACATATTACAATCTCATATGAATTTTCTAAAATTTATTTCATGTAATTTCAAATTTTCTAGACTAGTTTACTATTTTAGCTATTTTCTTTAATTTAACTTTATATATTTAATAAATATTATATATATATATAATAAATATTATATATATATTTATATTTTGATAAATTATCGAAATATTATCTGTTATTATTATTAATTCCAGAATATCAAGTTATGTAAACAAATTTAAGAAGTTTGAAAGGTTTAAAGGCTAAGAAACGTAATGTTGTTTCACGTTTCTTTTACAGTTTTTTTTGTCATCAATTCATCAGTTATTTTAGCCACTCCTTACTTTATTTATTTATTTTATACATTCACTTTTATTTGCTGTGTTTATACTTTATTAATATTAATTTTATATGTATTTTGATTAAAAATAGATTTTTCCAAAGATTATTTGGGTTGTTTCAATTTATTTAGCCTAGTTTCACATATATTGATATTTTCTTTATATAAATTATATAATTTATAATGTATTTATTTATTTTTCTTATTTACATTATTTCTGAGATTATTTATCTATTTTATCATGTTTTTTATGTATTTACAAAATAGAAAAGAGAAATTTGAAAGGCCTTAAACTTTCTATCTTCCTATGGGCCTTTATAATCCACCCTTTTACTTTTAACCTAACCTTTCACCAGTTAACCCTAACTATTCCTCTCTTTTTTTCTCCAGCCGACTTCCTCCTGTTATTCACGAATTTTCAAAGCTCCAAAACTCTAAAAATCATGCCTCCATCTTGAAGAAAAAAATTTAGGTAAATTCCTCTTTTCTTTCTACTTTTTCTCCTATTTCTATGCAAATTTGCCTTGCTTTCTCCCCTGATTGGAGCAGCTTTCCCCCTTGCTCCACGGCCACCACCCCCTTCCATCTCTTCCCGACCATCACCACCATCTAAGCCTACAGCCATGACCATGGCCGAACACCCCTTGATGGTCAAACTCTTCCAAATGCAACCAAAAGCCTAGATTTATGCTTGTTTGGCCTTTTCTTGCTCATCCACTTCAAGCACCACCCTAACCACCACCATAGCAGCAACCACCACCTCTTTCCTGATCATCACACACCCCTCCAACCTCTGTCCAGATTTGAAAATCCAAGAGCCGAGCCAAACAATGCATGTAGACGAGCCTTGTGGTGCACCAAAACTACACTATGTTGCCTAGTCTCTTGATATTCTTATGTTGTAACTTCCTCCACATGTTCTAGCCTTTATGCCATGCATTCCTATGATCAAACCTAAGCCAAAGTCATGTCAAACCTGACCTAAATAAACCCCTAGGTCATGCAAAAGAATAGAGAAAGCAAGGCAAAAGTCATTGCATTCATATCTCTTTTCATTCCTTTTTATTTCAAAGTTATTTCATATCTAGTTTTATTGAATTTGTGTTTGTTTGGATATTTTGTTTTGGGTTGTAACACAAGTTCTAAGCTTGGATCTCTTCCCACTTGAGCCTATTGTTGTGTCATCGTGCCTTCTGGAATCAGTTGTGTCATTGGTATTGAAATCTCCAGCCACAAAAGGTGAGTAAAACTCACACGACGTTTATACTTATGCAGTTGTGAAACAACAACAATTAAATGTGTAGAATTTTATGTGATGTTATAACTGACTGTGATTATTTATATATGATGTTAAACCTGTTAAATTTCATGTCATATCATCTGTTATTATATATATGTTGTTAATGTTCATTCATATACGTTTATCACCATCGCAAGTTCCCAGTAGACTAGAATCACTATAGGTTGAAATGATACATACCCGAATGGACTTTAGAATAGGGAAAAATCGTTATGG